>CM059585.1:24239285-25442500 GCA_030407085.1 Trichopria drosophilae
ATTTCGCTTTCGGGAAAAACCGTCGGTGGTCTTATGGGGCGACAATGGCAAGTGTATTCCGCGCACGCTGGACTTTGACACCGATGCGCTAAGTTGATGCGCAATGTATCCGAATGCACCTGTGTTGCAAATATCGGATCACAACATGGACCTGCTGTTGCATATTGCAGACACGTGTGCTTTGTATATGCACACTTCATACTAGTGCCGTCACAACAAATCACAAAGTATACCAAATGTCTGTAATACGATTTAGTACGAATAATCGTTTTTCCGTGTGTGAATACGATCCTGTATACGATTTTATTCGCGGTACATAACCTATAAGACATTATACGATTGAAACTGGAAGTTAAAAATGTGTATAATTCTTCCGAGGACATTGGAAAACATAATCATTACTTCTAGTAAATCAGCAGTTAGAAATAACCCTCTAAGGATGGATAGAAATGGATAAATTTGTGACATATCACATATAAAAAATGGACAATTTCTGTCCGTTTTTGTCCACCCAACAAACGAAAAAAAATTAGATCGAATTCAGAATACTTTCATGTGAATTTCTGAATATCTGAATTCGGACAAATTCGTTTTAATCCGTTGGGTTTTATTATATATACATCCCAACAAACGAAAAAGTATACGAAAAATCTGTGTACGATTTAATACGAAATAAGTCTGTTTCTTTCTCACTCTTTCAGTTACGAATGCGAGTAATGCGATACATAAACGCACATAACCTCAAAGAAACGATTACTTTGGATTATCGAATGATTTAAACTGAAAACTAGAAAACAGAACATTTCTTCGAAAATTATGAAATACGGAAAACGATATAATCAAATCTTCGATTAAATTAACAGAATTTAAAGCTATTGGAATGACGCATGAAATTATAGACCGGGAAACAAAGTTCCGAAAATCAACACACCGAAAGGGCAAAATTTTGATATAGTATGGCTCCAGCGTGATTTTCTTCACTTTGTCGTTGAAAATTTGGCAAAAAGAAAGTAAATTAAAATACCTTGGACTCGCGCAATATCCCAATTTTAGCCTTTCGGGGTTTTGATTTTCGGAACTCTGTTCCCCGCCAAATAGTACAAAATCCAATGAGAAAACCAGTAAATGAAAAGGAATTGAAAGGGATTCACCAATTTCAAAATTGTCAAGAAAGGAATTTAAAGGAATTCAATTTAGTTTCTTCTGTATCCATTTGAATTCCTTTTTTTCACAATTGAATCCCTTTCAATCTCTCTTTGTTTACTGGGAAATTAACAATGATGTACGTCATTGAACAGAAATAATGTTTAAAATTTATGTTTTATTGGGATACAACTTTTGGTAACAAATTTTGGAAACCTTTAAAACTTGGTTTATAAAACTTCAGAGTCTCTTATTTTTGCGAGTTCAGTTGCGAGTATAAAATGAAGTTTTCAGGTCTGCAGACGTTGATTTTTTGTCGTCATCTTTATAAGAAGGGTTTAAGTTGCTTTTTTTAACATATTTCTAAAATCAAGAATGAAATCTGGTATCAGTTTTTAAACATTCAAAATGGTCGATTCAATATGGCGGACTAAGGCTGGAATTCATAGTCGCGGATCAAGGATCATGGATCATAGATTATGGATGTGATTGGCCAACGCCAAAATATTCTGTTCTCCGATTGGCTGCCTTTTGATCCGTGATTCTTGATCCGCAACTATGAATTCCAGCCTAAATGTTTGAAATTCTCGCAAAGTTCAAGGTTGTTCACTATTTTCAGGTCGTTTGATAGTTGCTGAATGCGAATCTGATGTTAGTTTTTAAAAATCCAAAATGTCGGACAAATATTTTAAAATTCTAGTGGCGGGGGGGGGGGGTAAAATTCTAAATGAAAAGTATTCCGAAAATGCATTTTTGACATACGTATGCGTAAAATTTGATTTTACGCATCGTTTTTGGTGCGTAAAATACGAATTTACGCACTCGTGCGCTGCGGTCATCACTCGTGTGCAACCTCGTATTTGACACACAAAAAACGCCGCACAAATTTTCCGCATAGCATGTCAAAAAATACGGTTCGATACGCGTGCGTAAGAATTCGATTTTACGCACCGGCCTATCTAATCCCATGTTAAAAAACGGTGTGTAAAATCCTATTTTACGCACATGTATCGAAATGTACTATATCCAAAACTAAGCACATTAGAAAATAAAATACCCGAAGAAATTATAGTGTTTGTACATATTTCCCAATTAATATTTTATCATTCACTTTTTATTATTAATAAAAATTTGTATCAACCTTTTATTGAAACTTTTGAATATAAAAGTACTCTACAATCAATTGTCAATATTTGAAGTTATGCACGAATTGAAGTTACCTGTATTTTGGGTTCTGAAACGGGGCCTGCTAAGATGTTTGGATATAATTATGGATAAGTTTGAGCTCTTATTTACTTTTATGAGGAATTGTAGGAATTAACACTTATTTTAACATTATAGTGGGTTTAAACATTTCATAAATATAAATTTTAACATTTTTATCGTAAAATACGCTTCCATTTTTATCAACCAATTGCGTTTTAAATCTGGAAACAATCGGAGTCATTGTTGCTATTACGGTTGTGCGACTCGTTGAAATGGGTGTCTAGTTTCAACACTCGGTCTCTCGTTGAAGGCAGGATTCGTAGTAATGTGATAGTGTTAGTCGTCATGAGTACGGGAGTATATCGAAGTGGTTTAATTTGATCGTATCTTTTGTATAATTTAAAATGGTCAATCTTGCAATTATCGATTTAAGGGCATAAGTCAGAAGACGAAAACCTATTAAAACATCTTTAGTATATGTACAGCAAATTTCTTTGAATATTTTAACATCTAAACATTTAAATCGAAGAATAGTGGTTAGATAGAAGGTTAAATGGAAGAACTCAATGCTTTTCAGTTTATTTAAATCACTCAGAAGACCAGGATGAATTAAAAAATAGTAAAACAAAATTGCTTTGTTATAATTTGTTATAATGCCTCCCCGATAACTTCTGTCGACAGATGGCGTTCGTAGCGTTGCTTTTTTATCGTTTTATCAGGAAAGAAAATGCATAAGAAACTTGATTAGTTCTGCTTTGTTAGAATGCGCCTTTATATTTATGACCACGTAATGAAGATCGAGCAAAGGCCAATATCAAGTACTTCTCTTCTTTAACCCTTTAAAGAAACTGCAACGCTTAATGGAGAAGGTTATTTCTGCTCTTTCGGATTCTGTTAAAAGCATGAATTCAACATTCCTTCCAAAAAAGAGACAGCTGTTTTTTGTTTAATAACAAATTTTTAAGGTATTTTTTTCAGAAATCTGCATTTTACATCCGGAACTCCAGCGGAACTCCGAATAAATCAAAATTTGTCGTATCGCTTTTCAAAATTTCACAACAGCTATTTATAAATGGCCGCCAAATATCTAGCTGTGTATATTGTTTCGTTGTTAGGCAATAGATTGAAGTTTCTTAATCGGCAATGGTGTAATAATGCCACAGACTGGTGCGTTTTGGCGAATGTATAGCTGAGTGGTCATTAAAATGACCTCGAAAATTTGAATTCAAAGTAACTTCCGGAATTTCTGATCTATGTTCAAATATAAATAAAGTTATACAAATGATATGCTGCGCCATCATGAACGGTGCGGCGGTCACAAAAAAGCTGCAATGGACGTATTTTTGCTTTTGGGGTTGACGATTGTAAATATCAGATTTCCAGAGTTCAAAATGACGGATCCAATGTGGTGGATGGAATTTCAAAAATATTGGATTTTCTTAAAAATTGTCACTAAAGGGTTTCTGTGATGGCTGATCACAAATATGCATTGAAATAAACCATGAAAACTGATGGTCCATTTTTTCCTTCTTTGATTGGTGATTTTAGTCGTCAAAAGCATTGTCGTTGTTCGCCTCTTATCATCGAGGAGGTAAGTGTCTAAAGAGATTTCTTTTTATTCTTTCATTTTTGTACCTTATATGTTTTATTTTGTGCTTTCGGGATTTTATATGTACGACGGACTCATTTTTTTGAAAGAAATATTTCGTTGCAAAATAACGTTCTTATTTCACATTGTGCCCCACAGCAATGTCTTCTAATGGCTATTTGCCTTTATGTGATTTTGAAGGCCATCTTCAGACTGCATCAATTATTCATTCCAAATACATATGACGAACTCTTTTGCACTAGACTTCTTTTTATCTGAATTTACAGCTTTGGAAGTAGCTATTGCGAATAGGAATTCTGCTTTAAACCACGCCCGATTAGTATTGATGTTGCTATTTCGAATCGCGTCGACGGAAAAGATATTAAATTCTGTTTCCTTTGATAATTTTTAAAAGTTTTCAAGTATAATTCTTTTAGAATAAAAATAGCTGTTTTAACAAAAAATATTTTATATCCTCGCAGTTTTCTTCTTAAAAATTTGATTAAGAAACAGTAAAATTGATAGTGAATTACTTTACATTAACTATAATCAAACTATACATAGGAAATATTGTTTTAATTCGGTTGAATCTAAGTAAATGGCCTCTATTAATTTTGATCTTAGTATAGTGAATTTATTAAAATTATTCTTGAAATCTAACGTTATCGACTTTCGAGTACATTCAACTCTATTTAAAAGGTATCGTTGTGTCGGAAATCGTAACTACTCGAAGTCTAATGATTCCGTATAAATATCTGTTAATTAGAACATAATATTGACTCTTACAAATGCGAGCAACTGCAAATCTCCATGAGGAGTGATTCTATTTTAAGTGCACACGGATTGAAAGAACCACCGATAATACTATAGAAATGTTCCAGACGAACTGCATGCATTTCTATTCTCATGCATTTTTTCGGAAAATTTTTGTAATATGGAGATGATTGCGAAATTTGAAGTCCCATTATCACCAAAGAACAATACCAATTTTTTTTACATTAATATGTATTTATTTATGTTATCTAAATTCTTACCGAAAAAATGTTCAATCCAAGATACAATAACATTATAGAGAAATGTTTCTTTTGAGTTAATATAATAACTTCATAGTAAAGCTAACAGAATGCATATTTTGATCTAAAAGTAAGGTACGTTATGCTGAAGTTACCGAAATCTAAGACTGGGTTAAATTTCCCAGACAGCAGAATAATCAAAGAGTTCACAATGAACTTTAAATGTTATCTAAGAGAGGTCAGATGACCCATTTTCCGAGGTTGTTTTCAACGTGAGTTCATAAAGATGTCATAATGACATCATGCTCAGAAAAACCTCAGAAATTGGGCCATATGACCTCTTTTAGACAACATTTCGAGTTCATTGTGAACTCTTTGATTATTCTGCCGTCTGGGTTGTTATATTAATACTTAATATAAGAATTTTAAATATTCATGTTGGGATCATTATGTGACATATTTACGCGCTTACAGTTTCACCGAAACAGAAATAAACAAACATACACACGCACAGTCATTCAATTTTCTGCGAGTTTTTCGACGCATTGTTGACATGCGCAATTCAAATGACAGATTTAATGTAAGATTTATTAACAGTTAACCAACGCAACGCTCAAAGTGCTGGTATTTTCATCTCAAAGTTACCTATCGTTTTTTACTTTACAGTTACTGTTATAACTTTACAATTAATGTCAGAGCCTTGAAATTAGCTTACATTAACTATTAGTAAATAATTTCTCTCAGTGTAAATAAAAAAAAACAATTAGAAGCTTCTTTTAAAGAGAAATTTTGTTGATTGTTTTATATAATGGGTGGTTATCTTTAACTTTGTATTTTGATTAAATCAGAAGGAATAATCCTGAGTGAAATTCGCTACTAAATCAAATTAGTAATTCTATGTTTACTTAAACCACGTAGCTTACGCAGTGTTAAATAATCGGATTTATTACATGAAATGTGGTAGGGGTTCTATCTCGTTCAGTTCTTGATAATCGCACAGCATAAACCGAAGCAAATCACATTGATAAGAGTCTGTTTAAAAGTTGTAGCAACAAGCACATAAATGTGTGTTACGCGTTTAACTACGCGACAACTTATCATGTGTACTTTTACAATATAATCAAAGTTTTATCCTACTTGGTGCAAAGAATTTCGTCAAGGAATAAATTTGGGGATATTTCTGAAAAATCGAATTATTTTTGTACAAATATGACCGATTTCTACGATTAACTATTGATGTGCCAATAAATGAATAGTTTTTTACTATTTTGTAGGAAAAAAAAAATAATGGAAAATATTTTGATAGAAAATTGTCTTTATATATTTAGTACTTCCTGGCTTGAGAGATATTCCGAGTATTCTGGTAATAAATCTTATAAGAATAGGACATTTTATTATTCTTTATACGAATTATATGACAAAAATTCGTATAAAGAATGATAAAATTTCGTGAAAGTCATTTAAGATTTGTCGGAATACTATTCTGAAAATCCCACCGTTTTTTTTCTGTCGAACTTTTCTTTCCTCTTAGTCATCTCTAAGTCATCTTTAGTGAATATTATAAAAATATATACTGAAATTATTAAATAATTATGAAGTTATCTAACAAGTCATTAATCATTTTTTTTAAAACACACAAGATAAAAATAAACAACGTTTTTAATTTTGTTACGTTTAATTATAGTTTTGATATAGGACATTAATAAATCAATAAACTATAGGGGAATATTTTAAAAATTAGTAACAATTAATACCGTTCAAGACGCTATTTGAATTTTATATTTTCCATTGATACATGACTTTAAATTTCGAACTTTTGGCTTTTTATATTAAGCAAAGTGGCTATTCATCGAAAATACCTCAACCATTTAAGAAATACATTAAAGAAGAAAACATATACACTCCAATTTTTTAATTAATCAAAAACTAAATTATGGAGGAGTGAAAAGTCACCACTTAATTGAATTAGTATCGTTTTACTAATAATGAGTAAAAACCTACTAATTCATTTTAGTAATATCGTATTAAAATAACATTGACTAATTTCACATTAGAAGAACTTGATTAATGAATTAGACTAATGAATTAGTCGTTAGTAGTCGTGGTTTACAATTTATTAGTAAATTCATTACTATTTAAATTAAGTTCCTACTTTTAAATCCCCTATTTGTTTGGAGTTAGTGCGTCAAGTTGAATATTCTAGTAATTGGATAGTTTCTGTTCAGACCTTGTTTTCATTACTAATTTAAATTTGTAAGGTTTGCATTTTAAAACACCCACCGACCATTTTGAATATTCAATAACTGACATTAGATTCATATTCGATTTAAAAACCCTTGAGAAATACATTTCAAGTCGATTTCGTTTGATTTTCAAAACACTGTCCGCTATGTTGAATCCTACATTTTGCATTTTTATTTTGTTTTGTAAACAAAAGAATTGACCGTCATGTTGGATCCACTATTTTGATTTAGTAATATGTGACTTTCAGATTCAGATTTTCAGATTCGAAATCAGCGACCTTAATAATCACTAGTTTACAAGTGTCATGAAAAACGATTTTTTAAAGAATTCCGATATTACGTCTTGAACTTGTAAAAGAAAAAATTGTTTTGACACATTCTAAGTTCGCCATCTTGAATGTTTAAAAATAATCTATCGAGAATTCAAAGCCCTTGTGACGCGATATTTTACAGTTTTAGACATTTATCATTACTCCTATCGGAAAAAAGTATCCTTAAGAATAAAATTTAATTTGTTTACAAAGAAATGTCCATATTATCTTTTTTTGGTGTTTTGATTTTAGAACTTGAAAGAACAAGCTTCATTACTGTAAAAAATGATTCTGCAACCTTTTTTCGCTTACCTAATCGTAAAGGAAAAAGGAGTTGAAAATTAGATTACAAATGTCTCTCATCTTTAAAAGTTCCTAAGATTCAATGTAGTGTCATTTATCTTTAAATTTTAAGATGGCAGTTCTACATTAGATTCGCCATTTTGAAAGTCTTAAAACCAAACATAAATTTTTTAGTCAGTAGCCCCATAAATAGTCAGTAACAAGTTTTATTCTAATAAGTTTTTTACCATTTTGTAGACTAAAAATACAAGCATTTTTCACGTTATTTCGTCCCAATTTTGAATCTATCTTTTTTAGTAAAATATAACATAAATTTAAAAAAAGTTTTTTTAAAATAAATGTTACCACCTTAGAGATTTTTTAAGCGATATTTATATCTATTAGATGGTTAATACAAGAAATAGTATACAAAATTGCGAAAGATAAACAAATACTTTATTTACTTCCAAAATTACATTTTCTAATTCATATGGCATTCGAAAGAGTGGAGGTTTGTTTACAAAAAATATATATTCTAATTATTTGTTAACATTGCATTTAATATTTATATGCAATTGGTTCTTAAACCATTAAAATCTAAATTAATTAAATGTTGGAAATTTAAAAATGAAATAAAGAAATTGTTTCATCTCTAATAAGATATGAAATAAGTAGGATATTTTTTTGATAGAAAATATACATAACAATATTGAAATAATAAACCATACTAATAATTCATACGAAGCACTTTCTAAATATTTTATAGTAACAAAATAAATAAATCTAATTTGAAATATCTCTTTGTGTTAAAGGAAACTGAACTTATTGAAGATTGATTTATGTTTAGTACAAAAAGAACGTTCTTAACTCTCAGTGAGAAGTGGTGCAGTAGAAAAACATGTTCAAGTGTTACATAAAATGACATAAACACATATAGTTATTGATTTCATTTATAATCTAAGCATTTAAGATTTTTAGAATAGTATTTACACGCACATTGAACGTTCAAGTTTCGCTGTTATCAATGCAGAGAAATAAAAATATTTTCTTGTAAATATTTGAAATTCAAAATGTAAAATTAACTTAAAACCGTCCATTTGTTATTAAATTAAAACTAAAAATATTTTCTCGAAAAATTACCGAAAAAGCTTTCAAACTTCAAAATTTTCCTTAATTATCAACATTTTAAATTCTACTATTTTAGTTTTTTACACTGAAAAAAAATTAGTGGTTTTAATAAAATATGACATACTTCCTAGCACATCCAAGGCGTTTAATACTATTGTTGTCATTTATCCATTTGATATTCTATAATTAAACAATGTAGCTTAATTAACTGTAGCTAAATTTCAATTATGTGTTAACAATGAAACTTGTATACACAAATTTATTAAGATATCACATGAACAGCATTTTCAAACTCTTGGCATAATCAAAGAAAATACAAATTCTAAAACAAAAGAATAAAATAATATAATACATTGTTTATGTTTAATTTGTATATAAATTACGTACGCCAATTCTCTGAACTTCTTGGAGCAAAAAATACTCCTTGTACAATGAAAATTGAACCACTCCTCTGGAATTGCGAATTTTAGCTTCTTAAATGGTCAAATACCTCTCCGAAAACAATAATGACCGATTCCATATGAAATTATGCTGGCCCAATATGGTCATGTCACCAATTTACGTAATATTGAAATTATGTTGTTTGTTAATGAAAAATGGATGTATTTTTTTCGTTTCACAGTAAAAAAATTCACGAGTTTAGCGAAATAGGCCGACTATTCAAACCTCTCTATTTTCCTTAAACATCAACATTTTAATATTCTACTTTTTAAATGTTATAGTAATTTATGATCTTTCATTGCAATTTAGAAATTTAACAAAATTTTGAAAAATAAAAAAATGGCAGCTGTTTTTTAATCATAAAACTTGATTTTGATCATTTTTTAAAATGTTAATTATTTTTTCTTATATGCAGACAATGTAGAAAGGAAACTTTTCGAATAAGTTTGATCGGAGCAAAAACATAAGATCGGACATTTTTCTTCTAAAACAAAGAATGGTCGCATGGCCTCCATGGACTGAGCTCAACTCAAAAGGTTCTTGTACTTCCAAATCTCTTTTAAAATACTAAACCACAACATAATCCGCCTAAAGAATAATAAAATTTCCAGAACGTCGTTTAATATCTGTCGAAATGCTACTCTGAATATCATACCGGTCTTGTTTCTTAAAGGACTTTATATAAGAAGACTTTCAAAAGTGTGAATCTCTGATTTATATAAAATTTTGATATGTTGTAATACTTAAAAAACTAATGAGACAGCGGGAAAACATGTAAGGGGTGAAATGGCCTACCCAAAAATCATTTTGGGGTTAGTTTACCCCCTAATTTTCAACCTCCATTTAAAATGTCTCGGCCGATATTTTCCTTCTATTGAAAGATAGTTTGGTACCACAAATTATTAAAATAGCTTAAATATCTTCAAAGATATGGCCATTTTTCTGTTGGCGCCCCAATTTTGAGGGAGCTGATTCTCCTCATAAATATATTTTAGATTGCTTCCATTGCATTAGATTTATGTAATTTATTTGCGTGTTATTTTAAGACTGTTTACAAACCTAAATCATCTTTTTGTTAATAATGATGAAATAATAATCCAAAGAAACTAAAGAATAATTAAATTCATACGAAGTACTTTCTAAACATTTTAAAAGTAACAAAATAAATAAATTTAATTTGAAATATTTCTTTGTGTTGTAAGAGATTGGACTTATTGAAAATTGATTTAGATTTACTACAAGATTTAATACATTTTAATACTAAAAATTATCCTTAAAGAAGTTAAAACAATCAAAACAATTTATTATAAATTAATCCTCTTCATACTAATAAATACGTTAAATTCATCATAAATTAGTCTTGAATAACGTAACTGACTAACCAGGATTCTCACACAATTTACTTTCTGAACTTAGCCAATTAACTTACCAGATGTATTATGCATATTGCGTTGACTTGGTGCATACATCACGTGCCATCATGATATCCAGTAGTGAATAAAACTCATCTTGAGGAATGAATCATTCCAAGCTCATCTTCTGTGTGATTTGTTTAATATCGTTTTATGATTCAAATTTTATATGCCTTAATAAAGATGATACCAACTGGATGCGATTTGTGAGAAATATTTTTAAAATTAAAACGCAAAAGAAGGAACTTTTATGTAACTATAGTGACCTAAATTTCTATCACTCACCCTTGACACTAATACTTGACTTATCTATACTAGAAAAAATCTAGTATTTTAATACAGCAATTAACGTTTGGTAATTTCTAGTTTTACAATAATATATTTATAGTATCTGCATAAATGCTTATGATTAACATTAGTAACGGAAATTGTTAGGTTTTTTAGAGTCTAAAAATATACTAAAAATACTTTTAGATTAGTAATAAATTATTAAATATATATAAATGTAATTTGTTTTGAATCGCTAATAAATTAGAGAAATTAAGTAACCCTTTCCCTTATCGACATTTTGAAAGAAACCAAAAATAGCGGTTGCTACATAAGATTTTTTACTATTCACTCATTTTAATCCAAGTGGATATCATATTTCCCTCACAAGGTATTTTTATTTGCTAATACTGAAAGGGTTCTGTGCTTTTTGGATGAATGTTATCGCACACGAACGATATACTAATTAAAATCTAACATCTGTCAGGCACGTGCATATGTCACACGTTTTTACTGATAAAAATCAACGAAGGTTCGGACGTTATTTTCACACAGCGTGTAAGGGTTTAATCTATATTATTAGTTTTCTATGACTAATAAGTGTTTAGGAGAATTTACGACAAGTAGTAAATCACTGAAATACAAATATACAACGAAGTATTTTTTACATATTTTGTAGACGATAAGAGTTATTAAAACCATACAAGAATTTGGAATTTCTATTCAGTGACTTGCACGAACTTACTACTTATTGTAAATAATTTACTAATTATCATATTAAATTTTTAGTCACGTTTATGATTCTTACTTTCCAATCATTTCAGAAAACATAAATTCAAAAGAACATGAAAAAAATTAATCAAATTTCAACAGTGACACGACTGTTTACAAACATGTAATACGCACTCCATTATTTATAGCGTAGGTGTCAAAACGGAAATTTATTTTCAAAAAAGAATGCATATTTATAACCTCATTCATGGTTGGCACGAAAATATCTCACTTTTCTGAGAATTTCAAGCAAGAATTTAATTCAAGTTGTGATTTCCGCAGATTATTACTCGAGAATCTTTTATACGTATTATTTCATATCGTGTTAGAAATGAATTAAAACTTGTAACATCAACTGATAGTCTATTATTTTGCATGACTTGAGTAACTAATCGTTTAAGTGGCATTAGCTTAATTAGCGTGTACTAAACTTTTTTGAGGACGACACATGCATGATTGAATTTACTGCGTATCTATTTTGTAGATATTGCTATTAGAATATCACCATTTTTAGCGTACAAAAATTATAACAGCTTTTGACAAAATCTTGCCGAAAACTAACGTGTAGTTACGGAAATTTACTAATTTATACAATCCATCTAACTACATTATTAGTTCATTTTGCTACTTTAGAACATATCGAAAAAAGTGGCTGATTCTAAGTTTTGTCAGTCACGTCTCACGAATGGCAACTGAAATTATGTTCAGCTTCATGTCACAAAAATTAGCTGCAGCTACGTTTAGTTACAAGTAGTAGTTAAATTATTTTCCCATAGTTACTACAATCCTTGTGTAGTTGAGGCCTGTTGAAGCATGCAAATTAGTCAACATTTACTAACAATTAATTTCAAAACGTAAAAAACCGTGGAACTCTTGATTTTTTTAAACAATTTGGTAGTTCATTTTATTACAATAGGAAGAAACTAACATTTTAAAAGTGTTTTACTAACAATGAAGCTTTCTAATTGCGTTAATAATTATGTTTAGTACACTAAATACAAAACAGTCATTTTACATTTTTACGCGCTAAAATCTCTATTCTATTCTTAGTGAAAATGTTAATGCATTTTAGTTAGCAGAAAATATTTGGTTTTATTAAGTTTCCATTCTTGTATTTCCTACAAGTTAAAGATTTTATTTTATTTTCTAAAGAATATTATAGACATTACTAAACGTAGATTCATATTAAATACAGAAGTCGTTAGACGATATTATTTGTTCTGTACGATAAGTACTTGTTATACTAAAAGTTTTGCTCTTTTACTTATTGGATTGAATCACTGCATTCTTGTAATTATTGACTGAAGTACCATTGAGAATAAATTCTGTGGGGCTTGACGTCATGCTAGTATTCTTGCACTTTCTTACAAACGTTCAGACCTGACGACATGGCGTTAAAAAATACGTGGGCTTTATGGGGCAGCAAAAAGTAATCAGTAATTAAAATACATCTCGCCAGATGTTACAGCTTTCAACACAAAAAATATTTATACTTTCCATCTTAGCTCGATGTATTTATAATCAGTTTCTAGGCAGACAAAAGCACATTATGAAAAAAGAGTCAGATAATTTGTTCAATGCAAAATTGCTTACTAAGGAACTAATCGATTATTTAAATGTAACACAGGAAGTCACGTTACATATCCCGGTCTTATTGTGGACTTTCTTTCTAACGAATTCTACATTGGAATTCATTGCAGGTCCGTACTTTGCATTTACGGGTTATTGTGATCACTTATAAGAACTTACCGTTAGAATAGACCATAGAGGGGCTTGCCATTTAAGTAAACAAGGCGTTCCTTTTTGTTAATTGTATATATTATTGAACAGTTTTTAAATAAGTATACCTAACTTGAAAGTTTGAAAGAAGTTTAAACATTATTTCAGAAACTATAGAATTGAAGTTGTTGTACTTATTTCGTTTATTTTGTAAGAGATTTTTAAATGATGCTTACGTAACAGTTCAATTACAGACACAAGCCTACTCTACAAGAGAAACTATTCACAATTCGAACCTGTTAGATTTATTTAAGGCTTAAAATCAATAAACAAGCAAACAAAATATATTTTTTTAAAAAACTGCCACTTGCAACACTTGCGCTTACGAAATGGAAAAAATTGGCCACCTATCGGAATTTCGTAAGGAATTCAATTGTCAGATTTTCTAAATTTGGGTTTTTTGAGTATTTAAAATTCGCATGGTAACCACGTTAGTTTGTCTTAAATTATAATACTTTGTATCGAAAAAACTGGAAGTGTTTAAATGAAAATGTCGGCACTTATGAGAAACATAAAAAGAATATTTTGCACCTAGAGTCAATTTACAGAAACATTGTCATAGTTTCCTGATGTAAACCATTGTCATTCTCTTGGCGAAAATGGTCAATTTTGCAATTATCTATTGAATTAATTTACCCTATTAGTGGCCAAGTTCCTATAAAGAAAGTAAAAATTGAAGGTTTCAATAAAATTAGAATATGTACCGGATAAATATTTAGATTTTTATAATTACCGATCAAGTAGTGTATTATTAATAATGAGGTAGACGAAGATAATTGTAATTAAAACGTCCCAAAATGAAATTATACTCTTTCCAACAAATTGCAAATGAAAGGCTAGATTTATGTCATAAAATGCTTCATTTTATTTTGATTTCATCGGGATCCATGCAAAAAGGGTACTAAGTCCACTACTATTCTTTATAAGTATTGAAGAGTGTAAAATTTTTTTTTTAATACGACTGGCGTGGAGATAATTATTTGCGCCCGAAGATTTCAATGCAGAGCGCAAAAGCGAGTTCTACTCCCGGAGTGTTAAAAAAAACTTGTATGTATAATTATTGTAATAGCATAAAAATGACATTTCTGTTGAATAACATTACTATTATTTATTCTGTATGTAAAGTACATCAACATTTATCATTTTTCCAAAAATTATTTAACTAAAAATAAAAAAGTAAGTTAACCAATTAATACCAGAACAAACGCATTTTTGATACTAGTTTGATATAACCATTATTTCTGATATAAAATGTTATGCAGACTAAAATTTCGATAAAATTAATCGAGTGCGGGTCGAAAAAACCACAAATCAAAAAGCCGACAGATAAAAAAAAAGACATTAGAAAAAAACCGTCAATCGCAAAGACAGAGAAAAACCGATACTTCAAAAAATACCTGTCCGGTTGTTGATGTGTCTATTTTTTTTATGTGTCGGCTTTTATGGCTCTCGGTTTTTTGACCTTTTGTGTTTTTTATTAATCATTTTTCTACTCGCACCCAATCAATCGTAAGAAAGTTGTATGCATTTTTTTTACGTAAAAACTCGCATTGAGGTATGTGTCTAAAATGAAAATATCGAGTCCATGAAATTTCAGGGTTAAAATGTACCATGTATAATTTCGTGATTCAAGATGGCGGTTTCCAAAATGGCGTATGCAGTATTAAGAAGTATGGTCACATTTATATTCAACGCAAAAATGGAAATTTGGTTATTACATTGTCATTATATAAGAATATCAATTATACTTTCAGGGTTCACAGGTTGCTAGTACGAGGTTGGATTTTCAAAATGGCGGACAGGCAATAGGTGATTACGATCAGCGACTAGTATATTCCCTGTACCTTATTTCTTTTTTAGTATTTATAATTATTTAATTTTTATTATTTGTTTATTATAAATTAGATAGCAATTTTTGCATTGTGCCAGGTGAAGAAAAGTCGTTAAAAAAATTGTTTTTCAAGGTGAGATGTCAAAGAAAAAATATCCTTTCAACTAATCAGCAATAGCCGTACCATACGTGATTCCTTCCTCTTCGTCGAAGACCCCATGAATTGTAAAAAAAAATTCGTCATATTAGACTGTTCCCTTAAAGTTGAAACATTATCTACTATAATATATCAATAAGTACTACGTAAATACATTTTCTTTATTACATTTATGGAAATATATTAATACGTCAGTATATTTTTAATCAATTTCAAATACTCTAAATCTGAAAAAAAGAGTCTTTTATACGACGAAAAATTGAATACTAGGTTGCAGTTTTGTATGAAATCATTACTTTCATGCTAGTTCTCTACGTGACACGTATTACTACAAGGATTCTAATTTTAGACTATTGTATTTACTAATATTCAGAAGTTTCAAGGGGTTCTTGGATTGTTAAGTTTGTTCAACTTAGACACTTTGAAATATAATTTGAAGAATCTTATACATACCTTTTTTTGACTTTTATTGTGACTTACGAAACCTAATTACAGGTTTATTAACCCTCCCGAGCACGAGTTTTTCTTTTCATATGTAAACAATGTAGTTTGGACGAGTATACTCGTCCTTGTGCACAGCAGGGTTAAGTTTAAATCATACTGAATGTTTTGTCAATTATAATAACATGAACTTTATGTAAATACATTATGACTAACTAACAATTTATAAATTACACGTAGCGCCGAAATATTAGGACCATGGAGGAAATACTAATTTTGAAAGTAACATTTTTTTTCTTAATTTATTTAATAATCACATATTTTAACACTAATAATCATTTATTTTTATTTAATTCTAAATTTTGGCATGAGTAGATAATATGATCTATTATACGGAAATTATTATTGCTTGGATATTTTAAAGATACCTTATTATAAATCTGTCATCGGTTTTTCAAAATGACTGATATATAGCATGGAGAAATAATTTTGAAAATCGACCAATTATCTTCCATTCATCTCTCAGGACGTTCCGATATTCAACAAGAACATGTTGTAAACACAATTCTAACACGCGAATTCTAAGAGAAAAATGTCTGAGTCAAAATTGCGGATATAAAAACAAATTCACACGAAAATTCACACTTTTTAATCCGCGCTTTAAAATGTTATCCCCACTTGCAGTAGAAAAAAAAAGTTATTTTCATACATTTTTTTAAAGAAAACTACTCATTTTTTTAAACGAATATACCATCTTAAAGTTTACACATTAAACACCTTTAGTAACACAGTTCTACAAAAATGGGGGTATTGGATGTTATTGGGAAGCAGTGGGTCATTTCCGACGTAATTTTGTGCATAGAATCCGGATGCGATGTAAGAATTGGCCCGTCACATCAGGATTTTCTGAAATTTTAGGTTATGTCCTCGAAAAACGCGTTTTTTGTTGCTATTTTTGACGTTACGTACATGATACAACAATGTTTTTTGGCCTTAATAATATTTGTATTTTTAGTTCTACCCTTATCTTATTAAAAATGAGTTTGAAAAGGATTTAATCAAAATTTAAGAGGATTATGTTTCGTTCATGGATTTAGGACTTTTATCGTCGAGTTTGAAATGTCTTTGATACCAATTTTTATACAAATCTATTAAACCTTTTTCATCATACTTTTGGTCCACCAGCGGACATATTTTTGACAGCCAAGATAAAATGAGAAATCCCGTCATTTATGACAGTTTAAGACGCGATAATAAGTAAATTTTAAAAGTATCTCAGGATTAAGATATTGCGTAGATAACATAAATTGCCTTTTTTTGTTTTGAATACTTATAAACACATTTATGTTGTGTTCGTTTAATGGGAAGGTATTGTGTACAGAATAGTAAATTGCTCTTAAATTACTTTTTTCTAAGCAACACCCACAAGTTTAGTACGAATTTATAACTCGTTTTACGTGATAAAAATACAATATAAATATTGAATACTTTTTACCTCGAATACATTGTTTAATTTTATTATGAACGCGTTACGTAATAGTCAATAAATTGTAGTAAAAAATGTGTTCATCAAATGAAAGGCGAGTATTTTACGCCATTTTTATGTTCGGTAAAAAAGAGAAATTATTGACATATTCATAGGAATTTCCGTTACTACTTACAAAGATACGTTCATACGCTAATGTAAACATTTGTTTGAATGAGTACACGCTTCTTACATATTCAGCAAGTTGCAGGTCTTGTCTCTGCACTTTTAATGTATAACGGCAATGAGAATTTGTGCAATAGGTCTTGCGTAATGACAGCATGTCATTTTCTTGACGACAATTTTTTTAAACTTGATCGTAATCGTAACCACACGTTTACAATTGCCTAGTAATTAATCTTGAGGCGGTAAAAGTATACAATCATGTCGATATTCATATTCATTTTGACATCTCAAAAAGTTCAGCTGACAAATACAATTTCGCGTACAAAGTAAATTTTAGAAAAGATGAAGGGTAACAGTTTTGATGTTTATTTTATATTTTTTTTTTCATATTAAAACACTGAATCAATAATTTCGAAATATTTACAGTACACATTTAGATAAAATAAAAATTCTAAAGAAATATCGTTGTATTTTTTTTAATTTCTAAAAATGAAAAGTTTATTATGTCAAAACAATGTAATTTCTGGTCATATTAAGAGTCAAGTTAACGTTATTAAACAATTTTTTTCGTTTTAAATTGCTTGAAGAATTATCTCAAACGGATACATATTATTATTGAGTGATACATCCAATTTTAGCACTTTTGATTAAAAATTTTGTTTACTTCGAATTTTCTACCTAAATACAGAATTTTTATCAAAGCAAAAACTCATCAAAAGTTTATAGAAGTAATTAATCCATATCCGTTATAGGAATTTTCTCGTACCACGAATTTGGACATTTTGCGTACATTTTATATGGTAATTTGGTATTAATATATGGTAATTTTTCATATGGATATGGTAATTTTCCACTGTGCTAATACAACAAAAATTGCATACATTTACGTATTTATATCCTTGTATAGTTCGAGAAAAAATAAAGTCTATATTTAAATTATTTCTTCGAGCACAAGTTGGCGCCCAAATCTAAAAGCGATATTGTTTCATTGAAGTTATTTGGATTTTTTGTAAGAAAAATGTTCTTGACAAATTTTAGAGATGATCACCCACTCATTGTAACTCTCACCCATATGTAATTATTATAATTTAGTCACATTTACAATTCTGTTATTTAGTAAACAAAATTTTAAAAATGCTTCTCGCATTTATAGTACACATATGTTTTCTTAAGTAAGTCCATGCACTAAAAACGAATATCATAGCAAAAATTGTCGCAATATCATTTAGATGATGAAAAATTGAGAAAGCTCCATAAAAATTAAGATTGCTCGGATTCTTCTCGATTATTTTCAAAAATATTGAAAAACTAAAGAAATGTTTGAAATTAATGTTGATGATCTTCTCCATATACACATTTTATAAGTTATGCACTTTTTCACAGGTGTGATAAAAACTGAGAAAATGACAATTAGTTGTATCATTTTTATAGGTCTACTGTATAATAACTATAAAAAAATCTGTCAGGGTTACCGATCATTTTCATTGCATATATCGTGTCCTATGTATTTTGATACGCTGAAATCGAATATCATATAAAAAACAAGCACTAATACATTGTGATTTACATCGTAAAAAACGTGCAAAAATCATAAAAATTATGATTTTTCATCACTCTCCTCGATTATTTAGTTAAATATTGAAAACCCCGAAAAAGTATTGAATGTAAAATGTATATTCTGAGCAGATCTACAACTTTTATTAGAAATATTTTTCGACATTTCCAATTTTGTTGAAATTAACCAAGAAAAACTACGTTTATTCGTTTGTAGCACACTAAAATACGAAGGATATCATGAATGTAATACAACTGGAAGAAAACCCTGCTTTTTTTTATAATTATTATATATTATATTGTATTACATCTATAATAATTCATAAACTTAATTGTAATCTTTCTTAGTTTCTATCACACGTTCACAAAAAATGCATTAAACATAAAATGTGTATTTGAGAAGGTTTATAACTTTTATTTGAGACATTTTTTGAATTTTTAATATTTGTGTACATAAACGAAAACAACTTAAATAATCTTATTTTTGGAAGATCTTTCAGAATGTTTACCGTGTAAATAGCATTTAGGCCAATATTATATTCGTTTTCAGCGCATCGAATTGCGTAAGAAAACATGTGTACTATACATTCGTAAATGTGACTAAATTACAATAATTGTAACATTATTTGTAACAGTTAGACGTCGAGGGGCTAACTTCTGGCTTACCCTCCCCTTAAAGTAAATGGTGGTCAACTTCACTTTCGGGTTTGAACGCTCCCTAGTGGACCGCGCTGTAACATATTTCTTAAATCATTTTAGAATGTAGACAAATTCCTATACGTTTATTTGGACATTTTTCAATTATTTTTTACAGTGCGTTTTATTCATTTTTTTATTAGTTTTTCCCCTGAAAAAATTCTGTTCTCGAGTAGAAAATTTGCTTCAACATTTATTCCCACAGGTTTTGTACCATTTTATTTGATAGACGTGTGTTAGTAAGTTGTAATATTTATGTTAACACCGAATATACGATGTTAAATTGTTTATAGCTATAAAGCTGAAAATTTGTAGCTGAAAATCAGTCAAAAATATACCTCTTGTTTAAAAAAGTGTTAAACAGACCGACATTTTCATTAAACTTTTAGGCGGAAATTGCACTTTTGCACTTTTTAGGTGGAAATTAAAAAAAATGGAGCAAACAAAATTTATTTGTTTTTCAGTGTTCTATAAACAAAAACACCTTTAAAAACGTGTGTTTTAGACACTTTTCCGATTCTAGGTAGTTCTTAAAATCGTCCACAATAATGTTCTATTGAACGTTTTCGATAAATTGATTTATCAATCAGATAATAAGCAAAAACCGTGAAAAATTACAAAAAAGAATATTTTTTTGCAATTTTCTGGTTGGAAATTTACAATTTTGTGAAAATGAATCATAAATGACATACAATATCGTGTTTTTTTTTTAAATTACGTTAAAATTTTTATTTGACAAGATTTTTCAAATTTTTTTTTCAATTTTTGTTTCATCAAATTTATACGGATTCTACTAATCATAAAATAACGTTTAGAAATGCATTTTCTTTCAAACCTGTACTAAAACAACTTTTTTTTAAATTAAATTAATTTATCGAAAACATCAAACGAAGCAACAGGATTCAAGAGATACCATTTATTCATTAACAAAAGGTTTTTCCGAAAACATGGCATTATTTTTAGATACAATTGAAAAATTGAAAAAATAACGTTTTTGTTTATTGAATATCGATAAATAAACAATGTTTGTTTATTTCAATTTTTGTTCATATTTGTACGCCCAAATACAGACTTTAATGAAAATTTCGTCCAGTTTAATATTTTTACTAATGCTCGTGGACTAAGTGCGTGGTATTGTATTTTGAATTAAATGCGTCTAGACTTTATTGGTTTTATTATATATCAGACCTCCTAATTCTTGAAACCTCAATACCGACAAGGGGTATAAAGAGCGTCTGTTTGTTCCGTTATGTCACCATAAATTTGTCGGGGTCAGATATTCTTCCCACCATATTTTATCTCCCACACATTAATCGTCATATCGGCCTTAAGTAAAGTACAAAATGGTAGATTAGTTTGTTTATATTGAAAAGGTAATTGGATTCGTCACATCTATTTGACTGAGTTAAAAGATGAAACGAACGAATTACACGCCATCAAAAGAGTAATTCGTTGTCACGCTTTCATTTGCTTTCTACGCTTTCGTTAGACGACGATAAATTGAGTTTGCGAATTTTGTATCACACGCATAATTTTTAAAATTTGTATTTTATTTTGTTCATTACGAAAAGTTACAATGAATTACTTAACACGTGTAAACTATTTGAATTTTTAAATCATGTATTTTTATTGAATTATGTAGTATTTGAGCCCCAAATATATTTGAATTATATTAAATTACATTAAATCTGGTTGTAGGCATATTTGAAATCCTACGCCATTGCGCAGCAACGTTTGCAATTTTCCCACTGTCGTATATGAAATATCGCTGGAGGCGACGCGGGATTAAACAAACTGTGGGAAAACCACAAATGTCATCATTGTTGATATTCCATTCTTATTGAATTTCTGGTGATAGATAGTAATATTAACGTGGAGATATAAAATTAATTATAATTCAGTAGAATAAGAAAAATAATTAACTCGGGAAGTAACCTCTAAATTGAATTTTACATCGACGTTATTTCTCATAAGCAAAAATTCCGAGAACATAAGGATTTTAATTTTCGAAGGTCGCTTCTCAATTTTTTTTTTTTAGAAAAATATGAGAAAAAACAAATTTTTGTTCCTCTTTAAATTTTACGACACATTTTTATTAAAATGTATCATAATTATGGATCCTGTGTATCTGCTAAAGGAATCTATCATTATATGTTTTATATTTCCTTATTAACAAAATGGCGTTCGATACGACATAATATTTGTTCGACTTTCAAAATTTCTTTAAATCGGACACGAAAGTATTTCAGTTGGAGGAAATCACACGGGATTTTTTGGGTTATTTATGAATCTGACGTTAGTTTTATTAATTTCAAGATGGCGGATTTAATATGGTCTACTTAAAAAAAAATAATAAATCTATTTACGTAATTAAAGATGGTGGACATGTAATGGCGGGCGTAAAATGTTAAATGTTCATCGATTTTGTTATTTTCGTTCTCTACGTGTTTTTTTGTTGTTGTTGATAATGAATTTATGTTATTTCCAAGACATTTTTCATTTGCGCAATTACAAAATTGTAAAGATGGTGGTCGTCATTTTCAATCGGTCATTTTGAATTTTGAAGATTTTATCACTACGACGTTAAAAAAACAAATGAGATTATCAAGATAGAAAATTTACTATTTACGTTACTTTTTTTGGTTTAAATATTATTATTTCCATTGATACTCCTGTTTCTCAAATTTCATGTATTTCGTTTCGTCTCGTCAATTGATTTGAAACATTATGACATTATGCTCTGCGTTCATAGAAGAAAAACATATCATGTTCCATTTCACTAGAAATGGGGAAAAGAAAAATATCATGTTTATGATGCAATCATATACAAATTCTATTTCTCGAGTGGTATAAGGTTCAACATATTAAAAAATAAATCTAAAATAGTAGGCTGAAGAGAGTCTAAACAGGACCAGTCATAAAAACTTACATCACATGAAACAAATAGTGTCGTAACACGAGCAATAAAGCAATTGACTGTATTTCAGGTCAGTCCGTCCACCTGTTAATCTCATTAGTTTTCTGCCGGTTTATGTACCTGCACTAGTTTACGATGGTTAGACAGGTTGAAGGAAATGGCAAGTGCTAATACTGAAATGTAACCTTTTTCAAAATAAACGCCAGGAACCCTAGTGCATTCCAAAGGTCGTTTAGACGATGGTCAGTAATTGATTCTGACCTGAAACGAAAATTGTGGTTGGGTTTATTTCAGACCCACTGTGTTCAAAAATTTAGGTGTAATACATTTTTTTTTAATAACATTTTTTAATCGTGTTTATAACCTAGAAATTTTTCTTTTGATTAAAACATTTTATTGTTTACATCTACATTCAATTTAATTTATGTGTTTTTTTTTAATTTAATTTTTAAATAAAATGAAATACGTATACATATTATTATTGTCAGTTAATTTATTTAAGTGTTTATAGATATTTTATACATTATTAAGGTAGAGCAACGATGCGCTTTTATCTACATTAAATTACAATAACAATTACGTATATTATTACTGTTAGTTAATTTATATAAGTACGATAACAAAAAATTGACAAAAATTGTTTTGGTATCATTTTTTGTTTGTAAATTATTTAAAAAATATTTTGACCGGTTTAGAATTTTTAATCTAAGTCACCCGCCATTAAATCCATACGTAATTAATGTTGTGGCGCTAAAAAGTGAATTATTTTCATAAAATTTAAGTATTTCGTGCACCATTGTGTACAGTTTTAATCGGATCACAGTGTCCAATTATAAATGTTTTCAAATTTTTTGGCATTTTTTTCCAATATTTAAATAAATTTTTTCATTCATTCCCAAAACTACTTAAAGATTACTTTTTTTTAAAGATGTCTCTGAAGATATTTACTAACTAAATCGTGAATAAACTAAAATTGTTTTGTGGACTACGAAAATGGATTCTAGATATTTTCCAGACACGAAAGTGTTGACTGGTATGTGGGGGTTATAAGTGGACATATAAAGTATTATCGATCTTTTGTCAAAAATCACTCAAGTCCCCTTGATAGAAAAGATTGACGGCGTTTACTATTTCAGAGGGACAGAAGAAACGTTGATTCTCAGATTTCAAAGATTACACAGGAAGGGGACCGGCACACTAGAAGCCCCCTCGTGGAGTTGGGATTTGTTTAGCAGGTCGAAGTATCGCCCACTTTTTCATTTATGTTCGCTAGAAAAATTCTTTTCTATTCGAATACCTGCACCGACTGAACTGAAATTTGTTACTCGTTGAAATTACACCTACTTTGAAGTGAAATTTTACATTTTTGGGGGTTTTGTAAGGGCAAATGTTTAAATAAAATAGTATAAGATAAATTGTTGGATGTTATTCTTCTATTATTCCATTTTTCTTAAACGTATAGAGGGGATTATAGGATTTTCGAAGAATGATTTTAATTTTCTTGAATACGAAAAGAGTAAAATTTCACTTCTGTATTTCAAGATGTAGAAATTGGTAATGACCATTTATTGACTAATGAATGAAATACCTTTGTTTTTTAATATATCATTTTTACATTTTAAATTATATTTCTTCCACGAGTCTCATATATCGGTAACGTATTATGAATTTCGCAGAATTATCAGATCCCACTGCACTTGCAGATTCTTGAATTCCAAGCAAAAATTCCGTTACAATTCGTGATACCATTGGCACATAATTAAATATAAAAACAGTAGTGCAAAATTTGTATAGTACCCCGGTAATGTTTTATTGCTTAATAATAATAGCGTTTTCATTAATAGCAACACTAATTCAAATGATAATAAATGGCTAATATATGGCAAAATTGTGTAAAATAGTCAATAATAGTGTAGCAGTAAAAAAAATCGTGTGTTTCTTTTATATGTTATAATAAAGTGCTAAATACACATTATTTTGAAAAAAAAGTTATCATTTTTTTATTGTCATTCGACCTACAGTGACTCTTCTTCGCGATACCCGGATGATTAATAAGAATTATTTTTCAGGATGATTCAGAATATATCCGTAAAGCAGAATCAGAAATCATTTAAGTATTCTTAGGAATTCCCGATAAGTGAAACAAACCCGTAATTCCACCAATTCTGTTTCTTGGCTAAATAAGGATAGAAATAAATTTTATTTAGAATGTTTCTATTATTTCCGCTGCCATATTTGATGAATACTTAAAGGTCACCAGTGTTCTATTAAGAGCTCTTTAAGACGTCTTAAATGCTGTTCAGAAAGAGGTTTTGTAGTGATCTTTAAGAAAACTTATGGGTCGATTTTAAGAGTTCTACACGGCCTCTCAAATATGAGATCTTATGAAAGAACTCTTGTTCACAAATGTTTACAATAAATAAATTATTTAATTTAAAATTAATCATGTCGGTCACTGACTACGAATCTGTGGCTTAGTTTTAAAAATTTCGAATTAAAATTGTAAATGGCGTTCTGGAAAATAATGCATGAAATGAATATTTTATTTATCACAATGATTACGATTTACGTTAGTTTAGGTAGCCATGAACAGCTTTTTTATATACACGACACACGATGGCTTTTCTTCTCATTTAGTCTTTCTGTCCTAGTGTCGTATTGTTGCTGTTTCTTTATGAAGCAATGGCGTTTAATCGCTGTGTTCTTTCCCAGGTAGCAAAATAGAAAAGAGTTCAGAATTATTTCAAAATCGGCTCTAAAAGAAGTCAGATGTCCCACTTTCTGAGGGTATTCCGAACATGAGTTCATAAAAATCTTATAATGACATCATGTTCAGAAAACTCCCAGAAAGTAGGACATCTGACATTCGAAATCGTTATGAACTCTTTTTTATTTTGCTGTGCGGGTTGGTAGTTTTGTGTTCTTTTATCATTTAATCCAAATTTAACTGGAATACTTACCACCAGGTATTAATTTTTAAGGTATGCGGAAAAATAAAAATTGGTTTCTTCCCCATAAGGTTATATTCACTTTAACAGAGATTTATATTTTTAATCTTGTTCAATGCAAACTACTTAAACGCTTAAATTCTTCAGTATAAATAGAAAATAGTTTAATACTTAACAATCTAATCTACTTTAATTCTTTACCCTGCAAACGAAAATCGATTGAAAAATATTCATAATAATTGTCTGCTCGATGTCTGAATTCACTTTCAGAACCTTTTTCAGTCTTTCTATATTCCGAATTATTTTCAATCTTTGCAGATGTGTTGAAAATGGCTTCCGTGAATAATTCTGAACACCCTCTCCATGCTTAACATTTTTTAATTCCTATCAATTAAAAAGAAAGGTTATGTATGCACTATGTGTCAATTTCTAGGCACTAGATAATGTTTGGCGATTTCAACTACATATTGTATACAAGGTTGTGGAAATATTGGGTCTTTATAAATAAGCGAAATTTCGGTTCCAAAATGGACACAAACATATTTTGGGTTAATGCGAATGTGCACTGTATACTGCAAGAAATTGTATTACAATTTTTACTATTCTGAATAGCAATCCGTGGACAGACAATGCTACTATTATTTAATATTATTTTAATAAATATTCTTATTTTGTACAGTAAAGTTTCCTATCCGAATAGAAAAATTTACTAAAAAAAATATTAAATATTAACATTGCACGTATGTCCTCGGAGTCCTAGTCAGAATATTAAAAATTGTTGTACAATTTCTCTCAGTGTGCTCGGAGATTTCCGAGGTCCTTGATTATGAATCTGCTGTCGAGTTTTCAACATTAAAAATGGATGCGTATATCTTAAAATTCATTCTTGCCTTTTCTTTGAGGCCATTTTCATGACCACCATCTTGGATTTAAGAATATGTAACCAATCTTGATAGCTGACGATACGAGAACGCCATATTTGGCGTTTTGCCCAGCAAACAGAAAGGAATAGTGAGGAATTGAAAAATTAATTTCCTGTTAATTCCTGTTTATTCCATTAATGGCGAATTTCAATGGAATATTTTGAAGGACTTGAAAGGAGCTTTAAATTTAGCTGCGGGTGAAGTTGAAGAGTTTGAACCAGAAGTCGAAAAAATTGACATGGCATTTTTAAAATGATATTCTTAGTTATTAGTAAAGAAAATCGGTAATAAAATTAATGCCCTTTCGACCAAAATTGAAAATAATAGCTATCCTTCTGCAATTTACTTTATTTGGGTATAAACAATTGGTTCTAGAAGTTTGGCCGGTTTTAGATGCCTCCAGGCCGAAAAATGCTGGATATACTTTTGAAAAATAAATTTGAATTTCGTAAAACAATTAGGTATTGTTAAAATAACTCCAAAACTAACAAAGTTACAAAAAAAACACAACAATACGAAAAAGTAAGTCTTTTTATGCTGAAAATATTCATTTTTAATTACTTTTTTCGATTAAAAATGACTGAATTATAGCCATTTGAAGGTGACAACTACACACGAAGACGCTCTTTCCTGATCCTTTAAAAGTGTGTAAATAAACATGGAAGATCTATTAGAATATGGAAATGACAGGAGTCGAAGAGCTTAGAATGCTGAACAAAATGCCGTTACGAGCGATTGTTTATCTCTATCTCGAAAATTGAGAAAGTTATCGAGAAAAAACCCAACGTATTTTTCGGTTCAATTTATTTTGACGTTCATTCAACATTGATTTCAATCGAATACACGTCTGAATCTAGAATTTTACAATTATTTTCAAATAGGGGTAGTTTTCATCCTTTAAAAATCAAAAGCAACTCTTGGCACATGTCCATCTTTGAACTAGAGCGTAAATCCAAATTTGTAGGAAAATCGTTGTTGCTTGAAAGAATTTCATAGTTTGTCCGCATTTCCTCTCCAGTGACTGGACTAATAATACATTTCGCATCATAACTTGCTTAGATGAACCTCTGTGATTTTGGGACAATACTTTTTTATTTCATGGTAACTTAACCCGTTTCCGCCCAAAATGCCGTAAATTTGACTACATTTTAATCGTCACTTTTCTTCTAGAAACTAACGATGAATAATTCTGAATATTTAGATTCTATAGTTTTCAACCCTCCTCTTCCCGAATCCGAAGTCCGTTTTTTCGCTAGGAGCAGCCATTTTTTAAATATGGCGGCGAAAAGGCAAAAAAATAGAGAAAATTTCGATTTTTGGATCGGTTTTTCATGTTTTTCAATAGGTTCGCGATGACCGATCATTCCAAAGACCTGGATCTGGTGGCATTATGAGTTTGACTAAAAGTTGACATGATCAGATATGCAAAATATAAGATGGCGGATCCAAGATGGCGGATTTTTCGCCGAATTTTGTGTTTTTATAGCATCTGAGAATCTGAATCTCTAATAGCCTCTTTAGAATCTGAAAGAGGGATCATTTTTGCGGCAGAAGTAGTTTTGGAAAAATGTTTGCACTGTTTTCTCATTTAAGAGAGCTGTAAAGTGTTACATTTTGGGTCCTTCTGGTTGTTGCTGGTTAACTCGACTGACAGGGCTTGAACTTTTTTGAATCCTTTGTTTGGTTTACTGGAAATATTGACCGTTTGGATATGGATTGAAGAAACATGAAATCCCACAATGATCTTTCCGCCACCATGAGATTTTTATTGCCATAATGCGGAATTATCGTCGCTTTTTTTTGGGGATTGCAATATTTGAAAGACGCTTGTTTCGAAAATGCACCGAACGGAGCTCCCAAGGCCTCCTATAAAAACAGGGCTGTCAGGCAAACGTGAAACGTCTCATGGTTGAGAAAAAAAGAAGATAAATCATCACGTTCCGAATCGTTCGTCAGTGGTCGGTGACTCGATCGGGCAGGAACGCGAGTGTTTTCGCATCGGTGTTAAAAAGTGGGGGTCCACTTTTCCTCTCTCTCCTCATCCTCTCCAGCATCTCTCACTCCGTTCCTTCCGACGTTTGTGCCGTTCCTGTTTTCTGCATCCAGCACTCCCTCTTTTTCCTTCTCGTTCCGGCACGTTCTGCCGGTACCGTTCCATCTCTCTCTTTTTGCCTTCTCTTTTCCTCTTTAAGCCATCGCCCACGGCGCAGACTCGGACCTCCACGAACGACCGCGGTTCCACGAGTTCCTGCAGTCTGCGCCTCTGCACACTCGATAATCTACACGTCGCTCCGTTCTCGTTTCTCCGTTCTCGCGTGGGTGGATCCTGATCGAGAGGTGAGAAAGGGGACGCGGGGCGAGACAGAAACAAGCGGTGAGAAAAAAATCACTGCTATGCGCGCCTCCTGAAAGGTTCCCCCAGGTTCTCTGCCGCGTCGTCGTTCGAGACTTCCCTGTGAATACGTTGTGTGTACATATATATAGTGTATGTGCGGTGCTTCGAAAGTGCGACAAAGAAAAAGAAATATTACCGAAAGCGGTGCGTGTCCAAGACGACGATGTCCAGGATGGGGTACGGGACGACCATCGTCCTCTCCCTCGTCGCGGTATGCTGTGTTGTTCGGGCCTTCAACCTGGAGCCGCGAATACCGGTTATCAAGCGGGGGTCGGCGGACTCCTACTTCGGCTTCTCCGTAGCCGAGCACCAGGAATTCCGGAAGAAGTCGAAAGACGATCCTGGAACACTACACAGTTGGTAAGGATAAATATCCTCTACCGGCAACGCACCTTTTTTCCACTTACCTCCAACAACAATAAATATGCACTAAAGACTGCACCTTAAGTGCCTGCGGGTACAAAAGAACAAACCTTAAGAGGCCGTTAAATACTCGCTATTTTAATCAAATTCGCTTTTACCAACGCCGTATTTTCATTAAAAATCTTAAATGTCAAGGTGAATTCATATTCTTTTAGAAATGTACACCAAGTTTCAGTGAGTTCGGTTCAGAATTTGAAAGAATACGAAGTGACAACGCGAAGTGTTTTGTCTAATTTCTAGTTTACTGTGTGAATATTGTAGGTTAGGAAATGAAGGCGCGAAAATTCGTAGGTCGTGGGCTACCCGGGATGATGCGATAGATAGAGGAGTAGAGTTCAACGCTTTATTTATTACCGATCGCAACAGTCGATAAGGTCAATGACTGGATGTCTAATGAAATGTGTTGTTAATGGTCCGTACGAAAATGCACGGAGAACTATTGATCGAAAAAACTGGCATTTAGCAGTATAAATGTAACATTTAATATTTTTCAGTGTTTATTTAATTTTTCGTGTCATATTCTTTTATGAGGATGATATGTTTATGTTTTTCTGGTTTTAAAATTGTGTCGTATCTTAATCCCGTTACTTTGTTCATGATTGAAAAAGATGATAATTTTTTAAATGACATTTTGATTATTTAATTCAGTCAATTTACTATTGTTAGAGATTTACAATAATCTTTTAACTTTTATTAATAATAACTGATTAATTAATTCATTAAAAATAATATTTTTTGTTTTTTAATAATTAAATATGAGGTAGAAGTGAATTTTTCACAAAATTCGATTGATCATAAATCATAAAATATATAAAATTCTGTACACGGAAAAGCCACGAGTATAAAAGTTATATAATTAATATTCATATAATAATAAAGTTTCCATTTGACTAGTAAAGTAAACAGTTAGATGTAGCAACGCGGCGGCATCAAAACTCTTTTCTTGTTCTAATTATGCTTTAGAGATCGCTCTTTTCATACAATTAACAATTGATCACTAGATTTATGTATATTCGTACACTTGTCAACAGAATACCTAACCTAACATATTGGCGATTCAAACAGCTAAAGTGGCGCACCTGGCGTTCGAGTTTGAACTAATATGAACACGACTCATTGTATGGCCTGTATGGTGTTCAATGCACACATAAAGTTTAAAAGTTTATAAAGTTTATTTTTACGTTTTCTTGTGAAATTTAAAATGACCCCTGTAATATAATAAGGTTATGAAAAATATAGTTTTGTGGCTACTCGAGAAGAGAAAAACTCCTTTGTGAAAATTGGGGCTCTTTTTGTCAGGACGACAAAAATTCACGAAGATCTCCCCGTAGTACCACGAAGTACAAATCCAGATTAATAAAAAAATGAAAAAGTGGAAGAAAAAGTAAAATCAATTTCATATTCGTGTCCAGCAGGTCCTTCAAAGGAACACTGCTGTAAACATGCAATGGCTACGCTTATTTACCTTGAAAAGGAATTATATATGTATAATATTCTGTTAATTTTACTAAAATATAACAAATGATATATTGAAGTATATATTTTTAACAAATAATAATATAATAATATGTTAATGTACTAATTCTCTTAATGTTAAATAAAATGAACATAACCTAAAATCAATTTGACTCGTACTTCATTATTTTTATTATTGTTACAAATTTACTTACTCAATTAGTAACTGACTTTCACTATTATTCTAGAATTTATTAACTAATTTAGATTATAGAGTATGCAAATTGTTTTATTTAATATATCATTCTTCAGGCTCGATGAAGAATGGGGAACATTGACATGCATTTTTTTTCGACTGGAATCTTGCGGTTATTTCGTTCCTATTTTTTTCTCTTCTGTCCGAAAATACATATTTTCTTTCATGATTATTAGTTGATATTTAAATAATATGGAAAGAATAAATAACCTCGAGTTAATAGTAAACTAAACTTGATAACCTCTCAAAACCTATATATTTACATTGAGCACCATACAGTGAGTCGTGTACATATTAGTTCAAACTCGAACACCAGGTGCTGTTTGAATCGCCAATAAAATATATACTGTATAGCCACGAGTATAAACGTTGTATAATTAATATTTAAATAATAATAAAGTTTCTATTTGACTAGTATATTAAGTAAACAATTAGATGTGGCAACGCGGCGATATTAAAACTCTTTTCTTGTTCTAACTATGCTTTAGAGATTGCTTTTTTGATACAATTAACAATTGTTCACTATAGATTTGTGTATATTTGTACACTTGTCAACAGAATACCTAACCTAACATACATACGCCATGTATAACGCAAGGGCAAATCGCGCCAAGTGTGCACATTGCTAAATCAACGTTTCGGCGTAATCGAGAAAATGTTGTCTGCAAATCATGATTTTCTAAAATTGATTGTAGAGAAACTAAATGAAGAATTCTATTCTTAAGTATTATGTTAATAGTTCAATCTAAACTTGTGCCAATTTTTGTTTCGGTCATGAATTAAAGTGTTTTAGGAAAAAAAGTGTCATTATACCGTCTAAAACTTTGCATTGCCATAAGTTACCACAGTACAAAATTATATTTATGTACGTCTTTTCGGTGCGTAAAGTAAACTTGTGCGTAATGTAAATTTTACGCACGAAAATGCCGTACGTAAACAATATTTCGGCACACGTGTGTGTGTGTAAAGTTCTTTACGCATACGCCCTTGTATCGAAAACTACTATTTATATTAAAATTTTCTGAGTGACTAGACGATCAATAATTCTCAGGTTTTCGTAAGAACTACCTTAAAACGATTTATTTGTTTACTTATAGTCCAGTTGAAAGTAGTCCTAACCTGGAAAGTGAACGTTTATCGATAAACCCGGGAGGTCTAAAAAAGCTTAATTTGAAATTTGCGATTAATGTTTCCGCTGCGCATTTTTTAGCATCATAAAAAACGTAAAACTTTTTTTTCATTATTTGGCTCTTATATTTTACCGAGTGCTCATTTTGCAGCTTTTCTGAAGTTATCTGAATGATCGATAGTGATTCGGAAAATCGTTTCCGTCTTATCTAAGAAAAATATTTAATTAAGATTAAAATTTTGCTTAATACCCGTAAGAAGTTATGAAATTTTTAAACAACAGTTATATAGAAGACTATATTTTGATACAGTATGCATGAACTAACCATTATATACATTTAAAATACAATTACTACAATTTTTTGTAGTTTACATTGAAAGAAAGTATTAGTTGATCTCGAAGAATTTCAAATTTGTCGATGATTCTTTTAAACAATGTTAAACAATGATAGTTGAAATTGTAAGTAATTTTGTTATTTACCTCTCATTGAAATAATCCTTCACAAAATATTTCGAGTATTAGAGAATAAGCGAAAAATATTTTGGAATTAAATATTTTTATCAGTTTTCTTAGATGAGACTGAAAATATTGATATTATCAGTATTTTTCATTTAGTTACCTTGCAGAAAAATAAGAAAGCTTCAAAACGAACATTCATACATTAAAATATTTAGATAGACGCCGAGTAATTAAACATTATTACAATTTTTATGATGCTAAAAACATTGGTAACAAACTTCAAATCAAGCTTTTTTTTAGGACTCTCAAGCCTTCCTGAAAACTTTTCATCCATTATTATTCACTTTTCAGCAAAAAATGCAAAGTGACTGGAATATTATTAAATATGAAGTGTACGACAAATTACCATCAAATTCTTAAATTTTGAATTCATCAATATTTAAAATCCTTAATGCCGAACTAAGAGGGTTTCAACAGTAACGAATTATTTTCATTGCCTATATTCATTTTTGGGAAACGTTCGGAAAGACTACGTATTCAAAATCGAAAAATGTACAATACTAGTTTTATATACTTTTGTCATAAACATTTTTTTTGTCAGAGTCGTATTTTCCAAGATAAATTTAAAAAAACACAAAAAATCACGTTTTTGGTAGTTTTTTCAAGATGGCGGCGAAGGTTTTGCTGAGCGCTAATTTTCATTGCTGTATTCCCCATCAGGGGGCAAAAATACATAAAACTAATGTTGTACATTTTTCGATTTTGAATACGTATAGTCTTTCCGAAAGTTTACCTCATTTTTAAACGGAATTGATTCCATTTAGTAATTTTTGTTTATTCGTAATGTAAAATTTCAGATTTGTAGAAATGCACCAGTCAATAACTTACCGTCACCAATAATTTAAAAATAGTGTATAACATACTTACATAGGTAGCTTAGTGTTATTGGTACATCTACCTTAATTAAAGATGATTTCTTCATTGAGATTCTTAATTAGAAGATGTCATTCGAATTTTCCTGTCAAAATTGCCTTTTGAATCCTGGTGATTAATGAGAAGCGCAAGTGAAAGGGATTTGAAAATGTTTCGAAAGTAATGAACAGCCTGAAGGTTTGAAGTTTAATTGAGAAATTAAGAAACAGAGAATTCGGTACGGAGATTATGACTGCCTTATTAACATTAAAGATGTAATTATTACAAAATATTGTAACCCTGGAAAAAATGAAGCGTTACGCGAGGGTACCAAATGTCCAAATTCACGCTTGTTGTACGGTTAACAAACTCTTTATGTTTCCTGGTAAAAATCGAAGAATACGTTAAGCGTTTTTTGTAAAAATTCTCTTTGTTAACTCTTTTGGCATGCTTCTTGAAGCAAATTTAACGCTTTTCAAACTCCTTTGGAACTCTTACAGCTACTCCTAAATAACGCTCGTGTGTTTAAAGGGGTTCTAATGTCCGCTGGTAAGATACGAAATTTCACTAAAAAACGTAAATAAAAGATTACGTATTGCAGTCCAGTTAGTTCCAAATATGTCCGGAGACAGAGCCACTTTGGATCGCTCATCGATTAAGGAGAGAGTTTTGACATCATGCAAGTTCCCTAGTCTTGACAAATTTCTCTATTTTATAAGATATCATGTACAGCAGGCCCCCGTCTTAAGTTATATGGTCGGTTCTTTCAAAATGACGGAAGATTCTCCAAAGTTATAGCCCCTCACTATCCCCACTTCCGTATCTTTGATTATATCCATTCAATGGGTGCTTCTGCGTATGTGTCGTGAAGAAAGTGTAGCTCAGCGAAACAATGTAGTGGGGAAGGGGCTAGTATAGCTTTGGACATGGCGAATGTATAACTTAGGATGGGTATATAACTTTTGGGTATAACTTAGGACATGGATCGTTGTATAATGGTTAGAGTTGCTGTTACAGAACCCGAACTTTGAAAAATGGCGCCGATAATTCTTTATTCAGTTTTTTTGACATATATTGTCGATTGACGACTTTAGAACTCCTTAATATGCATTTTTCCTTTGTGTTTGTATATTTATTGTTTGAAGTTCTTGAAATAGTTGAATTCTGATTTAATAAATTTGTGATTGAACCTTTTGCTATAAAAAATTACTAAAATAAAGAAAATGATGGAACTGAAATAAGAATTTGATTAAAAATTAATTCGAGCTATGTTTACGTATCCCTGTCATATCCTATGGTAAAAATAATTTAAAAGCAGTTTTACCATATTAATTTTTAACATCACAAGGTATGTAATAATTTTCAAAATATTTTTGTATGCTTAATTTGAAACAAATTTTAAATGAGTCCTTCAATAACATCATAACAGCATCGTGAGGAATGCAGTGACATTTGATTCGGCAATTTTAAACTAAAATTAATTTGAGCCAAAAGCATATATATATATTTTAGTCTGATAATTGAGTAACAGTGTCTAAGAATAATTTTGAACAGAATGCCAATATTTTAGTAAACTACAACATGAATATAACAAATGAATGTAATAGTTGGTGTATAAAAACTTTATATAATTAGTTGTAGCAAATAAATCTAAAGTGAATAAATATCGTGCAACAAATTGAACAAACCGAAAAATATTCAGAAATGGTATTTTTCATTCTGTTTGTATCCAGTTTTATGTTGGTTTTGAGTCTTTCTTATTCCACTTAGTTCTATTTTATAGGTCCTCGTATTCGAAAATGGAATTAATTCGATCTTATACGACAGTATAATATTTGAAAAGATAAATAGTAAACAATTAATGTCTTCAAATTATCTCAATTGAATTGAAGAATGAAGTATATAATTCTTTTATCATCATATTTTTCAAAGAAGTAGAATCTATTAGCGTTTTGAATTTCAATAAAATTTAAAGAAATCGTTTTTTAGGTTATGTGCGGCATTGTTTCATTAAATGAAAACAATAGTGGCACACAAAATTATGTTTTGTGTATAAAAACGTGTACCATCACATTAATATGTGAAGAAACTGGAAAGAAACATACTTATATTCGTAATAAAACGTGTACAGATTTTTTGTACACACTTTATGATTTATTGGGATAATTCACAACACGCAAAGTTTTTAGCTGCATGTTAATTTACAATTCACAGTGTTTCAAACTTGCGATACAATAACTATTTTTACTATGACAAAAGGTTATGTTCGGTTAATAAATTTTATAACATCTATTTTACTATTAATGGATATTAAAAGTGAATATTTAGCATGTGCCTATTTCAACACGTTTAAATGAATCAGATTATAATTTGAACTATTTTTAAATTGTATTTTTTGCAAAATGTTACTGTACATACTAAGTAATATATCTTTAAGAGGGTTCTAGAAAAATAATTGATTGGCAAATATATTTCATGCATTTGAACATTCAGAACTTTAAGTACACGTTATTTAATATTGTATGAGTAGTGTTTAAAAAGGGCACCATAATAAGGAAGAAATATTTTAAATAAAAGTTACAGAATAAAATTAAAAATAAAAATAAAAATATAACGTTTCGGCTCTCGGATTGTAGCCCTCTTCAGATAAAAGTTATTATGTGTTTTTTACGATAGCACAATATATGCAATACAATTATACGTTATTTTGCTGAAAAATACGGTTGATTTGAGGTTATGAACTCCACTGTATATTTAAGGCTCGGGATTGAAAAAGTAAAGGGAACAATATTATTATCTTTTTTACTGCAGAAAATAGTTGATTTAAATATTTTTTTTGTATTTCTATGTTTTATCCTTGTAAAATAGTTGGATTAGCTATTTTGTTCTCTCTGTATACATTGGTCCCAATAAAAGAAGAGTTTGTTTTAATTCCTAGACATATTGAATATCCATTTAAATTTAATTTCCTTCCACTTCATTTCATTAATTTCCTACCATTTCATTTTAATCATGTGAATTTTAAATGGAATATTTTTTGTATGTAAGAATAAATTATTATTTTTGTAACAAATTTCAAAAAAGGTTAATTTTTTATTGAAAATAGTATACATATAGTTACACTTATTATTTATTATAGATTATGTTTTTCATTTTTACTCTCGTACATTATCTCGTATATTATCGTCAAGTTATTTCGTTTACGTCTTTTATATACACAAAGAAAATATAATTGTTCAGTTGTAAGTTCCTTTACTATAAAATTAGAAAGACCTTTTAATCGTTTTAGTATAGAAAAGATTAGTTTCTTCAATATAAATTTTGTGAAAATTGGTTCTTCAAGATATATCGCAAGTCTAAAATTACTGTGAAATTAAAATTAAATTTTAATTGTAATTATGCCGTAATTGTGATGTATACACGCACATAACCTATTAGAAATTATTACATCCAATCAAACTATTTAACAGAGACTACTTCTTCAACCAATATGAAACAACAAATATGGAAAAAGAATTTCATTTGATTCTACATTCAATTTGCACTCTGAAATTAGTAGTTTTCGCATACAAGCAGATGAACATAACCTCAAACTAAACACAGCCTATATTCGTTTGAAAACGCCTAACATCACATTAAACTTTATTCGAAAGCGGCAACAAATAGAATGTAGGCAAGAAATCACTGAAAATTTGGTACACAATCTCGTAGGGATTCTTGATAGGAACGAATTTTCTATGGTGTCGTATAGATCGTACGAATTTTTACAAAATCAAATAGAAAATTTGGAAAATCATTTACCTGAATACTCGATCCACCTAATATAATTTATGCACACTGAAACATTTAAATATTATGTCAATTGAATTTTACAAGTTTGTTTGAACTTGATGAATAGTCATAAAATTCGTTATCCTAGAAATTGGAATCATAAATTGTAAAGCAGAAAATAGCAAGGTTCTAACATAAAATAAAAGAAAACCAATACTATTGTGTAAAAAAATCTTTCGTCCTGGGCTGCATTTTTGAAAAAGTAAGGAAGCCTTTCACTTGAATGATACTCCAGAAGGAAGAAATGGGACTGTCACGAGTACCGTTTACTTTTAACGAAATTGAAGACGAACCATAATAGGTAGTTTCGTTTCCAAAAAGGCTGGTTCATCTGTCGGACATCTACTTTCATAGTAGGCATTGTTATCCAAAAGCTAGATAATCAACTTAGTATGATGTAAATTCTTGTATACTACGATATTTTTTACATCGTCATCATCAAAGTAATTTTCATTTTTAGGCCATAAATCTATCTAAAAAACAACCTGGCAAATTTCAAATTAGTTTTAATATAATGAAATCTAGTATTAAAAGCAGAAAAGTTACTGTAAATTGAGTAAATTACAAAAAAAAAAATTTAATTTTTGCTGGTCGGGTTCAAAATTTTGCATTACATATTAACTAATAAGCTAAATGAATATAAAAAATAACTACGACATACTTCCTAGAAACTGTGCAATATAAACGTTTGGGTTCTCATGTTCGTGATATATATTCATTTCAAGAGTTGTGCATGTAGGGGAGATGTCGTAAATGACGTCATTGTTTTCCCATGGGCCCATGATATACCATTCCATACATAAACTTCCACATTTTTTGTTATTTCTCTTTATCAAATATTTATCTTCAAAAAAGTAGAGAATTTATCTCTAGTTTTTTTAACCGGCTCCGTTTAATTTGACTTTGAAGCAATGTAATTTATTTAAAATTTTAATATAATATAAATTTGAATTAAAGGCTAGGCAAAAGGTTTTAATCTTTGAAACAGAATAACGGTTCATTTTATTCTTTAAGATAGAACTCGTGGAGTTCGGTGATAAAGTTTTCTGTTCTATTGACTAAGGGCGGGCAGCAGCTGTTTATAGATATTAGATCGTCTATTTACTTTCCTTATCTTATCGTATACTTTTTTCAGGATGTTAGTCGGGGCTCCAAAAGATGACAACATGCAACCCGGCACGAACAAGTCCGGGGCCCTTTGGAAATGTCCATTGACTACGAGTTCCACAGATTGCGAGCAAGTTATCACAGATGGTCGTAAACGTAAGGATTTTTCGCTATTTCTTAATTTTATAGGTCGACGTCATATTTGTTTCTGAGGTATGATATTTATTTCCTTGCGAAAACGTTGTTAATTGTAGCAGTACAAAGAACATAAAATTTACCATTTTCTTATACTCAGAGAAATTGTATAGGAAGATTTATAAAAATAATAGGAAAAATTATTATTCTCGCTAGGTATTTCATGACGGATGCGTCTGCACCAAAGAATTACTAAAATCTAGTTCCGTTTGTAGCCGCCAGGCGCGTATGCGATGCTCGTAGGTTTGTTGTGCTCCACTGCGGCTCTTGTTATAGAAATGAGTTTTCATTCCTCAAAAATGCACATAGAATGTCAAAATATTATAACAATGGCACTTATTCCTGTAATAGCTATTTTTTCACCGACTGAACTGTAAACAATCTAATACCGAATCGAATTTTTCGATTTTTTTTATCTAAATAACTTAGATGAAGAACAAAAATCTAGGAAATGTCAAGAAAATACTGTAAGCTATAAAGCAACTAAAAAAAATACACACGAATAAATAAAAATTAAAATTAAAACAATATCACTTTATCATGATACAAATACATATTACATTTATTATTCTATATATCACTATTTTGCCACATCTGGAATTTTTGTGTTATAAGAAGAATTCCTCTTCTGGAATAGTAAAAATAATTATTCAATTATGAAACATTGCTAATCTGCAAGTCTTTCCTTAAATCCCTATGGGAGAATAGTAGTTTTTCCTATTTTTAAAAGATATCTCCCTATAAAATTTCTCCCAGTTAGTGGTGCACCTGTCATTGGTGTGTCTTCACATTTTGAGATGCTAAAATATGTATTTTATAATATATTTCGTCGTAGATCTGCTGTATTTAATTTAACTAGTTGGTTTAACTAGTTATTAATATCATAAAGGCGCGAAATTACAATAGTCAGACTGTATAAATGATTACAGCATTCTCAGGAGTTGGATGCAAGAAACATATAATAATAATTTCCAATGGAATTTTCTAGATTTTTTAAATTTAAATATTATTATTGCAATTGTTTAAAACTGTATACATAATTTTGTTTAATTTAGAATGTTTACACGCAGTGAAAATTTGGCTACCAAATTATCCATTCTTGTTATAATCTAAGAATGTTCTTATTTTACAATGATTGAATTCGTTTCTTTTGTCCACCACACAGTTCAAATAATTTGTACTAATCTTTGTTCGATTTTATTGGTTGGTCTCTTGAATAAAAATAAATAAGAAAGAATACAGTGGAGTCCCGGTATATTTGCCCGCTCGGATCCTCACCTTCCCCTCCCGTCTCCTTATATTTGTCAAAAGAAGGGGAGCGCCGCTTCTCCCACTCTTCTCGATTTCGCCCTTCCCTTAGGCCCCAGTCCGCAAAGTGGGGGAAAAAGAGAGCGGTGACAGAAAATATAACGGGACGGAAACGGACAAATATGCTGGGATGCAAATATAGTGAGATGCAATTATACCGGGACTCTACTGTATATATTTTTTGTCGATAGTTTGTGGATCTTCTCAAAGTCTCTGATCAATGTTCATCATTGTGGATTTGACAAGTTTTTGTTTTATTATTGTGTCTATATTATTTATAACATGCGCAAAAACGAACAAATCAGAAAAAGATTAGTATAAGTTATAAAAATGTTTCAAAGTTAGCATATGGTTCTAATGTAAATCTTTAACTATTTTTTGTTAAAATTTTCATACAGAATTTCATATTTTGTTTTCATGCTGGTTTTGCAATCAATGGGGAAAATTAAGTTTACTATGCGTTCAGATTTATTCGCTTAGTTTCAATAAGATAAAGCACCATGTGACAATTGATTGAACTTTTACGACATTCGTGCCCTCTCTCATTCTTAATAGCCGCCTTTGATCGCGGCTTTTCACTGATTAATATGTTAATCTAGTTGTAACGCAAAATGGTACCTAATAAACTTTTGATCTACATCTAATAATTACAAGTTCAATATAACAAAAAAATAATAACTTCTTTAAATTTTGAGTCTATCTGGAAAAAACTACAAAATAAAATACAAAAATAAAATGGGTCTTTTCACCTTAAAATTAGGAAAATGATCATGTAAAAAATAATATTTTGTTCAGAATAGTTTATTTTTACTTGTTTCTTTTTTCTTAATCATATTATTGTCGTTTGACTATTTAAATAACGTCACTCGCAAAATAAACAGATAATTAAAAATGTACATTACATATTGTTCTTATGGTCGCTAAATGGGAATCTGGTAGCAGATCTTAACAATTTAAAATAGCGGATCCTGTATGGCGGGTCAACATTTTTGTCAATCCCCATAAAAACAGGAACTCTGCAGTTTTTGGAGTAGCTCAATAAGAATCTGGTAATTATAGAATGTAAAATTTTGTAACAAACCACAGCAAAAACATTCGAGGTGATAACTTTATCAGGACTTATAACCTCTTTTTATCACTGATCCGATATTTCGAATTCTGTAAATGTGAAACCGAATTTATCATGTTTAATACATTTTGAATGATGAAAACCTAAATACTAGATTCGTATTTAGCGATAGGCTAACCCTGAAGTAATTATATTAGTCATTTTTGATACCAGATTTGCATTTAGTGAACAAAAGAACTTTCGAATATCTATTTTCGTTAGAATTTTCCAACATTTCTTATTTTAAACCCACCTTGAAAGCCCCATTCTGAATTTTCAAAAAATTCAAACCCCCTAACTATTTATATGAAGATTTGCCAACGTTTCTAATTTTTAGTCTCCATTTTGGATCCACCAATTTTAATTTTAAATCAGACACCAGAGTTGCGTTCAGCAATTCCAAAAATCTTGTTTATCTAGATTCCAAAAATGTCCAATCTATATTCCAAAAATCTAGCAATTGTTTTGGTCAGGATTTGACGACGTTGACATTATTTTATCCGCCATATTTAATCCACCATATTGAATTTTAAAAATCGGATGCCAAATTAGTGTCCAGCAATCGCGAAAACTCCGAGCAGCTGGATTTTTTAAGGATTTGGAAACGTTCAGAATTTTTTGATCCGACATACTGGATTCACCAATTTGATTTATTTGATGTAATCTATACGATAACTCCCGTAATATAGGGAGTAAAACTTATTTTGTTCCCTAGGACAGGAAACATTGTACACCGTAGGCATTGGAAAAGATAATCAAATGTTTCTTTCATGCAATTTTCAGTTTTTGTTGGGAGCAGTACCATTAAAAGTAATATTCATCACTCAGAAACAATTTATGAAATTTGTTGACTCGTGCTAGATTTAAGAACTCAATAATGGATTATAGATATTAAGTTATATATGTTTTCATATTTCAGCTGTACAAATAGATGTCGGTCTTTACTATTTTGATTATGCATAATGAACAATTCAATTTCTCGTGATATTTATGTAACTGTAATAATTAGTTAACATAAAACAATTTATCAACTTTTCCATTTTGACATTACTTTCTGAATCTGAATGAGTGGAATTTTACTAGTAATTAGTGAGTATTGATAATAAGAAAAGTCGGTTACTAACAAGTCATAGAGAATTACTAATAGTGGTAGTAAATTTAACTTACTAAATGCATTAGTAAAACATATTATCTTCATTTCACTGGACAAAATGAATTATTAAAATTTTTATATCTAATTTGTAAAGTACTATAATTTAAAGACAGTTTCACTATATATCAATGACTTTTGCAGAAATATTGGTTTCGATTTTATTTAAATTCAACCGTTTAAAAAAAAATCACAATTAAACAAGGACAAAGAAATCGTAAAAAATGTAATTTTTTATATCATGTTAGCACTTTACTCAAAAACAACAAGTTGGAACACAAATATTGTCTACATCTTTTCATTATATGTAAGTAATAATTGCTTTCACTGATTCTAAGCTTTCTTATGGACTAACTGGTCATTAATTTCTTTAACGGTTGCGAAAACAGGGCTGGAATAATGGCAACCGGGTCTAGCGGCAGGAGGAGTAACTAAAAAAAAGTCAAATGTGCTAACAAAATAGTTCATCATTTGCAATGACTTGCAAGTGACTAATTCGTTAATCACATCACTGATTTGCTGCTAATAAAGTACTAGTCAAATATTCTACTAATTGAACAGTACAAATTCGACTTATTCAGTTTTGGACTGTACATGAAAAATGACATAGTTTTTTTTGCTTTTCCTTTACTTAAGGGGTTTTAGTTTTTCGACATAAGTTCTACGACAAAATCAACAAAATAAAACAACTGAAAAAGTTCAGGGGTCGAATTGACGAAAATACATTAGTTATTATTTCTTAGGACACTAGGTGGCGCCTATTTCTAAAAGCGATGTCGAATTCATATATGACATGCAGTTGCTATAATATCGTTTATTATATTGTCCGGCGACTTAGCTTAGTTTTTTAGTGCGCCGCCTAGTGTGCTTCAAATAAACTAATATTTCAAAACACAACCTTTTAATTATTTGTTGCAGTACATGTATTACGAGAAAAATCGTAATTATAATGTAATATTGTTTCAATATATATAACGGTGAAGATCTTTCGACAACTATTGTAATATAACTAACAAAAATTCAAATATGTTTCCAAAATTTTAGGTAGTAATTTTCCAGGTTTTACAGTCTTTAAAAAAAATGCTTCTCGATTTCTTTATATTAACGTAAATAACTAACGACTATTGTTTAGAAAAAATTATAAGGTCATAGAAAATTGATAAGAAAATCTGATCTCAATTAAAACCGATAAGGAACACGAAAAAAAATTGAACCACACGAAAAAAAAATGACAATTACTTTTTGAACACTTTTACTATGTATCTTAAGTTTACAGTTAATTCTTAGTTTCTTTCACACAAGAGAGTAATGTTGAATTATGTTTTGGTTGACCACGAAGACGAGGAAAGTGATAGCAGTTCAAGTAAGTGAACCAGACGAGTTCTTTGAGAATGAAATGAATGAGGAGTTTTCAAACGTTTCCCCATATATATTTATATATCTGTTTCATCCACGCGATGCAGAGTTATGTTTCACAGAGCATGAGCATCAAAGATACTAATCTCGCTTGAGGCATGACAGCCAAATGGGATTTCGATCCTGCCATTATTTTTCGCCCGCTATGCGTTAACAGGCAGCCGCTGAAATTAACACGCGGCGATTGAGGCCGGCTTCTTTATTCGACAAGCGCCAATAAAAAAAGTTTGCCGCTTCTTCGTTATTATTTTTAGCAGCGTGATTTAACGATTTTTGCGAATTTCTCTAATTTTGTGACTTAACACGATTTTTTCTTACTCGTCGAAGCCATTAAGAAATTGTGAAACTAACCGTACTAACATCGTGTCATAACGTTTTTTTGTTCTTAGCTTTTTTCGATTGTTTCAATAAAATTGTTTTGTATTATTAACGATAAGTTTTAAAAATGGTCGATGACATATCGCTCATTACGATCTCCGCATGTAATGGAGATCGGGGTCATATTGCACTCGTCGCTCGGGCTAATGGCTGCGTAGCTGTTTCGAATATGTAGTTAGTGTATAACTTGGGAAATAATTAATTCAATTGCTCCCATCTTTTGCCAGCCAGCTTAACAAGATTAAATATCTGAAAAGAAAATAATAAAGAAACAACTACATACACTTCAATATTTACACACATTATTAACTTCACTGGATCAAAACAATATCCCCGTTTTTCTGTTCGAATAGCTCATATTGTAATTCAAATTAAGAATCGCTTGAATGGCGAAAGAAGAGAAAAATTTAAATTTTTTAAAGGAAAATTTTTGAAAAATCGCAGCAGCCATCGAGAAGCTTGACATCTGCACTTCTTCATTGGACATTACTTTAGGGAAGATACCCAGAGAGTGTTTAACGACGATTGACCTTATTTCAGGTGTCGATTCCGACAGGCTGTTTCCACCGGACAAGGGAGAGGAAAAGAACGACCAATGGATGGGTGTGACCGTGAGGAGTCAAGGAGTTGCCGGTAAAATTGTGGTACGTAAAATCACTCGGGAAATTTCTTTTTTTGAAGGGGTACAGAGACAAAAAAATTTATTTCAGGTGTGTGCTCATCGGTACATCATGAAGGGTCTGGCGCAGGGTCTTTGTTACGTTTTGTCACAGGACTTTAAATACAAAGAAATTAAAAAACCGTGTTCCGGAGAATCGGTTGATCGGTACATAATCATTTCTGATATAAATATTGGCCAACGAATATTATTGACAAATTTTCCTTATGTTATTTAATAAATTTTAGGATGCATGAGGAATACGCGTATTGTCAAGCTGGCACAAGCAGTGCCTTGTCTTCGAAAGCCGAAGATCAGGTTGTAATAGGAGTGCCAGGATCGAACAACTGGAAGGGGATCTTTTACGTTCTGACTATTTCCGATAACTGGTTATCGAGAGATAATGGGAGATACAAACCTCCTGTAAATGATAAATACACACTTTCTAAATATAGTAACCTCGGTAAGATGAGCTTAAAGTTAATGTTTTTTGTTTGAAATTTTCCTTTAATTAACCGATGGAAATATTTTTGGAAGGTATGTCGGTAGCAGTTGGTCACTTCTTTAGTAAGGAGTTGGTCTACGCCGCCGGTGCTCCACGTGCTAAAAATACTGGTCAAGTCTTTCTGTTTACGCTAATCAAAGGAATAAATAGTTCTATGGACATCAAAATGTACCTCGACGGGGAACAATTTGGTTCGTGCTTCGGATACGAAATGACTGCGGCGAACGTAAACGGCGACGAGTGAGTCATTTTTATTGAGTTCACGTTTTCAAAGTCATTATTTAGATTTCTTATTAATACTTGTGAGCTTTTAGGTTCACCGATTTAATTGTTGCTGCCCCGTTTTACTTTGATAAGGATCAAGGAGGTGCTGTATACGTATATACGAAACTTTGTAAATCTACCCGAGATAGCGATAAATGCAATAAACCCCTCAAACTCGTTGGCCGGGAACCAGAGTCTAGGTTGGTTCACTGTAAGATGTAATATTTTAAAAATGATTAACAATTTTATAAAGGTATGGTTTGGTCTGTGAAGGTTTGGATTTGCGCTGACTAATTTGCAAGATATTAATAAAGACGGTTATGATGACATCGCTGTTGGGGCCCCTTACGAAGGAAAAGGAACCATTTATATTTACCTGGGTTCCAAAAACGGCTTAATCGCTACTCCGTCTCAGGTACAATTTTCATAGCGTTAAATTTCAATGTTTATCTTTAATCTGAAGTACCCCCTGTCCTGCGACAAATTTTATGTCCGCCAAGATGGCGATTCCCACAGGTCGTCGGTACACTCCTCCCCCTGTTCTAATTGTTGGAAACGAATTTTATCGCAACTGATATGTAATAAATTACAGATTATTCGCGCAGAAGATACTCCGAGGCCGTTCAAAACTTTCGGCTACTCATTGAGCGGCGGCATAGACATGGATGGCAATGGGTATCCAGATTTATTGGTAGGAGCGTACGAGGAAAATTCCGTAATGTTGCTCCGAGCGCGGAAAATCATCGACATAATAACGTCGGTAAGGTTTCGCCAAATAGATGGCACGTATAGCGAAAAGATGGAACCTATCGATCCGAATAAAGTCAGCTGTCCAGTAGATCTTGCTTCAAACTATACTTGGTAAGCGACAAGCGGCCAGAATGATTCTATAAATTTAGAGAAAGACATCGACTAATCAATTACTTCTCGAAACCCTAATCCCCAAATAGTTTCACGTTCGAAGCGTGCTGTGAGGCCTCGTCCCTTGCCAAAGAGAAAAGTATACGTTCTTTACGGCTGAAGTCATTCATCGAAGCTGAAACATACAGCGGACAGAAGAAATTTTCACGAGTCTGGTTCGGCGGTGCCTCGAGGGTCCACTATGTCAGTCACATGGTCACGCTCGACACCACGAAGTCGACATATTGTCAGTCCGAAACTGTTTATCTGAAGGTAATGTATACGTACTGCACGCTATTCATAGAATAGTACAATACATACCAGCTCCAAATGTGAATTCCGCACACGCGCTATTTGCGTACGCGAGGGGAAACAGAAAACAAAAGTCCTCTAAAGATGACACGAGAGTTTACGGATTTTACTGATTTAATTTCCGCGATGAATGCATTAGAGTCTCGTAAGAAACGTGATCTAGGTGGAATAAGCATCTGGAATGGGGCGGCCTTTATTTTGATGTCAAGCAATTAAGTAATGATTTGAGGAACTATCTGAGGGTTTACAGTAACCGTTAATTATAATGATGTTATTTAGTATTAAATTTTATGAATTTAGAGCAATGGAAATAAGACTGATCTTCAGGGGTTTGTGGTTACTATAATTTCAGTTTTAAAGCAAAAAATCGTCTGACGCGAAACGACATCATTTTTTCAATACCTTTAGGGCAACCATGTGCTTTTAATACTCAAACGATTCTGGAATCTGAGTGGTTACGATAGAAAATGTTTCTACAGCAGGGTTTTCAAATACTTGTATTCTTTTTTGATACAAGGTCAGGAAGCTTACAAATAAATGTAAGAGACTCAAACCCTATCAAATAGAAGGAATGCTATTTATATCCGAACGGGGTATCTAAACACAGAAAGAAAGGAGGAAATAGCGTTAGATCTCGTGATATGATGAAAAAAATAAGATACGACATGAGTGTAGCAACAGTAAATTAAAAAAACATTTTAAAATGCAAAAATTTGAGAAACTATTGTTTATTGCGAGCAACAAACCATAACACTAATTAATTTCCAGGACAATGTGCGAGACATTCAATCTCCGATCAAATTCCGGCTGAATTACACACTGGTTCAAAATGAACCTACGATGCCAGTCGAAGGTGAAAAATTAACGGATATCAATAACTATCCAATATTAAATCAGCAGGAAGCTGCTCGTGTCTTTAAGGTCTCCTTCCAGAAGGATTGCGGAAATAACGACATTTGTGAAAGTGATTTGAGAGTCCACGCGAAATTAAATCTATCAGGTATGTAAAAATTGCATAATTTTGTCCTTAATTTTATTAAAAAAATATGTTTCCATTTTACTTCACCATATTTCCAAAAATATCTACTTCCCCAAGTAGGGACAAAGTGGGATACGGGGCAAAGTGGGATTTTGGCGTTTCGCTGTATTAGAACATTTCCTATGTATTTGTTTGCATTGTTTATTTACAAAAGAGTTACCGTGATACAAATTTTGAAACATATTTCAGTTTCCATTCAGTATTTATCAACCGTTCGAACATGACCTAGGAAGTCGAAGTCAATTTGTAAATTCAGACATATTTTCAATCGATTAGTAAGTATCAATAAATTAAGCGTAATTAAAATCTGAATTGGATGGCTTATTAGTCTTCTCTTACACTCAATTCTCGTTTTTTATTTGTTTCATTTGGGGTTGAGGATGATTTTTTACGACGAGTTTAAAAAAATTCTATTTTGGGGCAAAGTGTGTGGGGCAAAGTGGGATGTATTCCGTTTTGATTTAGGTTCACCGAGATAAGTAAGAACTCTCTTCCCCTCTCTCTCTTTCTCCCTCTCCCTCTCTCTCTCTCTCTCTCTACCTATCTGTCTCCCTCTCTCTCCCCCCCCTCTCTTTCTCTCTCTCTGTCAAACCTTTCCAGAAGTAATTTTAACAACCCGTCCCACTTTGCCCCTGGATTTTCAGATTTCTCAAAAAACTTTTTCGTAAAATTGAAATTAGGAATATTAAACAGATACTTTTTAAAAATGCGTTTCATAATAAGTTAGTTGAGGACCTAAATAAGGGTTTCTAAATCACACCTAACCATTCTTATGCCCCATATTTTTTGTACACAAGTTTTTCCAAAACCATCCCACTTTGCCCCTACTTCCCCTGCATAAATTAGAATTCCTTTGCCTTGAAATGATTTATTATGAAACCGTTCTACGCCACGAAATGCTTTGAATGTAAATAAAAGTTGACGATGACTTTCATGAAATTTAATTACATTGAATGTTTAAAAATGGTCAGGGTTTGCTTCCTACTGAGCATTACTTGGCAGGAGGTGGAACCCCCCGGTGGAAGGATTCACGCTCGAAAATTGTATTGAAGTCCGTTTCTTTAATTTTATTTTATAACGGTTCCAGTGCCGGAAGAATGAATATTTATTAATTTATTGAGATGTACCTTTTCACTGTTTTTATGTATAATTAAAAATAAGGCGTCACATGAAATAACATGCTGAGACATCCCTATAATGATATTCTCTAGATGAAAAATATATCTTTATAAATAACAAATATTATTAGCGACCGTAAGTAATCACGACCGCATAATTAAGATACAACGACTATTTTTGTTATGGCAGCAATTTATCTCAGTTATAGAATAGGAACCGGAATGAAATAGATGATCACGAGGTCTTTTGACCTCAACTGGTCAAACTCTTTTCGTCATTAACTTTGCATAACGTGAAGAAGTAACTAAACATTAAGAACTCACTTAGATCATCTTCTGATGGGCAGTTTGATACTTTCAGTGCCGCTTATATTTAAAAATAAATTAGAAGCATAAACAAAAAAAATAATGTAGACGATTCCCATTGAGGTTAATATGTATAATAATACGAGAAATGGAGTTAACCATCCAATCCGACAGGTGATGCATAAGAAACGAATAATTTGTCTTTCCACACCTTTGTTTTGACCACCTCCCTTTACTGATCATTTCATCAATGACGCTTTGTCCCGAGCCGAGAGGAAGTTACGGGCAGCTGCACTATGCGGAAAAACAGTAAACCGGTCTCGCGCCTTCCTAATTTGGTCATAACACCATGTAAACCGTCAGGGCCGATCGTGCGCATCTTAGGTTTCGTTGGATTGCGTCTCACTTTTTAGAAACTTTTTCTTTGTCGACTAGCCTGTAATTTGCATAATTTCGTTTCCAGCCTCTGCCGGCCATCCAAACTATTACGAACTCCTACTAGGGGAGAGCGAAGAGGTCGTAGTGGATGTAACAGTCGAGAACGTGGGCGAATCCGCCTACGAGGCGGAGATCTTCGTCACCCATTCGGCCAGCCTGAATTACATCGCCAGCAAGTCTAACGGATCAGCCATCTGCAGTTTACAGAATACTACTATAGTATCTTGCGACATCGGCAATCCCTTCAAGAAAGACAAGGTGATTAATATTCAGGTGCGATTCGATCCCAAAGGACTGAAAGACAGCGAGTCGGAGCTAATCTTCAACGTTTTCGCAAATTCGACGTCCAAGGAAGTCGAGGAGAAGAAACCGATCACGTTGCAAGCTACGGTTTTGATGAGGGCGGAATTATCCATCAAGGGGTGAGAATACTTTCAACAAATTTTTTAGATCAGATCTTAGTAGTTATTACCAGCATAATCTACTTACAAGTTCCATTTTACCCCTGGTAGCGCTTCTGTACATTCTATTTAACATTTAAGTTTGGACTTTCTAATTTCGACTCGTCCTGTTATTTGATGGAGAGAACTAGAGGAATTAAACTATACCGAGCTACTATTAGTCCAGGCAGTTACTAAAATTATTACAAATTTAAAATTAACGTTCAAAACCTAACAGAAATACGTAAACATGATGTTTGACGGCAAACTATTTTGTAACAAGTTTTTTACAATTTTTTTATGTCCAGAAATAGCATATTGAACCCCCTCCCAATATTAGCCGCTAGGATCCTCTCATTAGTATTTCCCTTAGACAGTTGTTCCCCACCATGGTCAACATCACGCATGCGCATTCATTATATGTGCAGACTGATATAATAGACTTATAACAGATTCTTAACATAGATCTAGCCTTAAATACAATATTTCTACGGACATGTTTTATTTTCTACCCTCAGGAGCGCTAAAACCCAATTGGCTCAATACGGAGGTCCTGTTATTGGCGAATCCGCAATAAAACACCTGAACGAAGTAGGTCCAAAAGTTTCGCACATTTACGAGGTTTTCAATGAAGGGCCCTGGAAAGTTAGTTCTTTGGAAGTTAAAATCTCTTGGCCGTACGAAGTTGCAAACGACAAGGCGCATGGGAAATGGTTGTTGTATCTGGAAGAGATGCCGACAGTTCAAGGTAAGGAACTTTTAAAATTATTATTTTTATTATAAAAAAATGATTTTTTATAATACTTCTTTGATTGTTGGGTTCGTTGAAAGCCACGAATATTTATTGGGATCTAGTTAATAAGTTAGCTTTCGATAATTTTATGTTGACTTTTCATACTAGGTTTTTCGAACTAATTCGGTAGTACTAAACTACCAGCGCCTAATTTTAATTAATAATGTTCTTTCCGGATTTCATAAAAGTCTCTCCGTAGTTTCCAGACTTTAGTCTAACTCCTCCATTTTTAACGATGTATAGATTAACCTGTTAATAAGTTCAGTTTAACAAGTTCGTATTATTGGACAGGTCGATCTTTCTGTACGTTTCTATATCCAGGTTAACCTCTCCGTAATTTTCAGAAAAGTTTTCGCGATGTTTCAAACGTTGACATTCATCAGTTTTGGTGTCAGGGTTGACCTTTGAATAACTGTCGGGTCTGAGAGTGACCTAGACATAGAAAACTATGAAGAGGTCAACCTAGATACCGAAAATTATGATGAAGTCGACCTGATATCTATTTCAGATAAAACCCAAAAGAAATTGTGCATTGCGCTAATAATGAAAAAAAGTTTGGTTTCATAAGTATTTATTCTTATATTATTCAACCGATTAAGTAAAAAATTTATATTAGGATTAGTCTGGGATTCTTTCAGATAAATGTTGAATTGTCTGTATTGATATCAATATCACAGAATCCTTTTAGTCCTTTCGGATTCTTTCTTTTTTTTCTCATAGGATAATCAAAGCATGTTTGTAGGTGGCGCCTCCTATTGTCCTGTATATTTAATGAATTGTTACCTTCAAAAAAACGAAAAACTATTCAGAATAATTATTCATTTTTGAGCTTTGAATTCTTCTCTATCCTTCAGCATATAAATTATAATGTGAATTATAAAATTATTCAGAAATAAGCATTGACGTGAATATTTTGAATCTTTTCTGTAAACTTGCGACGATAATAAAGCGGATGATTGCTTTCGGATTCTTGTAAAAGTCTTTTGTAACAAAATGTCCATCATTCAGAATCCACAAGTTTACGAATGCTGCATAATTATTAGGGAAGTTCACACATATACTTGTTGGTTTGTTTACAAACAAATCGCTCCCGTTCTGCGCAGCCCTCTGCACCGTCGTCGTTCGCTGTTTCCATTGTAAACATGAATGTTGAGTTGATCTATAATGTTAACTTGGGCATCGAATAATGCATATGTAAGCTTTCTGGAAGCCCCTTTAAATAAACTGAAGAAGACAATATTTAAAAATACTGCAAACAAGATTGAAGTAAAACGAGTTTATTTCAAATTTCTTTAGCATTATAATTCGATATAATGAAATTCTAATGATTTCCTTCGACAGATGGCGTTCGTAGCAATTCGTATTTTTACGTCCTCTTATAATTTTTATAGGAAATTAAACGAATAATTCGTTCTTGTTTTATAATAAGCAAATTATTATTTTTATATTGTTATATATTGTTATAATTGTCATACGATCAAATTATGTTAAGCCTTCCACGTCAGCGGATCCGAAACGAAGTTTCCACACCTATTAGACCATGTTAACTCTTTAAAGATGGGACAGACACTTTTTATACGCAAACTTTAACGCTTTATTAAATTTATGTTTCATAGTGCAAAAGTCCGCTCCAAACTCAGCAAAAAAATATTTGCACTAAAATATTCTATATATAATATTCTAAAATATTTATTATATTAGTATTATTTATTATATTTAGTATAATACACTAAAATATTCTATATATAAATATTCTAAAATATTTTATAACTCAAGTTGAAGCTTTATACAAAATATAAACATCGATGTAGAGTAGAGTCTCGCCTTAATTGGTATCTCGCTGCATTGCCGTCCCGCTGTATTGGCACTTCTGGGAATCCTTTTATCCCCACCTCGCCGTCGCTGTCGGGAAAAATGCGTGTCGGGAAACAGGATTCGGGAAAAAGGACGGGAATCCAGGGGCATGTATACTAAACTACGGCCAACCTTCGCCAATCCAGCGGGACTCGACGGGAGGGTTCGGAAACGACATGTCAATACTGCGAGACTCTACTGTAAGTCTATTTATAGACTAGAAAAATCCGTTAATATTTTAGAAATGTCCTTAGCCGTTTTGAATTTAGAAAATGCGACCTTATATTTGTAAACTACAAATTTAAGAAAAACACGTATTAAAAATCTCGATTTACCAGAGAAACACAGCTATGTATATCTTTTTTTTTATTGAGTTTTGGACCAATTCTTTTGGCAGAATTTGAATGATCAGACTTGCACGTAAGAAAGATTGTGAGCACATTTTATTTCTTGGCCATAACATTATCCAATACGGCGCTGAAATTTGCGTTCAAAAAGGGTCCGCCCTGTGGCGGCATATGGGACATATGGCGCCACCAGTCGTTAGTTAGAAACGTGTACTATGTGTACATTTCCCCGAAGTACTTACATTTTGCTGCTTAGTAGCTCAAAATAATAAAAAGCAAAGAAATTATCGTTTTGGAAGTAAAAAGATCGTTTTTGCTGCGAGCAAACCTCTATTTTTTATAAAATTGTCAATTTTTCCGAACATTCCATCTGCTTACTAATACTATAAATAATGTTCTTGAGTTTCCTGAACTCCAAAAAGTGATAGAGTTAGCAATCTCTTGCTGGAATCGTTACTTTCTGTTATTGGCGTGGAGGTTTTAAAACCGAACTGGAACCTGGAAGGATTAATAACACGGATTTTCGATCCTTTAAAAGTGTTGCAGTATTTTTATTTAAGTTATTGTACTAACATTCCGATAGTTGAAAGAACTCCTCCGAAATTTGTATAGTAAAAAAAAATTATAAACACAGTTGCAATTATGGTTTTTATGGTTGGCATCCACCAGGCTCACACATAGCGTATACGTTTAAAAATGGACGTGTGGCGTGGAAGGGTTAAAATATATTTTAGTAACCATGATATTTCTTAGTATATAAGAAAATGTCAGTTTAGAACAGTAAAAAAAACGTGGCAGCAAACATTCACTGAAGAAAATACAATAGAGTTCCGGTATATTTACCCACTCGGTTCTTCGCCTTCCCCTCCCGTCTCATTATATTTACCAAAAGAAGGGGGAGCGCCGCTTCTTCCACTCCCCTCCGTCGCGTTATGTTCGTGACGTCACAGTAGGCGCTTCCTGAGGCCCAGCCTCAAGGTGGGGGGGCGCCACGTAAATATAACGAAACGGAACAGGGCAAATATGGTGGGACCTAAATATAGCGGGATACAATTATACCGAAACTTTACTGTATGAGACTCTTTTTTACTAATCTTTGTGCCTAATCTTTATTAAAATATTGTCTCTTAATATTCTTTCTTATTTCGGTTTTTTGTGTTAAATTTTTGTATCAAGTCAGGTAGTCCCATAAAAGGACTTAAAAGTGAAATATAGGACGAAATAAACAAAAATTGATCGATGGCCAAATTTTATTGGCCAAATTTAAGACGCTCCTTCGGTTTTAGTATATTACGTCGCGGTTCGATTCTAAATTGTGTATTTATGGTTAGGCAAACGTCTTTTTATGTAATTCAATCGATGTTTTACCCCGACAACTCTGAAGTATTTTCAAAATATTTAAGAAATTGTATGACATAATATTATAAGCAAAGCAATTATGATGACAATAACGTTTCCAAAATAGCTTTAGGCGGCGGAGAATGCTACGTTCCCCATGGACAAATTAATCCACTGAACTTAACGGGTAGTATTGGATTTGAAGATCTCGACCCCTTCCCAACGTCGAATCTTCCATTACCTACAAACAATTACACAGGATTCGTCAGAAGGAAGAGAGATACAGAAAAAGTGGTTAACACAAAAACGATAATAGATAAAGATGGGCATCGTCATCAAGTAGTGTCAATGGTAAGTAAAATTTTGAAAATAAAAACTTTGAATTGTATGTTTCCAAAATGAATTTTTAACACATCAATTTTTTACAGAACTGTAAAGCAAAAACAGCGAAATGTTTCACCATCTCGTGCACGATTCTGAATCTTCAGAAAAAGCAGGAAGCCATCATCACTGTTAAAGCAAGGTATGTTATGTTCCAATTCCTTCACTAACTTCTTAACTGAAGAGATTCTCATGGAAAGTGTCCAAAACGCGGGAAATAAAATTGTTTTTTTTTTTGGTCGATGATTTCCAATCTTATGATAGTTTTTGCGGGTGCATCTCAAAGCCCCGACAAATCACAAAACAGACACTTCAAAAACTCAACAGTAAAAAACCAGACATTTCAAAAACACATATTCATTTGTGATTTGTCGGTTTTTTGAAGTGTACTCGTTTTTGCATATTCAAAATGATGTCAATTTGTTATTCAAGTTTTCCGTAGAGCGCGGGGGTGACGCGACTATTCAACACATAACTTTTCAACACAAGTATGTTTTCATCACAAGATAACTTCATCATAAACATTTCAACACACAAACATTTCATCATAATATTTTTCAACAAACGACCATTTTAACATAATATATTAAACATTTTAAGTAAATAGACTAAGTTAGGTTATATTAGGTTATAAAGTTAGGTTAGGATAGGTTAGTTTAGGTTAGGTTAGGTTAGATTTTTGTATTATTTTGCGTGTATAATATATAAATGTTATTTTCAATTATTTTATTTAACCCCTTAACTGGTGATGACGTCTATAGACGTCCTATCAATATCTTTGAAACGACTCAACCAATCGTCTTGAAATTTGTAACTGAAGGGTTTTTGAGGTCAAAATTTCAAAATTCAAAATGCCGATCGAATATGGCGATCGAAAACGGATAAAAGTTTTTCATTTTTCGCAGTGTTTACTACTCATAGGTTTTAGGGGTCGCTGATTACAAATCTGTCATGGGTTGCTCAAAATTCAAAATGGCTGACCTAATATAGCGTGAAAAAATTGAAACAATTTAAAGTACTGTATATTGCCCAATCCGACGTCAAATTTGCTAAATTCAATATGGTAGATCCAAGATGGCAGACCGAACGTGGAAAATGAATTTTGACCTATTAGCGACCTCAATTTCATGTATTTCATAAAATAGTTTTACCGTAGTTTTGCGAGACTGCAGAATTGCACTAATGATCTAATAGTGCACAAAATTAATATTAGTGAACACTACTAGTGCTGATCATTTCTGCGCACTAGTAGTTTTTTTTTTTACGAGAGGAGCGAAAAATTGCGGATATTTTTGGGCAGCTATGCCATTCTCTCTTTCTTCTGCTCAATGAAAAGAAGAGGACGGAGAGTATTAAACCCCAAAAACTCCCGAGTAACAAAGTTCTGTTACATCAAGTAACTTTTTGCATTTTGGTCCGCCATCTTGGATCCATTTTGAATTTCGAAATTTTGACATCAGATTCGTCGTAATCAGCGATTCTCAAAACCCCCTAATTAACATTTGTCATCGAAATTGGACGAAAACTGGCTCGTACCAGTTTTGGCACTTTTTATTTGAAAACGCCTACTAGTGAAGGGGTTAAATGCATTGTTTTTGGTTCGTATTGAAATGATTGTACGTTGAAAAGTTGTATGTTAACCCGATAACGCCCAAGACGGCATAAAATGTTGATGTTTTTCATCTCATTTGATTACATACAAAACGGTAATGCATTTTTCTATGCATCCATACCCTACTGTTTTCGGGTGTGCTCTTTCCGAATCTGCAATCCATTTTCGATTATATTCAACCATTTTTCTAAAATGGCCGCCTGAAAGCAAAAAAAAAACGGGGAAAAAATCTACTTTAAAAATAAATTCTGAATTTTTTATATGAAGACGTTATTCAATCGGGACGTACGTTTGGATCGGGTGGCATAATGACCTATACTAAAAGATTATTATAGTCGCGATTGAAAACTCAAAATGGCGTCATTTTCACGAAAATTTTAATTTTTTTAATGTATAATTCATCTAAACGGAGATATTTAACTGAAAAATGTCAGAACCAGGGTTCTTTATTTCAAATCTTTTGGTCGATGTTCAAAATTCAAAATGGTGGATCCAATATGGCGGAGAAAAAATTGAAAATTGGTCGGATTTGCCGTATGAAATGTCGTATGTTTAAAAGTGGTGTGTTGTATAGTCGTAGTATCGAGCGCTGGACAGCGTTTGACAAATTTGGCCGCCATATTGAATCTGCCATTTTGAATGTTTAAAATATATCATCAGATTTGTAATCAGCGACTTAGAAAACTCCTGAGTAACAAGTTTCAAGTAAAATGGTTCAATTTTTGAAAAATGTCTCCGCCATATTGTATTTTAAGGGGTCAACGTTTTTTAATTATTTATTAATATATTACTTTATGACTTATTTCGACAGATTATGGAATTCCACGTTAGTAGAGGATTATCCAAAAGTGGACCAGGTAAAAATTGGTTCAAATGCTAAGATTGTTATTCCTCCGAACGTCGTGATCCAACAAGAAAATCTGAAGGATGATTATGCAATGGTAAGTTACGTCATAGAACGATTTTATTTTGCGTTGCAAATCTTTATTACTTTACGTTTTTATTACTTATTACTTCCACAGGCCGAAACGATCGCGAATTCAATGGTAAAGAGTCAAAAGGACGAACCGGTGCCCATATGGATAATCATCGTGGCGATAATGGCGGGTCTATTACTTCTGGTGTTACTCACGTTGGTGCTCTGGAAACTTGGGTTCTTTAAACGACGAAGGCCGGATCCGACTCTTTCGGGTAACCTAGAAAAACATCGAGAAGACATACCCGAAAGCCAGGCGTTGTTCAAGAATTGAAGTTGAAGACAAAGGTGCCATAATGAGATACTTAAAAAGTACCATCGGTCCAAATTGTCGGTAACGTAGACTATGAAAGAGTTACCATGCAATCGACATGTGAATCTCATGAGATTCTGACGTCAATTACCAAGAATGACGTCACGTTCGAAAAGACAATTATGAGATCAGTGCCGAAAAGTGAAAGTGGCGACATCTCTGCGAAGAACACGGGAACTATAGAAGGCCTAATTTCAAGATGGCGGCGGTCGGAACAATTCGCGCGCGGATTTTGCGATGGTTAAAATAAAAAAACGTTTTTAATCGTTGCGTATTGTTAAGATGTGATATTTATTCGTCGGAGACTCGAACTTTTTTAATAAGCGACGTTTTATCGCGTATAGAATAAGTCGCGGGAATATCGTTGAAGAATTTTCCGAAAATCGGTGAACGTTTATATTTTTGAAAGTTTTTCAGGTAACGCAGACGATTTTTTTGCATGTAAATTATTTTATAAGGCTATTGGATAGTGAAATATCATTTTTTTATCTTTCTTCAGAAATATAATGTATTTTGCGTATGTTAAAAACATCAAATGTACAAAGTTTATAAATTGCGATAATTGAAAATATTTTTTTAAGCACGACCGAAACGAGTCGAAATGTTATTCGCTGTCCAGTATTCTTAACTTATGTTAGGTGCTTCGTTACTGAAACTCTGAGAAAGACTGAGTGTAGAAAAGCACGACGATGAGATAAAACGGAAGAACAAAAAATAAAACTGTTTCGTTAAAAGTTTATACAAATTTAAAATAATTTGTAAGACTACTAACGCTGCCGAAACTCAGAGCTTAACGTTACGCCAAGCGGTAACACTGTATATGCTGTAATTTATTTCTAATTATTTAAAATATGTGCTTTAGCGCTAGGTATATTCAATATAATTTCGTGTGTTCAATTTCATAAAAACTTTTCCCTCCGGCTGAATTTTATAGTCAAAAGAAATAAGCATCGAGATATTCGCACTTGTATTATGCATTTACTTAAAGCGAAAGGGACTTAGAATACCAGTGAGGTATGCTTAGCGAAAGACGTACTTAAATGTGTCAAAAAAAAAGATTTTCAGGACAGGTGTTGTAGGAGATATCGAGTTTATATTCTGTTATACGAGTTAAAGTCATATATTTGTACTTTTTAATCGAGACATTCCCATAGCTTCAGAAGATAACTACTCGAAATTATCTAATTTTTACTTAATTACTAATCGTTCTCGCTGCCTTGGGTAGATCCTCTTTTATTATACAGTACAAGACGTAATCGGAAAGAATGTCCGTTACTAAAAACTGCCCACTAAGTAAATGTACAAAATGTAGCAGGTCACTTTCTCCGATTACTAAAAGATTTCAATATCTTTCGTGTAAAAGCTTATGTATATTGAAAAAAATAAACACTTTTCACATATCTTCGTTATTCAGTCTAACCTTCACGAACTTTCGATTTCTAATTTTAATCGTTGTCTTCGTAAATATGAACAATCCAATGTTATAAACCTGTAACAAATAATTTAATTTCAATATACAGTAGGACCTCTCTTATTCTAATTAGTAAAGTTTTTCAAGATGGCGCCGACCTCTCTTATTCTAATTTTCTCCTTACCCCCACTTACTTTGCTTGAGAGCTTGTGATTCGTGGACAATATTTTTCGTTGACTTTTCGTGTGATAGGGGGAGAAGACTTATGAACCGAAAAATATCCGGATATTTCCCCCACTCTACCATCAATTCACCCCCACCTGCACAAAATCGCCGGGATATAATATCTGACCAAAATCGCCTATCCCTCGGTTTCATGGAGCGTAAAATATCTGGATATTCGAAATTCTATTTAAAAAAATTAATGCATAAAAAGCCCTGTTTTCTGAATTTATGAAAAATCGTTTTATATTTGCTTCTCTTTCTTGCCTGGAATCGTTAAAAAGAAAGAAAAATAGAAATATTTTATTTGGATTTTTGCAATTTTGAGGTTATGATGATCGCGCGAAAGATCAAAGCATGGAATTTTAAAGAAATGTCGAGAATAACGATAATGTCCTTGATAAAAATGTAAATATTTATTATTTGAGTAGATTTAAGTAATTATACAAAATAAATATGAAGATATAAACTGCCCAAATTACGAATTACGAAATTCAATTTTAAAATCCTGCCAATATCTAATAGTTCGGCACAGTCCAACTACAGTAGTACCCCTCTTATTTTAACCCCTCGTATTTTAAGTTCCTCCTCTATCTTAAGGATTCGCTCCCTTCTATTTTAACTTTTTTTCATGTCCTCTCTCTCACGCTGCTGGTGATGAAGAAGAGAAGTAGCATTAAAATAAGAGGGGGTGCCACCATATTCCTTGACTCGAAATCTTAAAATAAGAGGGGACCTACTGTATTTAAGCGCATATCTAGCTGCAATTACGCTAAGAGTGGGGAAAATATCTGGATATTCTCCGCTCCATGAAAAGGTACCTTTGTTCTAATTTTCCCCTTACTCCCACTTACTTTGCTTGCAAGCTCGTGATTCGTGGACAATATTTTTCGTTGACTTTTCACGTGATAGTGGGAGAAGACTTGTGGGGGAACGATTAGAATAAGAGAGGCTGGACAATTAGAATAAGAAAGGCAATTAGAATAAGGGAGGTTCAAATAAGAGAGGTGCTACTGTATTTGATTTGTAAATATTTAAAATAAATTACCTATATAACAATTTGACTAGAGGTATTGTGGAAGCATGCCACAATGAATGTGCGTCAAAGATCCAAAAGAACGGAGGAAAGTCTGCTAATTCGAGCACAGTAACGAGAACCGTTGATACCACAAACCATCCAAATAAATGAACATGTGGGAGAATTTTATGGTTACGATACCACCATATTAGCGTCAGTAAAAATTGGAAAAGTCCTGTAATTTTATATATTAATTTATTCAAATATAAAAGAGAAATAGAAAAGTCGTTACCTATGGCGACATTTAATGTCATGTTGTATCCGTAATGTATTCGACCAGACCACAGGTGTTGTAAATGATTATAAAAAATACTGCCATAGAGAGCAGTTATCACAATAAATGCTTTTTTACTGATAAAACCTTTGCAAATTATCCTGAAAATATAATTTTTGTTAAAAAATACAAATTGAAAATTTTATTTAGTTTACCTTAAACAAAAGCAATATAACAGAGTTAGAGTCATGGAAAATGCACAAGAGTAATCCATAACTTCGGTAAATGGTTTATCTCGTGCATGGAATATTGTCGACCACAACCATCCGTGTAGACAAAGCTAAAACAATAACAGTTTTTAATTATTGACTCCTGAGGGACCCGAGAGGTCCGAAACGTTGAGTCTTTTAAAGTTAATTTTTTTGTATATATTTTTTAAAGAGTTTTAAGTTCTATTTATTATTTTTTTAGATTTTTTGTATGTTTTCAATTTTAAATAAAGTTTTAATTTTAAAAAGTGATAGTGTCTTTTAATTTATGAAGAAGGAAGAAAGAAGAAATTTTTTTATTTTTTCAAGTGGTAGGCAAAGCCCATAAAATTTATATTTATTGAAGAAATCAAGCCTATTCTTTTAAAATAGTTACCACTGCAAACCATGTCCAAATGAAGTACATCGGAGCAGACATTTTTGTTGCTTTGATAAACTTCAAATACATGTTCCCATGAGCATGTAAGTTTAGAAGTGAAAATAATACAGACGCTGGCTCTTGGATGCCAAATATTCTAATAAATGGCCACTGAAACAGTAGATTTTGTTAACATTAATTTCTTTTAAAATCAATAAAGAATTTTACCTTTCCATGAAACTGAGGAACATCGTGACCACGAGTCGTAAATGTTTTGACAGTCTTCCACATGCAGAAGTATCCGCAATCATCTTTGCAAGTCCAAAACATTAATCGCAGGTCTAACGAGGGTTGTTCCTTAAATTCTAACTCTACAAAATTTGTAAAATTGAGTGAGACAAATAAAATACTTGTAATATTTTTTAGGTTAGTTTATTTTCTTACTGTTTCTGCATTTTTCTTTCTGACAAACTTCGAGGCACTCATTGTAGATGAGAGATCTGTCACCTAACGATGTCTGCCCGAGTGTAAGACAACAAAGAAACACTATTGTTGACAACCATTGTTGTTTTGACATTTCCTACCGGCTAGTTAACCTCCAACTGACATACGTGACGTCAGCTGTCACACAATCTCGCCGCACGTAAACATCGGCAGTTCTGTATCTGCGTACTTTATATTTCGTGTTCCGATCAGAAACTTAAGATTTTACAGTTTTTAGAAGCGAAAAAAAAACAGGTGCCGAGATAAAGAAAGTGGATAGTGTTGAATGAAAATATCACGTGATTTACACGTCATGTAAGTTATAAAACGATTGGAAATGGATACAGACGAATTCAAATGGATTCGTACAAATTATATCGCTGTTAATTAAAAAATTGTTTTTTTTAAACAATAAATAATGTCGAAAATGTAAAAATATTGAACGGTGAATGAAAATTGATTAAAACGGATTGATATTAATTTTTAAATTTGTCTTTGTATTTCGAATTATTTTGAATTTATCCAGCAAACGAAAAAGAATTTAAATCAGACTTCAGGTTCTGAATTGAGTTTCTTGACTTTCTGCAATTATTTTCTATTTTCATTTTCTTTAGGAGAGAGAGAGAGGGGGGGGGGGGGTAATAATGTCCTAAAATATTACGTTATTTGGAGTAAAACTGAAAAAGATACAGAGGCAATACATGTCAAAACATTCGATAAAACACGAATTTGGCGCCATTCCTGCAAACACAAAAGTAACAGTTATGTAACAACTATGTAACATTTATGTAACAATGTAACCATTACGTAAATATTACGTAACTGTTACTTCCCGTGTTTGCAGGTTTTTTAGGGTAAACATTCGGTTTTTTACATCAACCTTATACTTATAAATAACTCATTTTTCTAACCGTATCTGTTACAGATGATTCTACGAGGATACCAGGACACCTGGACATTCAGGACGCCGACGAACTCCGTACGCCGTTATGACCTCCATCGATTCGCAATAACTCTCGCCAAAAAAATTACTGAACGGTCTTCAAATGTCATACGACAAAATGTAAATAAAATAATTTAAATAACAGCAGTTTCAACAAAAAAATTCTCAAGAAAGTGTTTTTTAATACCCCCCTCCCCCCCCCCTCCTATACAGCACATATCTCTTAAAGAGGTCCAGAGTTCAGTCCAAAGATATCTCCAAAAAGACCTCCTGAAGAGGTTTTAATTATGATAATCTATAAAAGGAGATCTTAAAATCGTAATCTCGAACAGGTCTTGTGTTTGAGGTCTTAAATCTGTCTCGTTTTAGACCATCTCTCCTTTAGTAAAGGGATTCTCATTGTTGAGGACTGTGTTTCTTCCAGATATACTAGGTGGCGATTGAATCCATAAATGAGATCGCGCGATATTTACTTCATATGCAGACTGATAGATTATAAGCTATAATGATAAAATAAGTGCCTTTACGATATTTAGCCAGTGTTATCACAGTTTTGTATTACTATTATTATATGATCCCATTCTATTGAATGTAATCACCATCCAATATATACATATACAATGGTAAAAAGGAACTCAGGTAAAAAGTAAATAAATTAATAAATAAGGTAGAAAAATAGAATCTATAATTTTCAGAAATTTGCTTTTCATTTATATTATTTATTTTATATGTCAACACGGAAAAAACACCACGGCTGTTACAATCTTAGATATGGTTGTCTTGACCATATTATATTGATAATAATGTCCCTTCCATACTATGGTTACATCAGCCATTCTGTGGTTGCTGTGACCATACTTTTTGAAAGGACTTCTATATGCAAAGTTCTCTTTACTATAGTAATGGTCAACCTGTCAATATTTTAATTAACAATACTTCTTTGGTCGGTACGTCCAAACCTGTTTTTTCCGTGAAGGCTGTCAAATAAGACCTCTTTTCTGAGACCTCATATTTGAGAGTTCTTATAAAGCTTTTAAAATCAACTAATAAGTCTTCTTAAAGATTACTTTAATAGCTCTTTCTGATAAGTATTTAAGACATCTTACAACTTTTAAGACTTCTTAAAGAGCTTTTTAAGATGTCTTTTTGCTGTTTGGGCCGTTATCCCTTACCCCGACCTTATATTTAGTTTGAGGAATTGGGTGCTGAGTGTTTGAGGTCCTGTCAATACATGCAGTTATGGCTGTCTTTCTTTATTTATACCAAATAAGTATTAAAATGTGAACCGTTCAACATCTTTTCACTTCTCTACCATTTTAAGCACTATAGAATTACTGTGAATTAAAGAAAAGATACAGAGAATATGATCCTTATTATCCTTTATTTTGAAATAGATTGAATTCAAAATAAAGAATACAGAAAATTTAGCAGCTATTATATTAAATGCGTAATGTACAAGCGGTATTCACGTCAATGCCACTTATAGAATTGAGGCGATTACATCTGTATAACACGCTAAAGTTATATGGGCAAATCCACAGAACTTTTAAACTCGGGTGTACACGAGAGAAAAGGTAATTTATATTTATATTGTAAAATAAGTAAAATATTAGTAAATATTGGTGCCTATGAAGTACTAGCTCGTTAGCTGAGATTTTTAAATGATTTCAAGAAGCCAAATGAAGGTAAATTGAAGAATTCGACGTGTACATTGCTTAAAAATGTCTATTCTTAACAGTTTTTCTTGGACGTTGTGATAGTTATCGAACTAAATCCAATTGAATTAGTTTCTTTATTTAATTATACAACTTTTCTTTATTGAAAAATTCATGAGCTACTTTTCAGAAGATAGTTACATTTTTGAATTTTTAAAGCTAACAGTTTTAAAAGCACGCCGTCTTTAGATTAAAAACTATAAACATATTTTTATAGTTAATAAAAAATTTAAAAAAATTGAGACGTGTCAGAAGTGTGTGCTTCCCATATTCTTGAAATGAGGACTTTCGATTATAGGTTGTCGAAACGTAATTCGCAAAAATAAAAAACAGTTTTTCGTGCAGAGCATCAACAATATCATCTTTGGGCGCATATATAATATTGTAATCGTTTTGTCGATACTATTTACATATAATAAAAGTAGTAGAGCTATTGAGACATTTAAATATAAGGCTGCAGAAGATTAACTAATTTTTTGAGGCATTAGGCGATAATGGCCATTTTCTTCTTGCCGATTTGTGATGAAACAAACATTTATAATATTTGCAAATCATACATTGATAGTGACTATTGGAACATTCTACCAGTGTTCGTTTACAACATGGGTTATGATTAAATAGTGCAATTTATTAAGAAACTACAATTGTTATTTCTATGCCCTCTGTGCATGACGCCGTCCATTGAAAATAAGTTGCAAGGAAGGTTTGTCATTCCAAATGGACCGACTAAGCATATGCACCGTAGAAAAAAAGTATGCTGTAAAGTAAACAAAAATGATTTTTTTTACCAAAATGAAAAGTTCTGTGGATTTGCCCATATCTACATAAAACGCTAAAGTTATATCAGTCGTGAAAGGTGATGGATGCGTTGAGAAAAAGGACTACATCACAGAAAAGATTGCATTCTTAAAATTGGCCGAAATTAATGCAATGCTAATTGATTCATCAAATGGTGTCGACGTTGAGGTCCTAGTGCACAATGTAGAAGAAACAGCTGAAGAACTGTACTTCATTTTAACTTAAAAACTAAAAGTCCTAATATTTCATGTATGTTTCTTTGTAATTAATGTATAATTGTGCAATTATTATAATTGTTGTACAATACTTACAAATAATTAAGACATTAAAAAAAGATATTAGTCGATAATGTAATTGTTTGATTGAAATCAAAGTAGGTTAGATTGATGGTGTAAATATATATGACACTTAATGGAATGTATAGGTTTAAATTGAAATTCTGATTTACGTTTCATTTGGAGAATAGAAAGAACACAAATAAATTCGTATTTTGAATTATTGTCAAAAAATTTGAATACTTTTAGGTGGTCCAGTAACCGAATTAAAAAAATTAAAATTTTGAATTCTTTTAATACATTGTCGTTTGCTGGATACGCAGATGCATTTAAATCAGATGCCAAAATAAGTGCACCTACTAATACTAAAATTATGAATGGATTTGAATGAATTTAAAGTGTTCTTTTTCAATCCATATAAATGCACAAGTAAAATATAGTGTTGTTTAGCTAGTAAACGGAAAGGGATTAAATTGTCAATTAAAAGGAATTCGAAGGGATACTGAGGAAACTAAATTGAATTCCTTTGAATTCCTTTCGATTCTTTTTTGTTTACTAGATACAATTTGATTGTATATGAATGCATTTGAATCAAAATGTAATAAAAAGAAGATGTATGAATAGAGGAAAATATTTTAATGCATTTTAATCCATTTTAGTCCCAGCAAACGAAGACCCATTGAAAACAATTCAGGTTTTGAATTCTTTTGAATACCTCAATTCGATTTTTGAATCCGTCAAAAATAATTTGAGAATAATGCGCCAATTGTAGGAATTCGTATAAGTTAAATAAAATAAATTTTAATACACTGATAAGAATTCAAGTAAATGAGATTTGTTAAATATTCAGATGTATTCATGGAAGAGATTTGCAATGCATAGACGTAAATTCAAAATAATTCGATAGAAAGCTTGGAGAAGATTGAGAAATGTAATTCGGACATCGTATACTCAATTATTATTAATGGTTTCGTTTTCATTTTCTGAGGTAATTTTTTTCACGCGAAGAGAAATAAATTAATTAAAAATTATGTAATGAATTAATTCGCATTCTTATGCATGAATTACTTAGTTTCCGATTGCTTAGTAGTTAATTATTTATATTAATTTCAATTTATACATATGAATTATCCTATTTTGTAAACAATAATAGTAAATACAAGATGAATATTAAATGTTTTATTCTCGCCTCCCCCTAAGCCATTCTCAATTTTGTATTTTAGTAAACCTAGTTATGGACAATAATAACATTGTCCAAAATTGCCATCAGAAATTCAATAATTTTATATTTTCAACATCGATATAAGCTATCATTTCATTTGAATAGAAATTAAAAGTCGAATAATGAAAATCTTTATTAACGAATTATATCTGAATAAATGTAGTAATTTGTTTAATTTTAGTTTAGAATAATTAAAAGCGATTTATTTATTAGGATTACTGAATTTGCAGCTGATTTGATTGTTATAATTGTACGATGATTTAATATTACGGGAGGGAATTCTCAGCGAATCGTTAATTCCACCGAATAATATTGAAATATGATTAATTATTCCGTTCAAATAATTTATATTTATTTATGTATAAAATTATGAATTTACCGTAGAATGCTGGAAAAGTGAATTGTATAGTGCACCTTTCATTCGTTATAATTATGGCGATTAATTTTTGTATTTACCAAATTTTATAAAAAGAAAGTTAATTTACGCATTTATTTGTATTCTTTACATATTCTACAAAAATCAACAAAATAATTTTGAATAAATGCAAGTAATCGTTTTTGAAATAAAAATATAATGTTATTAAATTCAAGGAATCAATTTTACAAAATTTATTTACAAATTAAATGAATACAAAACTGTTTCTTTGAAGCATTCTGCATATTTATTTATATGTCAATTTGTTAACTAAATAATTTGTTTAAATGAAACAAATATTTTTAACTATTTAATAACTGACTATACTTGAATGTGTATTACTGTTTGTGTTTGTGTATCTGTGTGTCTGTGTGCAATTTCCAAATATAATACACCTGATCCAAGTCTGTGGGCGAAGGGCCTCTCCCCAAGACGACCGCAATCGTAAGGCCACGAACCAAGAACAACAACAAACATCGTACATAACCTCGCCCAATGTTTTTTCGTTCTGTCTTTTTTAATTTCGATAACGATCTTGTAAGACTTTTTATATATACAATGAAGTCTAATGTAGAGGGCTGTAAGGACAAAATGCGATTGAAATTTCCGACAAATATCGACCAACGAAAAAAATGGCCGGAAGCGATCAAAAAGCCATCTTTTTCTCCACAATTGGGACATGGTTTGTGCATTGAGCACTTTAATCCAAAGGATATTGTCCCCGAAAGTTACAGAGAACGTTTTATTATTACACTTTAGTTACATCACTTTCGTACCTCTTTCAACAATGTCTTTAAACCTGCAATACAGTAGATTCCCGGTATAATTGCGTCTTGCTTTATTTACGTCCCAGCATATTTGCCCCGTTCCGTTTCGTTATATTTACCTGGCGTTGCTCTTTTTCCCCCACCTTATGGGCTGGGCCTCAGGAAGGGCCTACTACGACATCATGAACATAACGCGACTGAGGGGAGTGGGAGAAGCGAAATATAAGGTGACGGGAGGGGAAGGACAGGAATCAAGAGGGTAAATATACCGGGACTCTACTGCATTCATATTACTGTTGAAAAATTGATAAGTAGTTTCGATGGATTCGTAGACATAGTATAATGACGTAATATTCTACGTAAGAAGGAAATGTTTTAGTAACTCTCTACCCTACTTGTATTTTCGAAAATAACTATTGATTATAGTTCGTTGTTAGGCTAGAATGATAATTTTCAAAGATAAAAATTATACTACCGAATGCAAACGGTATCGAAAGCAAGTCAAGTAATAAAAGATAGCAGTATAGTGAAGCTCTTCTGTATCAAAACTCCCACTGTCTCTCGTAAAGCAAAGTGCAATATTTGCGAAACGTTGGTAACAAAGCTCAGGTTGTCTCTGCAACAGACGTCCGGAAGCTGGTCAATATTCGACGAGAGTGCACCACATACATCGTACCACACTGAACACAAAACAACTGGATCGGACAAAACGCGAATAAACCCTGGAAACTTGGAACGAGCCAATCCCGGATGTCTGAAATTTTAAATCACGTATGTGTACTTGCATATAATGCTACGTAATATTTAAAACCTTTAAAAATTAAGAAATTAAAATAGTGTTAACTGCCCTGAAATTCCATTACTTTGATAATCACATGCATGGTTCAAGTTTCATATGGGGTCGAATCTTTGAAAGTGGATTAGTTTCAGTGGAGAGAGGATATCCGATTCAAAAGTAGAACTTGCTAGAATCTCTAAAGATCTCTTCAAACTCCTCCTTTTTTATCTACTGCCATGAGATGTGATTGTATGGGATAAGCTTGATCGCCTCTCGTCGGAACAGACTAAACCCAAAGTCTTCTCAAAGAACAAAAAAGCTCCTGTACCGAAGTTTGAAGTAGAAGGTATGGATGTAGCCTTCACATTTAAATGTGAGCATTTAAATAATGAATAAATATGTTATTGAATTGAAAATTAGCTGTTGTTATTTGGAAATAGTTTTTGATATATGAAGATAGATCATTTTTCGTGGAGAACGACGATACATACTTAAAAAAATACTAATCTCATGTATTTGGAAAACTTTCACGTAACGCTAGATACTGTATAGTAACTAGATATTTATTGCCACGCTTAACTAGTTTCTTTTTCTATGTCCAGTTAAACAGTGATAAATTTATATAGAGTTTGTATTTCGATTGCTTTAGTTAGTCTCGTTATCGCCAGGTGCCATCATGATCCTATGTGCTCTATTTCTTGCTACTATTGTTCCCGTTATAGAATTAGATTTTCATTTCATAAGTTAGCGAAACGTCAATTACTGATATTGCTCAAGTATGTCGTATGCACACATGGCTATTCGCTTGTAAATATGCTTTTAATTGTGTCTGTATAACAGCATTCCACACGAGTTTTTGATTAATCTTTATTCTCAAAATCAGAATTTGAGAACTTCCTGAAATAAAAGGCAACTTCTCATTCTCAAATTGTCATACAATTTGTCTTAATGAAGTGTTCCTGGTTTAATGAATGCACCTACATTACAAGTTATCATAGTTCCTTAATAGATTATCTACGTGTCATTATAACTATCTAGTACAACTATACAGAATTGTCTCAAACAAAACTACGAGAGTGTGAAAATACGCTGCGCTTTTCCGTGAAGACTTATGAATAAATACATTGCATTTTTTTATTTCGTTGATGGGCTTTATAAAATGTTAATGACTCGGCCAGAAGAATTTACTTTTAGTTATTCCTCGTAAAAAAGATGACCAGTTTCGGGCATTTATGCTTAAAACACTGGTGTCCAGCAAAACAGACAGGAGGTCGCGGTAACAATCAATTAAAAGACGTAAATAAAAATATATAGGAATTTTATCGATTTTCCAATCATTGCTTGGAAGAGTGGACAAAAGTATGACACAATACAAATTGATATTAAATGTGTATGAATGTGTATAAATAAATAAAGTCGTTAAACTTGGGTAAGAATCCCTAAACTGGCCCCCTTAATTTCCCCTAGGGAAAGGAATGTTCATCATATCTATATGTTTTGTTAGTCCATGATACCACTAACAAGGTCTGCCAAGGATTTTTCAAAATTTGAATTACTGCAGAGTCCCGGTAAAATTGCGTCTCGCTATATTTACGTCCCAGCATAGTTGCCCGGTTACGTCTCGTTATATTTACCTGTCGCCGCTCTTTCTTTCCCCACCTTGCAGGCTGGGGACTTTCCTGGGGACTCAGGAAACGCCTCTTGTGATGTTACGAGCATAACGCGACTGGGGAGAGTGGGAGAAGAGGCGCTCCCCTTCTTTAGGTAAATATAACGAGACGGGAGGGGAGGGCGATAAATCATGTGGGTAAATATACCGGGAATTTATTATAGTTTTAACGTTATTAACAACTAAATTTTTAAGTAAAAGTGCAATATCTTGAAATTGAGGGTGCTCTTTCGAATGGTGACTTTGCAAAATTTGAAAAATGTAGTACTTACTTATGATTTTCACAAAAATATTTGAAAAAAAACAGAGGTTTTACGGGTAGTTTTTTAAAAGTAATTTTCATGTCGATAAAACGATTTCTCTGACAAAGTATATAAGATGTGCATAAAATGTTTAACTTAAAATATATGCAGATAGACATTTTTTATTTCACCTTGAAATATCCAAAATGAGGACTTGTTTAAAGAATTGTTTTTCATATTCTGGAAGCATTCTAAATAAATTATCAGCTGCACTACCTATCTAATAAGATGTTTTTGGGCATGCTGATCATGAATCTGAAGTCAAAATTTCGAAAATCAAAATGGCTGTCTCAAGACGCTGGTGGTGTACTTAATATTTTTGTAATAACTGGTAAAATACCTTTAGCCACTGATTGCTAATGAAATGTTTGTGGACAAAATTTTGTGCATTGAATGCTTTTAACAATGCGATAAAACTTACTACTAATCAGCTCATTCATGTACATCGTTACCCGATAGTCAATGTATGAAAAATGTAAAAAGATACAGGATAAAGAGAACTTTTAAATTGTATACCTGCACTACATTTATTTCAATAAACATATACAGATATTACAAATAAATAACGTTTCCAATAATTAATCCTTTTTACACAACAAAATCGTTTTTTTTAAGAACAAAACTATAATAAAAAGGAATACAAATAAAAAAAATATAGTGAAATGCCGGTGAGAATCAGTTGTGAATGTCAGTGAATATTGTAGTGGACGAGACTAAATATTGTTAATGTTTTAAGTGAATATCACATTTTTCTTTTTGCCAGAAAATTTTAACAAGTCTTGCTGTATGGTACTATTGATAAAATTGGTAAACCGAGGAAGAATATTGGTTGTTTTTTAAACAACATATTGATGATATCCATACGGACTTGCATAGTATAAAAAAATTTTTATACTGGGAATAGGTTAATGACACAAAAAAAAACTGTTAAATTTCGATCAGATTTTTTGTATAATATGACAAATTATATAAAAGAAGTTCTTTTTTAACTCTCAGTTGTCAACAAATCCTTAACAAATTTACTCCCCTTCAAACCCGAGAAGAATCGCTGAAAACAATCATTAAATGTTTTTATGTCTTTGATGATGTTATTGAAATTCGATTTTTTTTCGGCGGCGATAAGCTCACGTTTTTTATAAGGTGTACTTGTGTTAATTACATTACAAATTATTTGCAATTAGTTTGGTACCAAGAAAGAAAATTTGTTGAATGGGAGAGAATTTTAAACGTCTCAGCATTTAAAAAAATCTTTCTGTGTGGACTTATTTATCATTGCACAAATTTAATACAAAAATTTCTATCTGCATAACTGTCAATATTCTTATTGAAGTTGATTTCCATATCAAATGTTTCTTCTATAAATTACCAGTAATATCAAATAGCAAAGCAAAAGTAGGAATCGTAACATCATTAATACAAGAAGTGATTAAACTTCACAAATTACATGTATGAAAAATAAATATATATAAACCGCAGGTGTCGTAGGCGAAATGGGATTTCGATTTTTACTTTCCACTCTGCAACTTTTAGGAATCAGACTATCAGGCATTTCCCTAGAGAGTCACTCGAAGCTTCTGCAGCCTCGATTACATACATATAAGTTGCAAGACAGAAAGAAAGAATTGCAAAAAGTCTTTCGAAGATTGTTTCCTTTCACGAAGAAAGAAAAGTAAGAATGTAAGTACATTTTAAGACGAATAAAACGAATTTGAGATTGAGAAGGAATATTGGTTTTGATCTTATCTCGTTAATACATTTTTAAATCTTAAAATACATTTTTTAAACCAAAACAAAATACAAACGAGGAGGTGCTAGTACTTTGTAGTAAATAATTCTACAATACATTTGAAAAGAAATCACAATAATAGCAAGTATTCATGGAAATTCTAATTTTTTAATACAAATTTATTTTTTAGATATATAGGGTAAATATTTTCAGTCATTTATTTCATTCAACTAACAAATTCATGTGTTCGTTCATCTTCTTCATCAATGTAATTGTAATATCGTTCCGGATTGTTCAATATTTGTGTTCCAAAAATTTGTGACATAACCTACTTATATAAAAAATATACAGTAGCCCCCTAAGACATCTTCCCTCCTCCAACGCATATATTTCCCTTCGTCTAAGTCATATTTTACCTCTGAGGGATTCTCCCACCATTCGCAGATTGAAAGTCCGCTGTACCATTGTTTGTGTGTGCGCATGTGACAAGTAGAAATTCAAGTGGGGAGAGGTGAGGGGAAATATAACTTAAGGGAAAGCGCCGCCATCTTATTTGCCTCAAGCATATGCCTTAAGAGCGGAGATTATTCTAATTTACCCAATCAGGTAAGATGTCGGCCTTCTTCTCCTATTCTAATTTTCTCCTCTCCCCACTTTTCATTTATTGTTTCGCTTTGTCCCCCTCTTTCTCTTTCCTCGCGCATGCGCTGTTACGTTTGTATATACTCCGCCATATTTGCTCCGAAGTTAGGTGGTAAGAGTGGAGGGGTGAACACTTGTGGGGGAAATACTAGAACAGGCGCTGGGAAAAAATTAGAATAAGAGAAGAAATTAGAATAAGGGTAGGACTACTGTATGTAAAATAACATAACACGTAAATATACACATGGAGAAAGGTTTTACCAAAAATATACGTTACTACCATGATATCTTGGACCATTTATAACCTCCTATATTCGAATTTACGTCCTCAATGTATCATCAAATTATTGAGCGATACTTTTTTTCACAAAAGTGATATCTTAGCGAATTTTGGAAACCAGAACTGAAGTTCGCAGAATACGTCTGCAAACAAACAAATGACTTTTTCGGAGCCAAATCAATAAAACTTGATTTACGTTTACGTACGCGTCGGAAGTTCCGATACCCACATTTTTCTGAACTTAGTGCGGATACGTATCGGAAACGTTTCTTCATATTCAACGAAGAAAGCAGGTCAAGTACGTTTATTGGAACATATTCGTTATCGCGGATAACGAATAAAGTTTCCGATAATTTATTACCGTTCGAACGGTTCGCAACGGAATAAATCAAGTTTTTTTTGTCGTTTCCGTCAACGCTGCAGATTTAGCGCGAAAAGTTTAATATCGAGTAGCTGGGACGACGTTTCGATAAGTTGTCGCGGTGGGTGTTTGTAACGCAATTGCTCCTGCAAATTCATTTTCAGTGTTGCGTTTTTTTTCTTTCGAATTCGAAACTTTATTCTGGAGATGTTTGCCGTGAGGAAACTTACAGGAAGGCTGATGGGATTGACGTGTCGTCTTTCGGATAAATCCGAGAGATAATTTTCGTTTCGATCGGAAAGAGGTCAATTTTTTTTAAACTAGGTCAATATTTTATATAGTCTTTTAGAAAAATTAAATGGATGTAGAAACTGGTACAATTACATTATAATTAAGTCTTGAATTCTAAAAGCATGGGGTTGAATATTTTTGAACAGTCATTTAATGTTTCAAAGTTTCAGGAGGATTACTGAATGTTATTTTGGTGTATTGATATCATTATGCTATATAGAAAATATGACCACCCAGATAATATAATTATAACATTAACATTAACATTATAATTAAACAATAAACAAGCAAAGAGGTAGTAAATTAGAAAGAAAAGTTCATTACGTAGTCCATCGATCCTTTAACTACATTTGATTTTCCGCATTTGTTTTTACTCCTATTCGCCAACGATTTATTGGTGCCGGAACCTTTAAAATCAGGAGATTTAAAGGCTAATATAAATTCCCGACGTTCTTTAGAATACATTTGCAAAATCACTCGTGTAAATACAGAGCGGAAGATTCTGGAAACAAAGTGCTTCTTATTTGTGAGTCTCGAAACGCAGTTCCACCCACTTCTCACCCTCATTGAACTTCGACAAACGATCGTAAATTTGCTTTTCTTACAAAAATAACCGTACTTATGCGTTACTTTGATATTTTCATTTTTGCGTGGATTTTTCAAAAGTCTTCTTTGAAATTTCGACTTGAGAATGAAGAAAATAGTCGGAGGACGATTAGAGGGACCAAAAAATGTTGAGTTTAATATCAAAAAGTGCTCTTTGAGAGTTCTAAATAATGCACACTCTTAAGGAGATTTAGTACTTTTTTTTCTGTTATGTTAATGTTTGCAAGATTTCGTAACTAACATGGAGTAGAAAAGTACTTTTTAACACTCCGGGAGTAGAACTCGATTTTGCGCCCTGTAGTGAAATTCGGGAGCAGATTATCGAGTCCCACGCCCGTCGTATTAAAAAATATCGTCTGGAACACGGGAGAAGTATCAAGGGTAATTGCGCCCTTGTTACATAATATACTATTATTTGACAGCTGTCACTCTCCGACTAAAATAAGTATTTATTAAATGAAATGAAGAGATGTACCTTTATACTCTTAGGCAACTAATGTGTGTTAGGATTTAAGTAAATGTTGTCCAACTTCGTATTTGGATTTCAGCGCCATCTAGTGCTTCCGGAAGAAGTTGATATCATGAAAGTCTATCAACGCGGTAGAATCATTATTTTTAAAATTCTAGAAACTTCTGCAAAAGCTCATTTTGTCTTTTAGAGTCCGATGCAGCAAAAATTCTGTTTCGACTGCTTCTATTGATGTGACCAACGACAATGGTTAGGCCAAACGTTTTCGTATGCATTAGGAATCAAGCGATCTTCAGTATGACATCCCCATGCAAATTATTTAATTTGTCAAATTTAATTTTTTTGTTCAAAGTGATTCTAAAATATAATTCGCATTCACCTAGCGGGTGACTTTTATGACGATATGTCCTACACGTATCCACCCCGTCGTAAAAGTGGAGTAGGATTGCCACCGGTCGTTTGATGTGCAATTGCCGGCTGATGGATTTTACGTGGATCTCATTCAAAATTGTCGACGGAATGCTCAGACGCGGAAAACCTACTCAGAAATTCAAGTTTACGATTTAACCTAGATAAGAAAAGAACTATTTGAAACTCCAACGTTCCGGAAATGTCTTCGAGTTTGTATTCCAAAGGCGACCGGTATTGATTGTCGTCGGTATTATTCTGCAATTGGAACGTTCTTATTATCTTTGTGTGATGCTGTAGTTGTATTAGACAAAGAAAAATATGGAACGACAGGTACATGGTAAAGGAATGTTTTCAGCCCTGTTAACTGGACAAAAAAGTAAAACTTTGCGCCCTCGATTAAAAAAGTTTTTTTCTGATTGAAAGAAGGAGGCGCCAAACCAAAAAATGTTATTGTTAAAGGCAAGCATTGATTTTAAAAAATCGTCTTAACATCAGACACAGATCCAGCACGTTTAAACGCCTGGAGCTTCCTTAACTGCTCCCTCGTCTGTTTTGTTTATACTCATTCTTCTTCGGCTTTTGCGAGTTCTTTGTATTCATAAAAAGTAATGGCGCATAATGGAGAGTAATATCTTCTTAAGGAACGGCTCCTCGAGCTCGAAATGGGTTACCTTATTTAATCCAAGCCGAGATGACGGTACTAAATATTTATGAAGAGAACTGTGCTAGATATTACACAGAAACATTTTTATTACAGAAATTAGTAACGTCCTCGAAATTTCGATTCACGTAAACCGGTGTTTAAAATCCTGCCATTTGTACCACATTTCCGTAATGTTATTAATCAGACCATCACAGTTTTAAGTTATACAACAGCATGCTCAATCTAATCTCAATAAAACTATATTTGACATGGGAGCACGATTTAAACATATCTTAACTAGACCAGAGTTTGATATTGCCTCAAAAAAACTATATTTCTTTAAAAAAATACAGCGAAAATCCTTTTTCTATTTTTTCTCGATATGTAAGTAAAATTCAGCGACGAATTTTTTTAAATTGTCACATTTCCAATCGAGATAACGACAGCGAAAAACTTTAAAACACTCAATTTATAAAATATAGCATAACGTAATATTTTTATTCGGATTAACGTTAATGTACACTTTATAAAATTGGATATTCATGTACATTAATATATTAACATAATATATCCGCGTATATGTATATGACGACATTTATGTAGACGCTCACTGTTTAAACAAATTGTAAATGTTAGGGACATTAGTATATTAATTTTCCAAGAGCTGTACTTGAAAATCCATTACCTGGGTACTAACATTAATATTATTATATTACATTTAATTAACAGTACATGGATAGTATAGGTTCGTGAATTATTTATATGAATATGTGACGGAAATTTAATGAAGATTTATAAAGCTTGAATGTTAATATTATAACTGGCATATGAATTTTTGGATTCTAGTTATGTATATTCGTTTCCTATACCGGAATGTTAAACAATTTTAACTGCGAATCTTACGTAAATAATTACTTTTATTAAGGAACAAAAGAGTAATAAATGTGACGAAATTTGACTGACAAACAGAACCAACAAAACAAACAACATATTCTAAAGTAAAAGTTCGATAAACTCGCTTTTGTTATATTTAAAGTCATCTACAAAGAGATTATTTTATTTGCAAAAAGGTCACCACGGTTTCTAAAAGTCTTAATTTTCCTCTTCAAAATCCATTTTGACACGTAAAAAAAACTTTATTTGTCCCTGAGAAATTTCCTTTTGAACTTACTGCTCTTGCAGTTGATTTGATGTCTTTACCCTCTTTAACCTACAGGAAAAACTGAGCATATGTGCAGTGATAAGTACAATGCTATTTATATTTTATGAGTATTATCTGAATACAGAAATGGAGTCTGATTTCATACACTCAAAATGGCGAATGCATTATGACGAGCGAAATAAAAAATATTACCGGGTTTTAAAAATCGAAATTAAAGAATTAATCTAAAATCTGACTTCAGGAGATTCTGAGACCGCTATATAAGAATTTAAAGTCAGGTTTCAAAAATTCAAAATGGCGGACCTAGTATGGCGGACAAATTTAAAATTTAAAAAAAGTACGAGACAGGGTTAGCAGATCGTGCCTGGTGGTTTTTGGTGCTAAACACGAATCTAAAGACAGATCTTAGATTGATTCTTAAATTCCAATTTTTTAAACTCGATAGGCTTTAAATTCCTCTGCCATTTTGAAACCTAACAAAAAATGTTGTTGTCTCTGAGAAATCGCCTATTGAATTTAGTGCTCTTAGTAATTCATTTTGTTGTCTTTACTTTCTTGAACGCATATGCAAAATTGATCACATGTATAGTTAGAAGTACAATGGTGTTTATAGTTTATGGGATTGCTGAATACAGAAATGTATTTAAAAATTGTAAAAAAAAGTCTGAACACTCAAAATGGAGGATCTAATATGGCGGGTGATATAAACAAAATTATAGAGTTTTGAAAATCGTAATTGAAGAACTATTAAAAAATATGACTTTAGGAGACTCAGAGGCCGATCAATAAGAATCTAAAGTCAGATTTCAACAATTGAAAATGGGGGACGAATGAAAAAAAAATGTCTTAGTAGTTCGTGGTCGGTGGTTTTTTAGTGCGAAACACGAATCTAAAGACACATTTTAGATTAATTCTTAAATTCCGATTTTTTAAGTCCGATAGATTTTGCAAATTCGTCCGCCATTTTGAAAATTAGACTTCACTTCCGTTCGTCCACAAATTACGATTACCATCACTATATTTGTGCTGATTTTGGCTTGCGCATTAATGGTAAGTTAAGATAGCAAATCAATTGCTCAGAGACAAATGACATTTTTTTAAAGTTTCAAAATGGATTTTGGAGGGGCAAAGCAGCACAACTAGTCGGAAACTCTGGCGATCTTTTTGAAAATAAAATAATCTCTTGTTATTCTATGATCTTAAAGATTGCAGAAAAACACATTTTCTGTATTTCGACTTTGGAACATCTAAAACCTGACGCGCTGGGGTTCTTTTCAGGTTAGATTCGAATTCAGCACATTAAACCCTTTTTGAAAAGTATTATCGGGTTCTTAGTTCTAAATTTTGTCGTTATGTGTAACATCCTAATGATTTGAATATTTTATAATTTATCAGGTACAGTAAAATTCCCGTTAACGAATACGGTCGGGACAACTCGAGGTATTTAAATTTCCGGTAACGAATATTTGAAGGGGAAATATCAACTCCCACCACCAACTTTCTCTCAATTCTTCTGAAATTGTTCCTTAACGGAAACGTCTGCATATTCGAAAAACTGGGGTATTCGTTAATGGAGGTTCGAGTCTAATATTACTTAAACCTAGATATAGAATAAATTAAATATAAAAAGTTCGTCACATCCCACTTTTTTTAATTCTTTTGAATTAAATAAAATTTAATTATTATTTTAAATAAATTAAAGCAATTTATATTGAAATTTGTATTCTCAAGTATATTAAAAATATATTAAATTTAATAAGATTTTACACAGTGTATTACACAGTGATTAAAGTGATATGACTAAAGCTCTCCCTTTTCGATTCTGATGTTTTGTTAAATTTCAGAAGGCGTAACCAATATAGCGCACCTAAAATTTAAAATACTCGTCGATTTTTGTTGATTTTCAGTATCCTTATGATTTTTGAGTCGATGATTTTCAATTTATGCTCAGAGTTTGAAAATTCAAAATAGCTGATTCAATATGAACGGGAATAATTTCGTAAATTTTAAATTAAGCAGATGATAAAAATTTCGCCATGTATGCAATATATTTTTTTTCTTATCTTTCGCCAATCGTCAAAAATTTGAGTTACGTCTGAATAAAATTTGAACAGAACCATAAATCAGTTACTTCTCAAGTAGTACTTAACAATATTAGCCTGGTACGCCTTGTGTTTTCTTTTCTAACCTCCCCTCCTCCAAACATTAGTCCAATGAGAGGATGCGATTCCCCCTCCCGAAGTCGAAAATAACATGAGAGTATACGCGCATGCGTTGGTCGCATTCAACATGCGTGATGTTTTGTGGTGATTGCTGATAGAAACGGCTAATATTGAGAGGGACATCGCAGATATTAGAATACAATGAACAAGAAAGGCATAAAACGTGAACGAAAGCGTGATTTATGCTTGTTTAACTTATGATACTTTACTATACCAGTATAGTGAACAATATTTACTGCGAATGCAATTGCGAAAGCATGGTTCGATTCCCCCTCCAGTCGAAATGTAATTGCTGTGAAAATTGGACAAGATATATAATAATAAATATGCTTAATGTAAAAATTATTCAATTATTCACAATTAAATCAATTTAAAAATAAAATCTAATAAAGGAGGGGAGTATTCTGTCGTTCAGGTTTTACATTTATTTGCCTAGGGTCAATATTTTAGGGTGGCCAATATTGGGAATGCTAATATTGGGAGGTCCTTTTTTATTCCCCGCAGTCATCGATTTGTTTAGAACTTTGAAAAAAATAATATGCTCATGCCCTCTTTGTATAAGAACCATTTAAGCGGTTTTCATGTAAAATAAATTTAAAAAAAATGAATTTTAACTTTTTTATGAATAATATTGTATTATATATTTTTGTTTCTGAAAGCAGCCACATACTTAACGTGTCGGTCGAGACTAAAAATGGCGAAACCAAGATAAAATCATTTTTATAAATTTTTGGAAGTAAGACGATCTGGGTGGTAGATTTTACACGGGTGATGCTGTTTCGAGATATAGATTACCGTAGCCTCTGCTCTGGCTAATTAAGCTTGCCCTTGATGTAATAACGAGCAAAACACGAGGAAAGAGCCACTCTTATCCAGAAAATTAAGTGAGGCGAGGGAAGCCAAGCACCGCCGATGGGCCATCCTTTACCGGAAGCTCGGAGGTATTCTCCCTCCAAATGACCGTTTCACAAAATGGTGGAAGGGGTCGAATTAACCCCGTCATTCGAAACTGAAATTTCTACATTTCCACGTGGAATTTACGATCTCCGCCGAGTGAAATTAAATAAGCCCAGGGAATTCCTGGCGTGCTCGGCTTGCTTTAAGCAATTTTTAATTGACTTCGGTATTAATCGTTCGATTAAAGCAACATCTTCCTAGCATACTTTAGTCTTCATGTCTGAAAGGTAAGTTAGAACGCTTGATTGGTTTTTAATTTCTTCTGCAAGAAGAATCGCCAATTTGTTTTCAGAATTTAATAATTTTAGGTGATCAATACGCCTTCAAAGGTTGGGTCGATGTTTCCAATAACTATTGAATCTTTTGGTGAACATATCAGTAATTATGCAGTAGTTACTATCGTAATCATGAATGAAGATGCTATTTTGCAAAGAAATGGTTAATGTTTGAAAGAAAAGGTTTTGTTTATCAGTTGCGAAACTGAGCGTAAAATTTAATGACCTATTGAACTGCATTCCCCTAATGTAATGGGTGATTGCGAGGTTTAATATGTGATTAAATCACCATCTTACGTTTTATTGCTACTTTAAAAATATCCTGATTAAGAATAAACGTTACATTAAATACTCAATTTTTATATAATTTAAATAACGCAAACTAATTAATGCACTAAGTTTTATAAACGTTTAAAAAATGCCGAAAAAGTTCTCTAAAATTTTACAATCTGACCAAATACATGATTAACTTTTCGTGTACTTATAATTCGCTAAAACAGATTTTAAATCCACATCAAATCTCGATTTTTTGGCAACAATTTAGAAATATTTCGTAGTTATTAATCTCCAATCCGAATCTGAGAGTAGACAAATATTTTCTGTGCATCGAGTATATGGTCGACTACATAAATATTTGCGTACAAGAGATATGTTTGCTTTTAGCAATATGACTCGTGATCTGAAGACTATGTTATGGTTTCGAATATTGTCTGACAGGAAAATATTAACATTGGAGTTAATTTCCTAGATATTTCATAGACTATTTTGAAAATAACATCTAGAATCTTAACAAAAATAACAAATTTTAATTTAGAAATGTTAATCTTATTTTAATTAATATAGAAGGAGTTAAGTGAAATATTTAGTAAAGTGTTTCTTTTCGAGCACTACAATTACAGATGATAAGAATACGATTATAGCGCCAACGACCTCATTTCATTTTATTTCGCTTACGCTAGGGTAAAACGAAAAACGAAACCTTTGTTTTCTTTCTCCGTTACGTAATATTTGTGTATTTAATTTATTTTGGATGGTGATATCCTTACATTGAGAAAAAAATCCATAGTTAAATTGACTATATCACATAGTTGGAAAAATATAGTTAAAACTACTATGAAAAATAGTTAAATTTACCACTTTCATAGTCGATTTTACTATAATTTTGTTACAGCAACTATTTCCTCATAGTTAAAAAAAAATCAACTATGTAGAATGATTTAAATAAATGTGACAAATATAGTTAACCCATTACGTACCAAACGGACGAAAAATTGTCGTTGACTTTGATGCTATTTTTTTGTATGAAAAAGAGAATAAAAAAATCGGCATAAGCCATTTCTGATGTAAAATTTGTCGCTCTTTCAGAATCTGTGGTCAAAATTTATTAATAATCACTATGGTGCCTGAAATTTTAAAGACAATTTAAATCGCTTCAAACTTGTTACTCGGGGGTTTTTGGGGTCGCTGATTACGAATTTGAAATCAGTTTTCGAAAATTCAAGATGGCGAAGCCAATATGGCGGACTAATTTTTTAAATTTGATGAAATCGTTTGAAAATTGTTACTCGGGGGTTTTTGGGGTCATTTTCTAAAACTGACTTCGAATTTATAATCAATGACCCCAAAAACCCCCGAGTAACAAATTTCAAACGATTTCATCAAATTTCAAAAAATTAGTCCACCATATTGGCTTCGCATTCTTGAATATTCGAAAACTGACATCAAATTCGTAATCAGCGACCCCAAAAACCCCCGAGTAACAAGTTTGAAGCGATTTAAATTGTTTTTAAAATTTCAGGCACCATAGTGATTTTATGGATCATGGTTTTAAGCTTCCACGCCATGTTGTCGCGCGCCATTTTGAAATTTAGAAAAAGTAACTGTATGAGCTTATAGCTGAGGGTCCATGGACGCAAAATTTTATGCGTTTAAGGCAATTCAATGACATCTTCCATGCGAAGTCAAGGGTTATAAAGCAATATTTTCTCGAAAAATCATGTTTTTTTTTGTTTTAATTGTTTATAACTTTTTCAATATTTATTATTAATACAATTTGACCACAGATTCTGAAAGAGCGATAAATTTTACATCAGAAATGGGTTAAGCCGATTTTTTCAATTCTCTTTTTCATACAGAAAAATAACATCAAAGACAACGACAATTTTTCGTCCGTTTGGTACGTAATGGGTTAAGATAACTATAATCTGATGTAGTCCTCATTTCGCACTATGTCTCGTAGTAAATCGTTATATTTACTATTATTCATAGTTAAAGTTTGTATTTATTATAAATCCATAGTAAAGACTGCTGCACCCCGTGTGTTTTGATGCCGCCAGGTGGCTACGCGGCGTTCACAGCTTTTTTTCTTCGAGCCCGTGGCTCTCGTTATTGAAGTGGATTTTCATTTGGTCATAAGAAGGACCATCGGGTGTTAAGATATGATTATGCATAATGCATGTCGTATACGCACGTGCATCTATAGACTAGTTACACGACATCGAAATTTTTGTGTATAATACATTTTTTAATTGGCTAGAGTGTGACATTTACAAACTTAGCGCAGTGTTGATTTTTTGTTTTTCTCTTTTTTCCCCTGTTTATCTTAAACAAAGGAGAAAAGTGGACTTTTCATATGCTATGATATATATAGTTTACAAATATTTTTAAAAAGTAAATTTCGACTCCTTTCCATATTGTTTATGACAATTTCCTATACAATTTCTCTCAACATGGCGGACTAATTTTTTGAAATTTGATGAAATCCTTTGAAATTTGTTACTCGGGGGTTTTTGGGGTCACTGATTACGAATTTTAAGTCTTCGAGAATACAGTTTTCGAGAATACAATTTTGAAATCGGAATTCAAACTGGCGGATGCGGTATGACGGTCAATTATTTTCAATATTTTTCTATACAGAATACGTTTCTTAGCCGTCAAAAAATTTGTCCGTTGCCCGGCCCCCGGGTTTGTTTATGACAATTTCTTATACAATTTCTCTCAGTGAAGGTAGTCATTTTCTGAAATGACTATTTCAAAGTAGTTGGGTCTATTTGTCTATTATGATAAGTAGCGTTTTGAATCATGAAACAATAGTTAAACTTTACTATTTCAGAATAGTTATTTTAACTATTAATATGCCTAGTCTTCATTCCACACTATGATTCATAGTAAAAAAATAGTCATTTCAACTACTGCTTTTCTGAGTGTAGTGCTTGATATTTTTCCTAAGGATGCGATAGAGTTTTTTAATTCCATATTAATCGTTTCATTTATAGATATTAACCATTTGAATATCATGAAGAGATTATATGTAAATTATTTCGTAGGACGTTAGATGGGGCTCAAACTCAAAAGCGATGTCGCTCCTAGGTAATGTATAGTTTCAATTCGCATGGCAATCGTTACTATAAACGTTACAAATTTCTTGAAGTGAAACATCATTGTTTATGAAGTGAAAATTAAGTAATTCTAGTGAAAAAAGTTTAGTCTTTAGAGTGGGGTTTTACTCGTTAAATGTACAAATTCACTCTTTCCCTAGAGTTTCTGAATTTCTACTCCATAAGTAGTGAATTCTCAATGCAATTAATTTAGGGAGAAGAATACATGAATACAATTCTTGATTTTCCTTGCTTTTTCATGACCAATTTCATTGTCGTCCAAAATTTTGCGTAACTTATTTATGGATTGATGCGACATCTGTTGCTCTGGATTTTCTTTTAACCCATTAACGTCCAAAAAACAAGATTTTTAGCAGATTTTCGAAGCTCTCTTGCCCCAGAAACACAATATGGCGGATTTTATCTAAAAAAATACCGAAAAATTAAAAAATTGTTGTTTGTACATTTTTTACAAATGGATAATGGATGGTGATCTATTTCAAACTGTAGACAAATAATTTGCAGTTTCTGGGGAAATTCTTTTTATATATAATAGGATAAATTAATTGGAGCACATTAAAAAAAATTTCACCTTCAACTGCAACTTATTTGTCCACGTTTGTCCATAGTTTTAAATGGATTGCCATCTATTATCCATTTGTAAAATACTTTCGAAACAATTTTTTTTTGTATTTTTCGGTACTTTTTTAGATAAAATCCGCCATATTGTTTTTCTACGGCAAGGGAAATGCAATTTTGACCCCATAAATCGATAGAGCATACCCAAAATTAGTAAAGTAAGTTGGTTTCATTATGATATTTTCATTTTTCGATCTGATAGAGAGCTTTGAAAATGATCTAAAAATCTCTTCACCTTGGACGTTAATGGGTTAAGGATACATTTCCAGGAGTTTTAAATTTTTTCATTCGAACACAGATATATGGGACATTATTATCTAGAAAAAAAGATTTACGAAGAGTTATAAATTTTAAGGGCTATGCCTACCAAATCTAACGATCTTTTTAAAACTTTAAAACTTTATAAACTTTAAAAAAAAAATATATATACAAAATGAAAAATATAAAGAATATTAAAAAAGTTTTACATTCAGACAGCCTCTTGAAGAGTAAAACGTCGAGTCGAAGTTTTAATCAGTTTGAAATTTAAAAATTTTTGTATATATTTTATTTTTATTATATAAAATATAAATGCCATAAATTGACAAATAACTCTTTGTAAATATAAATAGTGGTTTAAGATAGGCTTGATTCTTGAATAAATATAAATTCTAAGGGCTATGCCTATCAAATCTAACGATCTTTTTTAAACCTTTAAAAACTCACTGTATTAAAAAAAAAAGATATACATATAGAGAGAGAGAGAGAATCAAGCCTATCTTAAACCACTATTTATATTTACAAAGAGTTATTTGTAAATTTACTGCATTTATTTCGATCGTTTTACTTCAGGATTTTTTACTTTTGATGTCAAACATCTTAAATTTAAGAAAGCTGAATGATTATGACGTCCAAAGTGGAAGAATTCACTTTATTTGCAGAATCTAAAAACTCGACGATTTGTGACTATGATTATTACAAATTTTATGTCAAAAAGAAAAATGAAAATGTCTATATATTTTGATTTAATTGTTTTCAAATCTAAAGATATAGCAGATATTTTTATACAAAAATAACAAATAAACATATAAATTTTTGCATTATGACCTATAGAATAACAATTTTCTACTTAATAAGGCAAATTTTTGATTTTTGACAGCCATGTTAAATCCATCAATTTGAATTTCGAAAATCTGACAAGGAATTCATTATCAGCGGCTACTAAACCTCCGAGTAGCAAATTTTAACTTAATCAGATAAGTTTTCGGATTTGGGTCTACCATTTTGGAAACATTCAAATTATTAAGAATTATTTTTTAACAAATCCGACTTAATTACACAATTATACGACATAAAAAAAAATCATCACAAAATTTTCAAAAATTAGTCAAAAAACAGATTCCTTGTGTCAAAGATCCTATTACGATCCAAAGTGGTAGATCGAAAGCCTCTTCAGCAGTCGAGTCACGAGGTAGACTTAGTTAGCAATTTATTTACAATTTTGGGAAGCACCAGGGTTGATTTTTGCGGGATTGTCAGACGGTCGTGTTTGATATTTCAGGAGAAGCGGGTCTTAATTATAATGTCTCTGGTAACGAGGGTCGGCTCGGTCGAGGGAATAATATATGGACGGGCCCAAATAGCAAGCACAGTAATGCCACGGTGTTGATTGTAGCTCGCATTAATAGTCTCGTGTGACTTAATTAACTTGTGGTTGTTGAAGTTGCGGAATTTCCGGTATTAACATGACGTAATACCACCGCAAAAAGGACCGGCTCGGAACAACTTGATAGCCCGTACCATAAAATGTATAATACATGGGGCGCGGTGCACTTAATCAAGTGACACTGCTTTATCCCAGCGTTATTACACCGTGTGCAATAGTATTTGAAAGTGATTGCCAACTTTAGTAATTGCGACTAAAATGAAAATCTGTCGCTTGCTTGGCAGGTGTTTGAAATGTACTGTTCCCGCAATGGAAATTTCCTTTCTTGTGTCACTCACTCTGCATCTATTTTCGGAAAAGCTCATTAAGACGTGTCGCGTTTGCTCCCTTTGATATATGTTGCACCCGTTGACAAAAAAAATTTTAGGAAAACACATGAGAAAATTACACAATGCGTTTGATAACGAGTTTTATTTATTTATAAAAGTACGAACAGCGCTTCACAGATGATCAGCAGTGAGCAGTTAGCTTTAAGAAACATACTTTACATGTTCTATTTACACCAAGTGTAATCGTGGTTAAAAATTTGTTTATCTGCACAAAATGAACAGGAGTAAACCTAGAAACGATTGATAAAAAAATATTTTCAGATTTACATCCAGGTCACTTTTTGAATTCCATGAAGGTTTTTGTGCTGTTTATCAACATATCAAAATCAAAATGTATATAACAAATTCTAGATAACTAAGGTACTAGTCTCATTTGTACTAGTCGTGCGTATCGTTCTAAACAATTATAGTCTCTGACTATAAGGACGGACATAAGTATATCATATATAATTTTACGCTTCGTGTTTGAGAATATCATTCACGAGAATTGACGTTACTTTTTAGTAACATTCCTTTGTTTACGCTGTACATTAATTCTAGTAGATAATATAATATGGACGGATCTTGCAGACTTGTAGAGCAGCTAATACGCGATATATTCGCATTCAGATCTAACGATTTGTATAATAATAATTACATTAAAAAGGAAGCCTTTGTCATTAATACCAAAAATATTGAAAACCTCTCTAGATCTTCAATACTGTCTCTAAGGTTTTCCTGAATATCTTTGTCAATGTGACCAGCTGGTGTTAAAAACTAGTTAGCGATTAGTTGGATGAGATTCATACGCCGGAACTTCTGGCTTAAAAAAATTGAACAACAATGTGACATGTGATCCATTAAGCGTGGTTCGTCAGATCCCGTTGTAGCGATATGTTGAAGGACGTCAAAATTTCCTTCGTGTTAGCAGCAGTTGTACAACCAATCAAATCATACAGAACTGACAATAGCATTCACTTATGATTCAGGTTGGTTCAAGAATCTCTTTTAAGTGTGGTCTGTTGTTTACCGTAAGAAAAGAATTAGAGGTATGACAGCAATTGCCGACAGATACAAAATGGAAAATCTTCCTAGACTTTGAGCTCCGTTACAGGAATCTTCGGAACAATAGCATTCCTCCCAGTAAATCCCGTTTTCGTAAACTCCCCAATTACAGACACCTGTGACGCCAGTACTTGCGACCGATGCACATCTTCGGATCACCTGTCGCCATCTACCATCCCCTAGGAGAATAAAAATGTTTTTTAGTGTTTATTTTTTGTTTATTTCGATTATTGACAATAAATAGCTTCGATATTACAGTAGTCCCCATCCTAAGTTATACCGTCGGTTCTTTCAAAATGGCGGAAGTTTATTCAAATTTATAGCCCCTCACTATCCCCACTTCTGCAACTCTGTTTATATCCGTGCAATGAATGCTTCAGTGTGTGACTGTCGCGAAGCCAGTGTGGCTCAGTGAAACAACGTGGTGGGGGAAGAAGAGGAGAGAGTGGTATAATTTTGGACAATCCAGATGTATAACTTTGGATAGATATATAACTTTGGACGGTATAACTTAGGGTGGGAACTACTGTAATTGAAAAATTGAATACAGGATATTCAGATTTAGTTCAGAATGTAGTCAATCTAATCGAGTTATTAGATAAAGACCTTTTATTAACAAAATAATCAAAAAAGTATTTTGCACACAACTCTAGATTAGCGTATAAATTCACATGGAAAAAAAAAGTTGGTTTTACTATTTAAATAGCAGACGTGGCTATCTAATTTGTAGATGTCACAAGATAGTACAATTAACTAAAAACGATGGGTCTGTCTTCTACTACAGTAGAGTCCCGGTATATTTGCGTCTCGCTATATTTACGTCCGAGCATATTTGCCCAGTTCCGTCTGGTTATACACGGAAAGAAGCAGACAATACTGAGTGCTGTCTGAAAAGCACTGGTTACTGTCCGGCCGTCTACGACTCTTTCGTTTTCTATCTTTCGGGCTCGCTTGTGCTTAAACTATTCATTTTAGAATAGGGCTCTCCCAGACTTTTTTATAGGAAATTCCCTCCTCTACAAAAAAGGTCTAGTGAATTTTTGCCGTATCTTGCACTGTTTTTGATACGGAAGTGATAGAATGAACAAAAACAACCAATTTGCAGAATATGGCGGCGGACGCCGCAATCTTTGGTTTTCATTCTATCGCTTCCGTATGGAAAACGGTTCAAGATACGGCAAAAATTCACTAAACCTTTTTTGTAGAGGAGAAAATTTTGTACAAAAAAGTTTGGGAGAGCCCTATCCTATAATGTATAGTTTAGGCACAAGCGAGCCCGAAAGATAAAAAACGGAAGAATCGTAGACGGCCGGGCAGTAGCCAGTTCTTTCCAGAGAGCACTCAGTATAACTCTCTGCTTCTTTCCGTGTATTTGTCTGTCCCCGCTCTCTTTTTTCCCCACCTTGGGAGTGGGAGAAGCGGCGCTTCCCTTCGTTTGACAAATATAAGAAGCGGGAGGGGAATGCGAGGGACCGAGCTGGCAAATATTCCGGGACTTTACTTTATCTCGGTAGTAGTTTAAACTATTTCTTTTTTTCATGCATGTATTTTTGCCTACTGTCTGAATCTGAAGTCAAAACTGTGCCAAATTGGCTCAAATTTTTTAGTAATAAATCTTGACTTTGGATTCGTCCGACAAAAATATTTTTTGACAATTTCAAAAACCAACAAAAACTGAACATTTCTGTTATTCTTTGGAATGGAGAGGTACATACTACTTCAGATCAGTTTTAAAGTGTGGGATGTTTAGAAAATGATATTTACAGAATACTTACAAATAAAACCTCGTGGACTTTGTTGGGTCACTTTCACGCAAAATGATCCTGGCATCTTTGATTCTTCGCTGTTACATTCGATAGCAATGTTTCGTTCTTTGTCGAATTTTTGGTAAGCTCCACATAAATCTTCACCATGTGGATCTGTATCGCTGCTACATTGGTAACATTTGATCGCGTTAGTACCTGAAATTTGAATTAAAAGTTATATTTTATTACAATCTGTATGAGAGTAGTATATTTGTAACAAAAAGAACTTTAGTAGTGATTTTTTCTATTTTGTTTTGGATTTTTTGTATAAGAAAGTTTGTTAGGCAAAATTCCAAAACATTTATATAAGTGCAAATTCAACCCTTTAACGCCTATAAATTATGCAATTCCACTTCAATTTCATAAGTATATAAATTGCACAAATAATTTTTGTTTTCCCTAAACGAACGTATCTAGGCATTTTTTTCTTTTCTTTTGCTCTTTTTGTTTTTATATTAATGGAAAGTTTAAAAATAAGTCTTTTCACTAGATTTTTAATTTTTTTTTTAAATCAGATATTCTCTCAATGAATCCAAATTGTTTAAAAATTCTGTGCTTTCACCGACTTCTAATGAACGTAATCGGTGAATCTGATAGTTGTACTGAAGAATTGTGGATGAAAAGTAATTGTTTACAGCATAGAGGATCCAAAACAATGCCACAGTCACCTTTTTTTTAAATTTACCAAATTTGTTCTTAGAAACTTTAGATTACATTTTCTTAGAACAAAAATGTCTTCGAAAAGACCAAAGAATATTCTCAAATTCTGTTAGAATGTTTTGATGAAATTGTTCGTTTTTCATAATTTTGAAAAATCGAAATTTTGAAAAAAGTCCTCTACAGTCTATAGTTTGGAAGAAAAAAAATTATTAAACTTTTCTAGATGTCAGGACGAATTGTTTTCTATAGAATTTAGAGAAAATTATTTTAGAATTGGGTAAATGATACTCTCAAATCTTTTTAAATTTGTTTAAATGACTTTTTTCAAAATTTTGATTTTTTGCATCCACAGATTATAAAAAAATGTTAAGATATTTTTCAGTCAATTCTAAGATATTTTGATTCTAAGAAAATTTTCGTTAAAGTCCATTGTTTCTAAGAAAAAATTATTAATCGTTATTAATTTTCCAAAAAAAGTTTCATTAATGTCAGCTGCAATTTTGGAAACGCCATGACGTTAACAAATATTTTTCCTCCACAATTCTTTTGTACAACTATTAGACCCACCGATTACGTGCATTAGAAGTCGGCGGAAGCGCCAAATTTTAAAAAATTTGGATTCATTGAAAAAAAACGATATTTTTATACAAATGTTTGAAAATGATTCAAAACAATGGAAAATTGCAGCGTTTTACTGCAGTTTATTTTGCAGTTAATTCTAAAACCTCTTAGAAAGTACTGTGAATTTTTTCCGAGACTTTACCGACACAAGATTCTTTATTTTGTATCAAAATAATTAAATAAATTTTTTTTTATGTCATGTGCGGAGGAAAACTGTAGGTGAATCCAAAGGAGCTTCAAATTCAAAATCTGTGACCCAAAATGAAACGTTCTCACACAGTTTTAAAGGATTTTTAAGATGCGACCATAAAAATTCAAGATTTTTTTTGTTTTAATTTCCCATTAGAGTAGATAATTATTATTTTAAAAATGTGAGTTTATATTCGTAATCAAGGACACAAAAAATCCCTGCATGCTAAGATCAAAAGAAAACCGTAAACATTTATGAAATTTTGTGTGCCACATAATGTTTTTAAGTTTACAAAAAATCCTGACATGATAGAGCAAAACTAATTTTAGATTTGTGTTCAGTAATCTCGAAAATATATAAATAAAAAACACTTGTCTGGTCAAACAATAATTTCGTCTTTTTTGGTTCTGTTTTATGTTTTCGAAAAATTTCCAGTAATCCAAAATGTATTGATGGGGATATCATTGCATTCATTTTATTGTGTTTGAATCCTTTTTGTCCATTTTGAATACTTTTGAATGCAAAAAAACTCAATAAAGAATAATAAAATATAAAATATGAATGCATTTCTATAAAAAAAAAGTATTTGTGAAAATTATGAATTCACTTGTACTTGTAAAATATAATACCTGAATGCATTTAATTCTAAAAAATGTATTTCCTAAAATTCCGGGTTCATTTAAATTCAAAAATAATATCTTGTTAAAAAGGTGCAATATAATTAAAATTTTAATACAAAAATAAGTACTGGAATTCGAATTTACTTTGTCACATTTGAATCACCATTTTGACAATTTCAAATACTTTTAAATAACAAAAAAATAACTGAAATTAATGAATATGAAATTTTTATTTTGAATATATATGAATCCAAAAATAATGTATCATTGAATTAAAAAAATATAATGGATACATCTTATATTAAAAAAAAAAGTTTCACACTGAAATTTTGAATGTATTTGAATCAGAATGTAATGTATAGTAAAAGTGCAAAATATATAAGGAATTCATTTCAAGCTCATAAAAACACAGGGTGAGTTATATTTGCACTAAAGTGTATGTAATTTCACCTTGACAAATCGAACTCAAATCTTTTTGAACTCAAATTTATTGGAAGTCACATTTTCTTTACAAATGTTATTTGTGTATTCAAATGCATTCATCGTTTTGAAAAACGTTTTCTTGGATTTAAAAACATTCAAGATAGACAAAATCTGGGTTGAAAATGAATACATTCTTATTCATTTTGAATTACTTGGTTGTTTTTTCTTGTTTTAGCGACATTTAACATTTAAAAAAGTTCAGTGATAAACTTTAAAGACAATATTTTATTACTCAGATGGTTTTTTCAAAAACTCCATAAAAGGAAATATTTTTCATAAATATAATGAAAGGAAATAATCTTAACTATTTTTTAGAATTTTGTATTCAAAATAATTGAATCACTTAAAATCTGTAATAGTTCATTAGATTCAATGTTAATTTTAAAATAGAAACATTAATTTCACACTCATATAATATTCGTTTAGTTAATTTTTTAAATGATTTATTGATAATTTTAAAACTAAACAAAACCAATGAAACAACAATATAAACATGAAGTCCAGAATACTGAAATGGTTGAATATAATCACTGACTTATTTGACCATTTATTTAAATTGTCTAAGGATGTATTATTGCCATTTTTTAATAATTTTGTTGTCTCCTTTAGTTTTAGTTAAAAAAATGTATATATTTTTTATAATGAAATTAGATGTTTAATTTATTGTAATTAAAATGATTCATTAACTCTTTATAAAGCAATACAATAAAAAGTTCTTTTTATTTAATTTTTTTTTAATTATAAAAAGCTGGTAAGTATTAATTAGGAACTAAATGAAATATGAAAACTAAGATAATGAAAAATTAATAAGTTCTAATAAAAAATGAAAATGACAGTAGCTTCTGAGTTGCATTTATTGTTAGTTAGTAGTTAACGAAATATTTGAAAGTATAGAATAATGGAAGAAACCATTTTAAAATTGATTTATTTAAAAATTTTATTACAATCATAACATTCATTAAATTATATGCGGATGTTACATTTTATATTTATCACTGTTTTTGTTGCCATTTTGACTCATGAGTCATTAATGTTTTGTAGTTTAGTTTCATATTTTTTTATTTCACATTTTTTTATTTATCGTTGATTTTAAAACGTTTTTTACTAACATTTTGTTGGTATCTTTCATTAATAACATTTTTATATGCTTAATTAAATTGACACTTAAATTCGTTTGAATTTGTAATCATTATTGTCAGTGAAGTACAGCACATTTAGAAAAATTTAAGGATGATTCAGATTATTTAAGTGATTATATTAAAATGTTTCAGTTACCACAATTACATATTATGAATCACGTTTAACTAATTTTAAACATTGGATTAATCACCCCTTTCTTATTTAGAATTTTAAATCATTCCAACACTTCAAATTAACAAAATCGAATTTAAAACGAGACATAAAGAACAAAAATTAATATTACGACTCCGTTTGAACATTTTTCAACGTCAACATTACGAATAGAATTTCAAAAATTCAAATTTCGAATTCCGTTCAATTCTTTTTCATTTGTTGGATTGTTTTGACGAGAATTTTTAAAATATTTTCCGCGATCCAGAACACATCCAACATGGCGTCGCGTCTTGACGATCGCGATTTTTGGAGCACACAAAATTTTAAACATTCCATTATATTATTCATTAATATTTTCCTAAATATTCGAATTATTTAACACGCACACACCTTTTGTTAAGCACAGAATTATTCCACATAATATAAGGAGTGGACGGTAGGTCGACATTTTCACTTTTAATGTGTGTGTACGATTCCAGCGTGTCCACTATGTACAAATGACGTGACGTTACTCCTTGGGCGTAGTTCTACCGTTTCTGTATTTACTGACGACGGGGCCCTCTTCTGTCAGCAGGCAGAAATAACCTGCAGGGCCGGATGCACCTTCTTCAGGTGCTACCTGATTTTCTTAAAAGGTACCCGAAAGAAAATGTTCGAAAATCGACGGGAAATTCAGGTGAAAAATTTAGAAAATCTCTTTCGTAAAATCCTTTCTTTTTCAAGTAAAATTTACTATACATAGAATTTTTACTATTATAATACTAGATATTGCAAAGCTGTAGAGTAATTTTACTGCAGAAATAATAGAAAAATGTTAACTAAGTAGTAAGACCTTTTAACTAAGTAAGTATCGAATAAGTTTGTAACATTTCTTTATCAGTATGGGAATTTTTTTATATAATATTTTTTTCTGATGGAATATTGGAATAATTCTATGGTTCGAATACAGGAAGCTAGTAAAATTGTGTTTTATAAACGCATTTCATTGTTAAAAATCCAACAGATTCATACATATTTATCAGATATTATTCAATATTTTTAGAAGGAGTCTTCTGCACCATCAGAAAACGCCAGACATTTTGTAATAGTAATTGTTACTATAACATTTCTCTAAAAATAACGGGTTTCCAGGCATTAAGAACCTAGCCAGTCCTAGAGATGATCGTTTTTTTTTTATTTTTCAGCTTCATTTTTAACTGCAAAATAAATTAATATCGGCTTGAAAGTGACTTAGTCTACTATTTTTTTTTCAGCGTAGTAAAAATTGATTGACATGTTTTGTAAACCCAAAATGACGGCTTTTAAACAGAAAAGCACCAAAATTGGAATTTTTGTTTAATAAATATTGTTTTTGATATTCAAAATGTAATGGAAATTATTCCATGTTTCAATCAGAATTATTGTCTTTTGTCTAAAACCATACTAACCGCTAAAAAATGCTTATGTTGAATATTACGTTCAAATGTGCACAATTTGCAGCGTTTTTTGTGTGCAGTAAGAATTTTTTAACATTGAAGACCTTCCTATCCCACAAGTTTTGCGGTTGCTCTTTCAAAATGCGGCGGTGAAATATTAAAAAATTGATGAAACTGTCGAAAAACGCGATTTTTGAGCTAAGATTATTTAATGTTTTTGAAAAAAAAGTGTTAAACATTTTTTGAACATTTGTTCAACGCCATTGGAAAGAGGAATCTTAAAACTAGTGGACTACGGAGGTCTCCATTTTTTAAAAAATGTTATTGCATGCAAAAAACAGAAAAATCTTGATGTCAATCATTATATTGTTAGAAATCAATTTTTGGTGAAACGAATTTTTTTGTGTTATTTTCATATTGTACCTGCCTTTTTGGAATTTTTAACTCGAAAGTCGTAATATCAAATAACGACGTGTACTTTTTTATGACGTTCGTGATACGATTGTATTTTTTGCGTTGATGTCGCAGCAATTTTAATTTGAGGTGGTTTTTACTTAAAAATTTTGCTTTTAGAATACATTCAAATGCAATTCTGATTATGCTAATGGAAAGAGCATATTTGAAAATATAATACAAGATCAGTTTTAAATCAATATTACAGTCCAGTAAAATTAAGGTTTGACCAAAAAAAATGCAACGAAGCTAATTCTTTCGGAATTTTATCCCAAAATTCAATGTAAAAAACATATCCGCTTCCAGGAATTTTTTTGTTCATTGTTTAATGTACGATTTTGTAAACAAACGCTATTTTCTCGAAAATGTTGGCGAGATCGAAAAAATTATAAGAGTAGAAAATTGTTAGTTAACGCGGTTACAAAATTCCTGAAAAATAGTAAAAATTCGTCCGCCATATTGGTTCCGCCATTTTGAATTTTCAAAACCTGACTTTGGAATCGTCATCAGCGACCGCAAAAACATAAAGATATGAATTTTCATTACATTCATAAAAATTAATAAAAATTCGTCCGCCATATTGGTTCCACCATTTTGAATTTTCAAAACCTGACTTTAGAATTGTCATTAGCGACCGTAAAAACATAAAGATCCCGATTTTCATTGTATTCATAAAAATTAATAAAAATTCGACCGCCATATTGGATCCGCCATTTTGAATTTTCAAAATCTGACTTTAAACTGTTCATCAGCGACCTCAAAACGTCAATATCCCAATATTGACAGACATGCTACAAATAATTTTTAACATACTATTATTCAACCTTAAAGACAGTCAAGGGCCATTTCTACAAACATTCAAGGGTGATTTATACCCCAAAAATGGTTTTTGGGAAAAAACAAAAAAACACGTGTTAAATACTTTTTAAAGAAGTACTTGTATACGCAGTTTCAAAAAAATCGGCGATTATCACTTCCCTAGTGTTACTTGTAAGATTAAACACAAATGAATATGCATGCACAAATTAAAAAAGAAACGTAAATATTAATGAACTGTCAATTTGACAGTCGTTCCACATAGTGAGTGCAATTACTATTTTTAGTAAACTAAACCGGTGCGGTTGTAGTAACGAAACTTGCCTAAATAAATTCGTTTAGACGAATTGTGGTTATGCAAAGTAGTCTTTTTACGATTACACGTCTAATCAACACAAAACAAACTTAAAATTTAACAAACTCAAGATTTGCAAAATCAACATTTGACAAATCAACATTTAATAAAATTTTACAAAGGCAAAAGCTCAGAAAAAAGGTAACAAGTATTTACACTACTATGAATAATTTTAAAAAACTAATATCAACCGAAATATTAATTTGGCATATCTGCGTGGATACGCGCTCGATATTCATTAAATTTTTAACACAAATTGCTATCATTCATTTATATTACTGGCAATCGATAATATGTGTTTAAGATTTAAGAATACAATACAATAAAACAATGTTGAGTTTTAATGTTGAGTTTGAATGTTGAGTTTGAATGTCGAGTTCGAATGTCGAGTTTGAATGTCGAGTTTGAATGTCGAGTTTGAATATTGAGTTTGAATGTCGAGTTTGAATATTGAGTTTGAATGTCGAGTTTGAATGTTGAGTTTGAAGGTTGAGTTTCAATACTGAGTTTAAATATTGAGTTTAAATGTTGAGCTTGAATGTTGAATTTGCAAATGTTAACATTTAACAATATTATATCCGTTACCGTTTTTAGTGTACAGATATATTAACTAGCAATGACATTTTAAATACTTAACTTAATCGGATTTTCTAGGATTTAATATTTAGAGTGAATGTGAGAAAGCCATAAATTGAAATGATAATTGCACTTGAAGAGAGCTGAAAATTACAAACAATTGACCAATTTTGTCGTTATGAAATTTTCGTTTGAACTTCATTAGAAAATTTTTCACATTAAGATAAGAATGATTCAAGTATCAAAGTATTCAAGTGGCTATGGGAGGTAAAACTGACGAACGATGAAGAAGGGAACAAAAGTCCAGGGTCGTCATTAGAGGAGTTCGTCCCCCAGGGCCCAGAGGGCTCATCGTTTCAAAGAACCTTCGAACTGCTTAACTTTTGCACAATTCTTATCTGCGACTAATTTATGTTTCTATTTCCCCGAGCCATTTTGATAAACGAATAATTTTACGTCACTTTTTCACATTATTGCGAATGAAAAGATTGATTCTTAAAGTTAAGATCGAAGCATTTCAGTAAATGAATAGTACTTGGTTAAATAGTTACTTTATAAATTATATATTTTACACATATACAATAGGAAGGCCAAAAAGCTTCCACCTAACCTCTAGTACAAAAATGTAATTTTTAAACGTTAATATTATTTAAAACCATTCAATTATATTTACAATTTTAATTCGCGAGTGTTTTAAATATATTGACATTATTTGCAATAATATTCGATTTTGAATTTAAAATACACAACTTACTCAATTTACATTTATTATTTCGAAATGTCTTATACAAGAAACATTTTTTCATATCTTATATTATAAAAACAGTTGTTAGTTTTTTGGGATTTGGAAAAAAATGTAAAATTATTAAATGACATTTAGAAAAATATTTTTGTCAATGTTTTAATTTTCTAGGACAATTGTAAATTGTTTTGTCTAGTTATAAAAAATGTTGAAATTAAGAAAATTTTGTTCTATAAAAGTAAAATAATATTGAAACAATTCCATGATAATAATAATCAATTATATTAATCTTAGACAATGAATTTTAATAATTTATTTATTTATGACTAGTTTTATTTTTAAGTGAAAACGATTAAATCAGATATTATATTGTAATGTATAAACAAATTTGATTATTATTTTACAAATTACTTTAAACTAAAATAGTAAGACGAATTATTAAAAATGGATTGTTAATTATTTTTTATTTATTTCTCAACAGGACGTTTAAACACACCACAGTTTATGAAAAATTTATGTAGTTTAAACAAAATTAATTGACTAATTCTCAGAAATGGACTGAATTTACAATCATTTTAAAAAATATTTAGACTATGTTTTTAGAGAACAGGAACTATAAAAATCTAAATCTTTTGACATTACAAAAGTTAGTAATTGTTAAATTAATTAGGAAAAAATATATTTAAAGGCAAATATTCATTTTCTTTAAGTAAAAAACTATCCATTAAACCATGCGTTAACTTTCCAGATATTTGTAAAGAAATGTTAAAAATTAATTAAACGAAAAAGAACATTTATAAACTCTAGTATCGACTACTAGTTTTTAAATTAAAGTATACCGTTGGAATACAAAATGGAGTACGCCTCCATTTTCGAATTCTAAATATTATGCGTCCACCTAGAAGGTGCCTGCGCCCCCAGACCCCCCTTTTTATACTAACCTAACCTCCAACAAAAAATCATAGGTGATAATCGAATCCTATTTCCTGCAGTTCAAAAGGAAATGCTATTCATCGCTCATTTGCCAGTTTTCTGTTGACCCGGGAAAAAATGATTTATATCTGGATCATATATGCACCTTATATGATCATACATCATCATATATGATTCATATATCATCATATATGATTCGCATATAATCCAGATATGTTTATGTATGCTCGTATATGGATTTTGACCTGATATAAATATAAATAATCAGATTTAGCTATATATGAATATATATGGGATATATATGCTCATACATGCTCATATATGATTATACATTACTATATCAGGTCAAAATCAATATATGAGCATACATAAACATATCTGGATTATATATGAATCTTATATGATGATATATGAATCATATATGATGATGTATGATCATATATGGTGCATATATGATCCAGATATAAATCATTTTTTCCCGGGGATATTACGAAGAAAATGCATACCACCTTTTTTAAGTTAAATGCAAAAAAAACTAGAAAAACACGTTTTTTGGCTGTTTTTTCAAGATAGCGGCCCGGACATTGCCGAGCACCAATTTCTGCTATGATATTTGTTTTCAGGAGGCAAAAATACATTGAAAATACGTTGTCGATTTTTCGATTTCGAACACGTGTAACTTTTGAAGGTTTACCAACAAAAATTATCTGTAGTTTAATTGCGAAAACAATCTCGATTTCTGTGATCTATGTTTTAGAAATGTTACTAATATTTTTAATCAATGATTTTATATCAATGATTAGAAAATATTTGGTTTATTTTTGTAAGTTTTTTTTTATTAAGCGAATAATACCTTAGTAAAATTTGCTTTTTTGAATGTTTCCAATGGTAATATTAAAATCAATGCTGGTTTAGAAATCTACTGTATAAATGTATATTAGTCAGCAATTACTAATCAAGTACAGAAAAGACAGTGACTAATTTAATTAGTAATAATTTCTGCTAACAAAAAATATATACTCAGAAAATTTTTGCAGACACTAAAGAAGGTATCTGTTGGATTATTGTTATAGATTTTTAAAAAATGTCAGGACATTAAAAAGAGTTTTAAAGATCTGTATTTTATTCAATACTACGACCGAAAATGTATTGATAAAAACGAAATGAAATTTAATATACAATTGTAATGAACTTTCATGGAATCCTATAAATATATCAATGTTGCTAACAAATTATAAAATCTGATTATATAAATAACAATAAATGTTTATTGCCATTTTCAACACTTAATAAACAAATTTTATTATCATATTAATATTCTAAAGGCAACAGTAGCTGAAATTGTTTAATATGTAAATTTTGCAAAGAAAAACAATTATTTCGTTGCTATGTGGGATTAAACAAAACAGTGGTAACAAGTGTTTGACAACTAATTTATTTACTTTTCACAGATCTGACAATGAGAAAAGTATATCGAAAGTAACATTGCAATTTTTAAGGTCGAATATTAAAAAATATCTTCGAGATTGTATTACAAAGTCTAAAATGCATTTTTCTTTAGATTACTAAAGTTGAATTTTTACTTTGACTTCTTAGAGTGATAGTGGCATTATTTATTTTCTTGTGGATAATAAATCCATTTCGTTTTATTTATATCTTAATTTATACATTTAGCCGTTATATACCTTAAATTTCCATAAAAGGCAGATGTTATTATCTAATAATTAATGTGTAGAAGGTAGACTATTAACGCATACGTTTTAATTGTAGGATTAGGATATATTTATTAAATCGACGTTACAATACGATTACGTATTTATGATTAAAAATATTGATTAAAAATATTAATTATCGCAAAACGAAAGCAATATTATATTTTCAGAGAAGAGTTCAGGAATGAGTAAAATATACCGGATCGGACTGGGCATGCACAAGAAATCTCCGCGTCTGCGCACATAGGCGCATGCGCAAACCACTACCTTCTTGTCGCACAGGCATTTCACCCGACGTCAATTGGTTGCGCACCAAGACTGTCAATCATGACAAGTATCACAAAAGTCTCATATGTGCGTAGAAGCGGAGATTTCTTGCGCGTGCGCAGTCCGATTCGGTACATTTTACTCAATCCCGAACTGTCAGATGCATTCACATAAGCACTCATAAGTAAGATTTCAAATATTTGAACATCGTGAGACTCACGACTTGCTATCTGGGACACTTCTTATATTGTTAATTATAATTATCAGCAATATCATTTAATGTTAATGAACGATGAAATGAATACTAATCTCAAGAAAGTTTCTGTATAATCTGATGTTGCATTTACATCACTTAAAAAATTTTCACTTTTATAAACATTTTATAGGTTATGTTATAAAAAAGTTACAAAGTTATAACTTTTAACGATTTTCGTTCAAAATTACACGTTACAAGTAAAGTGCATTTAAAAAGAATTATTATTTTGTTTATTAAGTGGAGTATTCTTTATTAAACATTTATCTTACCGTCTTAAAAAAGCGTTTAAAGTTATATTCAAACTTCCCCATCCTGCACAATTAAACTTTGCTTTATCTTCGTTAAGTAGCATTCACTAATTAATTCGATTTTTTAAGCTTTAAATACAGTTTGTCGATACATATAACTTACGTAATAGTTGCATAACACAGTTTTTAAGAGTCTCCTCGTTGGCTAGTATCGGTTCGGAACTTTTGATATACGCGATAACACCCCTAGAATGAAACTCTCATCGAGTAATGAACAAAAACTACTAATTACTCGGTGCTTTCGTAAATGAACGATGCATTGCCCTGGAACAAAGGGATTCTCTTCGATCCTGTCTTTTTTTCGCTCATAAAGACGAATGGACTATCCTTATTTTGCAGTGAATTTGTGATAATAAATATAAAAAATAATTTCTTGTATTGGAATTTTCCGAAACGGATGTGAATTTATTCACAACAAATTACGAAGCATGTACGAGAAACTGCAATAAAAAAAGTATGTTGACGTAAATTATATTAAAAATGTCCATATTGAAAAACGAATAAATGAAAAAAAAGATTAAAAAAGTGCTATTTTTGGTCATTCAAATATAATACACTCCATTTAAAACGGCAAAAGTTTTTGATCGAAATTCGAGAGGCGCATGTTTTTTTTTTCAAAAACTAGCAGTGTTATCGTAAAGACCAGGAAAAATAGGATAAACAATCATATTTTGAGCCACCTAAATATAGTATGCTCCCTTAAAAACCGCGAAAAGCCGTTTTATTTTGTAATAAAACTCAGTTTTCCGCAGAAATTCACGGCATACCATTTTTTGTTAAACCAGTAGTATTATACTAATGAGCAGGAAAAATACGCAAAAATCCTTTATTTCAAATTGAGTATCTTCAAAATCCGGGTGTAAAAACATTCTCTAAAACTTTGATTAGTTTTTTTTTGCCTAATTTTGAGGTTATGTGCCTCGCAAAAAATAGTGGTTATTTGTGACTTAAAATTCCAATATCATGATTTATTACATGACTTTCTGATGTAATGTCTGTTTAACCCTTAGCTGGCACTATGGGTCCAGTAGACCCGAGCGTTTATTCGAACTTGAAGTAAGTATACTAATATTTCAGAAATCGACGAAGTGTTAAATCTGACCAAAATAAATTACACTCTGTGAAATCATTTACATTTTCAAGACCATATGATAAGCTACCTTGTGTAACATTTTTTAATAAAAATATTCAAAGGGAGTTGTGCAATACAGTTGTGCAAAGGGAGTTTGAATACGTCGGGTCTATCAAACCCATTTATGCTATTTACGTTCGAATACGGGATTGTGCCAGTTAAGGGTTAAAAGAAAATTATATCGAAAAAACACGTTTTTAGCCTTACTACCCAGAAAGAAAGACGTGAGTCTCAAATTGTCCTCATGTTTGAGATCTTACTTATGGTGCTTATGTGAATGCATATGAGAGTTCAGGAATGAGTAAAATATATACGGGATTGGACTACGCATGCGCAAAAAATCTCCGCTTCCAACCAATCGGCGTCGGGTGGAATGCCAGTGCGGAAAGAAATTAGCAGTTGCGCAAGTGCAAATGGTTGAATAAGGAAAAACTCCTAGTGACTCATATGTGAGTGGCGATCGTCTTCTGATTCGAGGTCACAAATAGCACTCACATGGAGCGCAAACGTGCGCTTTAGTCTCATTTATGAGTATCATTATCCACCCAATATGAACTCACGTTGCTATCCAAGCTAGTTTTGGCTTTAGAAATATTTTTCGGTTACCTTTCAGATAGGTCAAATAGGCGGTTTAGGAGGGAGAACCTTTACCAATCTTATTCTGCTTAAGCTTTATAAATACACCGTTTTTCTTTGCGTACTCGTCGTATTTATACCAATTAAATTGAAAGAATCTTTCAATAAATTCTCAAGTATGTTTAAATTAGTAAATTAATAATTTGCATATTTTGATCCATTATAATCGTTAATTCATGGCTAAAGTGTGTTAAACTTCTAATTGGAACAGCATCGTTCTATTTGAAATTATTCAGAAATCGTTTTATTCTTGGATAATAAATCTGTATAAACGACCGCTTTCATCGTAGCCAGAGTGAGGATGTGATTTCTCATTGCATCAGTAGTAATTTGAATGGGTTAAAAGTAGATTAAGGGACGCAAATGAAATTGCAGCAGGCGGCTTACGCGTCTTTCAGTGCACTGGCAAAATAGATTCCCGTTTGGAGTGGTGAGGCGAACCGTATTTTAAAGCGACGCTATAAACGTAATTTGATTTTATTGCCGTTACGTCCATTTCGTCAAAGTAATAGCACCTTGTATCGTACGATACATTTTCAATAATTTGTATTCGATTATCGATTTCCCTTCTGTCACAATGCACTTCAGGTGATTTATTTTGAATTTTACTTTAGTCAAATATTACTCTACTTCTCCTTGATGGCACTTTAGAAATGAAGAAATTTAACGCTAATTGTCGTTGAAATTTTAATTAGTTTTGCTATTAGATTTCAAGCAAAAATACCTGTAAAAGGGCATTTCATTTGCTGAAACTTTCTACATCGCACGAAAAATGAACTTAGTTAAAATTCTTAATTAAATCCTACTTAGAGTGTACTACTAATTGTTAATGATTTTTAAAACGGATAATATATATATGTACAAATTGTTTCTAAAATTTTTTAATAACATGACAGTTACGAGATAACTTTTAATTAAAGTTTCATATTTCATACTCAGTTTTTAACCCTTTAACGCTGAGATGGATTTCAATCCCTTACAATTAGTAGAAACAAAGGTGGCGAAGTATTGAGAGTAGAAGAGGAGGGAGGGTCCATGTGCGATTATTTTTGGAATCGGTTTTTCAAATGGCCTATATAAAATTTGAAAAAAATTACGTTAACTCCTGTTTTTTTTAAAATACTTTCGGCCGAACAATTTTTTTGTTTAATTGCTACTTACTCGAGACCATATCCGCAAGTTTTTGGGGTCGTTGATTACAAATCAGATTGCAAAAATTTTAAATGGTGGACACTTTTTAACATTTTACTTGGACTCGATCCAGACGTCCCAAACAACACAATCCGTCCCGGGATGTCCAAATGGCCGTTTGCGGTCCTCGGGAGCTCCTCGGGAACTTCTGAGGCCATCCTGAGACGGGCTTGTGCTGTTCGGGTTATTACTCGGGGGTTTATGTATTGGATGTTACGAATCTGAATCTGTATATTTGGGTAAAGTGGTTCCACATTTTTTTACCGACATTCTGACTTACAGGTATGCCACTTCGGATTAATAATCAGTAACCTCAAAAATCCTTTAGTAATATGTCTAATTCACAACCAAGTAAATTTTGAAAATGAATTCAGTGATGGAAAACGAACATGTATAGGCGGTGAGAGACTTCGCACCTAACAACAAACTGTCACCTAAACAATCATAAACTGATGCTTTGCACATGTTGATATTTAGAACAACTTCTAAAGATTTACAAAAAAAAATTGTCACGGAAATCTGGAAAGGTCAAAAGTGTACGCGACCCGCCACTAATAAAAAAATATGCCAGAACTCAAGGCGCATGTAGAATACAAATGTGCAGCGGAGCCCCAGCGAAGGACAAAAAATAAATTCCCTCGTCTCGGAATTTGCGAAACGACGAGAAGATATGTACATTCTTGCGTTCGTCTCCTAATAGGTCTCGCATAAACTCGGCGAAGATGCAAAATTAAGGAGCCTAAACTCCGCGAAAAGGTACCCGACACCTGGAAGTCGTGGTATATAAACGTGACACTCCAGCTCCTATCGCGTATCCCAAGGTGGGATGTAAATTATTCAAAACGGCTCACTATGATCTATGGCGGCGCCCTTACGGTTGGCACCGGCAATCTATCCTCTTCCACCTCTAGCTTTAACTTCCTTCTCGAGTCACCTTGCTTCATCCCTACCCAGCATCCCCCATTCCGACATCCAGCAACAGTCCGCCTCCAGGGGATTCCCATACTTTTCTGACAGCACCGTACCGCAGCTATCCCCCGTCCACCATTTCCAGACGAGCTTACAAAGGTAGTCCAAAACCCAATAAGTCCGATAGCTCCATATAACCCTGCCCTTTATGTCCGTGTAAACGCGACGAGCGCTATATATATGTGTGTGCTTGGGTAAGATGTTTCACTGGAGAACCGTTAATAAATATCTTATGGGGGCAATGCCTGCTTCTGTTATACTATATGTTCGGCCTCGAAAAGTGTCATATTGTAACACCGGTGATATAATACGTTACACAGATATATGGAGGTGTATTGATAGGATTCAATTTCTTTCTGTTGCTTTATGGCCATCTTTTTATACCCCCATACCGTTGGCGTACATCACATTCAAGATGTTTTAGAAGCGAAAATCATTTTCTTAAAGTTCAATTTTCCAGCCCAGATAACAGAATAAGAAATATTTATAATGTTCTTCTAATGTGTTCTATAAGATGATGCGTTAAATTATGCGATTTTTCTGAACTTGAGGTCATAATAATCTCGTAATAAGTTCAGAATAGCATTTTTCCACAAAAGTGGTCTTCCCTACGCCATTGCATGCCTCAATGGGGGTACCTCTGATACAAGGTAACCTGTTAGGTAATTTTCTGTAAAGGCTCGTCAAAACGGTATCGATTTCGATTAATAATTTGTAACCACACAGTTATAATGTCCATTTAAACGGTGTCGATTCGGTATATTTAAACGTCAAAATTGAAAAGTCGAAGGATGATGTTAAAAAGTGACTATGGATTTTTCAGTATTGTTTAAAGATGTCATCGGGTTATTTATTTTTTGCAGTCGATAATATTCTCAATTTCATTTCCAGCTCTTCCACCAGCACTTAACAAAATTGTTAGTTCAGTATTTTAAGATCATTCTGAACTATTCTTCTGCTATCAAGGATACTTTTATTCAATAGCCAATTTTGAAGCTCAGCAAAGTTGTAAATGTGAAATGCTCACTTTATTAAATGCAATGATATTTCTCACTTTTGATACAAACCTGAAATTGGCATTCCAAATCACTGGCAAAAGTCGAGGTTCTGATTCGTTTTCGGTGTAGAAATTGATTTCCATTCAGCTCCATCGATTTCAGTTCGCTTTCAATATGACAAGTTCGAACACTTCTTTCAAATTTTATGTAGCTCATGATTGATCAGGCGGTAGGAAGTGTCCCAGTTAGCATTTCAGTGGCTTTAGATATTGATGTGATATTGTTAAGACGTTAAAATTCCACCTGAAATGACAGTCATTTTGGAAACTTTAAAAATATACATAAAGATATAGATTGCTACGAACATATATGTAGATATATATGTACTGAAATATTAGAAATTTTATCACTTGCGATGAAATATATTTTTCAACATTCTTTTTTGTTTGAAAGTTATTAAAGATAAAACTTTTTTGCACTTTTAAAATATTCATATCTTCAAATAGGACGAACCTGTTTAAACAATTATATTTTTAATTTTAATTTTGATAAATAAACAATGTTCTCCTTTGAAGTTGCCACAGTTTTCAGCCATGTCATGAAGGAAATATTTCAAAATTTTATTGCAAAAATAAAAAAGTGGTATTCTCTGAAACTTTAGAAGTTACCAAATTTTTAATCTCGCCTCGCGCGCTACCTCACGTTGGGGTATCCACCGCACCTCCCGATTATGTCTACCCTACAGAAGAGGTTTACAACTTTCAATCGAGCTAACAATTACCGATTATAATAACTATTTTATTATTTATGATGATTGTTATAACGTGTATTTAATTTATTTATAACGTCAAAACTTTTAACATTTTCGTAAAACACTATTTAAATCATCGGAATATCACGTAATTGGATTATTGTTTAATGGCTCGCCATAGTATAATATTCTTTACTTTTCTTCACTGAGATTGTTTATTTTTAAATAGAGTTGGGCTTATTTTAAAAGATCCTCGATATCCATTAATTCATCTGTTCAAATATATAATTATTGTGGGTCCAAAATGTTAAAAGTTTTTACGTTGTATATAAATCAAAATGGTATAAATAACGATTATTCACAACAAAATACTGATTATAATCGGTAATTGTTAATTCTGTTAGGGAACGCGATGGTTAAGTGGTTAGCATGCTCGCCTCGTAAACTGAACGTTCCTTAGGTCGTAAGTTCGAATCCCCGTCCGGCAACTTTTTCTGATTATTTCCATTGCGGATAATTCAGGAAACCTTGCTGGGCGAAGGTACGAATTTGGGACTGTTACCGACATCAGTCGGTAGTTATCGACACCGTGAATGGTTTTTCCGTGGTCGACGCTTCGTCAATATTGTCTTGAATGAAAATAAGACAATGTTTGCGATGCGCCTGCTACGGCACAGTCCACCGACTAACTGTTCACGGTGTCGATTATGTGTAGTATTTGTGATTGTTTACTTGTTTGTATCGTCCTGTGTGGAATGATGACTAAGCCTTGCCCGATTAGCCATAGATGGCATAAAGTTGGCAAGTAAATCTGACCAATGTATGTATGTATGTTAATTCTGTTGAATGTCGCGAAACTCTTCTGGAGTATACGTAATCGGAAGGCGCTGTGGATGCCGCAGCGTGAGATAACACGTGAGGCGATAAAAATTTGGTAACTCCTAAAGTTTTAGTGAATTCCACTTTCTTCTTTTTGCAATAAAACCTTGAAAAGATCCTCTTCATGGCGCAGCTGTAAAAAGTGAAAAATCGACGGAGAACATTGTCTACTTATAAAATGAGAGACTAAAAATATAATTTGTTTAAACAAATTACTATATTTATTAGGGTGTATCGAATTTTTTAAAATCGAAGTGAGTAGTGATAAAACGATAGTTTAAGATGCCCTATTCACGAAAAAAAATATAAAAAAATATCTAGCATTCGCGCATGCGCGTCAAAAACGTCGTTTTTTGAGTGTTTTTTATTATTTTTCATGTAACTTTGCGATTTTTTTTTCCTTGATTTTTTTTATCTTAAATTGTGCCCAGAGTAGGCATCTTTAAGACCCAAATTACAAAAAAAAATGTTTAATTTTTCGCGCCTCTGAAAACTTGCTAAATATGACCATTTTTCCCCACGTAACGATAATCCGCTATAGCAAACCTGGTAAAAAACTGGCTATTCGAAAAAATAATATTTGACAATATGATTTTGATGTATTTTGGTCTCCTGATTACGAATATGATGCCAGAAATTGGCGCTCGGCAATATTTCGGCCGCTATCTTGAAAAAACAGCAAAAATTGTTTTTTTTTGTAATTTGGGTCTTAAAGATGCATACTCTGGGCACAATTTAAGATAAAAAAAGTCAAGGAAAAAAAAATCGCAAAGTTACAGGAAAAATAATAAAAAACACTCAAAAAAACGACGTTTTTGACGCGCATGCGCGAATGCTAGATATTTTTTAAAATTTTTTATATTTTTTTTTCGTGAATAGGGCATCTTAAACTATCGTTTTATCACTACTCACTTCGATTTTAAAAAATTCGATACACCCTAATATTTATATATATTTTATACAGTTATCGAAAGTACGTCTCTCAAACAAGTTATCGCTCAAATTTTATAAAAATCGGTTCGGCTATATTTTGAAGATATTGAATATTTTCTTAAAAGGTGTAACAAAGTTCAATTGTTAATAACTTTTAAACAAACAAAAATGTTTAAATCCTTTGGAGATTTTGTTAGTGGTATCAAGGACCACTTTATGCTAACTAAGGTTGGTTAAATCATAAACCACATAAAACTTGAAAGAAGCACTCGGATTCGAATGCAAACTATAAGGACAAAAATCTAAACGTGAATGATGATAAGCAGAAGATGGTCAGGGTATTTTACGGCCTATGGGTATTTGACAGTATTCTTGATACGATTTACTTATGTTTTATACCAGTAATGATGCGTTCATTAAATATATAATTATGTGATTGATGGCATTCAATAACAACTCAGCGCTACGAAATACAAACGAAGTCAAGATCCGGAGGTCACTTTGTCTCTAATACGTTTCTGGGATCGCTGAATCCGAATCCGAAGTCTATTTAATTTCATCACGTTAGATTTTAGACTTAACTTTAAAAATCCCTATAATTCTACCCTAAAATATAAAAATAAAGAACAATTTTGACTTGAAAGGCATGCCACGTTATCCCTGTGTTTTTGGAGACGCTGAAACTATATCCGAATCCCATTCAGCTCCTCCACGTTTGTTGTTGACGTAACCTTAAGAAATATCTACAAGTTAACCTCAACATTTTAAAATAAACAAACGTTATGGCCTGGAAGGTATGTCATCACATCTGCTTTTTGGCATAACCGTAAAAATAATCTAAAAATCGACCCCATCATTTTGAAATATAGTAGTCCCTCTCCTAATTCACGCGGTTGGTTTTTAGAAAATGGCGGCCCTCTCCTAATTCATGTTACTTCTATAACCCTACCAAGGCATGCTTTTCTCCTCCAACGCTCCAAGTTTGTTTTCGCGCATGCGCGCGCCCTGCATTTTGTTTGTTTCCCTCTCACTGTAGTCGCGTGAAGGGTCTTGGAGTGGGGAGAGGAACAGAGGAGAAATTGTGAATTTGGACGGGTAATATTCGTGAATTAGGCAAGGGAGTGAATTAGGACGAGAAGAGTTAGGACAGGGACTACTGTAAAGGAAATGTCTGACCTGGAAGAGGTTATGTCATTTTTGTGGTGTAAATTGTCATAAGCTTACTGAGGGAATTCCAGGGGACTTTATGGAGCAATAGTGCTAGAACCCAGGAAGCTTATAGAATTGAACTTTGGAGGAGTTCCGTGGGAGCTCTGTGTTACACGATTAGAACCTCTTAATTTAAAACAAATACTAACGTATAAGAACTTCCAGTTATATAAGAGTGCACTCTCTTCTAAAATTGCTTGAAATTATAGATTTGAAAAGTTTTGATACTAATTTTTTTATACAAATAAAAAATTTATTTGACTAGCAAGGTAATTCAATTGACGATGACTATAAAATTCTAGTATCCATCGAAGCACAATATTCTCTGCGAATAAGGCATAAAATGTTTAGTATTTGGCACATAAAATAGCTAGCTTCTTGAAGCTCGTTTTTTGATCGTTACGTCATCGCTAACGCGCCTTGCGCAGCATTGAAAAGCACTTTCCAATATGCGGAAGAAGATTTCAACGTCGGTATCGTCTCTGATGTCAATGTCAGTATATACACTTCTCCTTTGTACAATCGATTCAAGCGCCCCTTACATCTTTCGCTTGAAGCGACTTGTACTGCTGCTGTGCAAGATGCTCTAGAATATGCTTGCATTTTTATGTGGATGCAGCATGTACTTTAATCTGAACGAGGTTCGTGGAAAAATGGAATCACTGACCTCATTCTGGTTCATTATTAAAAGGTCGTTCATATTAGTGCAAAAGTGTTATTAAAAGTTGAAGATAGGTCACAGTTTTGTTTTAGATCCAAACATGTGGTAGATTTTATGCTAATTAAATTGAACAAAAATTTGTATTACTAATATGTACCTTCAAGAAAGTAAATTGTTGGTAGCAGAAGATATTCATTTTTGTTGTAATTTGGTAAAGTTAATATTCTCAAGAATAACATCAAAATGTTGCCCCTTACTCCTAACAGCCTGATTGATCACGTTCAGGTGAGTGCCGAAATGGGCAGAGGTCGCTGTTTCCAACATTTTTCTCACAAGCCGCATGGCTTTATTAGAGTATAAATACATGTTAGTAGTTTAGTATGTTTATTTGCATTTTAATGGTCGATTTCAAAGAATAAATATAATTGCAAAGACTGTGAAATGTTTTTTTGGTACATTGGAATTTTGGAAGTTATATTAATATTTTTTAGTCATTTTCGGGTTTAGAACTATGAACTCTATAAAGTAATGAGTGTTCTTACTAAGTTTGAAATAATTCCATCGAATTTGTTTACTAAAAGCAGATTTAACGAAAATTCTTTTTTGGAAAGGGAAAAATTTCTAATCACTTGGTCTATGTAACATGATAAAATAGATCACAATAATACTGTTATGAAATTGTAAATAATAAATTTAGAGAAATAATGACCGGTGTTAAAATTGAATTATTTACATTTCTTATTGCCTTCCAAATTCCGACGGCTGAGTCAAATACTTTGACTTCATTTTACTGTTGTCTTGAAATCTACTTTTCGTAATCGCATTAAAATTATTGTTCCTTTAAGAGCAACGGATTTTACTTCACTTAGCACTGCAGTCTAGATTGCAAATATTCTTTCCTTGGAGAAAATGTAAATGTAGAAACGAAATTTGGCATAAAAGCTTCGACACAGAATACAATTTTCTAAATATCTCAAACAATCTAGTAAGGAATTCTTATAATTATATTACTTTTATATTATTATGAAACAAACTTTCTCGGTGGATATGTACGAAACATTTAAAAAATATTTTAAATAAGCTTGTCCTAATTTGACGTTTTGTCAATAATCTAACAATAAGATTAGACTTTTCAAGGTTACGCACACAAAGCAAACATTTGATTATGATATTTCTATTGTTCAATACATCAAATTTAATTAAGCTGCCTGAAATTCTCATTATTAAATTGTGAAGCATACTGTTCCATAAAAATATTTTAGAAGAACATACGGCATTATCTGTTGATCTGCAGTAATAATACATCGCTAAGTATAAACTTAACAAGATAGGCGTAACTTGACGAACAATGGAATATACCGACAGAAGCTTCCTTGTTTTCAGCCAGGTGGAGTACGAAATCCTGAAGTATTTCGCAAGCGATTGGAACTGAATCAATTTCTTACATGACAACTAGTTATTTCGAATTGGTTAATTTATAATAATTCATAATTATTCCTTAGTATAAATGTGTTATGTTATTTGTATTTTAGAATTTGTCCATTTTGTTTTTTTAGAAATGTTTTAATAACTATATAGGACTTTCTTGGTGAAATGTTCCACCTGCAACACATTTTAAAAGATAATATATTCATCAGAGTCCCGGTATATTTACCCACTCGGTCCCTCGCCTTCTCCTCCCGTCTCGTTATATTTACCAAAAGACGGGGAGCGCCGTTTGTCCTATTCCTGTTAGTTATGTTCGTGACGTCACATCATTTTGCATATGAATTATTTAAAAAGTCACCATTGTTATTCGATATTTGGAAAGAGAGTGGCAAATTTAAATTTATGCGTTTACGTGTTCTTTTAAATTGACGGCAGAAATCAACGACCTTCTAAGCAATAAAGCCTACAAGAATATTCGAAAATGTATAATACAACAGGGATTTCAATAAATTCCCCTGTTTCAGAAATGGATTGAAATCCGAAACGCTGATTCGCGATTTGTTTCAACGACGTCAATCGTTGACAAAAACACGTGAAATCAATTTTCCCTCGTAGAATCGAGTAAAACGTCCCGTCACGGAAAAGGGGAATTTTCTGCGTCGTTCAAGTTGAAATTCCATAAATTTCGAAAACTCCTGGCTACTAGGACCGACCGCAGTGGGAATTGCAAATTCTCTGGCAGCCACTTGGTCCCGTTATTCGAAAGTTCTATACATTCGTCTATGGTTATGTCCGTTCTGAGCCTTCTGAGGGTTTTCTAACCTAAAGCTTTCTATATATTCTTATCGGTTCGAATGAAGCAAGATATTATTATAGTTTTTCAAATATTCGGAGTAGTTCTACATCGTCATCATGGCTTTGTCTGACATAACATAGTGCAGGAACTGTATGTGCAATCCATGGATGCTCTTTATTGATCAATTCCAAAAGTAGAATTATTCTTTTTCTTTCATTGTGTTCTTACAAGGATAACAAAATGTTGGTTTATCGCTGCAGTTTAAAACTTTTCAGATCCAAGTATGCAAAGTTGAAGATTTAGGTTTTACAACAAGCGATGAATATCAACTCGAACATATATTTCGGACGGGTTTACACGATTTTTATACTCACTATAAAAAAAATTATAAATTTACATCGAATGTAACTTCACAAGTTTAGATCTTGATATATTTATCATCGATCATGTTGTACAATTTAAGCAATATGGCAGTGTCCTATGAAGAAGGACAATGGAAATATGCAACTTTTATTTTTAAATTTTTTCTAGCGATTATATTTTGGAAGTCACATTGAGTTATTTGCAAATATGTTAGAAAAAGTTATTAAAAATAATTGTTAAAATAAAGGGGACCAACCTCGAGAAATTGGATGTACTGGACTTGAACTAGGAACCTTTCATAAGGATCTAAAATTTTCAAAGGTTCTTGTAATTTATACTGTACACATTTCAAAGGTAGTGTATTAACGCGAATGTTCAAAAAGTTGAATTGGGCAGAGGATATTTTATTCCAATTAATGAAAAGGGTTGTAATGAAAAACATTTCCTCTCTTCAGAGTTATTATATTCTCATTCCAAATATTTCATATATATTAGAGTTTCTACTGCTTATGATGTAATATCAAATGTGAAATTCCTTATTTTCTTTTCAGCATAATATCTCACCAATTTAAATGCTTGAAGACTCATGTTGATATCGTGATGTATTTTGTTCATTTAAATGCGACATTTCAGTAAAGGTATTCATAACCGTATTAATATGTCAAATACGTAGCAATCAATAATTCAAAATCAGACATGAATCAAAATTGGAATCACGTGATACCAGAAATCTGCATACCTCTAATTTAGCTAGAATTCGATTTGGGACGATATCGACTCATTGACATCTACGCTCACGTTTGATTTATTTCATTAAAGGTGCTGCATTACTTCTAGTTATGCTGTTGGATCGCAGTAAATTCGTTAATTTGAATGTTGGGCATATAAAATCTAGCTGTAAATATTTTATTTCAGTTTTTCATATACTAAGTAGGGAGGGGGAACAATTACAGTAATTTAATAAATATGTTTAAATCGAAACGATCATCGAAAAGTGTTTAGAATGTTGCCCTGTGTGTCACTTCCAAAGTTCATGCTGATGGTTATATCTTATGAATTTTTTAATCTGTTTTAGATATTTTGGTTGAATATTAAAACAAATGTTACTTTCATATATACATAAATTTTCAAGTACTCGTGTATATCAAGTGCTTCTAATTTTCCTGCGCTAGCGAAAAACATGCCATCTGTTGAACGAGCAACGCAGTAAACTGAGGGAACATTCAAACAAGAAATACAATCGAATTATACATAAATGGGTATCAAATGAATGCAAAATTTGCACTGTTCGGCTTTTATTAATGAAAATCCTCCAAAATGATTTTTGTGAACGTACAGACATAATCTTAATTTGATTTAAAATTCAATTATTGTTTTTTTTGAACGATTCAGTGATAATTTTGTAACGAGAAATAATGCTAAAACAATATGATTATTAAAATAATTAGTAAACCAATTTATTAGATACTAACTGTCAGATATAGATATTAATTTTCGAGATTAATTCTCAGAAACAATTAAAAATATTCGTTACGTTTTCAGGCACGTAATAGGGAGAAATTCGAATATAGCCGGTTTGGAGTAGGAGAAGTTCGAGATATTTACGACTACAGGAGGCAGCTAAACTGCATGCAATCTGAAAACTTTCTATGAAGAGTAATGTGCGTCAGCGATAATCCGGACAACTATGAAAAAACACGTAAATTCAAATTAAATTATAACAAACACGTATATCATACCGAAGAAATTCCAAAAGTTTTGATAAATGTTTGAGCTATGTTGAAAACTCCTCATTAGCAACTTATTCGCGAAGATGAAAATATGACGACCGTGTTTCGAATATTTTTTTGTTCTTTATCATTGTTTTATTATAAAACATATGTTGCGACTAAATAGTTAAATTATTGAATTGATTACTTATAGTAAAGCAAAATCCGACTTGTACAATTTCGAATTGAAATAATATGTATTATTATGATAAAATTTTCAGTTTTTTCTGTGTTGCTATGATTTTTTTGTATGCGTGTCTTTTGGTCGTGTGATTATTTTTTGTGTTTTTTTTTGTCGCGCTTCCTTTTGTCCTGTCAACACTGATAAGTCACACTGAGAGAAATGTTTGTTTACAGTTAACGTAATAGCTCCATATAGTAAAGCCAACAGAATTTAGATGTTGCTCATAAGGGAGGTACTTTAGCGTAATCTGAAATTTGGTTAAATTTATTATATTAATAGTTAATATAAGAATTTTAAATATTGTTGAGATCACGTGACGCCTATAGCATATTTATGCGCTTACAGTTTCACCGAAACAGAAATAAACAAGCAAGATTTTCTGCGAATTTTTCGACGCTTTGTTGACATGCGCAGTTCAAACGACCGAATTTAATGTAAGATTTATTAACAGTTATTAATTGCTTATTGAATATTAAAATATACGAGTTAATATATAATATTGCTGACAATGATGGTATGCAGGAAAGTGATGGTATTTTCATCTCAAAGTTACCTCTCGTTTGTGACTTTACAGTACTACTATAACTTTACAGTTAACGCAAGAGCCTTGAAATTATCTTACATTAACTATTAGTAAATACTTTTCCTCACTGTACATTTAATTACTAAATATACCTTTAATAAAAATAGCAAAATTAACTACATCAATAAGATGCACGTAACTAAAATAAGTTGATTATTACTTTCATGTATGATGAATCATCCGTTATTCATTGTGAAATTGTTCAGTAATTTTAAATTAAAAAAAAACGAATAAGCAAACATTCTAAAAATTGAAAATAAAGTTGCCAGATGTTGCAATCAATGGCGCTCGCTTCGAACTAAAATATTATTGGTCAGATGAAAACTTTACATACTGATTATTCTAAAATTAGTATGGTAAGCCATATTGAGATTACAACACATTTCTAACACTATTCCGAGACACATGTCAGTTTTTCAAAGGATTCTATAGATTAATTGCTTCACAATTCTGCAACATTACCTTGCAAAGCAACGTTTCCCAACACCCCCCCCCCCATATAAAACCTTGCAACTTTAACTTCAATTATCACAAAATTTAACGTAGATTGCTGTCTTATTTTGGAAGGTACAATTGGTAGACTGGATATTGAATACATAAAGGAGTTAAATGTACTAAAAATAACTGATATTTTTTTGTATGTGTGCGGAAGGATTTGGAAAAACCCGATTCTTGATTGTTTTTTTTGTTTTGAAATTAAAAATGTCCTTGTCAATAATTATTGTTCTGATCATGAAAAGTTAAAACGAAATCGCAAGTCAGCATTATTTTTAAAGTTATATGATTCATTTTCCTGTTTTATGTGTAAGTTTCTGAAATGTGTAGACGACAATCTAGGGGAGGGTACTTGAGCACTGTTATTGGTAAAATTACATTTTGTTTTAATACGGCGGCTAAATTCATTCGAACAATCCTGTCAGTCTTTTATGGAGTTTAAAGGACCTCACTCGAATTGTATGAAAGTGAGGTTTCGGTGAATTATCTTCAAGTTACAGTAAAATGTTTATACTATGCTGATCAAAGGTTTTCTTGAAGTTTCTTAATTCCCTAACAACCATCAAAGGTTGGGAATTTGACCTACATCCGCATTTATCAATTAATCTTTTGAAGCATACATTTCGCATTAACAACTTGTGAAAATTAAAATTCTTCGCCTTCATCCTTCGAAACTCCCAATAGCCAGAATAGCCACAGTTACCTTCTGATCAACACTTACAGTTTTAACAGTTGGAGTTTTAGTCAAAGCCTGATTTGAAACAACTGTTAACGGTCCTAAATGCCTTAGTTTATATTTTTTCATGCGCCATCATGGATCTACTAAATTTCAAGTTTAAATTCGCAACAAGCTACCTCAGAGACTACCAATGTTTAGTTTGTTATTCCTAAGGACGAATTTTTTATTTTTCAGGATAATTGGAATTGAGATCGAATTACTGACCTTTTACCTAAATGTTGCGAAAATATATAGCAAATAGCCTAATATTGGCAAAACTATAAATAAATAAGTTATAAAAATAGAATATAAGCAAAACACATGTTAGTTCCCACGTTATTTTTTGACTGCGAATTAGCAAAACCATACCAACGAAAAGCAATGCGTCTTTGAGCTTTGCAAGCTCATCCGCTAATCCTTCCGCGACTGGTCTACCGACATCATTCCGAAAGCTTATCCTTTTTTTTGCTTACTCTATGTATGTACCTAGTTCGTGTTCGTTTTATCTTGCGTTCGTTCATTCTCTCCTTCTTGCAGAGATGTTTTCTGAGCAAGACCAAAGCTTAAAAGTTTGGCCATATTTCAGAGGACGGAGTCCGTCGCGCGTGTAGCTTACCACGGCGTGTTTTGAAAGTTTATTAACGAACTTTTCACGGACATGAGCCACGAATAACGACGATACTAATAGAGCACAGGCTGTTGCTAATTGATGTATCGCCATGTTCGCTTTTACGATTACAATGACGGTTCTTGTAAGTACTGATAAATTATCACAAAACAAAAACAAGGATGTTCATTTCAGTGGATAGAAAATATGGCATCTTAAAAAATGAAGACGTCAATAAATGAAGTAGATGAAATCCCCATGAATTTTCGAGTAGTTCAGTACTCAAGTAACTCGGCTCTAGAGTAATTTGCATAGTTTGATACATTTTAAGGTTTTTCTGTTTGACAAAAAAATAGTTCAGATGCATTATTCTCCTACATTTTAAATTTTCTAATGAAATTTTGTATAATCGTTAGCGTGTTTTTATTAGTACTTTTTTGGTGTATTATATAAAAAGCGATAGAATGATATTTTCTACTTTTCCATTTAATATTAAACCAAAAGGCGTCCAAATTTTTACATATACAGTAGTCTGAGTATATTTGCCCACTCGGTTCCTTGGCCTCCCCTTCAGTCTCGTTATATATACCAAAAGATGGGGAGGGCCACTTTTCCCACTCTCCTCATTCGGGTTATGTTCGCCCATCCTGAGACCCGCAAGGTGGGGAAAAAAGAGAGCGGTGACAGGCAAGTATAACGGGATGGAAGCAGGCAAATATGCCGGGACGGAAATATAGCGAGATGCAAATATACCGGGACTTTACTGTAAGAAGATAATAAAGTAACGGGCTCGTCGTGCACTGACATCCCCGTGACGACTATATATTAATTTGTTTACATTTGTTAACATTTTTACTCAAATTAATTGACCCGGTAAATACCAAGATATTCCATCATATTTAATTCAAAACGGTTGACAAATATACAATTTACTAAAAGTATAATACAATGAATATTTTATATAAGACAAAAATTGATAATATTGGTATGAAAGTTTTCAACGTGATCTATAAACTAAACTGCAATAATGTGATGCATGTTTTGTTGTTATATTGAAACTAAAATAATCATTGAAATTAACGTAAATACATGCATTGTTTTAATTTTAATCTACACATTAGTTCTTCTTATCTATCATTATTTGTTACCTAAATGAAAATTATTGTTGGGTCTTGATGTAACAGACAGTAAATTCGATCTATAAGGTCGGTCCTCTTGAGAACATTTTATATTTTCTAAAAAAAAATATTCTAAATACATTCATAAAAAATATAAAATTTATTGTAACAAGTAGATATAAATTTACTAAAATTATAATAAATAAAGGATTAATAAAGTAAGTTTTTTTTCAATATACAAGAACATGTATTGAAACAATACAAAAATTGAAAATTAAGTCCAAAAATGTTTGCAACAAATTATTGCATTAAACTCCGAACTGTACAGACGAGTTTTTGACCTTTGATTTTGGAAATCTCAAAATCAAATAATTACTGAATTAGAAAATATTTTTAAAACAGATAATTATAATTGTAATTCATAAAATAAATAAATTTAACGTTTATAAATAACAAATCAACACGGATATATTTAACAAATAAAATAATTATTTTTTAAATATTTATTAACTTTTCAGTTTTTTATAATAAATGAAAAATTAATACATAATAACCATCAACCATAGAATGTATGAAAATTTACTTATTAGTAGGCACTAATACATGATAAAAACGATGTTTCTGAAATGTCATTATCCGAAATAATTTTTCCCAATACGAAATTATTATTTTAATAATTTTAAATAAAATTAAACTGAAGATAAAATTTAAAATACTATCTAGTGAGTATACATTAAATATAAGATAAACTATTTTCGAGGTAAACTTTGGCATACCGCCACAGAGCCTAAGAAATATTTTTCACCCATTGCGCACTTGAGGTATTTCAATTTTTTGTACTTTTTTAGCATTATAAATGTGCAAGCAGTTTATAAAAAAATAAAAAAAAGAATTGCCGAAACCCGGGATTGAACCGGGGACATTTAGATCTTCAGTCTAACGCTCTCCCAACTGAGCTATTTCGGCTGTTGCTTTCTTGATGTTACACGGTGTATACAAGTATCGGGGACTTGTACACGTCATCGGTGCGCGGTATGAAATACGTAACAGATGTTCATTAACGGGAATATCACAATATGATAATTATTCTCATAACTGATATGCTTATCAGGCAAATTATTGGATAGCATAAAATCTTATCTAATACATAATTTACAGCGATATTATAGTTATAAAACAAATGTAAACAACACACGGAGAAATATTTTCATGGAAATTTTACAATTTCCGATAGTCATTTTTAGTTGTAGAACGGAGAAAATTGCCAATTTTCTTCTAAAAAAGACTATATTATATTGTAATTTGTATTGCTTTAATAGTAAATCTTCTAAGAACTTATAGTTATTTTTATCAGAATAAATGGCAATATTTCTATCTTGCCAGTCTGTCACAAAATTACCATTTGAAAAAGTAAAATTTCTAAGAAAATTTTTCTTTGTGTAGCACAAATTTTCATAAAATTGTTTCTTCTAAATTTGAAAAAAGTGCTAATCAATGGGTTCTTTCGTCGAAAAGAACTTGGGTTTTTAATCGATTTCAGTGCATTTTTGTAAAATAAAAACAGTTTATTTTTATGCCTTTTTTCTGTAATATTAATAAGAGTTTGGCGATTTTTTTTACATATAATCTTTTTTGGAATTTCACTGATTTTTGCAATCATTTTGTTATTTTTGAGTCCTGTTATTACCCTTTTTGAATTCAAAAATTTTTCGAATATTATAAATGCATTTATATCCACGTTTATTATTGACAAAAATAAATTTCATTATTTTAACCCATTAACCGCGAAATGCACTGGAATTTTACTTCAAGTTCAGCGTTTATTTCTGGTATGAAACATGTAAGGAAAAAAATCGAGGGTACATGGATTTTATAGTTTCAAGGTCGCTCTTTCGAATGGCGATGAGAAAATTTTCAAAAAATTGCAATTTCCAATATTTTTTTGCAAAAATATTCGAAAAAACATGATTTTCAGACACATTTTTTTTCGTTTCTCATAAAATTTTTTGACAAAATGCATTTGTATCGACTTACAATAAGTCATAAACGTGCACTCGATGTGTCTACTAAAGGAATCCACCATACTTGATTTTTTTTTTTATTGTCTTATTAACAAAATGGCGGTCGATACGACGAAATATTTATGCGTTTTTCAAAATCGCCCATTATCGGATACGAAAGTAATTCTACTCGAACAAAAATCATTACTCGGAGGTTTTTGGGGTCGCTGATTACGAATCTGTTGTTAATTGTGTTAAATTCAAAATGGCGGACCCAAAATATTAAATATTCATCGATTTTTGTGTGTTTCAGTATCTTTATGTTTTTTGAGCCGCTGATTCCGAATTCATGATTAGATTTTCGAAATTCAAGATGGCGGATCCAAAATGGCGGACGAAAAATCTTAAATATTCATCGATTTTTGTGATTTTCAATATCCGCATGTTTTTTGGGCCGCTGATAATTAATTTATTGTCAGATTTTCAAAATTCAAAATGGCGGCTTCAAAATGGCGGGCACCATCTCTAAAATTTCAAATTACGCAAATAAAAAAATTTTTTTCGTATTGTATGTAAAATTGTCAAGGAAAAATGTCTCTTGTGATTTTTATCTAAATCACACCGTTTCCGAGAAAAAAAATGTTCGAAATTTCCATAATGCGCAATGATAGGACTCGGTGTGATTTAGATAAAAATCACAAGAGACATTTTTCCTTGACAATTTTACATACAATACGAAAAAAATTTTTTCATTTGCGTAATTTGAAATTTTAGAGATGGTGCCCGCCATTTTGAAGCCGCCATTTTGAATTTTGAAAATCTGACAATAAATTAATTATCAGCGACCCAAAAAAACATGCGGATATTGAAAATCACAAAAATCGATGAATATTTAAGATTTTTCGTCCGCCATTTTGGATCCGCCATCTTGAATTTCGAAAATCTAATCATGAATTCGGAATCAGCGGCTCAAAAAACATAAAGATACTGAAACACACAAAAATCGATGAATATTTAATATTTTGGGTCCGCCATTTTGAATTTAACACAATTAACAACAGATTCGTAATCAGCGACCCCAAAAACCTCCGAGTAATGATTTTTGTTCGAGTAGAATTACTTTCGTATCCGATAATGGGCGATTTTGAAAAACGCATAAATATTTCGTCGTATCGACCGCCATTTTGTTAATAAGACAATAAAAAAAAAATCAAGTATGGTGGATTCCTTTAGTAGACACATCGAGTGCACGTTTATGACTTATTGTAAGTCGATACAAATGCATTTTGTCAAAAAATTTTATGAGAAACGAAAAAAAATGTGTCTGAAAATCATGTTTTTTCGAATATTTTTGCAAAAAAATATTGGAAATTGCAATTTTTTGAAAATTTTCTCATCGCCATTCGAAAGAGCGACCTTGAAACTATAAAATCCATGTACCCTCGATTTTTTTCCTTACATGTTTCATACCAGAAATAAACGCTGAACTTGAAGTAAAATTCCAGTGCATTTCGCGGTTAATGGGTTAAAATAATGAAATTTATTTTTGTCAATGATAAACGTGGATATAAATGCATTATAATATTCGAAAAATTTTTGAATTCAAAAAGGGTAATAACAGGACTCAAAAATAACAAAATGATTGCAAAAATCAGTGAAATTCCAAAAAAGATTATATGTAAAAAAATTCGTCAAACTCTTATTAATATTACAGAAAAAAGGCATAAAAATAAACTGTGTTTTTATTTTACAAAAATGCACTGAAATCGATTAAAAACCCAAGTTCTTTTCGACGAAAGAACCCATTGATTAGCACTTTTTTCAAATTTAGAAGAAACAATTTTATGAAAATTTGTGCTACACAAAGAAAAATTTTCTTAGAAATTTTACTTTTTCAAATGGTAATTTTGTGACAGACTGGCAAGATAGAAATATTGCCATTTATTCTGATAAAAATAACTATAAGTTCTTAGAAGATTTACTATTAAAGCAATACAAATTACAATATAATATAGTCTTTTTTAGAAGAAAATTGGCAATTTTCTCCGTTCCACAACTAAAAATGACTATCGGAAATTGTAAAATTTCCATGAAAATATTTCTCCGTGTGTTGTTTACATTTGTTTTATAACTATAATATCGCTGTAAATTATGTATTAGATAAGATTTTATGCTATCCAATAATTTGCCTGATAAGCATATCAGTTATGAGAATAATTATCATATTGCTATGTGATATTCCCGTTAATGAACAGCTGTTACGTATTTCATACCGCGCGCCGATGACGTGTACAAATCCCCGATACTTGTATGCACCGTGTAACATCAAGAAAGTAACAGCCGAAATAGCTCAGTTGGGAGAGCGTTAGACTGAAGATCTAAATGTCCCCGGTTCAATCCCGGGTTTCGGCAATTCTTTTTTTTATTTTTTTATAAACTGCTTGCACATTTATAATGCTAAAAAAGTACAAAAAATTGAAATACCTCAAGTGCGCAATGGGTGAAAAATATTTCTTAGGCTCTGTGGCGGTATGCCAAAGTTTACCTCGAAAATAGTTTATCTTATATTTAATGTATACTCACTAGCTAGTATTTTAAATTTTATCTTCAGTTTAATTTTATTTAAAATTATTAAAATAATAATTTCGTATTGGGAAAAATTATTTCGGATAATGACATTTCAGAAACATCGTTTTTATCATGTATTAGTGCCTACTAATAAGTAAATTTTCATACATTCTATGGTTGATGGTTATTATGTATTAATTTTTCATTTATTATAAAAAACTGAAAAGTTAATAAATATTTAAAAAATAATTATTTTATTTGTTAAATATATCCGTGTTGATTTGTTATTTATAAACGTTAAATTTATTTATTTTATGAATTACAATTATAATTATCTGTTTTAAAAATATTTTCTAATTCAGTAATTATTTGATTTTGAGATTTCCAAAATCAAAGGTCAAAAACTCGTCTGTACAGTTCGAAAATCTAATCATGAATTCGGAATCAGCGGCTCAAAAAACATAAAGATACTGAAACACACAAAAATCGATGAATATTTAATATTTTGGGTCCGCCATTTTGAATTTAACACAATTAACAACAGATTCGTAATCAGCGACCCCAAAAACCTCCGAGTAATGATTTTTGTTCGAGTAGAATTACTTTCGTATCCGATAATGGGCGATTTTGAAAAACGCATAAATATTTCGTCGTATCGACCGTCATTTTGTTAATAAGACAATAAAAAAAAAATCAAGTATGGTGGATTCCTTTAGTAGACACATCGAGTGCACGTTTATGACTTATTGTAAGTCGATACAAATGCATTTTGTCAAAAAATTTTATGAGAAACGAAAAAAAATGTGTCTGAAAATCATGTTTTTTCGAATATTTTTGCAAAAAAATATTGGAAATTGCAATTTTTTGAAAATTTTCTCATCGCCATTCGAAAGAGCGACCTTGAAACTATAAAATCCATGTACCCTCGATTTTTTTCCTTACATGTTTCATACCAGAAATAAACGCTGAACTTGAAGTAAAATTCCAGTGCATTTCGCGGTTAATGGGTTAATGCAAATCTATGAATATGAAGTTTTGTGTTTGAATGCACGTAAATCCTAGAAAAATGAAATCTAAAAATACGCAAACTAACAAATGCATTTTAATTATACAAATGTGAGTATATAAATAATTATCATGAATGCACTATAATGCAATCTCATGGCATTTTGCATTTGAATTCTTATGCATACAAAAACAATAAAATCTTAAAATAAAAAATGAATATACCTTTGAATACTCAAAAAGTATTTCCAAAATTACGAGTCCATGTTATTGAATCTTCGCGTAATATAAATTCTGTAGTGCATATGAAACTGAAAGTTGAATAGAAAGAGCAATGTCAGTAAAGATTAATTTCTATTCGTTTTTCTAAAACTTTTTTAACTTTTATAAATATGCATAAAATATAATAATAAAGATTGCTAGATACATTCCTTAGTTCTATCAGTCTCTGACTAGGTATATTTACATGTGCTGCTTTAATTATTTGATTAAATATAACGAATGAAAGGACCATGAGTAATTAATTGAGTTTCAATCCTATTTATATAGTCAAGGTTACCTTATTATATTTGTTATTTGTCTTACTAAGTTTCTAGTAACATTACGTATATGAAACCATGAGTATGTAATTATATAAAGCCCGTTTTTACATCTCACAAGTATAAGGCTGCCTTATTAATAAATCGAAATTGTAAACTGAATTACTAAGAAAATCTAAAAATATCCTTCATGAAATAATATGCGTACAATATGTGCAAACAAAGTACACTGAACAAAATTCTTAGTTCATTTGACTACTTTTTAATTACTGAAAATATTTCGAATTTTATAGGTTATAGTTATAATCATAAAGGAGTTAAATCAACAAAAAATATAGTTATGGAATCGAAATTTTGGCAGTTAATTCTACTACATTTAAAAACATTTTTTAGAGTCTAACTACCTAGTACACCAAAAACTATTCAACATGCTGGAGTGATATATTTTTAATTGAATTTAGCAGAACTAAATTTTTAGCTGATCGAACATCTTTAAGGTAGTAACTGCAACTTAGAAAATGTTCTGGAAGCGTATCGAACTACTCTGCGTAGTGAAAAAGTAGTCAAATCAACTAAGAATTTTTATGGAAATATTTTTAGTGGAATTATTTTTAGTGCAGCTATTGGCGGTTGCTTTTTTGTTATATTAGTGCATGACTTTTTGAGTTTTATGCATAGTATCGCATTTCTTTGTTTACTGAGTAAATAATATTAACTTAAGTAAAAATAGTAAAAATAACAACATCAACAAAGTTATACTAACAAAGAGTATTTTTGTTAACTACTCTCGATTCAACTTCTCAATGATAGTTGAATTTGTCAAGTAATTTTTTTTTCAGTGTAGTTTTCAATTTTTGAAATTTGTCTAGGTGTAAAATTCACGGAGATAATTTTAGTGAATTTCATTTTTCGCAGAAAATTATTCGTCATATTGGTAAGAATTTATGGTAAAAATTTGAGAGAAAAAATATGGAGGTTTTCGAAAAAATGTCAATTGTTTATTTTTAGTATATCACCCCTCATTTTGTTAATTTTGCAGCTTTTTAAACATTTTAAACGGGATTTTGAAGAAGATAATGCCGAAAATGTCGAAAATGCCAAAGAAAAAATTTATTACATTAATTAGAAAAAAAATTACGGGCGAAAGAATTTTGTTTTAGTGCTTTTTTAAAGTTTCACATTTCAATGGTCAAATTGAGATAACTTCGTTAAACGCAGTTTTTATGAAAAATAGAAAAATACGTGTCCCTTTATTTTTCGTGGAGAATAACATCTTTTAGGGACAGCTGTTTCTAGAACTTGAAGTTAGTTGGCCTGCTTGATTTCAAATGGATTCCGCCTAATAGGTATTAAATTTATGTTTAGTACCGATATGAAAAACTCTTTGATAATCATATTGGATTTGCTATTTTGACGTTTGAAAAAGTGATACCAGGTTCGTGTTCAGCCACTCCAAAAACTCCTGAATTATTTTGCGAGTATTTGGAAACGTTAGCAATTTTTGATCCTATATACTGGTTTCGTCATGTATTTTGTACGTTAATTTTGTAATCTCTGGGTCTTAAGAAATGAATTTTAAGTATCATTTGTAAGGATTCATTATCAAATATGTCCATTAACGAATTAGATTCACAAAAAGACAATTTTGCTCTGTTTATTTATTACAACTATAAATAATTAAAGATTCAAAAAATATCATTATGCAAACAATTTAGAACTTTTCATTAAATACAACGCAAATACAAAAACAATACACATTATATGTTTTATAATACATTCTTATCTTTAATTTTTGAAATTAAAAAGCATACAAATTTGCTTACGACATAAATAATGCTTCATGACAGACGAAACAGCTGGTTGCGACGTTGTAACGATTGATGGAGTGAACAAACGAAGGATTTTGTTCGGTCTTTCGACCTTGCCATTAAAGGACAAAATGTCACAGCTTCTACTTTAACTGAGGTAAAATATAACAGAAGCTTCCGTAAGAAAATAACAGTACAAACGTATCCATTTTATGTCAGAATGCAAGAGATGATATAGAGTTTTGATTGTAGGGAAATTCCGTCGAAAAAATGCTTTACAATAAAATATATAAATACGAAAAGTATGGAAAAAAGTAAACTGTTTATTTCTGCATCTCTGTATGCAACCATTGGTGCTGGTAATAATAAAGAGGATTCTGGTACCATATAATTTAGGCCTATTGCGAATTCGGTGCGCGAATTGCTGAATTACACTGTTGGATCGATTTGCCTTCGATAACGTTGGCTTTTCCGAATATAAAGAGAATGACAGGACTCTATTTCCCCTTTAGCAAAAGAATGATGGATGAATATGAATTGCAAATATCTCGACGAAAGCGTTTTAGTCTATGCATGGAAACTATTAATGGACGTGGTCACTATCCGTTGAAACGTTTCATGGACAGATAAAAGTGCAAGCTCCCTGCATAGAACAAAATTTTTCGAAATGTCAATTTTTAAGAAATTAATGTGACTTACTGAACACGTTCATGAGTATCAAATTTTTCAAAAAAGGGAAATTGTTATTTCCGGTCGATTGGAAAGTAGGTAAAGCATTATGCTTTTTTAATTTTATTTAGCAGCAGAAAAGTCATGTCTGCACTGATTTAAAAGTCTATTTTCGAATTAACCGACGAACAAGAAGAGTAAGGGATGGGAACTTTCAGGAGGTCAGGTCTTAATGCATTTATTTTCAAGTTCTGTGGTGCGTTGTCTATAAACCAACGTGAACTTCCTGCTAGTGCGAAGAGTCATAAATATTTCCAGCTAAAAATCAAGCGGTAAATTTACCAACTTTCTTAGCGATGCCGGCATTTTCGCGCAGGAAACCACGCTTTACTTATCGTATTTTTCAGATTGCCGAGATCGAATAAATAATATTCTGGGCGTGCTTAATGAGCGTAAATGTAAAAAATGGAACGTACAAATTTTCAAACTGCCATAATTACCTAACTGAATATTACTGAAAATTACGGAACGTGACTGGGGATTCAATGACTTATAGAGTTTCTGACCATTTAATTTCTCTTTTTTTTAATTTTCTTCATCAATTTTCATTTTTATTTAATTTCTGGAATAAATCATTTCAAATTTCTAGTCAGTTCCTGCGTAATCAGTATAGTTCTTTACGGTTTTACTTCCAGAGATGTATTTCAATTTAATGTCATTATATTTCACTGTTTGATGACACGAGGCAAATGATTACACGCATTACATATTTTAACTTATTGTTAGCTCTCCACCTTGTTTGATGGTGGTATTGAACGTGACTATTCCTGGAGTGACCTGAGAGTACAACAGTTTCTATTATGCTCTACCAGATGGCATCATTAATTACTTTTCTATTTTCATTCCGCAATTTCGATTCCTTAATTCTTATATCATATTCTTAACTAGCGATATCCAAACGCTTTTAGTACCGTTTCGATGGATCGACTTATTTTATTAATTTATTTATTTTCATTCTGCCATTTTGGTTCCCCCATTTTGGATTTTGTAATTTTGATATCAGTTTCCTAATCAGACCCCTGAATTCCTTAAAGTAGTATTTTTGTATCATTTGAATCACCTGCTTCAACTTTAGTCTATTTTAATTCAGCAATTTTGGGTCCCCAATTTAGATTCCCTAATGCTGATTTCATATTCAGAATTAGCGACATCGAAACACTTACAATAATGCTTATATGCTATTCGGATACAATTTTTTTATTAATTTACCTATTTTCATTGCGCCATTTTTTTGCATTTAATTATTGTTTTTATCTAACTCGTTCTTTGCGGCCGCAAGAACTTTATAGTACAGATTTTACGCAGTTCCAATTGCATTTTTCGCTATTTTTCTTTTTTTTCATTCCCTTATTTTGGTTCCCTCAATTTAGTTATGATAATTCTGATATCCAGTTCGTATCCAGCGAGCAAAAAAAAACCTTACAGTACTATTTTTGGGCTTTTCGGATGGACTTCTCAATAATTTTTTCTATTTTTATTCCGCCATTTTTTATTCTCCACCTTGCGTTTAATTATTTTGAAATGTTACCCGTTATCGGCGACCACACAAATCTTACAGTACAGTAGAACTTCACTTTATTGTCCTTCACTTTGTTAGCGTCTTCACATTATTAGCGAGATTATATAGCGAGACTATAGATAGCGTAATTACAGTGTCCTGTCTACTGCATCGGCTGGAAGGTTCCGCAAGAAACGATCCTCAACAAAGTGAAAAGCAAAACTCCGAGTTTTTCATTATTCTTGCTGTTTTTATTCCGCCATTTTTGACTTCCTATCTTGGATATAATTATTTTTCTATCAGGTTGATTATCAGCGACTATCGTATTCTTCATTACTTTTTCTATTTTGTAATTCCAAATTGTAATTAGCGACATCGAAATATTTAAAATAATGTTTCGATACGATTTAGATCGACTATTTGGTTAATTTATCTATTTTCATTTCGCCAGGTAGGTTCTCCCATTTTAGTTTTTATAATTCTGTTATCAGGTTCCTAATGAGAAAAGTAGACACTTTACGGACTCTATTTAGTCCTAGGCCCGAAAAGTACTACTTTTTACCTTTAGAATCGTTGTCTTCGTATTTTTTTTTCTATTTTCAATCTGACATTTTGGACCTCCGATGTAGATTTTATAATTTTAAAACTAGAGGGACTATTTTGTTGCTTCTCCCTTTTTGATTTTTATAATTTTGATATCAGGTTCCTAATCAGAGACATTCTTCATGCGTTTCCTTTGATTTAGTTCCACCATTTTGTTGTCTCCCAGCTCGGATTTGATTATGTTGATATCAGTCTCGTTATTAGCGACAGTGGACCTCTAATAGTACTGTTTTTTATTTTTCTACTTTGATTCCGCCATTTTGGATCCCCCAATTTAGATCCCGTAATTTTGGTATAATATTCTGAATTGGCGACATCGAAACACTTATAATACTTCTTCCATTCTATTTGGATTACCCCCTCTATTACATTTCCTATTTTCGTCGCGCCATTTTGGTTTCCAAATTTTGGTTTTTATAAGTGTGATATTAGATTCGTAATTACCGACCGTGAAATCCTTAGACTACTACTTTTGTACCTTTAGAATTTGCGTCTTCATGTTTTTTCTTTCATTCCGCCATTTTGGATCTCCCCATTTATTTTTCAAAATTCTGACATAATATTCGTAATTACTGCTATTGAAATACTTATAATACTACTTCTATACTATTTGAAGTACCTCCTTTATTACATTTTCTGCTTTCATCCCGCCATTTTGGTTTCCACATTTTAGTTTTAATAATTCTGATATTATTAAATGCCTAATTTGTAGATTACATTTGTAATATACAATCGCCAAAACTACACTATACCTTAAATGATAACATTCCTATCATTCTTCCCATTATTATGGCAACCTTTCCCTTCTGCATTAATCACGGTTATTTTGCCCATTTTTACTGTTACTGTTTACTAAAAAATGAAAAATAAATTTCCGATAAAGTCATCTTTATTCCACGATAAATTAAATTTAGCTTCATCCAAGATTCATTCAGTTCTATTAATTCTAACTGAGATATTTAAATGTGTAACGCCGTACAGGAAATTATTCTTTGTAGATGGCGCCATCGTATTATGTTTTTAGGTATGTTGTGCGAACCAGCCAAGCCACTTGGAATTCAAAAAAGGTAGTAAAACCGCTTCATTGACACTTTAATGGTTGTCGCAATCAGCTGATTGTTTAACAGCATGTATATTATACATGTATAATTGACTCAGTACATGCTTATAGGAACCATATAACAGTAATGAATAATTACTAATAGTAATGATTTAGGTAAGTTGTTTAAAATTAATATATTTAAACATAATTCAAGTGAGGTAATTAAAAATTGTATACAAAAGAAATTGAAGCAAACTATTTATTCATTTTTAGAGGTTGTCGCGTAACATAATTCATTATTTGGTCCTTCTTAGGTGCACTTCAGATTAAGGAGTAACAAGGTACTTCAGTGTGCAGAGAATTGTGGCCATCATAATCGAGCGTCATCGACATGCAAGGACAAGAGGTGGTACAGGCTAGTATTTCTAGCCTCCTAGTATAACTCCGCAATGTCACAATGCACAGGAGACTCGAGGATCGAGGGTGTCTCAAGAGGTGGTGGTGAACGCCGTCCAATTAAGCTACGCATTGCAAGCATTCATTATCAATTTCCAAAGTCTCGACAGACGTCATCTGCTGAATGCTGAACGTATATCGACCAATGTCAGGAAATGTATTCCCTAGATTATTAAAATTTTTCCATTCTCCAGAGTTTTTTTCAAAAAACATAATTTTTAATTACCTGTTTCTTTTGTGTTTCATTAGCATACATTTTATAAATGTGTGCCAGATGGACTGCTTTAATGTCCACCAGTTTTGGTAGCTTACTCTCAGTTTTTAAAGACCATTTTGCAACGGGAGCAAGAAGGCCGGATGTTTTTTTATGCTCATCTGCACGAGTGACAAGGTAAAATGACTCGGATTTTGCACATTTTGGAGTAGTTGCATTGCGCAATAGCACTTATGAACTCAAGTCCTCGGAACTTAGAGAAGAGACTTCCGGGTGTCTCGAGAGATTTGCTCTCTTCTTCTGCAGAAACGGGCCAAGCACTTGCCTCGTTAGCGAATCATTAGCGACTCTTCCGTCAGTTTATACGAATGCCAGGCACATAATTGCGAGCAAACTTCTACGATTCGATGCAGTTAGTCGGTGAGGATTTTTCGACGAAAGTACCACTTCCGATTTTCTTGGAAACTCGCCGTTGCCTCTTATTCCATTGTCCTTTTTATGGCAGTGGTTTTCCCAACACAGATTGGTAAATTTAATTTTGGTTTATTAATTGACTAGTCGATTTGCCAAGGAAGTAAACGATGGCTTTGGACGTGTTTGAAATTGTATATTCAATTTTATTGATTCAATTTTAATGGCACAATAATGGCAATTAAAACTATAAATAATGGTTTTTTAATTTAAAAAACAATTTTATTTCATATAATGTTATGGAATTAGTTTCTCCACGTTCACAATTGTCCGTTTCTAATAATATGTGTAAATCAATGAATTTGAACATCAACAACGTTATTGTTGTGGCATATCAACTTTCCGGATTAGTGAAATTGATTATTAGGGCAAACGAGGCATCGCCAATAGCAGAAACATTGTCCTTGGTTGTGTTACTTCTTATTCCAAGACCACTATTTACTTAATCTATCAATAACCAGGAGGACGCAAAATGTAGCTTCACAGCTCTCGTTTTAAATGAAAACAAAGTTTATTCATTTATCCAAAACTATTCCTGAGGTAAAAATAATCCGTCTTTCAGACTCTACAGTGAAAAATTGGTCATTGTTACCTCAAATAAAGTCATGGGATGTTTTATGAAAAAAACACAATTTTTAAGACTATAAATGTGTAGAGTAGTGATATAAACCGAGTGAAATTTTCTACGAAAAATCGTCTGCTATCAAAATCTATGTTGACATATTGTGACATTCAACCATAAATGAATCTGTCATCTTGAAGCGGCCATATTTAGTTTTCGTAAATGCTCAAAGGGATCTGTTAGTGCGGACACCTTTTATAGCAGTTAGAACATTATTGCAAGTTTTCAACTTCCAAATGTGGGATTTCAAAAAAACAAATGTTTTGTTTAATACTGGGATGTAACTTTTCTGATATTTCTTTATTGGAAAAATTCAACGATAGGTTCTGAAGTACTTCAAACTTGAAGAATCTTGTTAAAATATAGCGTCCGCGTTCCGTCAGCTATCAAAATCGATAGTTGCATATTGTGAAATTCAAGATGGTGGACACGAAAATGGCGGCCAAGATTCGAAAAAATGTTTAAAGATTTTAGACATAAGGATGGTGAATGTGATTGAATTAAAAAAATACGCATACCATTTTTAATTTTCTAAATCCGATATCAGAATCATAATCAGGGAGCTCGAAAACACCCGATTATCGAGTTTGAGACCCAAACAACACAAGCCCGTCTCAAGATGTCCTCAGAAGCTTCTGAGGAGCTCCCGAGAACCACAAGCGGACATTTGGATGCCCTCAGGAGCTCCTCAGGACATCCTGGGACGGATTGTGTTGTTTGAGGACGAATCCGATATATTGAACAAAAAATGTCCCATATTGGATCAGATATTTTTAAATTTTAAATAGGGATATCACACTCGCATTGAGCATCCTAAACAATGTTTGTATACCCACTTTCATGAAAGTTACTTAAAGTTGTAATAATTTTTTAATGTTTAAGCGCCTAATACATTCTTGTTTGATACTTAGGCGCCATTTTGTTGTCCATCACCTTGAATTTACAATCATTAACCAGGAATTTTTATACCTGACAATTGGAGGACGCGAAAATTGAGATAATCTTTTTTTCCTTTGTTTGAGTTCACTCAAGAATCCACTCGTCAACTTAAGACCTACTATATCTGTTATGGGTTCACCTACTTATTTTATTTTCAAAAAATTATCATCCATTTTGAATAAAATGAAGAAACCGCAATCTTAAAGAATAATTTTCTATTAAAAAATATATTAAAGCATGTTGTTAGTCCAGAGAAATACGGTAGCATCAGATGTCACATCTCTTTGTGCGAAAGTCCCTCAAGAGTTAGTTAAAGAAGAAATCGAATGCAGATATAATAAAATAATACAATATTCGATTATTCATCTTAAAAATGGGATATACGCAACAAATTTCTCAATGTGCTTTTTTTAATTTTAATGGTAAATTCTATCGACAGACTTATGGTATACCGATGGTTTCGCCTATTCTTCTGGTATATTAACTGACATCGTAATGGATCATCTAGAGACACTTTGTTGGCATTTACCCTTGCATTTTATTTCGGTTACGTTGATAACATCATTACTTAAATTCCGGCAATTGGGGTGGATGAAACATATTCAAACCTTACCAAAAAAGACTTCAATTCACTCATGAAATAGAAAATAATCACAATATTATATATTTAGAAGTATTTGTCAGTAATAGTAACAGATTGGTGCCACAATGCAGTTTTCTCCGGACGAATTTTACATTTTATTTCTCCTTATCCCTATAAGATAGCTGTGGTGTACAACTAGATTGCTAAGCCATCTTACGTTCTGACGACCAGTTCCAAAAAAGAACACAAGAGTGGTAATCAACATATTAAAAACTAATAATTATGCAGATGACTTTAACATAATTGGATACAAAACATGTCTTATTTACATATTACAATAAATAATATCAGATATTTAAGTAATAATAACAATAATAAGACCAATAAATTGACTTTTATGTGTAATTTTAATATACACGATTTTTTGAAAAATTATGTAGATTACAAAATATTGATGTTACTATCGCGCATCGTTCAACGCACAATTGTAAGAACAGGGGAGGATAGTACAAAATCAAAGACTGTAAAGTATTTTATGTGGGACACAATCTAAACGCCAACTGTGTATACGTTTAGTTAAACACAAAAACAATAGTAAAACCTCAAAGCAAACAAATGTATTTTTCGATCGTAACTAAATAACAACTAAACGTCTTGCTCATAAAGACGTCCATCAAAAAGTAAAATATTACACTTTAATCACGAATTTCATTGGAAAGGAATTGAAATATTAGAATAAGAACCTAAATTAAATAAAAGATTAATATGTGTAGTGTTACAAAAGAATCTACAAAAATAGTACTTTTCGTTCCTAGGCGGTAAAGTTGAATTTTACGGACCTAGTGGCGATTGCGAGTAAAATCTTACGACGGGGCAGCGAACACATTTTTTTTATACACTGCTCGCAAAGCAGGTACTTTACAGTCCGTAAAGTGCGGAGACAAGTCCGTAAAATCCCACTTTATAAACTAAAGGGAATCTGACTCGAGTATCAAAAAAGTCTTTGCTTAGAAGACAACATTTCTATCATTGTTATCGGCAGATTTTAAATGTTTGGAAACGTTGTTTCAGACAACGTAAACATTTAATAAGAAAACCATTGTTAAACATGTTATTGTTTTCATTAGTAACTGTACATTTGATATCCTCGCTGTATATTGTCATAATGACTATTCTTAGAAATGATGTATTCTCAGGCGTCATTTCATTTTACTTATCACTAGACTTATCAAATTAATCATGGTTTCTTTGACATTTCAGTTTTTATAATATACCTCGTTTATGAACAGTGTTATCCAAAATTGTATAAAATTAGCATCCTAATATAATAATAAAAAACGCGTCAGTTGTGCAGTTCTGAAGGTGACAATAATGAATGTCGAAACGTAAACAAATATGGATTAGTGTTGTTTCATTTACATCTGACACGGATCGATAATAAATTATGATCATAGTTCCATTGTATAAATCAAATAAATAAATAAAACAATCATTTTCAGTTCATGTCAGGCTTCCAAGTGTCAATTAAAAGGGGTAATATTTTTTTTCATCATTGTTTTCGAGATGAAAATGGAATTTAAAACACGGAATCAGATTGGAGTGTCATTTAAAAAAGTGGAAAGGAAAGGGTGATTGATACTTGCAATTAGCGAAAAGTTCATTAGGTTTCCAAAAAAATGATGGACCATTTTCGAGGCTCAGAACAGTACTCAGTGTCGAATAAAGAGAGATAGTAATATATTTTTGTAATACTAATATGATAAAAAATTATGTTATCGAATTTCAAAAGAATGTTATGATTTATTCAACCTCTTCAGTATACCATTGGCAACAAATAAGCTCTAGTTAATGCACATTCATAAAATACTTTTCAAACGATAATAATTTTTTTCGTTTATCGAACATAAAATACAATCTTTTCCATATATTTTCACTACACGCTACAACATAATTAAGCTAGAAATCATTCACAGGTAGAAATGGACAGAGTAAACCCCCGGAAAGATTGGGAGCTAGTACGGATTACCGGAAATGAGTCAGTATTGACAATAAGTCGGTGATGAATTAATCCAGTATATTAAAAAAAATAATCATAATGCTGGAACGCGGAATGGATAACACTCATTATCAACACTATTAAAACTAATTGTCTATCGTGGGCACAAATATGAGACGAATAATTTTTTTTTTTTTTTATATATTCCGCATTTATTTATAGTCTGAGTGTGAGGGATTTTCATAAACGGAATTACAACATTGATCACGAAAAGTAAAATTTGAAACTCTAATTTGAAATCTTTAAAAATAAAAATCAAAGGGCTTCAAACTTTTTTTTTATATATATCATTTTTTTTATTTTTTTACATATATATCACAATTTTTTGACACAGATTTACCATTGCTCTCCATGAACAGTCGAAAATTATCCAAGATTTTTCAAAGGAATTGGTGGCCTTTTGGGGTGCCCTAATGCTGTTTCTTAACTAAAGACGGCACGGATGATCCCATATATAAATATATATAAGTCCACAGTTTTTATCGATTTAGAGATAAGTAGAAATTATCAATGTTTTGAAAAAGGCTAGGGGTTTGGAATTCAGAGTGATTACGACGAAAGGTGTTTGAAATAATGTAGCAAATTAAGGAAGAATTCCAAAATGATTCCAATATGAAAAAACGAGATAAAAAAATATATTTGAAAAATGTACGTTTTTTTTGAAAAATCATGTATAGTTTTTCACGGTTGAATTTTTTGAAAAATCTAATAACTGATTCTGAAAGTTTAGTTAATTTTACTACCGATGTGACTTCTGGAACATTTTTAGTTCCTTTTTTACCCAAAATATAACCGTTGATAACCAAAGTGGATGCTATTTATGAAATATATTTGACGAACAATGTAAATTACATGATCAATACATGTTCCAAATTATTATTTTTTTATCCTCCAACATTTATTTTGATTTCTTAACACTATGTGTAAACTTGAGTGCCAGGGAAATAATAACCCATTGAATCTGCGATATTTTGGCAAGGAAAAAATTCATTGTCAATACCTACATAAATAATACCACAATCTTGCCAATTCAAGACATGGCATCTGTGCCCTACTTTCCACGGAAACTTTTCGATTGTGTCGGACAAATATACATAGTGCGAGATAGTGCCAAGTTTTCCGGAATAAGCGGGAGGCTCCTGTTCGCGGGAAAACACAGGAGGCTATGCAGGCGGCAGATGCTGGCTTCGCCTGGTACGTGAAACTAATTTCGAATCGCGAGTTGAAAACTTTCTGCCACGTTACGTATGTGCCTCTTCTATCTAAAGCATAAGCGCCATATCGCAAACACTTCGCGTATGCCGGCTGTTAAGTTTCGCAGTCGTTGGTGTGAATTTTTCCCAGGCACATACGTGAAAAGCTCCGGAACACGCGCCTGGATGCTGAATTTTCCGGCACTCGTCCATGCCCAAAGTCACGCAGTCCATCGAGCAAGTGCCGGGTTCGAATAAAAGACAAACGAACTTTCTTTTGAACGGAAAATCGTGTCTGAGAAAAACATAACGCTTCGTTGATAAGAATTGCTCCAATACAAGATACGCACGAAACATTTTCCAGCTTTCTTCTCACGTTTCTCGATTTTAACGGTTTGCTTTCAGTCTTATTTATGGCGTTCGGTTCAACTAATGTCGTCTAATGTCAAGGTTTGTTGAAATGTATCGTTGTGAGGTATGTACATACGTCGAATAATAGTTACGCCTGATCAGCCAGACATGTTATCGGATTTTCTTCTATAATTCTGACAACAATAAAAAAATTCCAAGTAAAAAAATTATGGATCATCATGAATTTTCACATGACATTAAGAAAATCATCAGCAATTCTAAAAATAACTTGTAAAATTGGAAAAAAATTAGAAAATTACATTTTACTATTATTTATTTAATGATTTTACTTAATAATTTAGTTAGTCGTTTCATTACGACGTACTTTTATGGAAATTCGACCGATACTATATCAGAATTTTAAAAATCAACATACCTTAGCAACCGCGTTACTAACGATCCAATGAAAAGAATAAGAACGTCATTTATTTTTGACAGTTTCTGCGAACCTCCACTAAAACAGGTATGCTATAAAGAGAACTATATTATAAAATAAATAAATTAAATAAATAATAATAAAATGTTATTTCTTTCCTTGTGTTATCGGTTTCTTTCGAATTAGATTTTTAGATTTGAAGCTGCTGACGATTTTCATGGCGATATTTGACAGTTACTTGTAATACAGGAAAATATGGCCAGTGATCGGTGGACATCAGTTTTGAAGTCGGATGTCGGTGGCTGTTTTATTTTTAATGAAATGTTTCATTTTTTCATGTGCCTTTATTTTTCGATGTCTTCGTTTCGTCACTTGAAATTTCATCCCAGGTCGCAGAATTATTAGATCAAATGTATTTATTTTTCAGGAATAGAAATTGATTAAATAAAACTTATTATTATTAGTACATTACACTTTTATAATTATTATTTTGAATATATATTTTCTGTACATTATGTATAGTATGTATAGATTATGTATAAATTGTGTATAATTTATTCATAATTAGTTTACCTGGGATGGGTGCACACTCAACAAGTATTGATGAATAGTTTTGGTCAGGCATTCGGGATAATCATTTGAAGTTGGTTAATTTTAAAGTGGGAGGAGTTATGCCGTTACAATTATGCATACAATTTTTGTTAATCCAACACTGTTAATATATTACATTAATATTATACAGGTTGTCCCATGGAACACATGTTTCAGGAGCATTAAGTACAACAAAAAAATTAGAAAAAACGTCCTACGGCTCAGTGATATCGCTTAATAGTTTGCGAAAAATATGTTCTTTATATGTATAATACTGATAAAAAGTCTTCTGGAGTACAATGTAGAAAGACAGTTTTCGAGATATCGAGAGTAAACAAAATAAAAATTATAACATACTTTCAAGCGTTCTGCAGGGGCCATCTGCTTTAAACTGTTAAGAAGCTTTATTTAGACACACACAACACATCACGAAAAGAAACACGAAAGTGGGTTCAAATATAAATGTCCCTTTTCAGATCCACATAATTCGAAGTTCCGTCCATTATCTTTACGACTAATGCCTAAGATGATGGTGAATCTGACCATAGTTGGCGCCAATAACATTTAATTGTTCCTCGCAACAACTTATCCTAATTAAATCAAACCAAAGAATTGAATCATAACCACTAAAATGAACTACCTACAAATTTAAAGCCGATGGCCCCTAAAGTACGCTTGAAATTATGTCGTACAGGGGCCTTCTTAATTCTGGATTTAATTTTTTTTACTAAGAATATCTGGAAAACTGTCATCTTTTCATTTTTTAAATACATTCTGATACATATCATAAATAAAAGTTGATACAGAAAGTTGAAAAACATAGCGCTATCAGGTATAGAATTATCCGATATTTTTTATGATCCGCTTAAACGTTTTGTGGATTTGCCCACCTGTAAAATTCTTTATCCACATAATTTTTACTGGAACTTCATGCCGTATTTGGGAAAATCGCAAACATGACTTCTGAAAATTGCGCATATCTAGTATTTGCGGTTCCCCTTTTTGCACCCTATGTCTCTCTCTCTCTATTTCTCATCTCTTTTCCAATTTCCTTCTCTCCGGTTCCTGTTGACTACGTGCCTGGAACTGTTAATATATATGGCATTAATAAATTATCCTTAATCGATGAAAGCAGTTCTCGCTAACGAGAGTTAGACCCTATACTCTCGTTACAACCAAAATCACGATAACTAAAATATACGATGGTGAATTTGCTCTTTACTTCAATTTTCAAATTTTATGGTTTCGAAGATAAACCTGTAACAAATGTACAGAGAAAAAAAAATATATATATATGGATGTATGTCCTTCAGTCCTATAAAATTTATCGAACGAAATCGCATCGGTTCTCCGGGGTTCCATTAGTCAAACGCACCCATTTCTTCAATTTTGATCTTTAATTTGTATGAAAAGCGTGACGTTTTGTCAACTTATTAACTTCCCGGTCTACAGGGAAGTTATTGAAATGACCTCGAAAATGGAAAATGCTAATTTCATGATATCTCCACGTTTTGTGACCACTAGAAGCAAACTGACACATTTTTAGAGAGTGTGTGAAAGTGTTGAAGTGTGTGTGTGTGTGTGTGCGTGCGTGTGCGTGCATGCGTGCGTGCGTGTGTGCGTGCGTGTGTGCGTGTGTGTGTGTGTGTGTACGGATGAAAACCAAATTTTGTCCAACGATTTCTCTTCAACGGATGAAGCGAATTGATTAATTTTTTTAATCGATGCGTCCTGACCTAACTTTGTGCTGATTAGATTTTGAACATGATCGGCTGAGCGGTTTTCGAGTTATTCCAAAAAAAGTAGTAAAAATACTACAAATAACGAAAAAATGGTATTATTTAACAAATTCCGTCATTTTTCGTGAGGAAACTGTTGATGCGCGTCCAAAAACTGAGAAATAAAAAAGCCGACATATCAAAAAGCCGACAAGTAAAAAACCGACATATTAAAAAGCCGACACGGTATTATTCTCTTTACAATATGCCGATTTTTTACTAGTCGTTTTTTTTTAAGAAATAATGGGTAGATTTCGGAAATAGAACCTCTCTATATAACGCAAAATATGGAAAACGTACGTGAATATAGCCAGTCCGTTAAATAAACCGGAATAAAATACGACAGATTAAGCTTACTAAAAAAAACAATAAAAAAAAAGCAATGCGGTTTGTGAGTTTTCAAATTGCATTAATGCCAGACAAAAATAAGAGTTTTCGAATCCAGGGGCGCACAGAGTTACGATTTTTAAAGCCCTACAATATCTTCTGGTTGAAAGACACGACAATTTGAAGAAAAATACTTTGAATGATTATTATAAAGAGAAAACACTCATGTATTGTTTTCTTCGAAAACTCGACAAGCACATGTTTTAAAAAATGGTATTTAAAAAAAAAATTAATTTTTATTAAAATTTAGTTTGTACCATTTTTTATGTTATATTTTATTGCAGGAGATAGGTACCCTCTCGCAAATTCCATGTTTTAAAAGTATAATATCAGGAGACAATATAGAAAAATTGTTGCGGTCCTTTCTAAAAAAGCACATTTTTTATTTCGTCCGAAAGATCTACGCAAATCTTCAAAAGTAACGTAGTTAGTAAAATTTTTTCACGAGGAAATTATTTCTCTTATTATTAAATTATTATTAACCAAAACTATTGTGCGACATTTTTCAATATCCACTGTATATAAATAAACATTTTTTGTTTAACAATACTAAATTATGAACACAGTCAACCTCAGATTATAAGTATCGGAATACAAGAATTCACAATAAGAGAGACAAAAAGGAAAGAATGTAAAAAAATATTTAAACAATGAGGAAAGATAACCTCATTGTAACAATTTTATATTTTACACTTTTTTGTCCATATCTTATAAAAAAATCAATGAAACGTATGATTTATCTAAGACAGGGTATACAGGGGTTTTGGGAGTTGCAAAACACGAATTTTTGGTTAATTTTTACATATTCTTAACTTCCGATTTAATATGACGGATGAAAAATAAAGAAATTTGGTAAAATTGCAGTAGTTCACATTTAAAAAATATGTATATTTAATCGTAATTGACTGTTGTGTTAATCGTAATTGACTGTGTTCGCATATTAATCCATTATCCGGTTTTGAAAACCCAAAATGGCGCATCTAACATGGCGGATGAAAATTTGAATTTTTATTTTAGCTGGTTAAAATTCATTACTCGAGAGTCTTTGGGGTCGTTGATGATGAATCCGTAATCACCATATTATTTATTACATTTTATTATTTTGGTATTCGGCGATTTTGGGATTACTGATTATAAAGTTGTTGTTAATAAGAATAATTTATATCCTTAACTGTTAACTACGTAGTTAACAATAACTGAATACAATATGTAGATATGAATATTCCAAAATCAATTAGTTGTGTCTACTAATTTATTACAACAAGATTCAAACTGCAAACATAGGACATAACCTGTGAAAATGAATTGAAATCAAGTAATTGTTTTCAATCATGATTATTTGAAATTTAAATTTCTCAATTCCGTTAATATTCCATAATAGTTTTACCATTGAAATTTAATGTTCAATTAAAAATCATGGGGTTAAGAGTTCAGTTTTATTTTCATGACACTAGATATTTTCTTGAGTTCACTAAACTGTATATAAAAGTTAACCCTTCGAACATTATCCTGGAATTTGTTTGCTAAAAATATTGAAAACTATGTCGCAGCTTTAAATAGTTTTGAGTATTGTTTGAAACCCTTAAGAATATATAATATACAGTCGATAAGTGCTAAATAGGTGTAAATGTTCATTAATCAATATCGAATAAATGTTGTTAATTACGTTAAAGGAGCTAATACATTAAATTTTGTTTTATTGGCTGTACGATTATCTTAACGCTTATGTTAGTCCTGGCGTAACGATGTACAGGTTACCTGAATATTCATCAGGGCCTGACCTGATACTAATAGGGTCACCAGATAACAATAGAGGCCCAACAATTTCAGTAGCTTACATTTAGATAAAAGTCTATGAGTAATCAAAATAGTTGATGTATTTTTATCCTGGTAATTAAATTATAACTAAATATTTGACGGACGACATTGACGAGCAAATCACGATGTTTTTCTGATGCATACTTTTTATTTTTCTGCAAATTTTTTGTGATGACAGAAACTTTTACAAATTATTACTAAAAAAATGCAGATTTTTCTTTATGGTGGTAAAGTTAATAAGGACCAAAGTGGAAAGATTCCGTGCGCTGGGAGTTGAACCCGGGACCTTTGGATTGCCAGTCGAGTGCTCTATCAATTAAGCTATGCGTCCTCGGACCACTTCCCAACATTAGTATGCATCACAAAAACATCTTGATTTGCTCGTCAGACATCCATCAAATATTTAGTTAAAAACGTTTATTTTTCAGAAATATCAAATTTCTTCAACCCGGAAAATAACATAGAACTAATTATTATGTTGTTGTTTATAATGATTTAGACCAGGATTTACTTAGAGCAGATTTACAGGAATGAAACTTAAGGAAAAGAATACGATACCAAATAACCTCATAATTTTCTTCCTACATATTTTTTCAGTCCCTTGTAAATAAACACTATAAAAGAAACAAACGATAAATGTTCTGAAATCTTCCTTCCAGTTTTCTGCGCACCTTCCGGATTTTTGTCCGAATTCCAGAGAACGATTGGACTGTCATCATTGTTGGAATGTTGCCCATTTTACAGCCCTTTTTCAGAAAAACGTTCGGATTTATTTCGGGACGGTGGTTTTCGAGCTTTCATTGCAACCGACGCGTAAGGAGGCGAGAGAAGCTCGACCTCTCATCGAACCTAATGTTTGGTGGTACAGGGTTGGGAAATTGGTGTTGGTCGCCGTTTGGATAGCAGGAGTCGAAGGAGTAATTTTAACCCCGAAGGAGCAGCACACTGTTCTCCAAAGCACGATGGTTAAAGAGGTGATCCTAGCAGCATTGTGACCACGTCCGGTGCAGTTTGGCTCGCAGATAATGTTCCCTATGTCACAGGAATCGAGACTGCTCGACGCGTCAGGAACGAGGAACTGCACCAGCGGGATCCTACGTGCATTGCGATTGGTGCACCATATTAACGAGGAGTATGCAGCTTCCGATTGCACACTATCTTTCTCCTTTGCCCATTCTCCTCCTAATCAATGTCGCATTCGTTTCATTTCTCTTGTACTACAGTTCGAATCCGTGTTCCTTTCTATCGATTTTCGATAATTGGTCAATTATAATGATAATTAAGTATCAAATTGTAGATTTCACTGCTTTTATTCGAATTACATTCCAAATAATAAAAACAGTGAAGAAGACCAAGATTAAGAGTAGAAGATTTTGGTCTTGGTCTTAGTCTTGCACTCGTGATTATGGTTTCGATATTTACTAGTCCTATTTGTTTTGCATTGGGCTTACTTCAAATCATGAAATTTGTGATGTTAAAAACAAGATCAAGATCAAGATCAAGACTAACAAATCTTGGTCTTATTCCTTCACCTGTTTTCAGTTTTGGTCTTTAAATGAAACAATGTTCAAAAATCTTGTCATTCTGTCTTGGTTAGGTTAGGTTTTGGTGTTGCAACAGCATCTTGTACATAGGTCTTAATCTCATCAGCTGATCTTGGTCATCGACTTGGAGAATGTGACGTTTTGACGTGGCAATAAACCCAAGACCAAGACCAAGGCTACAAAATCGAGAGTGACCATCATTCAATGAAAAGGGAGGTTAATACCAAATGAGCATTGTTTGGGTCTTTTCGAAAGAAATTTCCGCTACAAAATTAAAATAGATGATCAGTCGGGAAGATTCTTAATCCAAAAACAGCTAGTTAGTTCTTAACTTTAGTTCTAAAAATTTTCGACAATAAATAGAATTTTGATGTTTAGGTTATTTAAATTTACTTCGTTCATGAACCATTCAGTAATCAAAGTAGAAACATAGTTGCAATTTTCGAACTATTTGCGAACGAAGCTGCGTAAATTATTTGAATTTACTCCCCATTTCGGTGGCACATACAAACTCAGTGATATTAGGAATTAGCACAGTCTCGTTTGTCCAAGTATTCAGGATTTCGCTGTCAGATAATATCGCGGAGACAGTATACGCTTATTGCTCATATATAATGACGCAGAAATGCATGTGAGCAACACCTGGCGAATAGTGCAGTGCGATTCGAATACTCCCAAGATTCTCTTTGGTGCTTACGTCAGTTGATTGCGTCAGGTATCAGGTATATGTCAAGCATTTCCAGAAATTTGATGATAACGCATATCGTCAAATGTTGAAGTTGTGAACAGAAACATTCATTGCGTAACTGAGCTTTTATTGCGTTTTTTGTGATTTATTATAATAATATTCATTTATTTTAATCACGTATCATTTTATGACTATTTTTTGGACATGGGACGATTTTTCTTTGTGGATTTTAATGGGTGTATTATATAGGAAATCGGTTTGCTGCTCGATAACCATTGCGGCTAATGTCTTGAACTTTTCTCAGCGCAGTGTTATTGTTCTGAGTATATAAAATGATTTAGTCGTCATCAAATATCGCGAGTATTTACTGGAAAAAACTGGACACCTGCCCGACGTGTCCACATTTTTTACCTCTGTTTCTAGGTTATATTCCCTAGTTTGAATTCACGAAGAAACAAAATGTAATCTAATGTATTATTATCTTATTCTGTAAGATTACTGTGAATGATAATTTGGTTTGGTTAAATTTTTCAAGACTCTAACCTTCCTATCGAAAATCACTCCAGGATTCCAGATTTTCTACATTATGCCCTCTGGAAATTCCTCAAATCCCGTTTCGAATGTACGACATCGAATGTCGAGTAACATAATAAGTTCGAATTCGATTCGTGGAGTGTCGAAGGGTCATAATGCGATCCCTTTCTATCGCTCTGGAAAAGTTCGGTCCGATCGAATGAGATTTGAATAAAAATGCCGTTTTCACGCCGACCGATTCGCTTGTCAGTACCGGGTCAGTCGCCTCCCCCTCGGGAATAAAAAAAAAAGATTGCCTCTTCGCGAATTTTGGTCCGAGGATGACACAGGTATTGCGACGGCGCTGGAGAATAGCTAGATTTTCCAATACGCGATACTAGATTCCGGATCACGTCCTTGGTTCCCACTTTACTATTCCGGTGAACACCTCCTGACACTTCACCCGCGCATTCTGCCGCCCCATCTCGTCCTCTCCTAGTGTTGTATCGGCAAACTGTCCACCGTATTCCGAAGTGCGGGCGAAATCGAAATGCCCCTTTTTACCAAACCCTTTTTTCCGCCACTGGAAGCGACATAATTAAAATCCTCGCGGCAACTGCTGCACGTACCTACAGATACATTCGTAGCCCAACACGTACAGAGGCTCCTAAATTAAATTTCTCAGCCGGAATACCGATTGTGCTTCAGCATGTCGTTTTTATTTTCGTCCGTACGGAGCGTGGATAATGTTACTGATATTATATGTACGAGTTTCACTTTTTTGTTCTTTCAAGTTGTATTGGATAAAAGGAAATACGTAGTGAAATCGAATATATCAGTCAGGAATTAAAGGGGTTAGAAGAAATCATATGGGTTTCACTATTTGGCTACTCCACTGTTAAAATTCCAAGATTCGTTTGGTGGAAATCAGTTATTTGAGTTACAAGCGCCTATTAAGACCTGTACACTGGAAAAACTGACTTTGTTAACTCCTTATTTACTTTTTGAAATTGGACCCATACGGGTTTTATATGAGTTCAAGACCAAGGAGCTGATACTGTCGATACTACGCTGTGGAAACTTGCGTCACCGATTTCGAGGAAAATTTGTAAGGGATGAACTGGTCCGCATGATGACGCCCCAGTCATCTTGTGTCCCCCTACTCTGCGACTTTATTTCCCTCACTCCTGTGAAGCTCTATTACCCTTCCGTCCTCTCGTCCACTTTAACTATTGGAAACTATTCATATTGTGCGGTTTAAGAGGAAGGGAGAGTGGAAGGGGAAACACATGAGAATGGGGCATGCGTGGAGGGAGGCACTCGGTGCTCGACGCGCGTAGCTTTTCGGTCTCAGAAACGCAACCACGGAAACTGGTATATTGTTCCCTTCATCGGCGTTGTTAAGCATAAAGAATTAAGCAGTTCCCTGATGACAACAATGACAGTCCATAGTTTGAAGACAAGATGTATAATGTAAGAAATTTTTATTGGAATTTTTGGTAATTATAACCAATAAATAATAATTTGTTTACTGTTTTATAGTATAAAAACAAAGAAATTCGGTACCGTTTAGTTATATTCGGTCCCTGTAATAGAAGACTCCTTGGATAAAAGAAGTATTTTTCAGTTTTTAAATATAATGTTAATGTTAAATTTAATATCCTTTATAACAACAAAATCTTCTATTCTCCTATTCTCTTTTTCTAATATTCAAATTTTACAATAAGTGAGAATTTTACAAATGCTCATGATATTAATGAGGCATATCTGGTTAACTTGATAATGAAAAATTAAGAAGAAAGAGTAGCAATCTATGATTTCCAACGAAGGGAAAAACATTTGTACATAACCTCAAAAGTAACCAAAACCGATTTTCTGGGTACATAACTTCAATTATCTCAAAATGCTGACGTGATGGGACAATTCCGACGACGGATTCTGATTCTACGTAAATTATACATACCCAAGTGAAATCTATACATATAATTTCGATTGGGAACTCAAAGATTATGAACACAATAGCTATATAGAAAACTGATATATTATAAATAACGTAAAATAACACTTTTTTTAAATTTAGGGAAAATTTCTTCAAATATTTTATTACAAACTATGACCTCAACTTTTATTTGAGACCGCAGATTTTTAATTTGTAATTAGGTTTTGGAAATGTGAAGCATTTCTCGTGAACAGCATTTTACTTTAATTTTGAGATGGAAGTTTCTTCCATATTTTATTCCGTGGCGCGCAGGCTGTTATTCACATTTTACAATATACAATAGCCTTTGAATGCAATAAAGTTCGCTCGAGAAAATTTAAATATTTGAAATTGTATGGTAGTTCGGTTCAGAGAACCGGGATTTTATTTATTGATAGTTGCGAATTGTTCATCAAAGTTGTGTGTTGAATAGTCATCATTGAAGATAATGTAAATGTTTAAAAGTAAAAGGAATTTATCATTTTTCTTGAAATGCAAGATTTTATGTGTATTTTTACTAATTAATTGAAAATACCAAGGACCAATAGCTGTGGGTTGTCTTCGGAATTATCCTTAAAATTCTGAAATGCTATAAATAATGAAAAATTTCGTCGAAATGTGGGCTTTGTGAGGGCAATTCTAATTACTGTATACGGCAGGTGAACGAATGCTAAAGAAATTAATTAGGAATTAAATGAGAACTTTTCTAAATCGATGACGTTTATATTTATTTCCAATAATTCTATGTCAATTCTTAATTAACGTATTTTGCATTCTGTAAGAGTCTGTATCTAGGCAGTAGAATTGCTTTTACAGAGCTCCAATTTTGAAAAATTGATTCTGACTTTTTTAATATACGTTTTTTAGCATTATTCCTACCATATAAAATAGTTCAGATAATTTAGAATCTAGTATAGTTTTTTTAATATACAACTTCATTTTCTTTCACTTTCAAAGAGAAATTTGACCCGGTAGCAAAGAGTCACCCATATATACAAATGTAAGCACATAAAAATAGGGTTTATATTATATGAACATTTTTTTCAAGAAAAATTAATAGAAGGTTTGAAAATATGTGAGTGTGTTTTAAATTCTACTTGACAATGCTAATTTTAAACATTTCCAGTGAGTTTTATTACAAATGAAAGCAGAAAATGAATCACTGTCGATGGTATTAGAATTTGCAACAAAAATCTTTAACCGGTAAGTTCCAAATGTCCTCAGTTGCTTTTCTTACTGTGTCTACAAAAATATAGGACATATGATATATGACGTAAAATGTCATGTTCTTACCGAATATCTCCTTGAATTGACTAAAATGGTTGCTTAAAAAGTTATACACAATTTCTTGAAAAAAAAGCAATTTTTCCATTGAAAACAATTTTGCATTTCAAATTTTTATAAAAAACCGGCAATATGTAAGATTCGGAATACAAAATTTAATATGGTAAAAAGCTGTCAGAAATTAAAATTTTTCATAAGTTGACTCATTGTATGAGTAAATAGTTCTAAAAATTAATGAAGAAATACACTACAATTTTTTAAGACTTTATGTTAATATTTTGAACAATTTATTATCTGTTAAAAAAAAAAATAAGAAATGAAAAATGTGCATAAAACATCCGTAAAATACAATTTTCCAGACAGAAAATGTTTAATGTTACATTACATAGTTGAAGATGTTTTTCCTCAAAAACTATCAAGATTTAGAACAAAAACTCTACAAAAGAAAACATTTTTTCGTAAATTTTCAAAAATTTTCAAAATAACCCACATAACAAATTTTTCAAAATATCGACAGAAAAAATTACAGTAAATTCCTCAATAAATTCTGAGAACTTTTTATTCCTATCATTTTTTTAGGAAGCTCAGAGTTTTTTAATTAAAGCGTTCTGCTTTTTTTTTTTAATTTTCATATCAGACGGAAAAACTTTTTTTGGTGAAAAGGTGTTTGATATACAAATTTTGATCTAAAATTATTTTTAATAAAAAAATCTCATTTTTCTGCAATAAATTGGGTGTAACTTTTTAAGTATCCATTTTAGATAAATTCCCGGCGATATTCTGAAAAAATATGAAATTTTACGTCGGGTATCATATGTCCATTTTTTTGTAAATGCAGTATGAAAAGGAGCTGTTCGAAAATTCATCGAAAATTGATGAAATTTGGAACTTGATCGATGAAAATTGAATTGGTACATACGTGGATTGTACACTGAAAAAATTCCTAATTTCAAGTAAATATTTACTTGAATAGTCGCAACGAAATATTTACTTAAAATAAGGAAATATTTTTTTAATTTAAATAAATATTTACTTGCTTGATAAAATCAAATTAATATTTAATTGAATTAACAAACTATATTTCTATTATAAGTAAATATTTTGTTGCGACTATTCATGTAAATATTTCCTTGAAATTAAGAAATTTTGTTTTCAGTGTAGGATATATTCCTAACAAAAATAATTTTATTAGAAACATCAACCGAACGTATGGTATCTTGAGAAGATGTTTGATACATTACTTATCGATTTCTCTTATCGTAGACGTTATGAAGTGGTGCAGTTGCTTTACCTTTATTCAATCAGTGCCTTCAAAGGAATTCTATCATGAAAGTATACGATACTATACAGAGGACTAATTTCATATAATATAAATAATTAACACAAAGAAATGCTTATATTTATAACAATTTATATGTTATTTTTTGAATATTTGAAACGAATCTAAATAAAACTTCACAATGATGAACGTCAAATTAATTAATGAAATGTTAGTTTTTGTAATGAAAGTTCTGTATTAAACTTGACACCGTATGTCTTATGTCGGATATTATAATACATGCTATTAAAACTTCTACAGATTTTATGAAGTTCAAGCAATACACAATTAATTTATGTTTAATTAATACGTCAGTATCATGTAGAAGACTTGAGAATTAAATAATTTTATACTTGATGACATCGGTGTGTTGTATTATTAATTTGAACTTGTTTCTACATTAAATATATTTTCAATAAAAGTGTAGTAGGGCATATTCTTAGACTACAATATACGGCGATTGAAATATCATGAATATAATGATAACTGTTGTCAATTTAATCATTGTTATGATTCAAATGTTGGCATTTTACCCTTCGAGTTACAAGATAACATCAGTGACATCATTTCCCTATATTTTGAAAATTTGTATGATTCAATAGACTTTGCTGAATCATTTTTCAGGATTCGCGAATCAACCTTCCTCCACGGAATCACGACAAATCCTGTCAGTCTACATTTTTGGGATGTAAGCAAGGAATTATTCTAGATTCATGGATCATTCTACCATGCCCATTCCATCATGGATTGTCCACTTAAATCTTTGTTCACTTAAATCTTTTATATATTAGATTTATATCTTTATTGTTGGGACAACGCAACAAGGAATGGCGTGGTACCAGATCAGTGTTGATCTTCTTAGGAATCATTACGAAAAAGATTCTCGTGGGTGTTGATAGTTTTCGGTTAATTTACCGCCGTCGGTAAACAGAGCGGCAGGATCGTTCATCATGGGTATCCCTCGGGAAAGCCAGACGAGGGCAGGCAGCAGCAACAAGACAAATTACATTTGCCGGGTCTCCTTGCATCTTCGCATTGCACAAACCTCGAGATTACCTTCTTGGCCTACGATGTTACGATGTAACACCCTTGTTTATGTTATGCATTACTCGTACGTTATTCAACCTGTTTTCTTCACTCTTCCCAAATTATTTTGAAAGTTGCTTCATCTGAGAGGCATTTCGAATAGGCGAGAGTATTATATCAATATTTGCTTGACTTATTAAGTCAAAACTTAGTCTTTATCTTAGTGATAAGGAATTTGGTTGGGCGATACTTAAGACTCGAATTTTTTTTCTGTCTCTTGGTTATTTGAAAATATGGAGTATTTTGGGCTTTATCCTGATTATACTTTTTAGATATATCTGTTTCATTAAAAGAACATGTTCCTTTTTTAATTAATATTGTTATTACCATGATAACTATCATAACTGTTCACCAATTCATATTTTAGTGTATACTTTTCAACTGAATATTCAATTCGAAATTTTTGTGCGGAACACATCTGCCTTTTACGTGTCATGAACAACCTATCTGCTTGTTACACCGGATAACATAACAAAATGGATTTTCTTCATACTTTGACAGAAACAGAAAAATTGTTAACTAATTGATTTACTTTGGCTGAGACGATGTGAACAATTCTCTTTTCCGTCAAAGACTCTGATTGGATCTTGTGTTAACATTGCTATATCTCTATTTATTAAAAGGTTAAACAGGCACTTACTACTTGTCCGTATGTTTTCTGAAATTGTAAAAGGGGGCCAGAACCAACGGGGCCCAACGACTTCAGTAAGTAGTAACATCCAAAAGGAGTCAGACGAGTTTTGAGTTAACATTTAGATTTTAGGATTAGATCTCTCAGTATTCACACGATTATCATATTTAATAAATCAAGTGATCTTGGTTTGGGGCGGTTCGTCCAATAATGCAATGAAACCGTTAGAAATATTACAAAAAAAGTAACAAAGAGAATGCTAAGTATATGTGACAGATATCCTACTGAATTAATATATAATACTGCGGAAATCCTAGAAGTTAAAAAATTATACTATATAGAAGCAGCTTTATATACGTTTAAAACCAAACCTTATATTCTGATAGACCATATACAGTACCCGGAGTAAAAATTTCGAAATAGTTCAATGTCCCCTTAGAAAAAAACAATAGGACAAAGATCTTTTGATTATATTGGATGTAAATGTTTAAATATATTCCCTTTGGAAATAAGAAATTCAAACAAGAGAATTAAAAACATAAAAAAAGAAATAATAAAAATAACAAGAAACATTAAAATGAACGAATTTATACGATTGTTAACAGTAACTGGGTAGTGACTGCATTATATATAACTATAACGTATTGTCTTTTTAAATAAGGAATTACTTCATCCTCTATGGTAAATCAACGTTTCCTTTCCGCTCATTTGGTTAATTTCCTTCGATAATTCTTATCTTAGCTCTTACTCTTGGACTCTCCTAGTTTATAAGAACCTTGCAGATAGTTATATTTTTATAAACCCGAATAAATAATAAGAATAAGAATAATAATAATAAAAATGAATAAACTAAATAAATGAAATTAGAAAATAAAATGAATAAATCGATCGAGTTGTTCAATCCATTGATTTAGAAGTAACGACGGAAGATAATTTAGCCATCTTTGTTAGCAAATGAGGCACCGACAAAGAGAGCAATATATTTTCCAACCACAGAGAAATGATCATTAAAAGATTAGTTTAATGAAATGAATGTGCGTAATTTAGTAATGAACCACAATGCGATAAGGAGTTGGCTAAAAGTTCAACTAATTACTAAATGGCGAGATAACGAGCGTAATAAGAGGAAAATGTTAAGTACGATCGTGAATGACGTCGTTATATTATTAAAAAACCTCGTACGAAAGGACTCAAATGTTTTGCGTAAAAAATATGCTCAGCGTCAAAGTAAGCTCTCAGCATTTTAGGTGTGACCTAGTTGCATCGGGAATTCACGTTACGTCTCCTGTACATCCTCTGGAAAAGCTTACGTCGGATTGCGAGAGCTTCCTTTTGGAGGGTTCGTTTTAGGTTATTAAAAATTCAAAGAGAGGAAAAATTTGTTCATCCGCATCCTCCGGCTATTTGACACACTTTTATTTTACGGTACACCGCTACTGAACTCCTTCAAAGTTTGTTTCTCGCTTCTGGAGGTTTGGGATAAAAGGCGAGAAAGCGTATTTTTTTAACTCAAGTGCTTTTGGAAAATTTATAATGTTTTAACGTATGAGAGTTGATTAAACACTCATTTACTAAACACATAGAGAGTACATTACTGCATCTACACTGATTGAAGCTATTACGAATGATGTGAATAGTATTTTAGCGCGAGAATAAGTATTTACTATAAGAGGACGATCAATAAGAAACTCACATTTAATCTGAAGGCTTTTGTGTTAAAAAATTAGATTGAGTATTGTGGACGTCATTTTTAGAAATCGAATTATTTGTGACATTTGAAATGTACAAAGGCCATACAAATATTTTTGAAATATGAAATTCTTTTATACTTAAGATTGCCGAAGGTTTCAAGCACTCGGTATCCCACAGAGAAACCTTTGTCCCAATTCAATTCACTTACGACGAATCCTCGAATCGACTTTATTACTTTAGAGAATCCTACTGCGATTGTCTCGCAGCCTTTTTCTAGACTGGATTCATATTCTGTCGAATTGATAGAACCGAGTACCTTCGACTCTATTCTTGTCTCTTTGATGTGGTCGCACCTCGATGGATTTTCTTCCTTCCGGTGCCAGGTTGTACCCGATAAAGGTACTTTCTCTCCTTTTCACCTCTCGCCGGAGAAAAGTTCCCGGAGCTGACGACGCGCGCCGGGGCGAATCGGTTTTGCATTACAAAGCCGCTGGTCCGTGTCACGTGATAATGGAACTCTTCCCCGAGGCGTTCATTGGGTGTAAAGTAGCTCGTTATCTATACGAGATTTTTCAAAATTTACCGCATACGAAGCCATCATCGGTGATAGGTTTTTAGGATCTTATGTCATTTTGGCCGAGACGAAACGACCAATCGCCAATTTTTCCGTTAAAGACTATGACTCGAACTTGTGTTAAAATCGTTATATCTCTAGTTATGAAATGGTTAAACATTCATGGTATCTGAAGTTTTAAGGGGGGGGGGGCAGAACCAACGGAGGTCAACTACTTCCATTAGTAGTAACGGTCGGAAAGAGTCAGACGACTTTGTTTACATTGGTTTTTCATCAATATTTTCTTTTATATCAGAAAATGCCTTTTTGGTCTTTAGCAAGCTTATTGAATATCATAAAATTGATTTGTTAGTAATAAAAAAACGTTCCTTTGATCTCTTGCAGGTACGCAAGAAAACGTTGACGATCTGCTAATAAGCGTAAATTCTACTCGGCCAAAACATGCATTTGGCCTGTTTGTCTCGACGCATAAAGAACGTTATAAAGGTAAGGCAATTTTCCAACGACTTTACATTTTCTTTTCGTTTCTTTTCTACTATAAGGATAGCGGCAGCAGAGATTTTTTATGTGAAATATTGATGATACAAGCGCAGCGTTACTCGACGAAAAATTCCTTGTTATTTCCTCGGAATACTTGATGAAACATGACTCTATAAAGCATGATTTTCTTAACTTTGAAATAGTGCAACTGTTTGTAATCACGCTCGACTTCAGTTTCAATCATTTCGAACTCGCCTTTCTTTCTTATAATACAATAGTATAGAAATAATAAAATAATGTAGAAATTTATATCGCTATGATATAGAATGAATCAAAAAGGTTAGGGCACTAAATAATCATTTTCAATACTTAATAGGGTTTAGTTTAGGTAAAAATTCCATTCACATTCTCTTTGGATTTTCAATTGTAATATGCGCTTGAAGGTCTAAGGTGCTGTTTTTAACATTTTGCCTTTTAATCTCGAATTTTAATATTACTCAACTCTAATCTATGCAGGCAAATTGTTAAAGGTGTTTTTTATTATTAATAACAAATATTAAAATAATATGTAGTATGTTTTAGATAATTTCGCCATTTTGGTTTCTAACGCAATTTTTGCAACCCTAATCGAAAGAGTATACTCCAATATACTAGAGTAGGTTGCTATAACGTAAATACAAATGCTTCAAAATTTATGCAAGAATATGAAAATGTCCTTAAGTATTCTTATCTGGTCTGAACAAATTTGGACGTTTCTACTTACTACAATCATTTATCATCCTCCATAAGAGGATTTTTGGAGTATTGACAAATTTTCTCTTATTTCTTAATGTTATCATCGAAACATTTACTGCAAAAATAAGCATCGTACATTTTGTACATTAAAAACGTTCGAATCATGTGTCTGATCTGTTGTATAATTTGTGAAAACAACAATCTTAGATTTTTCAAATGTGTCCTTTCTAGCATTCGCACGTATAATGGTACTAGCAGTAGACGATTAGATCAATCATATTAGTTTTGTGTACCAACATTTTTTTCTTTTTTTGTTTTGAATGTTACTGTTTATATTTTAACGGATTTATACCGATTTACAACATATAAAAAATAATATAAATTTTTTCTAATCAAATAGTACGATATAACTTGTACTATCTAAATGATTCTTTTGTAGTGTTTCATTGTGAATTTGTTATACGATAATGTTTCATGACATCTGTTGCTATCAGCCAAATTCATATAAAGTATACCAGCAAATTACGATATGTAAAAGAAATGTCAAATTTAAAATGACACTGATCACATTTTTCCAGGCCATACAAGTAACTATTCTGTTAAGTATAAAAACTGAAAAAAAAATAAAAAAAAAAGATTTTAATTTAGGTTGATCTTCGTGCGGGTAGAGTTTGGAACGGTGTAAATAATTATTTTGATGGCTGAGGTATGTGTACTGTTTATAAAAATAATTGAATTTTAAATGTGAAATTTACCTGAAATTTGATTACATTGAATTTTAAATATTAAGAGACTTAAATGTGTAACTAGTGACTTTAGTATCCATTTTTCAGCCGACATTTTGAAATTTAACTGTTTTCATTAGTCCTATCTTATAACCCAAATTATACTTATTTATACCCATCAGACATATTCAAATGTAGGAAATGATAAAAAAAACAATCAGTGAAAAGAAGACCTAAAACGATCGGGATTTTTATTAAATAAATACTCGTAGTTTGTTTATTTTTTAGACTGTCAAAAAAGCGAGGAACTTTTCGCAGTTATCATAACCATTAACATTTTAGACCTTTTAGGTTAATGACCTAATCAAAACTGACTTGGCAGTATCAGAGTATTGTAAGAAGTAAAAACATCCAAATTTGATCAGACTAGATCACATTTTAGGGGACATTTTCATATTCATCTATAGATTTTGCAAATCAAAATTTAAATTGTATTAGAAAACAAGATGGCGGAATTAATTGAATATTGGCGATAAATGTGGTCCTTTTTGGAGAATATGGAGATACTCGTTATCTTGAAATCAAATCTGTTTTCTTCCTATCAATTGACAATTAAGCTCAAGCTTAAAAATTAAAACAAAATGTGCATCACTCGGATTTAATGAATTCTGAATTCAGAGTATATCTATATCCTCTTAAAAACATGTGCATTTAATTATTATAAGGGTCTTGTAATCTTTCATTTTATCCCTGGTAGAAACTTATCCTTTTTTTCTTACACTATCCATTTTGCATATACCTTTAACATGGTGAATACGTTAATGGTACAATTCTTGGCTAAAAAATGGATTGATTTCTAGTAGGGATGTTCCGAGATTTTCAAAATTAACTGGACTTAAAATGAGATGTGCAAGAGGTTTTAAAAAATGTACCATTAAGTCGATTAAGAATATCTTAGAAATGTTTAATGATCATCAGTTTACTATGTTGATTAGTTTGGATACTTGATTGTTTTTCGAGATTGTTTTGAAGTGACACTATCTTAGGTTGTCCACAGAAATCATTTGTCTATCCAAAATCTACCATAAAAAAGATCTTAACACCTAAGGAAGCTTGTATCAAAATAAACGCTTTTATTGCAAATTGTTTATCCCCGCGATTAAGTTAATTCACGCAATGTCGGAGGATATCTTCATCAACTTTTATGACGTCTCTTTCGAAGCATCTCTTGAACAATTTGTTTTCGAATATACTTTTTACTTTATTAGCTACTGATTAAGTGATTTTTGTCAAATTTTGCTGCTGAAAAATGTTTAAAAATCAAAGTGGATGATACCCCGAAGATTTTAATATGGCGGATGGATGATGCATGACTCATAGTTTCTTTACCAAGACAGAATGTGCTCCTAAAGAGTTCTCAAAGTAGTTTATCTTAGTTAAGAATTATCTCCATACCTAATGTACAATATTCAAGACATTTGCCAAACTCAGAAAATTCAACATACGATATCTCAGTGACCAATAATGATTTTTCTAAGTTTAAAAACGGATTTTGAAGGGCAAAAACAGTACTTTGAGTTACCGTAACGATCGTTTTGAAAAAAAAATCTATCTTAAAGTTACAGCACCACAAATGTACCCTAAAATGTACTTTTTGTTAAAATATCTCAAAAAACTGACGTTTAGAGTTCTGGTTCTTGGTTCTAAAATTTGTCGGCCTGTGAAATGCAGCCAATTATTATTGTACCAATTATACATTTTTTATGATAGGAATATCTCAGAAATGTTCAAGTCCAAAGAAGAACAAAAATAATCAACATAAAAGCGATAAAGAGTAAGTAGAATAATAAATATTAGGTCAGACCAGTTTCCATCATTGATTTCCTGTGACATGATTCGAACAATAGGGATTTTTAAGTTCCAAGATTCGATGTAATTTTGCAAAATTAATCGTTTTCTTCGTCTGCAATTAATTTCACTGATTGACATTTGAAAGATTAGAGTAATATCTGATTATTATTGGTAAATCATTCCCGAGGTACTAAAAAGCTGCAAAGTTCCAATAAAAAGGAAATTTCCCGAAATTTCGCAATACCGATGGAATATCAACAGTTTTCTTTGGATTTGTCAGAAAGTGGAATGAAACACGAAAAGGCGAAAGCGGATGTTCCGGAGAAAGCGGCGGTTTCGGAAGCCAATATGAGAGTCCCTCGGTTCCCGTAAGGTTCGAATACAACAAAAGTGCGACGGTGAGCCATCGAGTAAAAAGACGAGGATAGGTGAAGAGTAGGAGAGGGCGCTGCGGTATCCCCGAGGGCAAAATAAAAATCGAGGAAGAGAGAAAATAACCAGCGCACGATTCTTCCGGCGTCCCTTTGAAAAATCAGGCCGGATGCGTCGTCCTCCACGGAATATTTGCCGCTTCGTTGGCTTCGTTTGATGAACGAGCTCTACCCGACGCTAGAATGCCGTCCGCGCGCTTGCGCAATTTTCCAAAGGAAAACAATAAAACTGAGAAGAAAAAAAAAGATGACGAGAGAAATTTCCGACGAGAAAAAGTCTCCCTGGGGCGCGGGAAAAGACGCCGCGGCGGCCTTTTCCTTGGACCAGGGGCGAGAATAAAAGTTGCTCTAGCTCAAGGGTGAGTTTCGGTGGTGCACGCTTATTCCTGCAACGAGCAATTAACCGGACCAAAGGGCTCGGTAGCTCGTGTTGCGGGGCCAATCGGACGTGGCCGGAGATTGGAAAAACTTTAATTGGTCGGCTTCAGTTCTTGCACAGCTTCGATTAAGTTCCGGATGCGGACCTGGGCATTTCCAACTTTCGGACCAATTCATGACCTTTTCACCGATTGTAAAGGCATTTGCAGTGTTTATTCTGAGTGCGAGTACCGCTTTAAAATAGCAGCTTCGAATCTTCCAAAGTACTCCTCAAAAGAGTTTAAATATTTCAAAAAGTATCGTACTACCATTTTGGCAGAGCTTTTTACATGGAACCCGATATTCGACCTTTTTCCAGCTAATCTAATTTTTAGCTCTTTTCGTTAGTATACCTAATTAATAATGCATTCGCGGTGCGCCGCACCTGCAGCCTGTCCTGTCATGTATAAAAAAAACCCGGAGATCCGATTATGTAAAATCGGATTCAACTTCATCAACATATCAACAAGGTTTCAAATATTCTATCGTTGTTGTGATTTTTCTGCTCTGCTTATCTCGATTCGGTTCGTCGAAATAGGTAATCAGTTTACAATTTCTCTTCGTAATCCGTAAAAAGCTAATATTACGGAAATCACGTTTAAATTATCCACACAGCTTTATTACATAATTATTATCCGCTTAGATTACGAAGCGACGTCAGCTCGCGCGCTTATAGTCACGTAGGAATATTATGCCTGACTTAACGAGAACTAATCTACTTACACCCAGGAGCTGCCCGCATCGGGTAACCGGCCATGAAATTTTCAAATACGAATGAATTGACCCTTCGTTGCTCGTCATTTGAAGCGCATTCAAATTCTCTATCAAAATTTTAAACTATATCGAACTATGGTCGCACCCATGTAAAAGTGAAAAATTGATGGGATGTTATCAGATATTATGTTTAAGTACGAAAAACCATATGTAAATAATTTTATTATTTTTTAGATAACGATCAAAAGTTTTATAATTTTAAGGATTTATTTATGTTCAATAAAAAATATTTGACAGATTAGGTTGGCAGAATTTTGATAATAATAGTAAATAAAAGTGAAATTTTGGGCTTCTTTGAGATTTGTTTTGCACACGAAACTAATTATTATAATACCTTTTTTGTAATAAAGAATTTCTGCTTTTACGATATTTATTTTCCGCCGTTTGAAGAAACTTCTGCCATATTTTTCACGCATATGAGGCCTTACATAAATGATAATTTTCTCAGTTTTCGCTTAATGAATGGTACATCGAATTTTTGGATTCGACTCCCGGAGCCCAAAAACCTAGTGTACAAAAAAATTATCGCACTAAAAAGCCTAAACTTTTGGCCTATATATATTGTATATATTATCGAATAACAAAAATAGATTTTGCAAAAATGAGCGTTCAAAAATTAAAAATAGCAATTACCAAAATTTACTAAAATAATGGCTGATATTAACAAAATTTATTTTTCTATACAATAATTAATATAAATTATATCAATTTTGGTATAAACCCAAAGGTTCAAAAATTAATTTAAAATGTTTGAAGATAAAGAACGTACCGTATTATAAATCACCAAAAATTGGGAAAGTAATCTCCTCCATATTACGTTGTTAAAATGTTATGTAGGAAAGTACATTACCCGCAATCTTGGCAAAAAAATGGCGAAACAGTTCTAGTCCCGTAAGTTCGCAAATAAAACACGGCTATTCCCCCGAAGTTCTTGAGCCGAGATCTTCTCGGATTAACTTAAAACAGAAAATGGAATTGCGTATCCTGGAGAAAAGCGTCAGTAATGTGCGACCTAGATTTTGGAATAGGCGGGAGTGCTCGTATACTCGTCTTCCGGTATCGCCTTCCGTTTAGGTCGTAAAGGCGACGCTTTATCTTGGCTGTCTCCTGCAGATGGACGTTGCTTGGTCCGAGCTGGAGAGCACCAGAAGGTCACAGGTCGTGCTTAATAGCTCTTTCCTAACTTAGCGGTTGTCGTGGTCGAGATTATCATAAATTCATTTGTCAAAGCTCTTAGAAACTGACCGGTGATATTACGATCTTAAAGCACAATGAAGATGAATCAAATGATGCTTTTCGGACGTCTAATGGACTTGCCAGTGATTGAACAAGCAGCTAATACTTCTTAACTTGCGCAAAATTGATTTGTGATCTTTCGTATTGGACCCATAATATTGTTATTACCCAACCTATCATAATTTACTTTCGACATACTTTGCAATTAACCTGAATATGTTCATTATTGGTTGCAATAGAAACTCTCATACCATAGTTGTTTGACGACATCCTGAGATGTTCTTCAGGACGTCTAAGTGTCGGCTGCAAGTAGTATGCGTAGGGCATCCTTAGGACGCATGATATTTGGAAGTCCTCTGGAGGCTGTGGTGTATTTCTGGGATCCTCGGCATGCACTGAAAATAAACCAATTCAAATTGGACACATTGAGGACATTAACAAAATGAAAAAAGCAGGCATTAAGATGTCGCGAGGAGGTCTTGAAGAAGTCCTCAGGCAAATGCTAATTCGCAAAAACGATTTCACAGTTATAACAGAGGAATTGTGCTTGGAACAAAGTATATCAAGATTGACAATTGAGTCATAAATTCCTATTCATCAATTGAGTTTTCAAATGCAGTACAACCTCTCTTGTTCGACATGGTCCATTCCAAACGCTCTCTGACCTCGCTAGATCGACGATGTTTTAATCACGCCCAATATGACATCACACGAATGTTGGCTTGTTTCTTCCTATGAGTATGAGCGTACGGCGGCGCAGTGGGTGCACGAGAGGAAAGAAGTTTCCCTATTGTAGAACTAGCGAGGTCAGGCATTGTCGAATAACGAGGTTGTCGAGCAGACGAGGTTGTCGAACAATCTCAGTGTCGCGAGACTTTACATCATAGACTTTAATTACCTTTATCCTCTACTAATTAAATCGGTACTGGAGAAATTAAGTAAGCCAATCTCATGCAGATGTTATGATGATGTTTGTTGTAATGTTACAAAACTCAATAAGTCTACTAACTAAGAAAACGTTGGAGTAAAATATGTTTATATTCAACACATGTTCTTACCTAGCAACAATAACTAATTCGATCTAGATCTTTATTAATGCACCATGTATACTTTGAGTAATTGATTTCAAGCAAGCCCATTTGAGTATGTTCTGTGAAGAGGTGATGAGATGAGTTATATGTGTCCAAAAATATCTCAATTGACTCGAATGCATACTGGTTACCGCATAAACTACTGGAATGTAACCTTTTGGAGTAATTTTTATTGAATGACCTTCAATCAAAGGAGAATGCCTACGAGCATAGATGTTTTCAGTCCTGGAGATGGACCCTCCGAAACTGATAAATTCGGTTAGCATTATAAGAGAACACCTTATAACAAATTTGAATGTTTTATCACGTGAGTAAGTTTAAAAAATCGTTGTTGAAGTCTGCGGATAATATGTAGAAAAATGTATAAATATAAGTAGTAACACTCTGTTTATATATTCTAGGCTTCAATTTTTGTTTAATTGACAGATGTTGGTTTCTACAAAGCTTATAGTAATATAATTCTACACGATTAATAAATTGCATTGTATTTATAATACTTCAGTTGAACATATTACGGAAAACTTTATAAAGAAATAAATAACTTGCCGATGTTTTCATTCAATTTCCAGACAATTTCCTGAATTTCTTGTCGCTGTACATCAAGTCTATTTTATAATACCAGAGAAACTTTTTAAAAGACGTTTAATCTTTTTTACTTTACTATTCTAATTTTGCGGTTAGGTTGGTAACTGTTGTACTTTATGACCCTTTTAAGATAATGTATAGAATTAATAACGCCAACTTTTATATACGTTACGTTAGTAGAATTTAAAATTTCGATGGTTTTATACGGATATTATTTTTCAGTATAAAAGCTTGAACTATAAATCGGTAGTGGGAAGTGAAATATTTTCCATGACATTTTTTAAGTAATTTGGAATATGTATTTTGGAAATAATTCTTCATTTTATTTAGGTATATATTTTAATTATTGGGTATCATAAAAATTGGATTTTATGAAAGTAAACTTATCTTTGAAATTCATTTCGGGACATTATTCGGATTAACATAATAATTTATTATTATGCTGATGGAATAAGTTAATATTTACACATTTTGTATCTCTAAATCATAATATGATATTGTAAATTATTTATTGGTTCTTGGTTCCAAGCAATATTAGTTTAAAGTTACCGAAAATGTCATATTCTGAAAAGAAAAAGGACGTATATCTTTGTAGGACGAAATGGGGTGATTCAATGGTAACATAAAATATAGATTATAAATTCTATTTATAACGATGACTAATTATGAGGCGAGATACTAACAAATAAATTGTTTAACAAATCCCAAAATGTTACAATTATTGATTTCAATTCATTTCAGTTAAAATGTTTTATGCTTCAATGACGATTCGTAATGGGTGAAAGTATCAATTTCCATTTCTGGGCAGGATATCCAATCCGAGTAACTCGTTTTACTTCCATATTTATTCCGTGCAGCATTTGGGACGCGTAATTTAAGGACCATATTTCTCTCTACAGGACAAGTTATCGTGTCATCGCGCAAAGCACAAGAGGCCCCTCCGGGAATGTAGCAAAATCCGTAAGCGACAGAAAATGCAAAGGTTAAACACCGTTCGTAGTATATACTAAATTTCGGTAATTTAAGTAAAGAGCTTCTTGGAAAATAAATGTCGTGTAAACATTTTAATTAAGGAACAAAGCAAATACTTTTTTTGTTCGAAACAGTACATATACGCAAAAAGTAGATGAAATAAATTATTTGTACTGACGTAAACATGTCTTTATTATTTAATAGCAATGAAGGGCGTGTTTAATACACAGTGATTTAGAGTTACGCCGCAAACCGTTTCTATACTATTTTTAGCGCGCGGCTGACCTAAAAGGCAGCTACTACTGATCGTGCGTAACTTCGGCATTCTTTGTTTTTCCATAAACTTTCAACGCTGTGTTTGTTCCAAATGTCGTTAGAAAAAATGGAAATACCTAAAAATCGATCGATTAGTACCTCCAATGCCGTGATCAAATTCAATTGGCGCTTCCAAAGAAAAAAAAGGTTTCATCTTTCTTTAGAAAAAATACTGATTTTTTCAACGGATCTTCACAAGAATCGCGTTTTTTGAAATTGAAACGGGCAATGCTGACCGTTAAAAAAGCTGCTAATCGTGCCTTTGTGTTCAGCCGTTTATCTTCCTGTAGGATTTTTTTCAAAAATAAAAATGACGGCTTCAAGATGGCTTCTGAAAGTTGTAATTTTACATTTTCTCGCACAAATATCGATTATGTAATCGTGTAACGGTTTATTAACAAATCTTTTTACATACACACTGAGTTTAGACACAGCACAAGCTAAGTGTGCGCTCCATTAAAAAATTTCAAGTTTTATTGACAATACTAATGTGAGTAAATAATTAGCCATTAGGGTTCAATTATAATATATCACCTTTAAGGTTATACACCTGATGCAGACTTTAAATTCGATGTTGAAGCGTTGGGTATATTAGAGGTAGATTAAAGGTACCGCAATAGACAGTTATTTAATAACCTCAATTTATTAAATCACCTAGTTCATTTTTAAAAATTCCCAATTTCATAATTTGACATTTGTCAACAATTTAAAGGTTTAATATTTTCATTTTCCTTTCCTTGCCTTTTTTTTTAATTCATAAATAAGTTTTCATTTTTTAAATATTTTTTAGTCAATATATCTACTTTGAAATATTATTATCGATATATCTGTGATTTAATGTTTACCTGCTTCCATTGATTCAAGTTAGTCGAGAAAGGGTGTAAAAAAGAAAACGAAACTTGGTACGTTCGGTTCGTTTGATTCAGAGGGTGGTTCGACCTCATGCATTATTGCTCCATTAGTTACGATTCGGGTCGCCAGTCGGCTCTAGGATTAGCGATTTGTCAATTAGTCGGCTAATTTATTTATTGCCCAGGCGAGAATGCGAGAAGATTCTTTTTCCGGAAGCTGTTTTTCGACCACGAGCTGGGAAAAACGCTGGGTGCTAATTCAGATTTAGGGAGGTAATAAGAGGGCTTCGACTCTAACGTTCAGTGAATAATTAAAACTGCGACCGAGCACTGAGGAAATCCCTCTAATGAACGTGACAATTGCCACTTTTTTGGGCTTACGCGTAAAGCACGAAGAAAAGCTGCATGTGACCGACGATTATTGCGATCCGAATGTACGGACTAAACAATAGGTATCACTGACAGGAATTTAGTGTAATGTGCCATCATTACGAAATTAACATTTTGCCGTCGTACTTGGAATTACTTTTAATCGGGTAGAGGAGTTTCTTACGTTTCACCTTAATAGAAAACAATCAGATTCGTATTTTCCATTGTAATTTGGGTATGTTAAGGGCCCTCAAGTGTGCAGGGGGCTTTACGCCATAATCATTAACTTTTTAGACCGTTTTTAGAATATCTATTTAGAGAAATAGGTTTCTGATAACGAGGGCTATCTCGTGAAGTAATGTAATTAGAAATCCATGCTTACAAGCGTTAAAAATTAAACCTGGAAGTTTGACGTCAAATTTTGAGGTTTGATTTTCCTTTATGAAGTTATCAAGTTCTATACCAGCCATGAAACTTGCAGGTTTGATTTTTGCGGTTTACAAGTAACAAATCCTGACTATATTACTTTTCCCGGCAGCCCTTGCGATGAGGATCATATTTCTGTACAGACATTTTGAGAAAAAAATCTAAAAATTTAATGTTTATGGAGCAAAGTTTCCGCACTTTTTTGGCAGCTTTGAATTGCTCGTCGGCAACCCTTAAGGTCAGAAATTGAGATAAAGTTTGATTGTTAGTTTAAGTTTGAGTTTGAATTTGATTGTGAGTTTGAGCATGAGTTTGATTGCGAGTGTGAGTTTGAGTTTGATTGCGCGTTTGAGCCTGAGTTTGAATTTGGATCTGATTGTGAGTTTGAGTCTGCGTTTGAATTTGAATTTGAGTTTGAGTTTAAGTTTATTAATCCATGACATGGGGTTATTCATCCTTTTATTACATTTATATATATATCAATTTAATACAATAATTTATTCATAACGATAACATTGTTATAATATACTGAAAATAGGATAAAAATATAGAGTGAGATTAATACATAGCAATAAATTTAAAGGATTAAACTGTAAAATTATTTGTATAAACAAAAACTATACTACACTGCTTTAGTAAGTGTTCTCACTTCCAACTTCTTCTTTCAAGACATAAATAAAATATTGATAAAAATGATGAAAATAGGAAGATGAGACAGTAATTCAATGTAACGATTTCATTTTTTAAAGCGATGACATAACGACATTACTAGAATGACGAAATTTCATTAAAAAACACACCATTTAAAATTAATTAGATCCATGCATTAAATAAAAAATTAAAATAAACCTTAACCTACATGAAAAATAATTTAAAATTAATATTTTCATAAATTCAGACAATGAAATATGTATTATAAAATTTTACTGGCTGGCATTTGCGTTTGTATAAATTTATAACTAGTCTAGAACAAAAGCTTAATTCCCAGAATATCTCAAAGTTTAATTATGCATGCTCATCATAAATTAATAACGGTAAAACAAGAAATCTTCCATTATTTTTACTCGCTCAGAACAAATCTAATTATTAATCATTTTTGAAACTTATTACAAATGAAATCCGGGATGTAATTTTAAATTAAATCAGAAAAGCTTTCTTGTATATACTATACAGGATTTCCATTCAAAATTGAAAATACATTTCGTGAATGCACATTGCAAAGTTGATTAATGTAAATGCCCGAATATGTGTCATGGTAACTTCAGAAAATATAAAACCGTATTTTTCCGATTTGTTGACGAAATTTACTCATATGACGATTCAACAAAAAAGTTTAACGATTCAGAAGATTCTAAAGATATTCAAAATTGTATTAAAGTTTGTAATTCGAAAATTGAATATTTAACTTGTATTATTTGTAACAATAGTATTTAATATGGTTTTTAAATTGCGTATTTTGAAAATGGCGTGGAAATTTATTATTTTGAATGAATGCCAAAGGGTTGCCGCTGTCATGAAAATAGATGTACTTACTTTGCCCTGGTTCTCGTTTTTGTCAAACACATTTATAAGATTATCTGGAGCATAAAAGAATTTTATTTACAATAACATTTCTATCGTTTTCTTATTCCTTTCGAGTAGAGGAGAAAATAAAGAACCAATTCTTCCTTTATACTTTATATATTCCTTTGTTTTATTAAAAATTCTGGGAATTTTGATGCGCTGAATATAAATCTGGCCGCAGAATTCACATCAAGATTATAAGATATCCTAACCTAAAAGTGCAAGAACAGACATTTTGCTCATTTTCAGCTATTCAACGGCTTTAAAATGATGTTCTAGTCATTCTGATAAGATTTTTTCTCTCTCCAAATTTCCATTGTCTGATCAGTTAAGGTCTGTTTCCACTTACTATTTCTTACTAGCACATCATACTAGAATTCAACTAATTCAAAAATTCGTTCTCCAGGGTTAAATCCACGCTCTAACATAGGCGTCCTCTGATAGAAGATAATTTCTTGGCTGTCCATAAAACAAGTTTCCCTCGGCGAGAATTCATCTCTCCAAGAAACGAATTCTTGCTCCACCTTTGTTTTTATTTTAATACTTAAGAAAATTAAAATGTAAATAGAGCCATCGGCTGCAAAGACCCGCTGGGTTACCCTGTACTCGTAAACAACTCGCTAAAGAGGCAAATTTTACTATTTTTATGGTGGAGGTAGTTTGTTTACCGCATCGTAGCAACCCATTTTAATGCAAATTTTGGAAGCTTCCTAGGTTATAAGAAAACAAACGATTTTCTTGCAGATGCTGACCCAGATCCGTCATGTTTCTTGCCCGTTGGTTGTGTATCGCGTTCGGTTCGATATACAATCTCGACAGGAGGTTTATTGGCCTTCTTACGACGCTAATGTCGTGGCCACTGACAAATCTACGGCCTTACTTTCCGACGTAAAAACAAACCAGCCACGGATCGTAGCACTCACTTCTTCTTCCACCGGCATGTCCAATTTACTGACCTGGTCCCCGCGGCGCCGAGATTCACGACGGGGTGGTACGTGGGTGGAAAGTAACTTTCATCCTGGTGGGATCGTAAATTGACGTCGGTAAAACAGTACTTCGTTAATATTGATCACTAAGAAGAGAATTTGTATTGTTGTAAGAATAATCCTATTTTGACGAAGAATTAACTCATTCCAACAGATACGGTCGTGAGATCAACAAAACTCAGACAGAACCTGTGTCATCGACCACCGACTGATATCTGACTAACAATTGATTATTTATTACGTATAATAATATGACAGGCGTGGGGCTCGATAATTCGCACCCGAATGTTTGTTTCGCCCTAGGGCGCGAAACCGAGCTTCCCGCCCGGAGTATTGCAAACAAATTTTTTTTCAATTTCTCTTCCTGAGAACCGAAATAAATAAATCTGGGAGCAATATAGGTTTATTTCACTTGAGTAAGTCTCAATTTATTCTGCATTAAGTCAGCGAATAGGAAATGCATTTGGAGCCAGGTGTAAACAGTTATTTGAAGTTGTTAATGCAGTACTTTATTGCCTTCAAAAGTCAAAGTTAAGACCAGAAATAATAAAACTCATCGACTTGCCCTACAAATGTTAGGTTATATTTTTAATCGTTGAAATTTAGTGCACAAAACATTTTAAAATTGGACTGAAAATAGTAATAGCAGATGTCATTGCGATGCCACGTTGCAAAATTGCTCTGATAATAATACAATTTTAAAGATTTAAAACAGATTTTTTATAAAACATTTCTCTACTTTTCCCCATTTATATTCATGACTTGGTTTCAGTTTCATTTGTTTTATTGAATAATCTGGAGATTTCTAACCCATTAGTGAAAAAAGTTAAAAAATTCACAAAAACGAATTTCACAAAAAAAGAAGAAATTAAAAATGAGTTTTCATAATTATCTACCCCTACGAGGTCAAAAATGATATCATCAGATTTTATATATTCATTTCCTTACAATATCTCATTCTCACATCAATGTTTTACTAAATTAAGTATTTTATATTATGGCGTCCATTGCCTTGAATTTTACAATTGTTAGACGCCATCTTGCATTTAGAATGTTGAATGTTGAAATTTCGACTACTAATTCAAAATCAGCGACCCCAAACATTTCCAAAGTGATCATTTGCATGGCGCCATTATGCAACTACCTACACACTAAATTTCCATCCACTATTAGAAGTTAGTTAATAAATAGATAAAAAGTAGCGCGTATTACATATTTTGTTTAGTTTTAAGTATTCTACACAGGTGCATGTTAATAAAGTAATTTCGTTGTTATGTCGGCCAGTCTTTTGACTATTAAAAGTTTCCGAAAATATCTCATGTACAAATTAAAAAAATTATATAAAAAAGCAAAACATTGCCGAATGCATAGGTTTAGTTGTGTGAAAATATATATATATATATATAACCTTCAAAAAACAAATACAAGAACTGAATTACTACAACAAAAATATATATTTCAAATTTTTGTTGTAGTAATTCAGTTCTTGTATTTGTTTTTTGAAGGTTTAGAAAATATTATCAGTTCTTTGCGGCTTAAACTCAGTTAAAAAAACAACAAATTTCGTAATGTACGATATAATTTACAAGATTTTGTACATGAAACTTTCGTTTAACTAGAAAAGAAACTTGATTTCTTTGAACATTATAATTGTCATTGAACATTGGAAAACGTATCAAATTAAGTTAATATCCGACATATTAATTTTGTCTGTTAAAAATTTAATATTAACCTATTCACACGTTTCAATTCAGTATGAAATTTACATTTATTTTCCTTATATACCTAATTTAAAAAATGAAAGTTTTCAATAAATATTTCATCAGAAAACCTTTCAGTAAAATAAAGTAGCTGCATGTATAGTATGCATTATAAGAACGTGTAAGGAATTATAATAATAGAGAGTGCCCTTTTGCATATCAACATCATAAAGTATCAATAACGTCAAAGAGTATAATAGATTTCGAGAATAGTCACTTAATCAATAACATCATCTTGGTAATATTAAGAAAATTACCAAGTTATTTGACCTATATATAACTTCCCTTTAATGATGTAATCTCTCCCAAAACCTTCACAACGATCCAATTCCCTCGGTGCTTGACGTAACAGTTAGAAACTAAATGTAGGCTATTATCCCCTGGATTTACGGCCATATTTTATCTTCGAACTTTTCTTGTGAGTACACTTTTCTATTCCCTGTTTTTTTTTTTTAATTTTTATTATATAGCTATAAATTTAATTACAAATAATTTTTCAACATAAATCTTTTTCTTTAATTACTGTTTGACATTTTTGCTACTTATAAAAAATGTTGTTTCAGTCAATCATTCAGTCAATATTTCCAAAAAGTTTCCAAAAAAACCTATTCTTTCAATTCACTACAATAAAATATTCTCTGTTTTTGCAATCAATGAACATTAGTATATATGAGTATCACAGCCGAAATAGATCCTTCGTGAGATTTAAAAAGCTTAATAAAAATATATATATATATATATATTAGTATCATGGATAAAATAAAAAATTATCATATTCTTGCTTGTAATAAGAAAGAAGTAGCATTCAAATCTTGAATAATCCAATACTAGTTGATTTATGTAAAGTAGCAGTTTATATTTTAAAGTTGAACAAGAGTTCTATACATGACAACTGTTAACGTACAACGATGCCACGTCAATTCATACGATTAATATCCGACTTTGGACATTTTCAAAGTTAATTGAAAATCCCAAAAGTTACAAAATTTGTAGGACTATTTTACCTTAATGAAACCGCTAAAACCACTAAAACTCTGCGCCAATTTTTAGTGAGATGCAAAGAAACGTGTTTTACTTTAATAGCTTATATTTATAAATAGTTATTAACTACCTTAACAAATTATCGACTTATTTATCAATGATATCTGAAATGGCCAGTGTAGTTTTTGAAGCTGGAGTTTACGAAAAATTATACCCCACTTATGGTTTTGGTCGATGCCTTAGGTAATGCAAATATTTCTCCTAGGAAATTCATATTCAAACTTCCGCTTTAGACTATCCGTAAAGCCAACTCTAACCGAAGATGCATTGCTGTAATGATTCGATCAACATCAACTGTTGTTTTCCTTCTACGGAAAACTAAATTATAAAACCAACGGTTGATAGAATGTTTATAATAATTAGGACAATCTTCTTGGCCATATTGGTTACTGTCCCAGATAAATATGCTAGCAGTGTTTTTGAATACATTTTCTGATATCGATAATGATCATTTTTATAGAAAGCATGGATGCTTCCTTAGTTTCGTTTCCTTCAATACCTTGCATACTCAATAAAACAGTTTTTGCTGTATACCGTATTTGAACAACGGGATTAAAGAGAGTTAATTTTTTTGTGTGATGAAAACGAAGTTATTTACTGAGAAAGAAACATAGCAGAAACACTTCAAACTCGTAAGCCGTTTGTGCCCTGACAAAAAGTTAACCCATCTTAGCCCTGAAAAAAATTAAACCACTTTTGTTCATTGCCAAAACTGAATCTACTTTTATACCAATTTCATTAATGCAAAAATGGATGGAGCGAAAACCCACATAACGCAATCCGTTCCGGGATGTCCTGAGGATCTCCTGAGGACATCCAAATGTCCGCGTTTAGGAGCTCCTGAGGACATCATGAGACTTTTTGCTCTAACAACATTTTAATTCGTTTGCACACAACAAATTAGTTTCGTTTATGCCTCTTTTTAACCTATTTTTGCTATCAGCATGTTATTTGAACTTTTTTTTTATTTGAAAAACCCAGAAATGCATCCAACCACGAACTTTATCGACGAAAATCCAATGTTCATTTCCCATCGGCTTTCGAACACTTACTTTTCTCCAGAAAGCAATTTTTCGTATCTTTTCGGGGACGACAACTCAATACATCACCTAAACGGCGAACATATCAGCCGAGTCGTCCGAGCCTTATTGCACGTTCGATTCAGCGAGCAATCCTTCCGATAAACTCGCAAAAGTGTAAAGCTGGAAAACGACGTATACGAAATTCAGCAGTTGTTCGGACACGCTATACCTAATATAAATAGATTATCTCATTTTTGTTTTTTTTTTTGCTTCCGTCGAATATCACGTCCGAGCGCAGGCGCGCGCTTCGCATACCAATCTTCTCGAAAAGCTTCGCAGCCAATCTTGTTTCGCTGACGTAGTCGTGGCGATAAGGCGTGAGGAGCGTAGCCCCCTCTGGTGTATTCGCACGTCCGTAAGACGTGTGAGGTACGCACGTGGGACGATTGTGAAAAACTGGCACCGTAGGGGATGCATCCACATATATATATATATGACTGTTTGAGACCACGTGGGTGAATAAAGCAACCAGCCACCATCTTCCCAAAGAGTTAGAAAAAGAGGTCCAGAGTGAGAAAAAAAAGAGATTGAGGGGTAAAAAGAGAGAGGGAGAGAGATTCAGGAGAAGGTAGGAGTATTGTGATTCAATCTACTACACGAACTCTCAATTTTTCCAATGTCGCCTCGCAAACGATTCAGCCTAGACGACATCGGAATAGGAATTTCTATTTACTATGTAAAGTGTCGCATTCCGTATCCGCGAGTGCTCGCTTTTGAACGTAATACCGGCGAATTTGAAAAATATCCTTTTTCGCGAGAGCTTCGGCGCGAAACGACCCAGCGCGACCTATCGACCGCTCCGAGAGTTTTCGATTTATTCGAGAATGCCGAGCGTGTGTAATGGCGTGTACTCCTTTTATGCCAGGTGTAAGAATAGCAAACATGTATTTATTGAGGTACTACTGTATGGCGTGGTATTGCAGGAAAGGGATTGCTCCCAGGAATTCCAGAACGAGGTTCCTGCGATTTTTCGTAAATAGAATTTTGATTAATTTCTGATGCTTGTATGTAAGAAATGCAATGTTGATGTCTTTGAGAGAAGGAATATTGTTTAAAACAATTTTTATTTTAATTGGAGTTCCATAGAAGTGTTTTTATGTTGATAATGTTCCGGATAGTATCATTGTTTTACCTTGGTGGGGTTTTCCTACGTAATTGTACACCCGAATGGAGGTCCCTTTAAAAATGAAGGTGACCTGTTAGGTAATTGTTTGCAGAGACCTTTAACATTGGTAACGATAGCGGTAAAGTAGGTAACGTTCGTGTATTGACTTGTTGGCGACGAATTCCTTGTATTGAGGTTGGAACAATCGCGAAATGGTATGTTTTACTTATGTGAAAAAATGTTTTGAATGACAATTTTTGTGACCATGGAGAATGAGTTGGAATACGAGTGTATCGAATGTGGAAATGGGTCGATATGATGTTTACTAGTCGGTTAGTAGCGAAGGGTGTCGTCACCAGATTTTTATTGTCAGAATAAAAATTGTTTTAGTTTGTTTTTACACAACCGATGAGTTTTTAGTTAACGCAATTCCGTCCGTTGTTAACAGATGATATTAGACGAAGATGAAGAATTGTAAACCTTATTCATGATCATGATTATGACGTACATGTTTTGGCAGTTTACAAGATAGTTCCTCATTATCCTTCCTTCATCATCATCATCAACCATTTTCATCCGCCTGAAGTTGCGATATCTTCATCCAACTGGTGTACATTTTATGTCTAGTTTATGTCCATTGATCCAAAGAAGAGTAATGAGCATAATCTAATGTATAACACACACACATATCTCTTCATGAAAGTTTTTTTTTGAAAACCAAATCGATGGCTGGTATGAAGAACCGGACGTCTCAAACGGGAGACGAAAAACTGGACAACTCGGTTTTTGGGCGAAGAACAGGACATTTAGATAGTTGCAACGATATAATAAATCGCTATGTTCGGGTTCTCACGGCAAAATTGTCATAAGTCCGTTTCTTCGTCGCAAATTCTGAAGTGTCCGGTTCTTCGCCGCAAATTTTGAAATATCCGGTTCTTCATCTCATGTTTGAGATTCGTACCAGCCATCCAAATATAGTTACACATAAACATCAAATGATAGTTATAAAATAAATAATCAAATCAAATTACAATACTTAATTTAAGACTTTTGTACTTGACTTGGACGTCCACGGTACGTCAATTTTCTGACAATACAGGGATGAATTTTCATATAGGCGATGGGCAATTAACTTGTTAGGACAGATATTGTATGTATAAGAATTCTCATTTAGTGTATATTTTTTCGGATCGAAAATGGATTATTTGCATGCACTGACACGGCCAAATGATATCTTTAAGTGTTCTTTAAGGTATCTCGAATGCTGCTCTGAAGGAGTTCTTCAAGTGATCCTTAAGAAGGTTTACGTGACGATTTAAGAGCTCTGTAAGAGATACCTTTAAACCCAAAAATATAGATACCCAAAAATTAAGATAATATATGACGATTATATCATTTTTAGATTTGATCGCCATCTAATATCTCTGGAAGAAACACAGATCTTAAAAGTAGGGACCGATTTATAAAGAAAATAAGTTACTATTTCAAGAATTCGTAAGTAAAACCAAAATACCAAACAGACATCTTCAAGAGCCCATTAAGGATTAATTCATATCTTAAAAATAGCAAGACATATTTAATACTGCTCAGAAAGAGTTCTTAAAGTGTTCTCTGTGAAGACTTATGCGATGATTTAAGAGCTCTACGAGATTTCTCAAATATGATCCATAACTTCCATGAGAGAACTCTTATTCAATAGTTTTGACAATCATAAAAATATAATTAAAAATTAACTTTCTGTAAATTAATAATCATATTTTTATTTTTATTATTACAATTAATGAATGTGTCATTGGTATCTTTTTCTCGAATATACCGTTCTTTGTAAAGATTTGGACAACAGTTTCTTGGAATAGAATGAAGATAACACAATAACAAAAAGAAATTGTGATATAAAATGCTAAATATCATAAAACTACTTATTCCCTAATTGTACGTGTACCATATCTCGGTCTGCATATGAAGTACATATGGCACAATTTCGTTTTCGGATTTGATCGCCACCTACTGCTTCTGAAAGAAACATACATCTCAAAACGTAGGACCACTTTACCAAAAATTGATCTAAAATTAGACATAGTTAAGACCTCACATATAAGATCTCTTCGGGATAGCTCATTTAAAAGTTATAAGTTAGTTTTCTTTAGAAGCTCGTTTTTCATATCATAATTAAGACCTCTTCAAAAAGTATTTTTTTTGCAGATATCTTTTTTTATCTACACGTGGAAATACCTCTAGATGCTTTCTTTTAGCGGTATATGTGATTTCGTACTTCTTTAAGATGTAGTTTTTCAAATTATCATAATTATGACCTCTTTATGAAGTATTTTTGGAACTATCTGTGGAAAATTCTATGAATCTCCCTTTTAAGAGGTATGTGATGTTTGGATAAGAATAATGGATGAACACTACGCGATGTTCGATAAGTATTGAACTCGACTAGCAGAATAGAAAAATAGTTTAAACGGATCTCATGATGGGTTCTACGACAGGTCTGATGGAACAAATTATGACATTTTTCTGAACTTGATATTATTATAAGATTATTACGTCATCAGGCTCCGAAAACCTAATTTGACGCATCTGACCTATTGTAGTATACATTGTGAGATCAATATGAACTATTTTTTTATTGTGCTATATGTATGTGAATGTCCAGTAAGTCTACTTATCAATGTTAAAATTATTCGTTTTTTCTGAAAACACAATCGATGTGCAATGTACGTATTAATATAAAAGTAAACAAACTATTGTGGACATAAATTGGATCTGGAATGACAAACTATTGTACTTTTGAGTGAAACGTCAGATTTGTTGCCGATACATGGATTCTTTTTTCCAAAAATCCTATTCTTTTTTAGATATGAAAATGGGCACTAGTTCCATACATTAGTAATCTTATGTTACTTCTTTAATGAGACAGTTCTTGATAGGTCAAATATCAAGATTTAAAGGTGCATAACGCATTGAAAAAGTGAAAATATAATTTTTAACGAACAATTTGTAATTGGATATTTGCTTCACAAATGAAGTTCATAAGATATTAAGTTGATTCGGAGAACAAGAAAAATATCTAGTATAGGGTTAGTCGCTTTCAAATCAATATTAATCTTATTTCCTGTTGAGAATGAAGGTCGAAAATCAAAAAAAGAATCTCCTCGACTTTGGGTTAATCGGCGGGTACGAAAAATCTGTTACTAAATTGCTTAAAGTAATAAATATAACCCACGTATTATAGGTTGTTGCGGTTACGTTGCGTCAAAAATTAGCCGTATATTGGTCGCCGGTGGTTTGAGGTGGTGTATGCTAGTTTGGAAACTACTAATTAAAATAATGACACCATTTATCGCTTGAAATTTAGGCTTATTTACGGATTCTTAAGCGAATTCCCCTTTTTCTAATTGAAAGCGTATTAAAATGTTTGTAGACTAACTGCATAGACATTGTCTTTAGATCCTTTTTTATATTTTTTTGTAACTAATACATAAGATTTTGGTTGTAACTCCAATTTGAGTGCAACATTTTTAGAAAAATGACTAGTAACACTTTCCCAAACAGCAAAAAGATTTCTTATAGAACTCTTTAAGAAGTCTTGAAAATTGTAATATGTCTTAAATAGTTATCAGAAAGAGCTCTTAAAGTAATCTTTAAGAAGACTTATGCGTCGATTTTAAGAGCTTTTTAAGAGCTTTAAAAAAGGTCTGAGGAACGAGATCTTATTTGAGAACTTTGACATATAAAATAAATAATATAAATGAAAAGAAAATTTCTGAAAATGATAGATTCTATTTTTGTACCTTAATTATTAATTTATATACTTTTTACCTGTGTTCCATTGTACCGTTTGTTTATTTATATATTGGATGGTGATTAAATTCAATAGAATAAGATCATGCAATAATAATACAAAACTGTGATAACACTGGCTAAATATCGTAAAGGCACTTATTTGGCCAGGACAGCTTATAAACTATCGTTCTGCATATGAAATAAATATCGCGCGATCTTACTTTTGGATTCACTAGCCATCTAGTGTCTCTGGAGGAAACACAGGCCTCAACAATGGGAATCCTTTTACTAAAAGATAGATTGTCCAAAACGAGCTAGATTTAAGACCTCAAACATAAGACCTCTTCGAGATTACGATTTTAAGAAGTCCTAAGTAAGACATCTTTAAGAGCTCGTTTTATAGATTATCATAATTAAGGTCTCTTCAGGAGGTCTTTTTGGAGATATCTTCGGACTAAGCTCTGGATGACCTCTTTAAGAGATATGGGCTTTATGGATTAATTTCTTATTAAACAATGAAAAAACCGTTCTTGCTTGTGCAAAAAAATACATATTTATTGAGACAGAATTCACACTAGTTAAACATGCATTTCCTACCAGCAAGAACTTTCAAGTAATCGAGTTAACTAAATGTCAGTCAATATTTGTTTAATTATTACATGAAAGTTGGCAGCACTTCAGAATTATCAATGTAAAACTAAATATAGTTGGAACCGAAGTTTAAGCAAATAAAAAGTTTATTACAAATTCTATTCCGCACAAACTGTTTTCAGATTCTTTTAATTACTTTTGTCATTTACTAACGGCAATCGATTTGGTAAATTCCGGATGGTAGGAGATAATAGAACCGTTCGCAAATATTCCATTGGAGGAATGCAATCTGGAACTGAATTGCGTTCTCGAATTTTATGATGCGAGTCGAAAAATAGGATAAGGGAAAACCTAATTTGCCAGACTTCAATTTTCTGTCTCTTTCTTATAGCGATAAAACACTCCAAGACAATTTCGCATCGATCTTTTCTTCGACAAACAAGCGAATAAATAAAACATTCCTGGGTCGAATCGCGGATGATATCGTTGGAACTTTGTTCTGTTGTAGTACGGAAAACGTTTGTTCTTATATTTTCCACAAAGTTTCTAGCACGAATCTCGTGTCAGTTTTGTATTTAACTTTTGGAGAGACAGGAGGGACTGTTGACAGTTTTTATTAAATTTCATAAGCTCGACTTTCCTGCGTGTACTATTTTGCATGTGCTCTAGAAATGCATTTCTATTCTAAGAAAGGATATTTTGCATAAACTGCAATCAATTTTTGCTAAACTAATATAATTTAAATTAATTCTATTATGGAAAATTTAAAGTAACTTTCTTATTTTTGTATTATATTTCAGTAGAATGTATTAATTGGAAGCAATTCTTCTTTAATTCCCACAGAATTATTTTGATTCTCATCTGCACATAAAATGTTCATTGTAAACTTAACTATTATTGTTTTATACACTCCGAAGAAAATAAAGATGATAAATTGTAATTTAAATGTAATTTAGTTTAGACTACTGTCTATAAGCAAGTTTCTACGGAATGAAGTAGAAAAGTTAAAGAATTCTTTTAAGTACATTTATAGTTGAACGTATTAAGTACAGTATTAACTAAAACACAGTTTAACTCGACAAAGATGAGAAGTCCGTAACTAAAACTTAAGTAATCTAAATTTCTTGCGATATTATTTTGACGTTTCAAAAATGTCGTAAGATTTGAACATGATATTGATTTCTAAATCCATCTTGTCGCATTTATATATTGATGTTACTATTGATATTATTGCAGTGTCAATTAACGAAATTCATATAAACCGGAAACACGAACAAATGTACTTTTTTTTCTGTCGCACATTTAATGAGGCAGGAATTCGGCTGGAATAGTAGTAAAAAAGAGAAGGTACTTTTTCATTACCGAGACACACGCGACCACAGCTCTCGTTTACAGTGTTGAATTTATGAATGCGTTTTACGTGTATACTTTTTTTACATTTTTAATGAAACTTTTAATGAAAAAATTTCAGTTTCGTGTCAGATGTTGTTACGTCGAGATTTAAAATTGTTGTGGTTCAGTTTTCTACATTCATTAAATATATTTTTATCTTGATAATGGTATTATTAATGTGTCCATAATTATTCCTTTATCCAATAAGAAAAATGAAAAATAATGTTATCCTTTAGCGACTAAAACAAGTAAAAAGAATGTTATCTCGTTTTAGGATGTTGTCGGCTCGTTCTGGCGTTCATGTTAAGACTGTTTATCGTATTTCATTATATCCTTATTCTGGTCGTGAACACCAGTTTTGTCAAGGAAATGCTATAAAAGATCAAGCTCGAGTGTCACTTGGTACGTCAGGAGCTGTTCGTAAAATAAAGGCAAAACTCGTAAGAAGATAATCCCAAGAGAATCCCCTCTGGAGTCCTTCAGGCACGTATACTTCTTTCCCCGTATAAAAGATAATGTTCTAAAACGCACATAAGATGCGACACTTTTTCTGTCGGGAACGTAAAATCATTTCCTTATAGATTTATAGGAAGAGATAGGCGAACTTGCAAGCATTAACCATCCAGCGATATAAGATATCTCTTAATCGATGCAAAATTTAAAACATCATCATATTATCTTTCTTGAAAATTAAAGCTCGTGTTTGGATATTATTTTATTGTAATTGATCTGTGGTGTGTTATATTGAGAAGGAATGCGATTCTTCTTAAAATTCCGTTAGGGCAAAAACGTTATTTCCATTCATATCACCGGGGAGAGTCTGGATGGCTGACTATCAAATCCCCATACGTGGAACATTGCATTATGCAGGGACATCAGATTTGTATCACTTGACAGTGCAAGAATTTTCAGTATTTTTTAATCATTCTTCTCTGAATCTATTTCGATCATCCCCAAAAACTAATCAGGTCTAAGTTAGGCCATGCTAAACAAGAACGCCGATCCCCTTTTTATTGTCATTCCGTTTCAGAGTTATTTTAATTTCTCATACTTGTCCAAACTTAAACTCATAAAACATTTCTTTAAAAAATTAGCTTCATATTTTTCCTTCAAGCGCCAAATTATTCTTTTCGTGTAGACATAATTAAGCTCCCATAAGTCTCCATACATTCACCAAGATCTTATAAATAGTAGAATAATTAGTTCTTTATAATAAACTAGTCCAAATTTAAGAGCATGGATAAACCAGTCGAAATTTCAGAGCATGCAATAACCAGTCCAAATAAAGAGGTAAGATACCTGGAAATCGTTGGATATTCTGGAGAGAGGACAATAAGAATGGCAGTCTATTTGCTGTTTCGCGTCGTAACTGGAGCATCATGCATATAATTTTTAAATATAGAAGAGTGAGGGGGAGTCACGTAACAAAGAGTAGAAAACACAACAGCAAAGAAGGTGAAAATAACGTCTCAAGCGAACTGAGTGAAACAAAGAATTTCTCGCGCATCGCAAAATTACGCGAGTTGGTATGTAAGGAAAGTCCAATCTTGTTTGTATTATGATCTGGTTATCGCCACATCACGCACGAAACAGCGGATCTTAAGGGCCCTCGAGGCGCCCCGAAAGTAAACTAAGAGAAAGAGCAAAAAGGTGAGAAAACTCTGCATCGTCTTTTCTGAAAATTGAAAGACTTTCCAGGACTTTTTTTTAGAAAATAAATTCTTTCTTATTCCGAACTCCAATTAGAAAAGATACTTGATAGTGGTGTTTCTATAACTTCCGTTCTTTTTGTCATTTAATATGGGTTTCTCAATAAACTGTAAGAAATGGTAAACCTAAATTGGATGTCAGATTCCCTCAGTTTTGAATATCAGAATAGTTTCAATCACGGTTTCATTATTTCTTGAGATCAATAACTCTTTTATTTCAGAATGTACAATGGTCAAAGATTACAGATCTCTTATTGTTTATGTGCAGTTGAGTCCCGGTATATTTACCCACTCTGTTTCGCGGCATATCCTCCCGTTTCGTTATATTTACCAAAAGAAGGGAAGCGTCGCATCTCCCACTCCCCTCAGTCGCGTTATGTTCGTGACGTCACCGCAGGCCCTTCCGGAGGCCCCAGCCCACAAGGTGGGGGAAAAGGGAGCGGCGACATGCAAATCTAACGAAATGGAACCAGGCAAATATGCTGTACCCATAATTCACAACTAATATGACTGATTGGTACCAGTCATTGCTATATTGCTGAGTAGATGTGGTCGGCAAATTTTATTTAGTCCAGGAACCGAATGGCCAACATTCAACTTTAGCAGAATCCGGCTACTCTAAATGAATATCTAGTCAATACAAATCACTGATGTAAATATCGTACTGATGCCTAATCATTCGGAGCACTTGCAAGGACCGATACAGATGATGGTGTAATCGAACTAGTAATGGTTACATATTTTTTAGTGAATTGCAGTCATTATTTACTGAACCGAAGAACAAGAACAATTTACCTAACATATTGCACTGTTTAATATAGCAATTTTGAAGATTACACTTTCTTTGGCGAGTATGAAAATGTGCGTCGGAGTTTTAAAAAATGACGCAGTTTAATCTCGGATTTTGAACATATCATATTTTACGGTGGAAAGTCGTGGAATTTCGTAAATTTCACAAGGACAAAAGTCGCGGCAACTTCGGGATGAGACTCGGCGAGTCCATCTAGTTTGCAAGGAGAGAATTCACCCCACGCTTATCCACTCAGCGGCCGTATTTTTCTCTGAGTTCTCTGGCGCGAGGAACGGCGTTTAGATCCCCAAGAGACGCCAGTGGGATTTCGTACCCGTGAAACTTTCGGCTACTTCAATAGCGCGGAATTATACCCCGGTATGCGACTTTGCGTGCCTCTAGTTCGTTGTTTCAACTCGAAACTAGACGGGATGATCGAAGTTTTAGTATCCCTCTCGATCGTAAAGACCCGCCGATCGTAGGCGAGCAGTTTTCGAGATAACCGGAAGTGGAAGGGGTTAGGTTAGGATATGATGAAACAAGCAATATAAAAAGTTCTTGCAACTTCTCAAGGGGGGAAGTGTAATAAAAAATGTTTTGCAAACTGAAATTCATGCAATAATATATTGTAAGTCCATTCATAAAATAAAATCGCTGATCAACCGTTTGATTTCTATTTTGCAACGAGAAAAAATTCGATGGCTGTCATTATTTTGTCAATAAGAGATATTATTCTACTCAAAATTTAATAGGATCCTTGTTATTCTTTTTTTTTCGAAAATTGCTTATGCGGCTCTGTGTTGTCAGAGTTTATAGTAGAACCTTGGGACTTCTAAATTCACGGGACTTCTAATTTTAGTGCACATGTGTTCTGCGCAATTGTCAGTGCCGTAGGTTGACGAGGAATTTCCCCCGCTATCGATATGGTGGCTTCGAAGTCCCGAGGTCCTTAGAACTCCCGAATTCAGAAGTTCTAATGTATGACGAAAGTATGTTACTTCAAATTCACTTTTTTTAGCAAATGGCCACCATTTCCTTCAAAAATTATCATATCAGTATGGTTCTTTTTGAAATTGTGCAGTCTTTTGTTAACTTTAGAGCAGAATTGACATATTTTTTATTTAAAGTTTTCAGAAAGGCAATATACCAATTTCTTTCATTCCGGACATACGAACGAGCCCTAAAGTCATTTGAATTCTGCAACTCGTAAAGGCAAATCCTGAAGGAAAAGGCCTTAAACATAAGGAGAAAATAATTTGGTCAAAAGCTTTGTGTTTGACAGTGATTTGCTTCCCCAGAACTCGTAATTCAAGCGACGAAAGTCCAGAGCAGATATTAAATTATATGGAATTTAGCTACATCGGCAATATTTTCATTGACGCACACGAAGACCGCAGGCACAAAAAAAATAACACCATATCTATAAATTGTTGGTCGATGTGGTACAATCTCGGTGCATTAACCACAATCGCTTTTTATCACGAGTCAGTATTTAATGCCACAGGTGGCACGTATTCGCATGATTAAACGCACCCTGCGGATTGCCACTCCTCCCTCTGCTCGAAAAGGTAATGTACATAAATACGAGTCGATCGAGAGCGAACAAAAATCTTCAATACCCCACCATATCGCACGAAGTGGAGTCGTGGCATAGACGATAAATATTGATGTGGCGAGTGTGATCCAATCTGGCGAATAAACGCCTCAGGAGGATTAAGATTAAGTGCGTGGGTTCTTATGAAAGTGTCAAGCTTCCTCTTCTTTTCCCCGTTTTTCTCTTTTACTTGATAGATTTACGTCTCGTATTTCTCGGGGAAAGATAGAGAACAAAATATAAAACATTCATATATGAAATAAAAATTCACTGATATTTTTTTATGTACGGTAATTCCTAAAACTAATCCAGAAAATGTATAAATACTAAAATAACAACTGGAAGTTTTTAAATGACGTGGTTGTACGAATAGAAAAATCAAATTCGGGTGGAAATTTGATGAAAAGTATAGCAAAGTTTTGTGAGGTATGTAATTCTTCGTGGACTACTAGGTGGCGCACCAACATATGAATAAAGTCGCGCTACATTTAGTTCTTATGTCGTATAAAATCCAACTCTTTTTTTATTGTAACCTGGAATCATTTCCAATTCATTTATATTCTTGAATAAGACTTCAAAGCAAAAAAATACTTTTTTGTAATTGCGGACGTAAAGTTCGTGCGTAAAGTACTTTTGATGCCTATCTTTCGCGCCTAAAGTAAACTTTTATGCACTCCCGACGACGAAATTCGTAAAATGACCGGTCGTGCGTAAAGTTATACTTTACGCACTCACTTTACGCGCGCAAATACAAAAAATAGGATACCTAACGCATGTGTAAAGTATAACTGTTACGCACGGGTCGGGAACTTTACACATCACGATGCCATATCTTTTTTTTTTGCCGACACTTTTTTCTCATAATTTTTTTCTTAGCATACTCTGCTGGTAATTTTTTCGTTGGTCATTTTTCCCGACTCATTTTCCCAGGCAGTTTTCCAGGACATAATCCCATTATCAATATTAATAATGAGAGGAAATAATTATACCATAAACACTACACTCAAGTTTGACAGTTTCGATAAAGTACCATAGTATTTAGAATTTATTACATTCACAAAAGAAAGCAAATTATGGATAATCATTCGCTGCCCATTTTTACATCGGTAATTTTTTTGCCTACTCCTCTTTATACCATAAGTTAGCCCATGGGTTAGCCTTTAGGAACAATAATATCTCATTATTGACATCAATAACGGGTAAAGTGTGGAGAAAAAAATACCGGGGAAAAAGTGACCAAGGAAAAATGTTAGGTCTGATGAAAATACGTCAAGGAAAAAGTGTCGCTTGTTGAAATATCTACTTTTTATGTGTCGGTTTTTTTAATGTCGGCTTTTCAACTGTCGGCGTTATGTATGTCAATATCTTGGCCTATCGGCTTTTTGAATTGTCGGTTTTTTGACCAGCTCCCAATTTGTTGAGGTCTAACTAGTCGACGTTTACTTTCTTTGAATACTTTATTTTAAAAACAAATTTTGTTTGGTAGTAAAATGGATGATAACCAAAGGCGAAGAAGATAACGAATGGATAAAAAAGAAGAAGTGCTCTTTTTGTTTTAACTAAGGGCAGCAATATTCATGATGAATAAGTTGAAATAATAAATATTTCCATTTTGAATAGTAATAAATTTATTACAGTATCACTTTTAATATTTTTGTTTTCTATGATAGCAAAACAGAAGGTACGAAAAAGAAAGAGCTAGAAAATTGATTCTGCAAGTTTCATTTTTCTTGTGGTCGTTGATTACTAATAATTTTGTGTCGGTTGAAAATTATATTAACCTATTAACGTCGAAATATCCAGAGTTTTTTTTTTTATTTTAACATCAGATTTGAAACATTTTACTGACGCTGAGTTCTAATGGGTTTATCGGGTCGCTCGTTAAGATTCCGTTATGAACATAGCATTTCGAACAGGAAATCTAATATGGGAGTTGTTTTGTTAATTATCTCGCTTAAAAGTATTTTTTTGCTTTGAAGTCTTATTCAAGAATATAAATGAATTGGAAATGATTCCAGGTTTTGAACAAACATAACCTATAAAAACATGTCATGATAGTCAACACGTGTGCTAATTAAAATGAATGAACCGTTGTACAATTGTTTCTAAAGGAATTTCGCTTTAAGTGAATTTAGTATAAACAAAAACTATATTTTTTGACTTGTGACCTTCAGTCATGCATTTTATTTTGCGCTTGAAACTCATTACTCGATGTAAGTTTATATTTCTGATAGACCATGCATTTTAAGTAATTTATAGTCGTCTTATTTATAATAATTCAGTTGTGTATTAAACGTACACATTGAAGAGAATTTAAGAAAGCAATAAACCGCTGGAGGCATAAATACAGTTGTACATACATTCAATTTGTATCGTTCTACTTTTATTAATGCCCGCTGGTGCACTGCTTTGAATGATTTATTATCGATATTACTGTTTCCATTTCAATTTCCTCAATTTATTTCAACTAGAATTAACTTTCATGTAGAAAAAATTGTTTATGTCATTGCATTTTCCTCGTCGATGTCGATTTTATGTACGATATCAATAATCAAGTGCTATATCGACATCGATGTCACTATCAACCTAGATAGGTTCCAAAAATAATATCGCCAGAAAAAGATACGTACACCATACTAAAAAATTAAAGTATTGTCTTACAAGTTTGAGAAAAGCAATCGAATTATCAAGAATAATTTTACTGCTTCAAAGCGACGACTTACAAATACCAAATTCTATGTCACTGTTATAATTTGATATTGGAAAACTTAGAGAATAGAATTGCAAAAATAGTGGTGTTCCTTGGCCGGTTACATAGTTAAATTTTATGGTTTGTAGCTTACGGTATCGAATCATTTAGTTGGTATCTACAAATTCCAGAAGTTTATTTTCGATACAACTGGTATATGACACTGAAGTGGTATTACTCCTGAGGATCATGTTTGTTTGTGGTCGCTTTTTTTGAGGCCGATGAACTAAATCGCATAGAGGCGCGTCTAGCACATCGTCGCTCCCACCACAGTTGTAGCGATTTCCCCTTCCACTTTTTCTGCCGTTCGAACCGTACAGCGTTAACGGTTTGTTTCATGAGAAATAATCAATAAGGGAGGGGGGTAGAGCTTTCAATGAGTGGGGGAAATGTGGAGATCATCCCTTCGGAACTTGCTTCAATACCAGTCTCGTGGTATATCCTTAAAACACCTCATTTTTCAAGAGTTATCCGGGTGAAAATGTTTCTCTAGAGGCACTAAACTATTTTTTTGAAGTAATTTTCAACGAATTGTTTGAGAATCGTGCAATTGTGTTCCATGACAATTTTCAAACAAAATAAAAATGATAGGTTATAAAATAGAGTGGCACCGGTGCGTTTAAATTTCCCGTTTTTATTCCAAAACTCACGATAAATTGGACGATAACGCAAGAACTAAGCAAACAAAGCCGAACGTGATTTTACGCTTCTGATATAGGTACGAATCGAAAAATAAAACGATGATTCGACGTTCTCCGGTAATTAAAAATCTATCGATTTTCCGTGCTTTTTCCACCGTTTTCACGCGTTTAAAGTACTCGCACGTGCGCACCGCGGTACGAAATTATATTCGGTGTGCGTTTATTCGAGAAATAATATATTCCAGTATGCGCCTCGTACGAATTTTATTATTTCACCTGGCGTTAACAAAATTATTTGCACGAAACGTTGGGGTTTCCAACGAGCCGTGGGTGCCGCAACGATCGGAATGAATTTTAAATTGATTTCACCTTTTTCCATTTAGGGTGGAAGGGGAACGAGAACGATAAAAAATACTCCGAGCCAAGAGAAAACGATGGGTTATTGAAGGCAAGGAAATACGGAATCTTAGGATGGGTAACGCTCTGTAGAATGAAAATCAGGGTGATTATTTAAGAGCGTAGTAAGGCAGGCCCGAAATTAGATCCATTGCTGTATGCCAGTAATTAAACTAGTGCTCTACAGTCATAAATTCCTGTCTACTTGCTATTATTGTATCCTGGAAACTGGGGATAAGAGATATTATATTTATGAGTTTCTAATTTTCACGTTAATATTCTTTTGAAACAGTTACCAGAAAATTTTCGACGGTATGTGACGATGCGAAGTGATTTTTATGTAACATTGCTGTAGTAGAGTAAGAAGAAGTAGAATATTTATAAAATATTGGAGAGGTTATCTAAGCAATGTATGTGCGCAAAATATTTGTTAAAGAAATAATCGTAACAGTTAAGATGACAGAGTTAAGAGAAGAATTTAGTAAATATAGTAACACCTATATTGTAATAACCAGTGGCTTACTTCAAGACAATAATGTCATATTCTAAGGCACTTTGACCTCTAAAATGCCACAAATACATTTGTAAGGCATTTTTATGCGTTGGACATTTTCGAATAAGACACAACATAAATAAATAATACATAATACATTTGAAAAAGGATAGGAGGACTCATGGGGGAATCGAGAACTAATGCAAATATTCAAATGAAAGTTTGTTGGCCTCCTTTGACCAAATGACCTTTAAATGACCTTTAAATATCGTCAGTTGACTTGCAATATAAATAAACAGGTAAGATGACATCTTTGCATACGTACTGTGGAAGTTAGGGGTTTTCACTGTGATAAATACACCTTGACCTTGTATTATGCTGAAGGTAAAATTGAAGGTCGCTATAATAAAGGCCCCATGGAACACTACAAGATTCATCTTAACATTCTTTACATAACTATATCAAACATGATAAATTTAACGAAGAAAACAAATTTGTTAAGTCACCTTACGCATTTCTGTTACTTTAATTTAAAATCACTAAATATGTTTCAGAAAATTCCTAAAGACGTTAACAGTGAAGATAATGAAGTATCATTTGCTGTAATTTTGTAACAATTGTATTAATGCAATCATTTATATAATTACTGATTAATTTCATAACAAAATTATAATAATCCCATACTACAAATTTTCAAGATGTAATATACGTCTTTATATTGTAATATTAGACCCTAACTCATCTTTTCGTTCTGGAGCTAGAGAAGTAATCGGTTATCGAACGACTTGAGTAATAAGAAACTTCTAGAGGAAGGGAGCACCACACAAAATCCAAAGGGATTCGAGGTAGCAATTGTATATCTATATGTCTGCTTTTCGGCAAGATTTCTGATAGTCGAAAACGAATCTGCTTCTAATTCGTACCGTGCTGAATTGTAAGGACAATTATTTATCAGTTAGCAATACAATCCGGAGGGATTCAATAGACCGACATTGTTATCAGGGCTTTGCAGAATTTTTGAATTTATTATTTATATGATAAAATATCAATGGTCGGGTGTTACCGAAATTGATTTCCTGTATGCACATTTTTAGAATAGTGGTTTTTGATTCGAATGTGATCGGTAACGAGCATAGAATAGAAATGGGGGAATTTTTTTATGGAACATTTTATGTTTAGTACTACAATTAAATTATGTATTTTCCGGAATTTACAAAATGTATGCAATACTTCATGTACGCAATATCGTAAAATCAATCATTTATATTTCGTATTGTAATTTCGTCAGGGCATAATTTAATTCGGTTGGGATAGTTAGCTAAAATATAAATAATTCATTTTTTGAACGTAAGATCTTTTTTTAAAATTTCAGTAATTATTTTTATTTACTTTATATTCTTAACATTGTTATTTATTTTTTGTAATTAAATAAAAATGGGTAGAAATCTGGTTAAATTTGATTGCAGTCATCTTGTTGAAATTAAATGCATGTCTAAAAGAAAGCAAATAACACACAATTAATTTACCGATACGAAAAAATTTAGCCTTTTAATAGGACAGCGAAACTGTCAGGCATTTTATCTACCATTGTAACATCGAAAAATTCGGTTTACTCGAATTGAAATTTCCGAGTCGAATGGCATTTGATGAAATGCCCGTTAGAGTCGAATTTCGTTTTGATTGCTATGAAATTCTAACGTGGTAACTAACGTTGTGCGAAAAAGATATTTTTTTTGTAAGTAAACCTGCCTTCATTTAACATGATATTTTCTCGACATATTTAAATATTAACTTGTCATTATACTAGTAAATGCTTACTTGAATGTGTAATATTTGTCTGTGTATTTTTGTTATAATATCATAAATTTTCTATTTATAACAAATTTATATGTTTAACTATTTAATTATAAAAAGGAGTCGGGTCTTTGACAGGCTTTGGGTGGTGTTTGGGTTTTAAATTGACTTATCGAAAGGATTAACGACAAAATTAGTTTTTATGTGTTTTTAACAAGATTTTAAAATGTTATCGACTGCCAGTTTTAATAATGATGATACTGATAATAAATAATTTTCCATTACCCAAATATTGAATTTCCAAAATGGCGGATTCAAGATGGATGACCAAAATGTAAAAATTACTTGATGATGCACAAATTGGGTACTCGAGAGATTTTCAAAGTCGTACATTATAAATTTTAGACTTTAGTTTAACGAAAATGAATGGAAAATTTCAAATTTCGTGGCTGCACAAAAAATTACGAGTAGTCTTCATTTAATTTATAAACTTTTCTCCTGATACTACATTAAAATTATTATCGGGTCCGTCATCTTGAATCCGTCATATTAAAGTTTAAAAATTCGAGGTCAGATTCGTAGTCGGTGATCGCAAAAACAATAATTTAGGAAGATTCCAAAAAATGTTAGGGCCTACAAAAAAAAATTAAAAAAGCATTTTAATTTTTGCCAATAACATTACCGCGCTATTTTGCATTTTTTCAATATTCCAAAATATTTATAATCAGTACTTTCCAATTACTAATTTATTTAAAACTACAGCTTTACTAACCTTTCAGATGAGTTTTTCTTAATATCTTGAGTACAGTTTTATGACATTCAGAATGAGGAGTTCAATAAGGCCGATGATTTCTCAAGCATTTATCGGATTCGCTTGGCACTTGTTATTCGGGATTTTTCGATCACGTTTTTATTTTTTAGGATTTGTCCGCCATTTTGAATTTCTGTAAAAATGTCATCATATTGGAACTCACCAACCCTCCAAGTGGTCGAATAGGAATGGTCATTCGATTTTACTGAGTGTTGTCAATCTTGAACACTAAACCAATATTTACGTAATTTTTAAGGCTCTTTAGTCCTCATTTTAAGTCCTCCATCTTGGAATTTTTTGAAATACAAGTCGCCATATTAAAGCTTAGATATTTTTACCGATTTGAGATATTGTAATGGCAAAAGTGAATAAAAAATAACCATAAATGAAAAAAAAATACCTAAAAAATCGTGATTTAAAAAAAATGGGGTGTAATTCGTTTATTATAAAATTTGCAACAATTTACGAAACATCACTTGAATGACATTAAGCAATAAGAAACGTTTTTGCACATTTTTTTCATCGCGTTTAAATACTAAGAAAAAAAACTAATTTTATGATAAATTTTTGGTTCTTAAAGGGTTAATGCACAGCTGATTAGTATTCTCATCTATTTTACTTAAACTTTCCATTTCAAGTTCTTAATAAAAATGCAATAGATTATAATACTCACGTGTTGCGCTCGGGCTCAGGACGTCAAGTCCTCAAAAGACACGAGATGTGAGGAAAATCGGTAAGCCGCGGAAAGGAGATATAAGAATATTGACATCCAAATAAGCATCCGATCATGGAAAATCTCTCTGTTAACACCCTTGAACGCGTCGTCGAAGTAGATAAATATGCACTTACTGAATAAAAAATAAAGTGTTTTTCATACTCGTATGGTAGGGTCGTAAAAAATGTAATGTTGGGTGCATTATGCATTCGCCAAGTACTTTTCCCAGTTCCTCTTGGAAAATCCACGCGGGTAACCTTAACCCCATTGAAAAATATATCGGATTCTCGTGGGAAGCTCGCGTATACCAAATGACTCCGTGGTTTTCGTAGCTTCCAGTGCGGAGTTCCATTACAGATTTAAATATTGATCTCGGGAGCGAGCAACCGCGGTAATGGAATTTCAAAAGCGAACCGCTATAGGCCAACGGTCGAGGACTCGGCACACATACTGCATTTGGAATCGCAGATCAAAGTTAACCGATAACGAAATTAAGACAAGCATATGGGCCACTTAATTTCCAGATATGCATTGCCGATACGTCATTTATGAACAGTTGTTGATCCAACCACAGCCTCTTTAATGGTTGCTGTAGGTTGGTACGTACCAAGTATACCCTAATTTATTTATAACAAAAATTATCTTTAGCTGGAAAGATTTCAAGAAAATTGACTAATTTTATCGAAAATGTTTACTCATGCATGTTTGAAGTCGATGATCACACATCATTTAATGATTAAGATTGACAAAACTCGGTAGAAACGAATTACACTTCCTATTCGATCGCTAAGAGGGTTGTTGAATATTAATATGATGACAGTTTTACAGAAACTCAAAATGGAGGACAATTTTTTAACAAAACATCCGGCGGTAGCGCACTGGACTACGAAGTGGTAGGTCGTGAGTTCGATCCCCGTCCGGTGAACAATTTCTCGATTTAGTTTTCAAGCAGCAGCTCGCTGTTGGTAAGACGAGCCACGTTGTTAGTTTACGTTTCGAAAATATTGTTCATCTGGTAGAAATTGACTCGTGCTGTACTTGGTGTAGGTTTCTGCAGTTCCTACATTTCATAAACATTGCGAAGTATGGCGCCATCTTCATAAGCCACTTGAATATATGAAATAAAAACCGTTAAATAATAAATAAAAAAATTTATTGAAAAAAAAAGTGTCAAGCAAATCTGATAAATTTTTGAGAAAGCATCCGTCATATTGGACCCGTCATCTTGAATTTCGTAAAATTATACTAAACATAGAAAAACTCATCGGAAAAATTAGTAACCTGTGTTAAATAAATTAGTAATCATCTCTCATGAATTTTACAACATTTTTTTTAAATTCTTTAACATTTTTTAAAAATATGTTTTACTCTATACTACACCTGTTTTTCGATTACCACAAAAGGAACTTATTTCCATGGTGTAATGCCTTAAACTTAACTCTACTAGTCATTAAAATTTGATTTGTTTCTTTCTAGATACTCTGCAAAGTCATTTGTTCGTCTGTACGACGTCCTTTCTTAATCTCTGAAGTTTTCAAAAGCAATTTTATGCTTCGTTTTTTATATCAAGGTGTTTGTGACATTGATGAGTGCGAAATTACTCGATATGTTCTTTTACCCGTGGACTAACTTAATAGCATGTAAAATTGCTTAACTTGTTTTGCTTGCAAAGTTGTTTATCTTAGGGATTATTTGGCCCTCGGGTGTTTATTCCGTTAAGGTTGGAGGTTTCAAGTCAGCTATTTCGAAGGAAAATTTGTGTACATATTCTCTGATACATTTGAATTTGATTCATACAAACTTTGTTATCGCATTCATATTATAGTTCTCACATAACTGAAATAGACGTTGTGAAGTGTATATCTGACAGTAACGATGACGGAACAGAAAATTTCGCTTTTTATTCTTGTCCTCTTGAATTTCTGTCATTTTTATTTTCGATATTCTGTATAATGTGTGTTGTAATTGCTACTAGGATCTTCTAAAGAGTCGTGCACTAAGTACATTGAGAAAAAAATCCATAGATGGACTATATTACATAGTTGGGAAAATATAGTTAAAACTACTATGAAAAATAGTTAAATTGACCACTTTCGTAATCAATTTTACAATAATTTTGTTACACTATCTCCTCATAGTTAAAAAAATCAACAATGTAGAATGATTTAAATAAATATGACAAATATAGTTAAAATAACTATAATCTAGTGTAGTCCTCATTTCACACTGTGTCGTAGTAAATCTTTATATTTACTATTATTCATAGTTAAAGTTTGTATTTACTATAAATCCATAATAAATACTGCTGCACCCCGCGTGTTTTGATGCCGCCAGGTGGCATTCGCAGCTTCTTTTTTCGAGCCCGAGGCTCGTTATTGAAGTGGATTTTCATTTGATCATAAGAAGGACCGTCGGGCGTCAAGATATGATAATTCATAATGAATGTCGTATATGCAAGTGTATCTATAGACTAGTTGGACGACATTGAAATTTGTATGTATAACGGCATTGCATAATTAATTTTTTAACTGGCTAGAGTGTGACATTCGCACACAAAATTTAACAAAATTTATGAAAATTGCATTCAAGTATTAAGTTTGCTAGCGATTGAACTCAAATAATAAAAATGGGTCTGACATAAAACTACTAAATTTGGAAGTGTTATAATTACTCACTAGATGCATCACGATAGCATATTCTCCAAGTATTAAGCGTTTTGTCCGATTTGTGTATATACATAATTGAAAATTTAAACGTATTCTTGGCGCAATATGCAATTTCTGTATGCCATTAGTTAGAATTTGTCTAAAGATAAATTTTAATATTATGTATACTTTCAATTATTTAATATCACTCCAATTTATAGGGAATATTACTTATTCAACTAAAAATTACAACGATGTATTAATATTTTCTGATGAACCTCAACTTTCTTCTAAATGTCTGCGATGTAATATAAAACCAAATTTTATAAATAAAGCAAAACTATTTGGAGATGAGTGATTTCCAGTTTTCTACTATTAATAGTTTCTTTTTAACGAGGGATACGAATTGCTTATTTCATAAAAGACAGGTCTTAAGCTTTCCATTTCACTATAATAACGCTAGTTGTTCTTTTCTTGAGAAGCAAATATGATCTTTTAATAAAAAACGAGCGTTATTTTGTGAAATTTTTTATGTGAAATTTTTGGTGTGTCTTTTATCAGAATGGATGTGAATTATGTTAAATTGATACAAATATTTAATGTATTGTTATGTTATGAAATCTTATTTCTAAAAGTCATAAAGGAAGAACGATTTATTTCATTATTTTATTTATTTCATCGCCAATACTGTAACGTTTCTTAATTCATATATATATTCACAAGAGATTAACAGCGTAGTTGCCACCAGCATGACCTTAACATGGCTTCAATGTTAAAAATGAAAAAGTACGGGACGCGTTACCTGGACTACATGTTCGACGACCCCGGACACGGAATACAATACCGTACTTTGTACTCCAAGCGTAATTTCGTGCTTCTTACCTGATCTATGTGGATAACTTGTTGGAGACTGAATGAAATCAAATGTGAAAACACTCTATATAGGAACGGTAAACGATATAGAAGGAAAAGCAAGAACAATGAAAGGGAAGGGGAAGCCTTTAGAAAAAAGAAAAGGAAGGGACGTTTTACTATCGGATTTCATATGGAAGGGAGAGATTCGTAGAAAATGACGTGAACATTCAGACTGAAGGAGATTAATATTATAGAAGAAGATTTGTAATTCCTTATGTTCAATGAATACATTTTTTTCGGCAATCCATTCATGCCAGAATTAATTTCTGACGTTTCTTTATATTATACGATCGGAGTCATAAACATTTAAGTTATGAATAATGAAGGTCCAGGTTGAGAGAACCCTGAAACATGTTCAATACGCTGTTTAAAGTATGCCTTCATATTTCTTGAAATGAAAAATAATTTATAAAAATTGTCAATGTAAATAAAGGAGTTATAAATAATTTAACCTTATTTTTTAAATGCAAAAAAAGTAAAAAGAGAATATGTACATTTTAAAGTTCTAGTCTCGAGGACACGACTTCATCACTTCAAACAGGAATTCTGAAGTTATTTCAATGCGAAAAAACGATATGAAGCAAACAAAAATTTGAAAAAGGCATGTTTTTTTGGAAAATAATAATATATAAGTTTTCACCTTTGCATTTTTTGAAAAATATAATGAAAGATTCTGAAAATTCAGTTAATTTTACATCAGATATAACTGATTTTTGTTTTTTTGTGGAACGTTTTTAGGCAATATACAATCGTTCAAAACTGTAATGAAAAAATGTCTATTTTGCACTAAATGTTTACATCAGAGAGGTGACTATATTAGAAAACTATTTGAATTTTGCAATAACAAATTATCAAAATAAAAAAAACCGGTCAATGTTTATTTAGGTTTCCACAATAGTACAACGGAATGAGATAAGTTCTGGTTGGAAGTTTTCAACAATAACTACAAGTCGCTTGTTAGTACTAAATTATCAATTATGACTAATTCGTGGCTAATAACTATTTAAGATTATTTTATTATTAAGAAATCCCACGACCCAATGTTATATAATATTAAGAATATTAAAGACCCTTCCTGATAGAATTTGTCCACTTTTTTATTACATTTGAAGTATTTGTATATGTTTGAAATGGAATATAAGCAAACTGGGTAGAAATAGGATCGGGACTGGATATTTTGCTAGGGCTATTCACATTAATTTTCTTCAATCGAATTATAGCTGATATCTATTATATGAGAGGATATTTAAAGGTGAAGGGACAATCGATTGCAAATGTATCAAAACTTCTTTACCCAATTCCTGCTTACAACGTAACATCACATTAAAATTTATAAGGAATTCTGTTTTAAGCTAAGGTATAAATAATTCCTATCATTTCTCAGTTTAAACACAATGTTCCTTATATTATACAATAATCGGAAACTTAATAAATATGAACCATAAATAACAGTTCGCAGTTTCACAGATTTGTATTACATACGAATTTTAAATATTTTTTACAATAGTTAAAATATGTTAATTACAAATAATTTAACTTTTTGCTGTAGCGTTAGATCTTTAAATATATAAAGTTTTCTGTTTAAAAACGTGAAGTGCAATTTATAAAAAACCATTCGAATTCATGTACATGCAGAGAGAATAAACAGACGCAATATTATTTAAATTATATAAATTATTTAAAACGTCACATGTGCGCGGCATACATATTATAATTCTCTCGTTTTATCTTTATTTTATTTTAACACATTTGTATTTTAATTTTGTATTGCTTTTGATAGATATTCCAATTAAACTTGATGTATTGTGCTGTCGAAATGCTCAATGGATGTCTCGTTTTGTACGGAAAAATGTACATCGTTAAATAATACCTGGATTTATTAGTTTCAAATATATTGTCATTTTATGTCCTCGATTCGAATTTATGCATTGCTATTTATATTATAAATTAAATAACGATAACTAATTCTGCGAATGTTTTCATGACATGTAACTTGACATGAATAAATATAATTGGACCCCTTTAATAGTTTATTTACTGCTAATGACTTTTAGTTGACTCCCACTTTGTATTTAAACTATTTCAATGAGGAGCTAGTATTATTGATAACTCGTTAGCCGACTGAAAAAGCCATTAATAATTGTTGTATTTAGGTGCGATTTTGGTTAAATATTTGATCTTACTGAACGGTTATATACTAAATAAAATCAAAGACTACTAAAATGACATACCAAAATCTAAATATGTAAAAAATATGGCGTATTTCATTTTGTTCGCCTGTTCATTCGTTTGTATACTTTAGAAAATATCAGAATAAATCGGGAGATTCACTTTGCGGTATTAATGAAAAAGGGAAATTCGATAATGGAAAAATGGCAAATTTTCCGGACTCATCAGAGCTCGGAGGGGAATGATTTAGCTGCCACAATATTGGTTAGCATAGATTTGAATAAATTGGAAGTTACGCCTTCATTAAGACCGGCGAATTTTTATAAGCTCGCGCCAGTCCCCCTCATTTCCGAAGTTTGTTGTACGGATATAATACTGTCTGGCTTTCGACTTGTTTCTTATTATTTCAAGAGGAGCTGAGGTTCTTTGAAAAGTATACGATAAAGAATGTCTGCACGACTCTTTCAATTTCCATTTTTTTAATACAACATCGCGTACGCTGCCTGGTATAATTAGTTTAACCGCAATATGAGTTATGCTTTAAGAATATATGAAAGCATCTGATCTACTTGCAAACATGGACCATTTTCTGTAATTACACGAAAAAATTAGACGGGGTTATAAAGTTGTCTGCTGATAAGGTAGGAAATTTCAGTAAAAACGTAAATTAAAGATGATTGAATAAAATGTTCAAAATTCGGATCGGTAGAAAATACAAAAGACATTAATTGAAAACTGACCTAGAATTTTCGAAAATGAGTAAAAATCTCTTATTTTTGGAAATTCTCATCAGTTCGCAATTAATTTATTCATTCCTTTTAGAAGGTAACAAATTGAGTAAAACGTGAATATTTCGACGCGTCTGACCAAAACATACTGTTTCTACTTGTGTGTATACTAACTTTACTTATTTGATGACTTTAGATAAGACCATAAAAAAGTTGTTGTTTGGTTTGTCATCCTTACTTTTCCGACGTGATTTCTCCATAATAAATTTTCAACGTTATTACATGGGTCTTAAATGAGATTTAGTATGCTGTTCAGAAACCTTTCCTATATCGTAGAAGAACGTTTCTTTATCCCTTAATTCCAAATGATTCGTTTTTTTTGTTGCCCTTGCACTTCTAATTATTCAAATTTTTTGGCATTTTCTAGTGTATTCTATGAAGAATATTTGATTTTCCCGCACTATCTTCAGGACTGCTCAAAGTTTGTTAATATTATTTTCTATTAATTATATTTTGATACCAATCATTAATGTTATCAGAAAGTAACTCCGACATTTTTATAACAAAAATGCCGGATTCATTTAACAAAATTTAAAGCTGAAGTTGAAAGAAGGGAGTAAATTTTTCTTGAATTCCAGGTCAAAAGCTAATATTTTATAATGTAGACATCAAATGGTCGAAATAATTTAGGGAAGAAGGCCAAATAGCGGTTTAAAACACAAAAAGTGAGATTTGACTTTAAAAAACTCTCTGAAATGGAGTCATTGAATTTTCTCTATTTATTTTGATATTATTATGAATTTTCGATTAAAAGATAATGAATCTATATCGAGAAGTTCTTGAGATGGAGAAGGATTCGCTACTATGGTTAGTCGCATACGAAAAATATCAAAACTTTATAGAAATCAGAGAATTAACCCTTTTCGTCCGACAAGTCCGAAATTTTGACGCTACTTTCAGCGCTGTGACTTTTATTCCAAACGTTTTCAAACAAAATGGATAGTTGTAGTAGTATGGATAGTTTTGAACCTCTTTTTTGGAATCCCGTGGTCAGATTTAGCGACTGATTTCAAGAAAACGTTATGATCATTTTTATTTCAAAAATACCAATTTTTTCGAAGTTTCATCACGAGAATTTGTTTTTGAATCTGATGAATGAACCATCACGAGATTAATCATTCAAATTACTCTTTTATCACTATTATTTATGTTTCTGGTTTTAAAAGGGCTGGTGCAAACAGTCGCTACACGTATCTTTTGAGAAGGTCAGGATTGTTTTTTTTCCATGTAAAAAATAAATTCTTACGCAAAAACGTCCAAAAACGGATGCTGATCACGTGATTTGAAAGAGTAAGTCCAAAACTATTAATTTTAACATGTTTTAATTTTTGTTAAGAGAGTTTCGAACAAAACTTACAGCGCTGAAAGTTGCTTCCCAATTACGGAATTTTCCAATTACGGGTTTTTAGCTATTTTTTGAAAAAAAAGCAAAAATATGTCAACTATCCAGAATAAAAGGGTTTTATTTTGTCCTAACGTTATTGTGCAAATTAAATTTATGAATACATTTAATATTTTAGAATTTTCTAGAAGAATAATGGATTCAGCAATATTTGAGAATTTATAATCCTCTAACGATGGGAGAGACAAATTGTTACACAATTTTTAACTTCTTATTTCTTTCTGATTAGTTGAGCAAGAACATTTTGATAGAACCATTTTCATACTATATCGGGTTTGCCTTTCCAGACTATGAAATCAGAATTTCGAAAAAACAAAAATCCAAAAAGATACGGGCATTTTGGCCGTGCACAAGGTCTAAGCTCTGAATTTTCTATACGTACTTTTTTGGAAAGTCAAGATGGCGAACTAAGAACACATTTTTTGATAGATTTCATATGATTTTTTAAAACCCGCCTGTCACATTTGATCCGTCATTTTGAACGGTGAAAATATGATTTCGGATTCATATAGCGGCGTCAAAATCCCCCACACAATACTGTTCAGATTATTGATTAAAAATCCGCCATGTTGCATCCTCATTTTGAATTTTTAAAATCTGATTTGAGATTTGTAATTTGCGACCTCAAAAACCAAAAGCAAACACTAAGTGACATAAAACTGCACAATTTGTTACAGAGTTCAAACACCACGTTATGTTTATGTAAAAGAAAAAATTCTTCGGACCACCATGCTTGGTCGGTCATCGTGACTTTTAAAAAGTATGTATGGGAAATTCAATGCTTAGACCTTGAGAATGCGATATTTTAAGCCTTTGGCATTTATTGTTGCTTATTCTTGTTGTAAAAACGTACTTTTACAAACAACAAATTTTAAAAACCTTATATTTTGAAAAAAAATTACTATCTTTTTCGATTCTTATTTTTTTGGAATTAACATTTCAGTATCTGAAAAGGCGAACTTGATGCCATAAGAAGTAGTTCTAGCAATTTTGTCGGCTGTCCTAATAATAAAGAAATACGTTGCTGATAAAAATACGCTGTTTCAGATTCCGTTGTCAGAATTAACCCCCAGTACTTAAATAATTAAAATGGAGTCTTAAATGTAAAAATGACGCAAAAACGAGTAGGTATACTATTTCTTTCGACAACTATTTTCATGGCAATAATCTATAGAAGGGCCGTTCTCACCTAATCCATAAGTGGTTGAAATACTTATACAATTTAACTAAATTTCGCTAGTACATACTTTAACTTGATCTTAGGTATAATAGGTGCCAACTGAATAGAAATACCATTGCGTAAAAAGTAAATATTCACATTAAAATCAGAGTACGCGAATATCTTGAAAAATTGGATTATTTCCAGGACTTTGAATACGAATGTTTCGATGAAATAAAGACATTCCAAATGGAAGATCCAATATGGCGGATCAAAATTTGCTAAATTATCCTATTTTTATGAAATTTATTATTATTACGGGACTTTTGAGGCAGTCCATTACTTTTTTCAATAAATTTCACTCTTTCAAACTCTTTCAAAATAAAAATACGCAATCTACATAAAAAAATCCGAAGAATAAAATTAAATAATGAAAAGCTATAAATTAATTATTGAGTATTTAAAATACTGAAAGTATTAACAAAAAGTTGTCAAGTATATCGTGAAATTTAACACGACCGTTTATTTTAGTCAATCACATTGGGTCAATCGGTTTTCAACTTCCAAATTTTACGATTTTAAGATTTTTTATCAGACATTTAAAAAATTCCAACATAACAATTCTAGATAAATGCAGTGACTTATAAATACCGATTGATCAGCAATTTTAACCAGCCATATTGGATCTGCCATTTATGAATTTCATCATTTTATCCTAATATTCATATTCGGAGAAAATATTCAAGTACCAATTTTTCAAGATTATCGCGTCCTTTCTTTAAACTTATTTTTTATTAGCAAAATTTATTTCAAAAGAACTACTAGTTTGACCACTTATAGGTTAAGTGATTACTACCCTCCTGTACATTATCTACATGAAAAAAGTTGTCGAAAAAAGCACATTCGCTTTTACATTATTTTTACATTTGAGTCGCAATATTTATTTTTTTTTAGCGTTTCAGGCGAATTTTAATAACGGGATCTAAAAGTGCTAGTTAATTAAAAACTTTGATATATTTTCAAGCCCAGATCTATTTTAAAGCTATTTTAGGCTACTCGTTTTTTATGAATTTATGGTAAATATCAGTGAACTCGGTTCAGAAACCAGCAAGAATTCGCCAGAATATATTTCTGTAGTACTCATACAGTTGGCGTTGTTACTTACGAAAATTATTCTTGCGGATTCTATTTCATTTCTGAATAGATTTTGCTGAAATTTGCCATACATTCGTACAAAATACGTAAAATAGCTTGGAAATAGTAATTAATTGCGAAGTATCCCTGAAACATATGCTTTTTAATGTAAGATAGATCGACAGGTAGTTTCAACGATTATATCATCCTCATTTTGAAATATATGCATATCTGGCCATATTATAAGAATTAAAGATTAAAAAATCACTGGAGCATTAACTTTGCTAATACTCTCAGCGTTTGCTGTTACCGTCTGGTTAAGTAAGTAAACTCTCTATTACTTGGTGGAATTTTAATATTATAGCAACGCTAAAATACATGGTAAGGGTCTTTTGTAGTTTTCTAAATATGAAGCCAATAGCTAGATCATAATTAATTACAATTACAAACTACCACAGTCGCAGTTTTAATGCATCGGGATTTTTTTCTGGTATAAATATCAACTAACCTGAATAAAATGTTAGAAATTTTTTGGTTCATTAAATCAGTTAAAATACAATTTCAAGTAGGGAAGAATAAGCATGTCCTTTCTTCCAACACGAATTTCCACTCTCTACTTCCTTCTCACGTATAAACAATGGGGGTCGTAAAGTGAAGTAAAAAGCAAGCGATGGTACAGTTTGCTGACTTAGCGTAAGAACGTCGTGTCGCCCTCGTCCCGCCATTATTTCGACGTTTTTCCTTTCGTCGTCTCCCTCTATTCGATTTCTCTCCATATTATCAGATCGTTCAGTGAATACCCGCGACGATGTGTCGAACCCAAAATACCTATCATCCAGTCGACATGGGAATATCCGAGTGTCTCTCTTACACGCACTCCAGACCCTCTATGATTTTGTCCCGTTATGATCTCGATCCCAGTCCCTACATTCTGTAAGGAGTCAATCGGATCGATAGGATGGATTTGCGAAATCCCACTCTCGGTTTTCGAATTAAGTTACGTTACGTAGGTTGATGCAACTATTGAGCATCACTGGCTGAGAACTGGGAGCTAGTGCTAAACAGCCAAGATAGAATTGTGCGTGGATCAATAAATCGCACGTGGAACGGAACAGGACCGATGGTCGGAGACTTGAAGCAAGGAATAAAGGGAGCTTACCAAGATACGGGAGGATTCGATGTTGGAAACGAAAGGGCTGGGATTGAGTATGAGAGAGTTGCGAAAACCGAAAGGACCTACCCCAGATATAGGGGGAACAGAAATCGAAGGAAGATGCAAAATGGTGAAAGAGAAAAAGATCGAGCAAAGAGAAAAAGTAAAGGAATATCATACGAAAAGGATCACTATAAAGGGATGGAAAAAAGATGGAGGGAAGCCAAAGTCAACCGGTGTGAGGATAAGGATTGAGACGTTCTCGAGTCTTATCTTCTTTCTTATAAACGTCTAAGATTTAGTCGATGAACCGGTTTCACAGTATATAGAGTGCTCACTTAATCTCATTCGGTTTTTCCGGTTAGCCGAACGCTTTAGTGATTACTAGAAAACGGTAACTGTGCCAATTATTTTTCACCTGCTGCAAGAGGATTTTAAAAGCCATCTACTGAATTTAGGATTCCTTTACGAGAGTCAATAAGTATTCGTTTAATTAATTCTATTCTTTTCCTTTCGTTGTTCTTTTTGATTTAGCACCAGAATGATTTACTAGTAATCAACATCAATCATCTTCACAGTTTGAACATCATAAAAAACTCCCTAGGACTGATTCATTAATTTTCAGAGGGACTATATGACAGTATTGCATTCTAATAATGAATTAGTAGAATTTTACAAATTACTAGTCAAAGATACTAATTTAATTAGTGAAGAGTCTGTTACTAATCGTTAGTAGAAAACTATTAATTGAATGAATAGTTCTTTCTTGACCTTCGATGTATATCATGTACCGCTAAACAAATTTTTGTTTCCAAAAAATAACAGATTACCTCAAGTTTTCACATTTCAGAAGAAAAGTAATATAATACTAACAATAGTAATGACTCGTCGAGACGATTGAAGCAGACTTTTAGGTTAGGAAAAGTGACTTGCCGCACAGGTTGTACATTATTCGAATACTTTACACTTTCATGCTAAAAAATGTGGGATAGAAAGAATACAATAGCTTTTAAAGAAGTTGATGATGTCGTTTGGTTACACTGTTAATATATTTTTCGAAAGAAAAATTATAATAACCAGATATGTCGAGTTACAATAAAGAACGGATTCTTGTGAAAAGGCGGGATATACATTATAATCAGCTACTCACATTTAGTGGCTATGAGCGAACCTACACTGTAAAATTTTAGAATGGAACTTATCATGTGTCGGTAATAAAATCAACTTTGTTCGTGACAATTGGATTTCGTAATTTTTTTTTTCTGATGACTTTTTACATAAAAGTTAATCTTCTTGCTCGAGGATCGTCTATCATTTCATTGAAATAAAAAATTTTAAACAATTAATGTATCGTAATACATTTAGATAAAATGTAAGTGTTGTTTCCAATACTAGGTTATGTTAAGCAGAATCTGCAAACCAGTTGATTCGACATCAGTGTAAGATATGCATCAGCCTTAAAATATACAATTACAGTAGAGGAGGCGACAGCGTGGTGGGGTAAAGGGAATCCAAACAGTGCCAATACAGCGGGGCTCACTGTACAAGAAAAAAAAAACAGAGGGAATTTAAATTTAATTATTATTTAAATAAGAACAAAAGGATGAAATCTTTTTCAATAATATTAACAATGTCTTCTTCAAATATTTTACTAATAATTAAAATAGTGAAAGCGAACTACTAATATAGCAAACCAGAATTACGAATTGATTAGTACAACGATTGTATTAATAGCAATTTGTAAGACGAATACCTAATAATTTTTCTAATTTAAATAGTCAAATACCATAAAATAAACAATGTATTAATTATATATCGTCCTACTAATTTAATTAGTTAAACTTTCAACGTTAGAAAGTGTATTATGAGGTATTGTTTATCATATAATTGTTTGTGTTTATTCCTTTGTCTAAGTACATAGTTTAATGATTTGTATGTTGATGAGGATCACAAGCTGCTATCTTATATAATATACAAAATGATAAGATTGAGCGAAGTATAATATCCATTTCAACATCTCAGGTAATAAAATTTTTTACCCTTCGTGCTTCGTAATTTTAATGCAATCGATTATGTTTTCTACTCGATTTATTACTAATATTAAAATATCACTAAATTTTATTATATGATTCATGAATTATTATTTTGTACAACCGAACCATAAAATTGGCATGCTTCTCCCGAAAAGTATTTTTTTAATGATTTTTGTTTACTCTTTCATTGCTTTCACTTGGTAGAAGTACTGTGAACCATCAGAGAGATTTATCGATAATGGAAAGATTGGCGTCCTAAATCTTTGGGGATACAAATGTACCTTGAATTCATCGGGAATTCAGACCAATATAACCCATATTTTCATTACTGCCCAAGGGAAAAAATTGGAACATTGCTATGTCTTATTGTTAGGCAACATTCCTGTCAATATTAATTAAGGGGCTTCTCAAGAAAAAAAGGAAGTAAAATCGACTACGACGCCCTACGATAATATCATATTTTTGCAATTTCAGGTACAAATTATTTTTGCAAATCTCGGAATTGACCGGTTTTTGATATTTAAATACTCTTACGCAAACGTGTGAGAATCAATAAATTTTATTTGACCATATAATGGACGTTGTTTTACTAAATTCAAACCGATTTTAATAAGCGCTCGTAAAAGTAAAAAAAAAATACGTTACTGAAATTCGCCATGCGTGAACTCTCTAGTGAAATCATATAATTGTTTTAGGTCCTGTATTGGCGGTTACACATTTGCGATCGTAGAATCGAAGCCACGGATTCAATATTACATAAATATTCGTGAGTGTGTGTTTAACAGTGTTGTCATGGTGTAAGAAATTTGCCTCGCGGTTAGTCTGTGTTTATAGACACATGCAAATGTGTAGGTGAGGCATAAAGGTGAGCTGTTTTAAATACATTTTATGTGTTAAAAAAAATACTGTGCAAAAGTAAAAATACCATTTCTTCATTTTTTCAATTTCCTGCATACGCCAGTTTTCCTATGCCTTTAACACGGAAAATAACGTAACTGGACAAAAACAAGTTCAAAACTGGACTTATTATATACTATGGTTTCGGTCTGATAGTTAAAAAACTGTGACATTACAGAGCATCAGGAGAACACCTTTAATTATGACAGAAAATATACATAATTTCTTCCATTAAACTTTCCTCTTCTTACAATGTCCTATTTTATTTAAGATATTATATAATGAAATAAAAATAACCCCAAATTACGTGACGTGACTGAAGCCATTAAGAAAATTAATATTACAATAGTTATTTTTGTATCAAAATCGTAAATTGGGATTTTCCGCCTCGCTCATAGAGCGCGAGCATTATTTTTGGATGGTGTAGGTCTAAAATGTTTTTACGCCTTGATGTGCGGACCTAAAATCCCAATTTCGCGCCGGGGTGGGCGTAAAATAAGCATTTTACGCCCAGTAATCGGGAAATAACCATTTTACGCCCCGGTAGTCGGAATATAACTATTTTACGGGCGCAAATAGGTGCGCGTGACTGAGTTTTTTGCGTCTACTCCAGAAAAAATAGTACGAATACTAAGATTAATTCGACACAATTGCATAATGTGTTATAAAACAACTCCGTTCATTTTCAAATCATACCTTTATTCCAATTTTAAAAACTTCGATTTAGGTGCAAATTTATATATAAATAATCGAATTCGGTAAGTTAAAATCTTAAGATTCTTGCAAAAATGCAAATTGTGAAAAAAATTGAAAATTCTGTAAAAAGTTAACAAAACGAATTGTCATTTTGTACGACCCTCCAAATCAATTGTTACTTTCAGTAGTTTTTTTTTGTAAATTTAGCAAAAGAAAATTTAAATATCGCAGTCCTAAAAATTTTAAATTTATTACTTAAAACATAAAAAAGCGTATGCAAAAAAAATCACAACAATATTTTCATTTTCAGAGAATTTGTAGTTCTATGTCCACCAATCTATTTCGTAAAGTCAACAGATGAGTAAATAAGTGATATATAATATTAAATTTCTTATTTTTTTTGTATTAATCGAAAGATATTTAATGAGGTCGAAAATCAATTGTGATTATATGCGCCTGAAGAAATGGTTTATACGGCTTTAAGCCATGATGTACCATAGCGTGTTCGGTATTCCCATTTGAGCATTGAGGTTTTATCGCAAGCACGTCCGGATAATTACGTGAAAATGGAGTTGAATCGGGTACATATAAAGCACGCGAGATAATTATTATTGTACCGAACGACATTCGTGTCCGGTTCTCCAAAACGACAAATTCTACTTAGAGCTATATATACAGTGATTTTCCAAATCAGCAGACCTCCATTATCTCGCGGCAGGATTAGATGGAAACGTATAACCATGTTTGCTACTATGCACGAGTTTCGTTCAGATGAGTTTGCTCAAGTTAATTCATCTATGCATATAAACAATTCATTATTCTTCATAGTGCTTTTTTTTGGAAAAAACATCTGATGAATATAAAAGGAAACCTGATTCAAATCCAAAGAATTTCTTTTAAAATAATTCACATGCTGAAAAGCTCTTCAGCTTCTGGAAGTGCTGCATTCGAATCTGGTTTTAAGCCTTGTTTTGACGCTGGTCAACTGTGTTTCTTATATATTTTAGTAAACTGATTTCGAATCAGAAATCTCTTAAGTTCTCATTATGATATAGATTATGACCACCTTCTATCTTTTCTGACCACATATCTATCATATCAGAAACGTGATTACTGAAATTTCAAAAAATAAGCAAATACCGCATCACCAATTATCTAGAACTTGTACTAGAATGATCAGATTAAACTAAGAAATTTGACAAAACATGATTTAAAAAAACTAGCAAGCAAGAAATTAATTTTTGAACATGTCATTCTCAAAAAAACAAAAGAGTTTTCATTACAATCAACGAAATGCTTAACGAAGCTAGTTATTTTTATATAAATGGCAAAGTGACAAATGCCATGGGATTAAGAGCAATTAGTTTTTAAGCCCCGCAAGAGAAGCCTAGTGGGAATTTTCCAGACCGAGTGCAGCGAAAGTAACGATCAATTATACATTGAGGTAGTGTACAAAAACACAACAAAAAACCGATAGCTGCTCGAAAAGTGCACTTCGCATTACGCAAATATTTTCTTCGGTAAAGTGCTTCTCGGCGAATCACATTAAATTTTCAATTATCTCATGCCACAATAAACAAGAAACCCGAACATTGTCGTTATCGAAAATAATGAAACTTTATCAAAGATTCAGAATTGTATTGTTTTCCTGTATATTCTCTGGTGCCATTTACATTATAAATATAATGTTACTCGTTCCAGATCATCGATTATTTCCATTTGAAATTCGAGCTTTAAATAATTATTTTGTTGTATAAAATACAAAAAGGATCGAATAATATAACAATGTATGTAAATCTATTGTTCGAAATAATGTAACGTATTTCATGCACAATTTAATAATGAGGTGGATGAAAATTTTGCAAACAGAACTAAACTCTTCGTTCCGTAAAATTTCAGATTGGCATTTCCCGTAAGCTTTTTTCGTCGTAATCCTCGTTCTTCATAATCTGCTAACTCGACGTTTTAAAACCCGAGCGAGGAAAAAATCCCTGGATCACACGAGATCGCCAAATAGTTTGATGCACTTGGATGCCCAACCGTCGATTGCAGAGAATAAAAAATGACATTTTTGCAACGGAGCGTTTTACGTTTTTATAGCGACACAGAAGGCAATGATACGGATTTTCAAAATTGATATTTCTTTCCGTGTAATTATTAAGATAGTTAATTTCTTTTCAATTTTAAAAATTGAAAATTAAATTGTAAGTCAATATATCAAAAAGTTAAGAATGGATTGGTGAATGTCTGCGTTATTGAATTTCCAATTCAATTTTGAAACAAACAATTTGTCGAAATTCTGATGCAGGACGGCGATAACAGTATTCCGTATCTTCTCAATGCGAATACGTAGACTGTGACAAATGCTCAAGACAGTAGCCGGAATCTTCGAGAAGAACCAATGGAAGAGGATCGAGTGGGTGGGGGGTGAATAGTCTACCCAATTTGCATGAGAAATAGGACGGATCCACGATATATCTTGTAAACCGATAATACGCAACTGCCCGAGCGACCCGTTCAAATTCAATTATGCAGGCGATTGTAGCCCAACGCATACTCAGGCTCTTACTGGCGAAGGATAACGAAATAAGCGGAGTAACGTTGGAAACTTCATAAAAATAGGTATACCGTGTTTTAGGAGGGATCTAAACGGGTCCGGCTGATGACATTACTATTTTCAAGCTAGTTTTTCAAAAAACCATGGAAATTACTTATATTGCTCAAATAAAACAATAAGCTAAATGGACCCCACATGAGAAATTGTTCATGGCACAATTTTTGATCAAGTAAAAGAGGTAAAATTTCCAAACATTTTATTTGTAAGTGCTGGACTGAGTAAAAATCGATTTAATCATCCGACAGCGATCCATTACAGAACTAAATTGCTTTGGGCTAACGAACGATTACTGGAGACGGGCAAGGGTTTGAGGGATCGAAACAATGCTCGAAAATTCGGAAATTATGCGGTATCCGCTTATCTATTAACGAGAACGGGCTCCACACCGGCGTGATCCGTTGTTTTCAGCATTCCAACCCTTCCATCTAAAAGAGTACAAAAAATACAACAATTGCGCCTGCGCAATTATCTCTAGGGTGTGTTCATTATCTTCGAGATAATTGAGTATCGAGCGCCAACGCCAGGCGAATATTCTTTTGGTCCTTCCTTGCGACCCACTGAGCGGCCTATGGCCGCTCATCGCCCTCGGTCTTTTTTCCGAGATCTGGACCACGGCCAAAAAGGCGGTACGCGCTTTCATTGCTCTCGGCATTGCTCGCGGAATTTTTATGGATTTGTATGTACGTGTGTTTGTGTAGCCACGCATGTGTGGGTGAATTGCAGAGTTCTTTGAATGAGTCCCCTGCAGTCCCTTATATTATTAATGTCGGTGCTATTTCAATATCGTCCACGCGACTGATTCTCCTCGCGAAATTGCTGGAATTGAGCGTATTCTCCGTGCGACTGTGCGGTTTTATGGGAAAACTCCGGTATCGAGAAATAATATTTTCCTACCTATATTGCCGTATTATTGTGTCGCTGATATCACTTTAAAACCCGGGAGGCCAATTTGGAAAATTGTAATTGGAGTGAATTACGCTGCTCGTTTTGCTTTCTCGGTGGCTTCAGGTGTAATTATTTTTCTTTCATTTGGATTTATCAATTTTGTCGATATTGAGGCATGCATTAAATATCAATCATATCTGACAAGTTCTTTGTATTATGTTGTCTGTAATAAAAGTAATTCAAATCTATGAAATTGTTAGTGAGGCTGGAGACTTCTCCTAAAAATTATTAGACTAACGTGATAATATGTCAGTTTTATATCATTTAAAAATAAAGGAAGTTTATATATTCCATTTTGTATAGTGGCTTCCGGTACTTTTTCAATGACATTGTTTCAAAAATTGCCTTTAAAAAGTGTCTCGTGATTCCTTCCGACTGTACCCATTGGATACACATGTTCAAGAGCTGTCTTAAAGTTACCTTTATGGAATGACCTACGGACATTGGAACAAGCCGTCAAAAAGCTGTCCAACAAATATGCTAAAATCATCTACTGAATGGACGATCATCTAAGGCCTTGCGACTTGAATAATTCGTCTTGAAGAAATTCATCTGTACGATTCATATAGTAATGCCTTCTGTGATAGGTTATAAATACTCTAGAAAGACGTTTCCAAAAGCTCTACTGACAGGTAAATTCTAATAGCTCCTGGAAATGTGTTCCAGGTATCCTTATAACGTTTTTTAGTCATGTCGAGGCCTTAAAATGTAAAGGGAGGTAAAAAAAGATACAGTAGATCTGCCCTTATTTTAAGTTTTCTACTCAAGGAATATGGCGGCGTCTTCCCTTATTTTAAGGTTTCCCTTCACCGTCACCTTTGCAGTTGCTAACAGTATGAGGCAGAGAAAACAAACAGTTTCCTTCCTTCTCCGCGTCTATGCGCATGTTTAGCTAGTGTTCATAAAAATTCCGCTAGGTAAGGCGCCACTGACGTCGCAGCATAGGTCGAGTGGTGGGGGAACGAGCGAGAGGAAAACATTAAAATAGAGGAATACAAAAACTTAAAATAAGCGACGAACTTAAAATAAGGGTACTTAAAATAAAGGAAGACCTAATATCCTTTAATAATATCCTTCCAATCGAACTGTGGGGAATGACTGTACAGCTCGGTTCAAATTTCGATTAAGGCGAAACTACTTGAGCGATTATAACGTATTTTTTTCAAAATAAAACTAACGAAGTGTGGAAAAGATTGTCCAGAAAATTAGTGAATTCCTTCAAGATTTTTAAAATGTGTCATACATCGCATTAGAATAACCACAACTATTAGCAAAATAAACAATTTTCTAATTCTTCGGCTTCTTAATTTATTGAATTAAAAAATCGTTATTTATCATAAAAAAGGTTAATAAACAATCAACAACTATTGCTGTTTTTGACATAAAATTATTTCAAGATCGCCTAAACGACAATATGGAATTATATTCCAGACATACTTAAGTATCATTTAAGCAATACAAAAATTTTAGATTTTTTGAAACAGCAAAGGTGTTCTACGCCCTTAATATAAAAATATGAATGTTGACATATTTATTTATTGTTTATTAACATTTTTTATGGCAAATAACAATTTTTTGATTAATTAAATTAAGAAATCGAAAAATTAGAATAGCAGTTTTCTAAAAAATTTCTTACTTTCTTAATATATGTGGTTCTTATAATGCGATATTTGACGTTTCTTAAAAATCTATCTGGACAATCTTTTTCCAAATTTTATTGGTTTTATTAAAAAAAAATACATTGGAATCGGTCGAGTAATTTCACCTTAATCGCAATTTGAAATAAGATGTACAGATAATTTCCCACAGTGAGTCGTCTTGGAGACGCTTCTGGGAATTGAAAACTATAACAAAATGGCAAAAGACCTGGATTATTCATCCATGCAATCATCTGCAAGGATATATATACACCTGAGGCATCAATTAACCTGACATTAGACGACTTTAAGTTGCCTTCAAGACGTCATTTGCCAGTACGGTGCTTTTAACATACGTCTCACAACTCACGTGGACGGCACAAAGTCGACTTTGTAACAAACTCTGCTGAAGGGTAGTTAAGAAACTACTTGATTTTCAAAAGTAAAGTCGCACAAACATTTTAGAGCTGGTCAAAATTGTAGGGTCCATTTTATCCCAATGTGTTATTAAGGGACTTATTTTTTTTGAAATGGTAAAATATGCATTGTTTGTAAGAAATCTTGAATCTGTAAAGAACATAACTTTGTTTGAGAAAAGCTATTTCATCGTTAAATGGTTTAAAGTATGCTAAGTTTTTATTAATAGGTATATTGACAATTCTAACAGTTTTTTTAATCCGCACCACGAACAATGGAATCGTTAGTTCTTTAAATTGATATATAGATGGTTTAATAATTGCTTTTAAAATTTATTAAAAGTCTCACTTTAGAAAGTACATTTTTTTATTGCTGCATAAAAATAATAAAAATTAAAAATTTGCTACTAAATTTTTTGTAAATCGCATATTTTCTCTTTCTTGACAATCATTTTACAAACGTGTGGCAACTTGGGATTAACACAATTCTAGACTTGGAACATTAGTTTGCGTTCTATTGCTTTTAATTTCTTATGCTTAATTTGCTATCTTTTATGTGATACATACTTTTAGTCAGGAGAAATAAGTCGAAAGCGAAACCTGATCCTTTACTTATAAAAACTTGGACAATTTTACTCATTAAATGTGTTACCTTATATCACATTTCCTGAGAATTCAAACTACCTTGGAGTTTTGACTTATCCTTTTTAAAAAGTAGTTTTAAGTTGCTAATAATTTTATTATCGGTCTATTAAAATGTAGAAGTGCTCCCCTTATTTGTATTTTTAGTTTTATTCAATTACGAATCCTGCCCTGATAGAGCAGTTAATAAACCACTTATAAAAACAATGGTTAATATTTTACGAAGTATTTTTTGTTATCCACAAATACACTCAACATATGAATATTTTAATATAAACATGAAAATCAATTAACCCCCTTTTTGTTATTATTATACGAAGTTAATTTTATACAAATGATATCAATTTAACACAATATAATGAAAAAAAACTGTTGTTTTTCTCTGAAATTACCAGGTTTCAATTGACGAATGTACACAGTTAATCGGTACCTTCCATTAGTCTCTATTCAAGAGAATTAGGCTCCCATGAACTTTTCATTATTCCATGCAATCTAAACGTAAATTGGGATTCCCGCTTTTCTGTAGTGTAATTTGCAGAACCATATATCTTCTTAATTACAGATTGAGTGTCAATTAGTTACTCCAGAAGTAAAGAATATATTGTTTCTTGTTTCCATTCGATTGCTTCAGTATTTCACTTCATTGTGAAAAGTCTTGAATAAATTTAATTCTTTCAAAGTATGAACTAAAAACTTCAAGTAATAAGATTCTTTTTATCCATAGATTATTTAAAATGCGTATTTTAAAGTTGCTTTTTAGTGTACCGGATAGTGGGGTAAATAAAATTACGTTTCCTTCCTGTATTTGTAACCCACATCTGGAAAATAATTCTAAAAAAACTTTGTAAATTTAAGAAGTCAAAAACCTTTTAAGAACTAATAATTTTCCAAAAAATATGATTATTGATTGCTTAAGAGAAAGAGTTCGTAACATTTACATTTGCTTGATAAATTGGTATCGATGGTAATATACCGAGTCATATGGGAATAGTAATTACTTTAAATTAAACAAGAACAAGTCTCCTTGAATTGAAGTCGGACTTTGGGAATGAAAGAACCCATTTTAAAATCTGCTACTTTGTTTTAGAACAGCATGTAGTTCAAGACCTCGGAGCAAAACACAAAAGTTTCCACGTTCGAAGTAAGCAGCTTACAGTATAAATTGCATCTGTTAACCCCTAAATGCGTTCTGTAGCTTCGAGTTTTAAGCGATTAAAAACTCCAATTTACTAATTATGTTTTCATATTCATATCAAATTGTTGTAAATTTAGAACATTTTCTTTGTATGACGCATCTCCTAATGATTGTAAAATTAGGAAAATTACAAGTTCAAAAGAAAACATCTAATCAAACAATCCAATTTATTACAGCAATCATCTAAATTAAAATAAAATAATAGGATAATGAACATTATGTAAATGCAATTACCTTTTCCGATATTAATGCACTTGTGAGATTATAACGCTTTACGTATATTTATTTTCTGATTATTGTCTGCGATCTATTTTATATCTGCATTTATAAAATACGTCGACCGAGTCGGATTCAATTGCTAATTGGATTAAGTGCTATGAAATGCTATAAGCGCTTAATTTATCCAGCTTATACCAATTTCTCGCACTATTGCTCCAATTTAGGTAACAAATGGCTAACGCGTCATAATTTTTCCATCGATAAAGATCGATTTGCATCTTGTGTTATAATTAGAATCGAATAAAAAACGTCACCGGGAGATTAATGGTATATCCTGTTTTCCAGAGAACCTGGATATGTGCTCGACATTTGATAGGTTAATCGGACCACAAGTTAGCAAATGCATTGCGACCGATGACAAATCGCAATAATTATCAATTAAATATTGATAATAGGAGGCATAAGTGAAATTTATGTTACTCTTGCCGTCGATCGGAACAATTCCGTACTGATTCGAGACCTCCCTCCAGCGCGTCGATTGCCATTGGGCGTAAAATAGCTCTTTACGCCCGCAATACAAAAATAACTATTTCTAAACATCGTGCTTTGGATTTTGTATTAAGAGTGATTAGCACGTTTCCGTATTAGGACCAGTCACTGAATTCGATGACCTCGGAGGGTATCCAAATGTTAAAGTTGAAAAATGTGTGTTTATTTTTAATACTAACGGCATTGTGGCTCAGACGGTAGTGTAAACATTTTTTTATTTCGTTTTCGGGAAGAAGCTTGTTGTTAGTAATCCGGTCACGTTGTTTGTTTACGTTATCGAAAAATGTTGTTTCTCTAGCGGAAATGGACTCTTAGCCGCTGCTGTATTTTAATGTAGGTTTCTGCAGTTTCCTACATTCTCGACAAATGCACGGTTGAATAATTAAAAAAAAGAAAAAACAAATACTACATTAGGGAACAACAGAAGATCTTACAATTGACATATAGAATAAATTTGTTTCTTAAACCTAACGTACTTTCCTTCGCATGAACAAATGTTCGTATCAGTAGACTTTTGATCGCCACTTCAAAATGGAGGTTTTAAAAATGGCGGATCTAATATGACCATATTGTCTCGTCGTTTTATCTCGTATTTCGTATAAGGGTTTTTTTAATACGCTGATTACGAATCCGATGTTATATATTCATTATTCAGTGTCAGATACAATATAGCTGAGCAAAATGATGAAAACGGTATATTTTTCTGATACTTTTTGTATTTTTAGGCCATCTACCATTTTAGTTGTGCAATGTTTCCAACGAAAAACCGAAAAAATATGCGGTTTCTCCCTTTAATCAGCAATAACAGAAGAAATATTCAAGATCAATAAAGGAATTATATCGCTTTAAACAAGCTTTAATATGAGCTTTCATTTGGTGTGAGAAAAAGCAATTTCATCAAAAAATTGTTTGCTGAAATAACAAGATGTATTGGCTTACAGATTATATAATTGTTTCAACGATTATGGTTGTTATAGAATTTTTGTAGTATCACTAAGCTTTAAAATGAAATTTTATTAGTGATACTAATTCGATTTAATTCTTTTTTTCCATGTACATCAAATCTCGACTCAAACTATATAAAAAATATCAGTTATACGTGATCTGACAATTGATCATATTTCGGACTAAATTTGTTTAAATGGTCATTATTAAAAAATGGTTTATACAAGATAACGAATTGGAGGTATCATTTTCAATCGGACTCCTAGTTCATGAAAAGCGGCCTGTAGTTAGAAACCTTCTCACTTTTTCAAATCCATTTTTAATGTCCTGGGAGAGGTGATAAAATATACATATCAATATAAACAGAGAGCCAAAATGTTAGCAAATTACGTCTATTTTCATATAAAAAAAACCCTTCAACTCGATTTCTTGTATAACCTCTGAAATACAACAGTTTAAAAAATCTTTTTTTCCCCTTCGAATTGGAACGGTATTTCAGAAACATTACAACAATTTTAAGTGTTATTAATAACCATACGAAGAACAATCTTTGAAATAATGCTCGGACTAAAATTATTGTGGAGACTTTTTAAGGAATGAAACAAGATATACATATTTTTGTTTATATTTTTTAATCGCATTTTATTGACGTAATTACATCTCACACGCGCTTCCTCCAGTGTTTTGGACCAGCGGCTTCTTTGATACCAAAACCGTGTGCTCATAACTAGATCCAACCGTACTGGTTTATTAAAAAACTAAAATTTATATCTTGCCACGGATACGAACGCACTTTTCGATAGAAAGGCTGGTGGGAACAGGGTATTAAATCGTCAGTGAACGAAAATATAAGGACGGCATTCATCTTGCGGTATAGATAATTCAGAGTGGCCTCGTCTGGCGCCATTGGTATTCTGAATGCTGCAACGTGTGAACGTGCGTCGAGTGTACCTCGTGTGAACAGTATACGAACAGTATCTCCCTATCCTCTTCCCACATCCATTTCCGCCATGTTGCAGATCTGTTTCTCTCACTCTTATCTGTTCAGACGTAGACCTTATCTAAGCTGTTCGCTAAGTACTCGCAACGCCCTTCGCACGCTATGAATGCAGCGCGTGTTAAAACACCTAACGCGGAAGCGTCTCTCTTGAGGTGAGCTTACACGAGGTGCATTCGTGCATCCGCGATTTTCACGCACCGATTAGATGTTGCACATATCCCGTCATTCCGGGGTGTGAAACGTGCCTCATTTACGATGAACCAATCGATTTTACTAATTCAACATTTGTCGATCCATTGGAATTCATGATTGGAAATGTAGGATGATCCTGAGTATGGAATTAGCAGCATAATATCCGAGGAAATTGTGGTGGAGAAAGTTGGAGACAAAAGTTTTTATCTTGGATTTAACCTTGGGCATTATCTTCAATGACACTTCAAGGTCAATTTGATATTTTAAATGGGATCGTATAGTTTTGAGCATAAAAATGGCAAAGTCGGATTATTTTACATCTGACAACAATGTTGAAGGAAGTCTTGAAATACCATTTGATAAATTAGTGAATACAAGTAAATATGATCAATAAAGAAGGAACCATTTGCTGGTGTGCTATGTATAGCTAGATAGTGTCTCCATTGAATTTGATGGCATGTGTTCCGTTGATCGAACTTTTTATAACTTAAATGCTAACCAAATTTCCTGGTGTATAATTATTTCAGCATCTGAAAATGGTCTTCTAAAAAGGTAATACTCATTTCTCCATTCATCATCTCAACCGGCGTCGTCTTCATGTTATGAACGCCTTCAAACAATACATGAACACGTTTGAAACCTATTCATCCTTGGTGATAAAGACTCTTCACTTTTAGACAGTTAACATTCAATCAAGATGATTATTTGCGATAACGAACATCATCATTGTTGCAATGACTAATGAATGTTCTCAGATGGTTGTGTATAGGTTACCCTGATTTTGGGCTACCGTCAGCATCAGGGGTCGAGTCCTGGCCCTTGTGTCCTTCGAATAGGGTGTATTGTCACGGATTGTGGGAACTGGTTGCTTTGTCTAACTTCCAACGCCACTTAGCCCGACAATCGCGCCTATTTCACGTCCTTCACCATCGCTGGCATCGTCGCGGCATTGTTCAACGAGGCGGGACGATTTGCCTCGAGACCGATCGTTAGACATAGCTATGAATTTGAAGATGATGACGATCAGCTCTCGCACATCCCCCAGAGAACTCCGACACTTCAGCCCTTCGGCGGTTTCGGAGGAACTTGCTCTAGTCTTGGGACGACTCGACGTCGTGCGCAGATGCTGCAGCTTGCAGTTTCCCGCATCTTCGGGTGCAAGAGACGATTGTAGTTTTGGCGAGATTAATCTGCGGTGCTAGTGAAATATGGGGAATTGCACTCAGTCTTCGCCTCGAGACTTTGGCAAAGCTCACAATGCAAGATGAAGGATAAGGAGATTGCTTCCTTGCGAAATAACGAATAATCGCGGCCGTTTGTTTTAGCGTTAATGGTATTTCATTCAGGAAATGAAAGCTTTATTTCAGCTCTTTATTTTGGGTTTATCCGAAGATATAAATCATCATATAAATGTGAATATATGAATATTTTACTTGGGTTGTGTGCAAACATTTTCTTCACTTATATAATACACGGAGAGACGTTTTCATCGAAAATATCGGTGACGATAACACGTATTTTGCGGGGTCGACACCTTGTGCACTGAGGGAAAGGATTGTTTACTAAAAAGAAGACTTCTTAATACTTAAGAAATCGTATATTTAAATACGGCGAATCGAATAATTTTTTAAGTGTGAAATAATTATTCATTTCATATTAAACTAACATTTCTTTAGTGCAAACAACGCATTTTATATCTTAAGAAATATCTATTAAATGCAACCAAACATTTCTTAATACAACCAATACTAATAAACACTGATAAACATCACAGGGAACATAACAGGGAAAATTTACTGTTCAGTAAAATATCTCTGCAGAGATGATGGTGGTAATGGTGATTGTTTATAACTCAAATAAAAACTGATAATTCAAGACAAAAAATGTCTGTATTTGCTACTTGTAAGTTAATCTGTATTCAGATTACTGATTATGAAATATCGATATAAATCTCAATTAAAGGTTTTATATTATTTTAGTAATATGGGACTCTATTGTAGTAACCTACTCAAACTATGTCAGGTTAATACAAGTGTACTTCATGTTATTGACTGACCAGCCATGATTACTGAGATATTTCAACACAAATCTACCAAAGTTGTTATAATTATTTATTCATATCATCTTCTATTACAATAGTGTATAAGACGAATTGCAGTCAGCAATATTGAAATATGTGGATCATTTAAATTATAAGATAGTTGATATCATGTTCTAGTAGCAGTCCGATCTATCGAGAGCAGGATAGCCTTCGGCTATCAAACTAATCGCATTGCTTACGTGTGTACGTACATGTGCGTACAACATGAATATCTTCCGAACGACTAGAGCTATTCGGTTCTAATTAAGCACACCGGAACCTAAAGGAGGTGGATTCACTACAAATTCAAGAGTACGTTCACTAAATATCTAATAAAATTCAGCACAGAATTTATCAATAAACTTAAAATGAAAATATTATCAATTTAAACTAATTCTGAAATTGTATTCGGAAACATTAATGTAGAAATACAATATTCACAATTATATCAGTGAAATTCTACTCATCCTTAAGGAATTACTTTTCTGTGAGCTTAAATAACTTATTACCAAAATTCAAAACAACCAATTTTTTTTCTTTTAGTATGTGTTCAGGTAAATATGGTTATATTATGTTTAATAATATAAATAATTTAAAGAATCGGGATGTTCTTAGAAGAATTAAGAATACTGTAGAATATCATAAGATATGGAAAGCAGGAGCGAAAAAGAGGTCACAGATTTTAAGAACTGTAAAATTGCTATTAATAAAGGGTTTTGATACAGAGTTAGACATTCCGCCTAAGCTACATTATGGAACAGAATGTCTTCTTTTTTTGTCTTAGAAAACATTCCTGAACGAAAATTGTGATTATTTTGAATTTTTTTATCAACTTATTTAAGTTCACAGTGATTTTCACATGCAGGAATTTTACTTAATGATGTATTTGGAGCTGGGACACTCGAAAAGCGGTCGACATTGACAAATTGGCTGGAATTCTTGTTTACAACTGGTTAGGTTCAGTTGTAATATTCCTGGCTTTTGGGAGTCGCTGATTATGAACCTATTATGTTCATTTTCGAATATTTAAAACGGTGTACAGTAGACCCTCCCATAGTGTCGCCTTCCCATAGTGGCGCTCTATAGAAATCCTCTGATAGTGTCGCAGTTCGTTCCTCTGATAGTGTCGCAGTAAGCTCCCCACCACTTGACCCGTCTCATATCAACAGATTGACCACGAGAGGGATTTAGAGTGTAGAGTGAGAGTGGGGGGCGACACAGACACTATGAGAGGGTCTACTGTATACGAAGTTTGCTTTAATACGAAACTTTTTATTTAGAAGATTTTGTGTGTGTTAATTAAGAATCCTTTGTCAGATGCATGAGATCCAAAACGGTTATAGACTACATTTAAATAAATTTATTAGTGTACATAATATTTAGTAAGGTAACACAATTCTATTTACGAGTTTAATAATAAAATATATTTGATTCGATATTTCTAGAAAGTATAAATCCCAATTATTAATTTTCATTTATTTATTTAACAATATATGCTATTTTTAGCGAACAAAAAATGAACTTTATTTTACATTTTTCTGCATAGTACTAATAAAGTATGAATTCGATCCTTGGTGTGTCAGAAATAAAATATCAGAAGAACAATTGCACGAAATTCATCGAAAGAGCATATGGATGCAGACACACGTTCGTACATCGCGAGACGTATCGGTTTTTTTAAAGTGTCAGTCTTCTTTCCCCATGCCAATATTCCTGCTATGCATCCGGTCGAGTACGTGTAAACGAAGCAAAACATGTGCAGCCAGATACTTTGCAGTGCGCTGCATTCGCATCATATTTTTTGCTTATTATAACATCTTTTTAATTTTAAAGGGATATTATTTAAAAATGGTTAATGAAAGGATATTGCATTTTAAAAATGTGTCTACAGGAGCTATTCTTTGAAAGTTTTCTCTGGAAATACTTCAAAATAAAAAAATGAAAAATATTGTATGCACTTAATGCACTTATTTTACTTCATTTTTACACTTATAAAGAAAAACAAAAAAAAAGGTATTTTGATAAGTCACACATTTAATTGAAAAATAGCACAGTTCAAGAAAATGAGGCCGAATCCTATATCCACAAATAGGACTACACTTTTTTAAAGGTTTTCGATGAAAAAAATCTAATCCAAATTACTAAAACAGCATTTTAAAGCTGACGAATAGCACATTAATTTGCGTTTTGTCAAATTGCAAACAAAAAAATTGTTTACCGCTACGAAAACATACTGAAAATAGTAAAATGTTTTTTGCGCTTTTAGGCTAGGATATCTTAAAATCTTAACGTTGTAGAATAATTATGCGGCCAGATTTAGATCGAACTCCACGAAAACCTTCGGAAAAAATATGGTCCGGTTTCTAGTTATAAATTTACTCGGCCATATTATGATTTTAAAGTATTTTATGAATTTCAGTGTATCATATTGGATACGCCATATTGAAAAAAAAACCTAACCTCAAATTCAAGAATCAAATCTACCTAACATTTACATGATCAGGGCAATTGTATCACTACAATATGTATTTCATCGCAATAATATTCATAATATATCAAATACATTTTTTTGCAACACATTGCAATTTTGAAGAGGTTTGGTTGATTTGAGTTGAAACAACAAACTAATATCTCATAGATTTTCTATATGTTTTGTTGCGGTTTCGCATCGATTCGCAACATTATTTATATGAGACAGCAGATGAAATTTTCTACATTTTTTATTTATTTGCGTCATATTGGTTTTTGGAGTCATTAAAATGTCGTTATAAGAAATTAAAAATATTGGATCGGTCATTTTGAATTTTTGAAAATAGCTGCGAAAAAACCGCGCGTAAGATTTTTCAGATAAATTGCGCACAATGAAAAATGTTGGTATGGAAGGATTGAAATGTTAATTATTGGACTGAAGTTTACACAGCAAGGCCTAAACTATCAAAGTGGGGTTTTTAAAAATTGGAATCAATAAATCATAAATCATTTTAAAAAAAACGTCAATATTTCAATAGTTTTTTTTTCAATTTCTATAAGAATCGCATATTTAAGGAGTATATTTTTATATTTATTATTTGTTCACAAAAAATAAGAGTTCTTTTTGTAAAAACTAAAAGAATTAATTTTCATTACAAATACGAGTGATTGAGTTGAAAGAAGATGATATTAAGCAATTAATAAATCAAAAACTATCATGTTACATTTATCTTACATAGTAGTGAATATTAATTGCATTAGAAATGTTGGTTTATTAACAATTATGAAATATAAAAGACGAAAGTTATTTTCTTATCAATTTTCCTAAGGGGTTATCTTTTTTAACTTTGATAACTTAATGAAAAATTAAAGTTATGCATAACATGCATACGTAGTATTAACGAATATTACATTTTTTATTCACGTTAAAATAAAAACGTAACATCAAAATTTCAGTAATAATTAAAGCTCTGTTAGTAATAACTCGATTTTAATTAAATCCGTATTAAAATATCGTGATAATTATATGGATAACCATGATTAATTTTTTTTAAATTTTTAATATTTAATATTTAAGTTAACAAATATGATCACATATTCCAAAACCTTTCAGTAACAAATTTCATAAAAACGAAGATCCTTGTGTTATGTTTGTTTGACATTTTTATTACGGCATATTGAATTTCATGATACAGGACACGGATTAATAAGACAGGCCAACAAAATTTATACCCAGAAATTGGTCTATACTTTTCCGAAGAGATTCGTTGTGTTGAATTCAAATTTGGCTGTAAACCAAAAGTGCAAAAAACGCAGGTTTTGTCCATTTTCAGTAAGTTTTTTTGGCGGAATAATTTTTTTTTTGCAATTTGATAAAACCAGATTAAAATGCTTTCATCAGAAACCTGAGTATATTTTTCCGACTGTTTTAGATGTGCTAAATCAATATCTGGTCGTATAATTGCTCTGTGGCGTCAAAATTTTGAGATATCCTGACCTAAAAGTGCAACAAATGAAAATCATAAACCTGCCATGACAAAAACTTTGATAACTCATTTAAAAAAAAAATTGTAAGCAATAACTAAAAAAGCATTTTAAAGGTGATGAATAACGCTTTAATCTGGTTCTTGCGAAAGTGTAAACAAGCATTTTGTTCCACCAAAAAACTTTCTGAATATGAGCCAAAACAGTGTTTTTTCCACTTTTAGGTTATCATATCTCAAAATCCTTTCGTGATAGAATAAGTCTGCGATCAGATTTAGATTCAATGCGATAAAAACTACATCCAACATTCAAGAATGTTATTACCGAGGTCATCCTAATTAGAAAGCAAACCAAAATTTTTATTTTAATTATTTTAACAGTAAAAGACTCACTATGCTTTATTATTATATAAAAACTTCAATAAGTACGTTTTGGAGGTCATAAAAAAATGTTATAAAAAAAATTTCCCAATATGGCGGAATTATTGTCAATTTAGTAAGGTCAGTCAGTGGTGTCGTGAAAGATGCAGATCGTATTTTTGGTCTAAAATAAAAAATTGAAAGGGATTCAATGTTTTCTTTTGGGTGAATTAAGATAATTCTCTGTTTTCTGATTTAAGCGTAAAATGTATTAATTACAAAATTGACCGTAAAATGCTTTGAAAATGATTATTAAATACTGTTTAGATCACTTAGAAAAGAATCTTGTTCTTTTTTTATCTGTCACGCCAATTTTGTAAACCAGTAAAAATAAAAAGTGGCGAAAACGAGATCCATAGCTTTTGGTACGGAAAAATCGCAAGTTTTGCCATAACATCTGCCATTTTGACGTTGATGGTATTCTCGTTACTTGTTTTCCCTGTTTTCCAATTCTTTGGACACAATGTTCTACTCCAGTGAAGCAGAGAACTCAATGATGTAAATTTCCTTCGTCTCATAGTCCAGGAGAACAATATCATTTTTTAGCATTATCACTGTAGTGGTTTTCAATATAGTTTTAGTGTATATATGACATCTGATGTTCCTTCAATATCCGTTTCCTTTGTTCGGCCCGTTCGCAGACTCTGCATAGATAGTTTTCGTCATAGCCAGTATAAAATTGGATTTTATACCCGATTTGGCACGAGTAAAATATGACAGTAGTTTGCTAAGTTTTCGAGTTGGAAAGGATATGTTGCCATAAGATTTTTTGCCTAATTTGATTTGAGTCACATATGAAATATACTATTACTCCTACCATGCCTCAAAACTCCCATTTTCTATAATAATCCTAATTGAAAAAGTCACTATTTACATGCTATTTTGTTTTATTTTCCAATTCTAGTAATTTTTGCCATTTTAGGACTCTGATCACAAATTAGCGACAATATAAAATGTGTCTGATTGGTAGATAATTTTGATCGAATCGCTAGGAAGTCCTTATTATCTCTGGTGGGTTTCAAGACTATTACCATGTACTATATTATTCCCCGTAATAAGTTATACGATATGATATTTCAGACTGTTGGAAGTTATACCCGAAGCCCTGCCCATTGCTACACCTCATTACCCCCTCTTCCTCGAGAGTAGGCTGAACCGAAGCATTCCGATCTTTGCCGATACCTGAAGAATGAAGCACAGCGAAAAGATGTGGTGGGGAGACAAGGGATAGAGACTAGTATAACTTTGAACAAGGCAACTGCATAACTTAGGACGATCTTGTAACATTGGGCAGAATACGTTAGGACGTGGACTGCTGTATACAGATCAGTATGAAGAGGACAGAATATGGACCATAAGCCATCTGTGGTGCACATCCTGGAGATCCTATAGACAGGAGCAAAGTTTCTAGATAGATCATTATGACCTTTAATCATCTTTAAATAGGAGTCTCATGATTTCCTGGGTAGAAAATTCAATCCTTACAGTGAAAATTCTTTGGGAACGAATTTTCATTTTATTCAGAGTAGAAGTTTACTCTTCAAAGACCTGGAATTCAGTCATGAAGTGTTTTTCACTTTGTTCGTAAGAGTGAAATTGCATTCCAAGAAATCTAGTTCAATAAATTAAATAATAATTCTTCGGTACGTTACAGCGCTTTAGAAACGTCAGATTCCAGGCGTGAAAAGGTGATATTAATGGTTCTTACGAAATTCCTGTCGCACTCTTCCAAACGACAATTTAATTATCGCAATTAATTTCGCCTTCCATTATACAAAGGATTTTGGCTCTTTCGGAAATGATTTCACGAGGATGCGGATACCCATCCAACAATCATTAACGTCCACTGACACGCGGCCAGCACGTTTCGTGCACAATCAAAGGGGCTCTCGACGGGTCGCCCACTTCCTGTTTGCCCTCGTGTATGCCTACGCATACGTCACAGCTCTTTCGGACCACTCACACATCAGCACGATGCCTCCGAATCACGAATCGCTATCATCTCAATAGCCTCCACAGGAAGGAGGGTGTCATTCGATATATTCTTATTTTATCTCCATCTCTTTCTTTTATAATCACTCCCCATATCATCTGTTTCATCGACGTCCCAAATCAATGAGTTACGATCGGCTCTATTGTTCGGATTATATTTAATCTGATCGACGTTTATTTAATCAACGTTTGTCTGGATTCACTTCGAACCGGAAAAATACAATAAGAGTCTTTGACATAAATTACGTTGCGTCTTATTATGATGTCATAGTGTTCAATTCTTGAATGGTTGAATGTCAAGTGGTTATACGAATACACACGAGGGCAAATAGACCATGGGGCTGTATAATTTTGGCTATTGACGACGGTTATTTTACGACCATCATTTAGTCGCAATCGATTGAAAAATAGGATCCCTGTTTATTCCCCAGCATTTTTTTAAATGTATTTTCCTTACCATACTTTCCTCGTTTTTGCATGGCTCTTTTTCATCATTGATATTCTTAGTAAGAGGGGTAATTATATAGAGACACGAGTTGCACATTAAGATCCTCGCTAATTTAACATTTATCCTGGAGATTATATTATCAAAGCATTTGAAGCTATCTTGAAGTAGTTGGAATGTATATGGATCGGTCTCCAAAATCATCAGAGGAGACAAGATAGTATGTTCCAATGTCGATATGGAACCATTATCAATCGGTAATAAATGATGTTGCAAGAACTAACAACTCCATAGATGGACGTCATCACGGATTCATGAGTAAATGTCAAGTATGCCATTTGAATAGATGGAAGCTAATTCAGCTGATACAAATGGAACAAGGCCTTATGGAAATAAAAACTAGGTCAATCAGAAGCTGGTCGAGAAGCTCCACTGAGGAAAAAAGTGCCGAGAGTTTTGTGCTCGACTGAAGCGAATAGTAGCAGAATTCAATGAAAATGATTATGTGGGATATTTAATTTAACACGTATAAACCCTAGTCTCTTTATTAAAATTAACCACCTGTGTAGAAATTATAGAAATTCTACTGAATAAATAAAAACTTGCGTTCCACGCTAAAAAACATCTCATGTCAGATGTTTCCTGATTTCAGTTGATTTTATTATTCTTTCAAGATTAAGTAGATAAATTAGCACAGTTTGGGGTGAAAATAACTAAAAATTTGTTTGTCCTGCATACAACTAAAAGTTTCCCGCAAACTTCCTATCAGACCACAACCTTAAGGAATAATTTTTATTCCTCAACTATGACAAGCGAGTGGATTAGCCACGATTCCGTTCACACATACTAATGACGTTCTAGTAGATATTCTTGGGCTTATTGGATTGTATTCAAAGTGTTAAGATTTAGTTAATGGTTTTAAGAACCCCTTCAAAATAATTTAGGTAGTTGCCAGAAATTGATTAGGTCTATTAATGTAATTACCAGGAACTTTGAAGAATATATTGCACCAATGAAGCTGGTGATGGCCATCATTTATTAATTGGTGCATGTTTTTCTCTAGACTGTGTTATAATGAATGGACGCATTTTCGAACTGTATTTACCTTATTTGGGTAATTTTCTTTAGAACAGCATTCTGTACAACTTTTATTTTTAATAATTTACTTGCAATTTAAAATGACGAATTCAAAATATTAAAAAGCTAAATCATACATTCTACATCGCTTTTTCAGAAAAATCCATATAAGTAGGTTTTCCGGGCCGCTGACTGCGAATCTGAAGTAAAAAATTCAAAATGGCTGATTTAAAATAGTGGTTAAAAAATGGAAGTAACCCTTTAAGGACCAAATGTACATCAATTTAACGTGAAGTTTGAAAGTACTTTTTAGTAATAAAACGTATGAAACAAATTGTCAGAATTAATGTTTTTTGTTGTCCAAACAGTTGTAATTCGGGTCAATTGACTGAGTACATGGGACTACGATTTTCAACAAAAATCGAATTTTGCAGCAATTTTTGAGCCGCTATCTTGAAATTTAATTTTTTGCACCAGTTCTATCTTCTGGGCCAAATATTTTCGACATGAAATTTATAAATATCTAAAGTATACTAATGCGGGAACCGATAAGAAAGTCCTAAAAACATCCCGATTTTTCTTAAATAAATTCTCGTAATTCTTTTATTTTGAAATTAGCTGAATTTTTCGATACATAATTCGAAAGAGCAGGGTTTGGGCAATAAAAAACGTTTATTCGAAAATTGCTTTTACTGCGCTTTACTAATAAAAAGTACTGTCAAACTTTACGTTAAATTTATTTACATTTGGCCCTTAAAGGATTAAATAAGCCAAATGTATACATAAATCAACTTTGCATTTTTTGGATATAAACGACAGTACGTTTCCATATGATTCGGGGGTCTCTGAATATAATTGAAAATCAGAATTGCAAAATTCAAAATGGCTGATTGAAAATGGCGGACAAGAAGAGGCTAATTTTTACATTGTCAAGTGAAAACTCACAGAAATCGATGTATTTATCCTGGAGGTTACTCGTGCGTGATTCATATTGATATAGAAGTATGAATATAATCGTCCACCAGCTCTTGATATTTACGTTTCCCAACACTCATCACATGGTGGTAGACGAATGGAGATCATGCTTTTTAACTTTATTTATTTTTTTTTTAATATTTTACCTTTTTTTTAATTATTCATACGATATTTTTTCTTATGCTGCATTATTTATTTACATCTACAAAAGTATATCAGTTGTTTACAACTTTACATAAATAATTTTCTCGCGTGTCTACGAGGGGGAAATTTGAATATATTAGAAAGTTTGAATTATTACAAATAACTATGATTGATCTCGTAGAAGTTATCCTTTTGATGTTCGCCATTTGAATTTTAATACCAGAATCGTAATCAGAGATCACCAAAACCATTTTATATACATTTTTGTAAAAATCCTATTGACTATGGAAGAGCCATTCATGGTATCCGCCATTTTTAATGATCTATTTTGAAATTTACAATTCTGACCTGAAATAGGCATTCAGGGATCCCCAATATGACCAAAAATGTACTGTCATTTATATCGAACGTTTGCAAAAACTTTTTTTTTAACATTTGAACGGCTATTTTAAATTTTGCAATTCTGACTTCATGTTTTTAATCAGCGACCTCGGAAATGTATATATCAAAGTTAGTAAATTAACTATAATTAATTACGTACAGCATTACTTATATATTCGTATAATTTATACATCGAATATTCTAGACCAAGCCACTGTCCTATTTTTGAAACAATGTTTGCATTTTATTTTACCGATTTATCATTGTTTATACATACTTATAAAGGTGGTATTTTAAGCATAATATGGAATTTAAAACCGTTATAAAAAATGCAATGCATCATTCCATTTTTGATATTTGACAGTTTTTACATTTAATTAATTTATACGCAGATGAAGAACAGTTGAAAAAATAAACGATACATAGATTTTCTTGATTTTTGAATAATCTTTCTTCTGATAACATTTGTTTTCAAAAAATTACATGTATGTCAAAAAACGTTTCCAACATCCCAAACCCGATTTTCATGTCTTAGGCCTCAGGAAACAGATTCCGAAAAGTTACAATGAAATTGCATTTATTCAGTAGCAAAGTACAGGTGAATGAATTGAAATGGTATCTGAAATTCTACATAGTGAACTTTCGACTTAAAAAGATTGGTAAAAAAAGAAGGCCCCTGTGTATCGTATTAACCAACAGGATTTTTAGGGCCAACTACGTGTCACATTGAACTGCGGATATCTCCATAAAAAATTATCGTATCGAGACGAATATGTTTTTGTTTTAAAGATAATTGGATGTCCTTTTATTTCATTTACCAGAATAAAGGTAATTTGTACTCCATAGCAGAAAAAATAGGACAAACTTTCGAATACAATTTTAGACTTATTTTCATCGCTTAATGTCAAATTCTTGTTCAGTAAAAAATAAATATTCGCACCTTAATTTATGGTATTTATATCTTTAATATATCACTTCTTTATTTTCATATTAGACTTTTACTTCAGAAAATAATTCAATCACAAATCTGAAACTTTACGTTATTTGACACCCCTATTACTTATACTTTGAGAAAGTTTAGAAACACAAGAAAATTTCAATTATTATAATATAACTATGTAATAATTATTGAACTGACTAAAATTATCTGTTTTGAAGATTTTTTAGCAGAAAATTGTATAAAAGATAAGAAATGAGTTTATAAGTTTAAAATCAATACCTAGCAACACGTATTATAACATATTGAAGCAGGTAATTGTCCTTATATCCAGAGGTATCTGCGAAAACAATTCTAAGACACTATCAAACAAGATCCAAATACTTATACAAAATTTAATATTTACGAAAAATGAGAGCTAGTTCAATACGGTAGGAAAATCAATTGTGACCTAGAAAGATATTAAACTTTAAGAGGGAGAGATAAAATATAAGTGGAGGGTTGGGCATCGAAATGTTTGAAAGGGAAATCCGTAGCCAGTGTAACATTTTATTGAAATATCTCTAGATTGTTCTACGTAGATGCAGTTGTGCCTTATGTTAAAATGAGGAAAACTCCGCACAAAGAAAAGTAAAGGCAGAAAATGAAAGCTGAATTGAATGCGGACAGAAACCACGTTAACATAATGAAAGAATCCAAAAAACGGAGAGAATGTGAGGCAAATGAGATATATTGAAACATGGTAAACAAAATCAAAGCTGGTGAATTGAAGCAGACAACAAAACGAAAACTGAGAATAGAACAAAAGCTCTGTTATAATGGAGAACTAAATTATAAATGGGAGATTTGAAATGTTCAGATGTTTGATGTAGCAAAATAAGACAGAAAATTAAAATACTGATTTAAATTACTGAGCCACAATAAGTAACTGATATTAGGCTTAGATATGTCTAAGTTATTTACAAAAATTGAGGATATCTGTAGATATTATTGACACCAGAAATACCGGAGTGCATTTTTAGTCAATCTGATGATTTCTCAAGTAAACATCTCCGGTACTTTCAGTTAATAAATGCTATAATCTACTTCCATAAACGTAGCATCAATGATGGAAACCACTACAATCATTGTGTTATTCGATGCCAATTTTTTCTTTCCGTGACTGTCAAATATTATATGCTGTTAAACAAAGCGTTGTATAGATTTCAATAAATCCCTAGATCCCTGATGAATCGGCATCATGGACATCGCTGTGCTCGCTTCAGTATTATATGCTCATACACCTATTATATACGGATTTCAATAGATTTTCCTGACACAATAACTGGACTATGCTCGTATTGTTTATTTAACGAACGAAAAAAAGTAAAATCCAATTGAAAGCTCTGCGCTTGTAATTGAACTGTCACGCAATTGATGGACGAGCTTTATTGCCGTAATAACCCGAGTATCGACGTGTCACGTGGAGCAAAGCTTCCAAGATTACCGCGTTCTGACAGTTCAAAACAAAGCTGAACTTTCTGGATTAACTCTTGGGATTAATGCTGAAATATTCGACTCCCGCGAGATGCCCTTACACTTCGGCGAGTGCACGAGTCGCAACGAAGGGTCGGACCCGACACTCAAAAACGTGGCCCTAACGAACGCATTTGCATTCGATAATGGAAAAGACCCCGTCGACCCTTGCCAGCGAATGCAAAGCACAGAATGTTTAAATCCTCGTCCCTGAGCGCCACTAACATTTGCCCTCTTTCCTTGTTAATAATATAAGAATGGTTGGGGTTTCATTGTTTCATGTTTTCCCGACTCGAAAACTAATGTTGCTATTTGTCAGACAAAAAGTATCCATAAAACAATCGTGTGTGCAATTTGAGACGGTGAAGATTTACAAAACAGGACATATGTTCCTATACCAAAAATTCAACGAATTTCAATTTTTAGGTCCTGGTTTGATGTAATCCCTACTGCAAACAAGACACTCTTGAATAATTCGTCTTTGAAGACCTAATCCAAAATGTATCTTCTTTCAGCTTTTTACTCCTTATTGAATTAACATGTAGTCACTTTAAATAAATCGAGAAATTTTATCTTTCGCTGTCAAATTTTAGTTCTTGAAGAATTTGATTTCACTCCTTCAAGAGTGAGCTATCGCTATTTATTATTCTTACCAAAGCTTGAATTATCACACCCTGTGATGTGATTATTTGATTTATTTTCTAAAGCAGGGAATGTTCACTGTTTGAGGTTTAGAGTACTTTACAGTAAATAACTCTAGAAAAATAGGACTTTTCTGAAATGGGATTTAGCACCGGTATGAGAACGATTACGTATAACACAATAAGGTAGAAAATGTAAGTATAAAGTAAAAGCTCACTCACTAAGAAGATTGGCTGCACTTGTACTTTCTACATTTCTTGGAGTGAAAATTAACTCTAGTGAATGAATGAATTTGATCTATTTGAGAGTGGATCAAATATTTCATATGTATGTATACGCTTTAAATTTCTTGGAGTGAGAATTGACTCTTTGGTTAATGAAAACCGAGCAATTCTCGTGAAAGAGTGAATATTCAACTCTTTAAGAGTGAAATTTCAATCTAACAAGAGTTGACAACTCTGGATGAAAGAATGAATTTCCACTCTTTCACGAAAGTTGCTCGGCTTTCACTAATTAAAGAGTGAATTCTCACTCCAAGAAATTTAGAGAGAACAGTAAAAAATAACTCAGTGTGAGGTTCCACTACACAAATAGTACATTTTTAATCATTAAGAGTGTCTGTCAGTCTTTCACTAGATTAACTTGAATTTCACTCCATAAAGAGTGAATTTATATTGCAACAAACTGAAAGAGTATAGTAACGCATACGTGGCAAGCCGAATGTGAAACGCAATTTTTTATTAGTTTTATTTGCGCCCAACAGATGGGGTTTTGTTTCCTTTTATTTTTTCAATAATAAAATGTACTTTTTCTGGCCATATATCATCTGAGATTTCATAAGATGTACATGCGCAGCGTGCACTAAGATTATAGTGATGCATATTTGGTTTTGTTTTGTTTTTAACACTTTTGTTTATTATTTAGTACGGTGTACTAACCCAACTAACTCATTTTCCATTCCTTGCTCTCTAAATTTCTTGGAGTGAGAATTCCCTCTTTAATTAGTGAAACCCGAGCAACTCTCGTGAAAGAGTGTATATTCGACTCTTTAAGAGTGGACATTCACTCTTTTCTCCAGAGTTGTCAAATCGATGACTCGGAGGGAAAGATTGAATTTTTACTCTTGTTAGATTGAAATTTCACTCTTAAAGGGTTGAATATTCACACTTTCACGATAGTTGCTCGGTTTTCACTAACTAAAGAATGAATTCTCACTCAAAGAAATTTAGAGAGTGTAGTGTGTAAATTCTTTGGAGTGGAAACTTACTCTCTATAATGTGAGAATTTAATAACACGATTCATTCAATCTAGTTGATAATAGTCACTTATCAACTCTCTTAAAAGAGTGAGTTACCTTTCACTCCATAAAAGTGAATTATTATTTAAAATAATTTATAGATTTCAGTAAAAAGGACTTACTCTCCACCCTCACTCTCCTTGTAATTTTTTTGGAGTGAAATTCATTCTTTATAGAGTGAGAATTTGTCCACTCTAATGATTGAATGAATATTCACTTTTTAATGGCGTATGTTTATTGCGTACAGTGTGAGTGTCATCTACATAAAACGTTTAAAAGTTACATTCGTTAACAGTAAGATTTCAGATTTTCAATGGAGTAACTTAAATTTCACTCCAGGAAGACTGAATACAGACTCCAAGAAGTTTGGAGAAAATAGTAAAATGTCACTTTTACAAGTAAGCGATTATTCATTCTTTCAAAGCTCAATTTAATTCGTTCTAGAGAGCAATTTCCTCTCCTTCACATTTAAGATTTCTATTCTTTAAGACAGATTCTCATTAAGTGTAGAAATTTACCAATTTAACAGAATGGTATAATTGTTTATGAAAAGAAAAGGTCAGTCTTGAAATTGACGATACTTGCACTTCTTTCAAAGTAAACAATAATGTAGGATTAATCCCTTTGTAGTAACCTTTTCGTCCATAAAAAGTGCAAATTCACTTATTCCTGAGCGGGATATTAATCTTTATTGTCAAAGTTAATACATTCGGAGGAGTGGTCAACTTTCAATTCTTTGTGTAGTGAAAAGATTGGGTACTCTTACACAGAAGTAAATTACACATCTTAAGAAATAAAGAATGAGATCGTTATCCAAAACAGAGAATCTTCACTATTTACTGGATGAAAAAGATGAGCATTTTTTTTTGTTTTAATTAGTTTATTTTGTGTGGCATTAACAGCTTGATCATGAGCGACGGGGAACATTCAAAATGAGCTATAATTTATTGAATACATTAATTTTATTTAAAAGCGTATGACAATTGGTTGAAATGTCGTTGAATTTACCAAACTAATAACGTCTCGTGGCATTTTTAATTCGCGAACTTTCACTCCACTCGAAGTAAAAAATTATGAAAAAGTTAATTTTTCTTTTTTTTAATCATTTTTTACTGCTTCAATTGTTATCGAGAGAATTTCCGCGCGTTATAAATCGAAAAATAAAAACGCCTCAAAATGCAGAAAACCTTCACTCTTTATAGAATTAAGATTTGGTCCTTCTTGAAATAGAGTGAACTTTGACTCCTTCCCAAGTCAAATATTATGAAAGAGTGGATTTTTACTATTTTGATGTCACCCTTTACTCCATAAGGAGTTCGATTTCACTCGTTTTATAATGAGATACTAATCTTTGCAGTAAAAATTTTCTGTTATAATAGAGTGTTTAGTTTTTACAAATTCTGGAGTGAAAATGTCATATTATACTCTTTAAAAACAGTAAATTCACATCGTACGAAGTGACACATGCTACCTTGTTTCAAAATTGAGAAAGTTCACATTTGTAGAATGAAAAATTAATCACTCTTATTTTCAATTTGATAAATCGAGTTTTCAATCCGTTATCATTAGTTTTAATACTAGTGTATTAGTAAAATTATATTTAGAAACGTTGCTTACAAGTCACTCGATAAAATTTAATTTTTAATTCACAAACTTGGTAGCATCGTCGGTACTATACGGTAACCACGTTTTATGGCAGATAAATTTATAAGCCGTTATTATAATATTGCAGCAGTAGACAATTCCATGTTCATGAATGTTGTTATCGCCGTCTTTGTATAGATGAACACATTTTTTGTAATTTTTGTTACTGTAGAGTAGTATTGCAGAACAGGCCATGAGTTCTATTTTCCTCAAAAGGGATTCACTGATTCATAGTCAGACGTGCCATCAAATAGATTGTTTACGAAGGGTGATATTCATGGGATATTCATGTAGACAGAAAGTGGAGGTTCGTCAACAACTGCAGGGAGTGGCTTTGACGCTTGATTAGATTCCTCTATTAACACTTCCCATTGTACCTATCATAGAAGGATATTTAAATTTCATTGAATAAGCAATTAAAAAATATAAAAAACTATTAAGATATAAGTTTTTTCTTTCCATCGAAAATTATTTACTTTATAAAACGGAATAAATATTAGACCAATTTGGATTTAAATCAACAACCATTTATTTTGTATTTTTATCTACCGTAAAGTTAAAGCAATATATGTGGATTACAGTGAAATTGAACCACAAAATCATTTTCTATTTGGTCAGCAATATTTGACGCTGGACAGGATCTATATAAAACTGTTATCTGGTATAGTTACTAAGTTGTCGTTGGATGGGATCAATGTGTCCCAGGATCTTCCTTATTGTATCTCGACGCAAAGTTTCACATTTCAGTGGCTACTTTCGGTCTAACCCACTTCGCAGACTTTTAAAAGAACTACTCGAGCCTTTCAGAGAACGAGCACAGGTGAATCTATGAAAGCAGATGAGAATATTTACCGATGTTCCCAAAGAAATAAATGCGAAAGGCAAAGAAACGTGGAAAAAGTAAAACGAAAAATTCGTTTAGTTTTTTGGTATTTATTTTTCGCTCTTTATACGGCCCTTTTAAAGATTATTACTTAATTATAGTTTTCAATATAATTTACATTTTTACTATTGTGAAGATTTTCATGTTTGGACACAAATTAATGAATTTAATTTATAAAATATGGATGAGAGGAATATCCATCTGCATAACATAATTAATGTATGACGGATTAATGTTTAGAAAATATAGTCATACTTTGATTAAAATAAAACAAACAAAAAACATAAGTAACTAAAATGCACTACTTTTCAACCCCTTAACATATTGTGAAATTTAATCGAATGTCTCTAAAAAATAGACAAAGAAAATGCATTGACAGGGCAGTAATTATATTTGATCGCAACTGAAGATGATTATTAGTACAGTTTATTTATGTTTATTAATCACTAACATGACCTATATTAATAATCATATAAAGTGATATCATAAATATCCAATTTTAAATCAACCGTTTATTTGGTTATTTAGGTAAATAAATCTAAATTCATTAAATACGCAGGCCCATAACAAAAATTGGAATAATTTTTAAAATATCAGCAATTTGGTCCGCCATATTGGATCCACCATTTTGAATTTGAAAAGTCTATTTAATTAGTTTGTAAATGTAATTGCTAAATCGTAATCCAGCGCCAGACCTACAAAATTGGCTAATGTCGTTCCAGCCCCTCACAAAATGCAACGAAATCCTTAGAGGTTATGAAGAAAAACCGAATAAACTCGTGAATTGTTACTTCGGATTAAGAATTACATCAGAAATGACTAGTTTAGTTCGCCGGACAAAAAAAATTTTTTTTTTTTGCTATATTATCAAAAACATAAAACATTGGCAGTTATTTAGAAAATAATTCATTAAAATTTGTTGATAAATGATAATAATTGCTTCTGAAACAAATTCCAATTAAATACCCCTTGTTAAACTAAAGCAGCTTGGACCACAGTGTAACGGGGTCAAGAGTTGTTCCGAGTGAAAAACTAAATTATTCAAAATTATGGCGGCGAATCCATGAAACGCATTTAATGCCTAAAAATAATTAAACACACGAGGGCAAAAAAGGTGGTACTAACGAGACCGTAATTGTGTAAACTAGTTGTCGAACATTATAGAAATCATAAAGTCATAAAAACTCTACGTTAGTTATTTTAAACGAGCAACTTAATTGCTTAGTCGTAACGGCGAGTTTATGCGTAGTTAACAATGGAAGAGAGAATTTTGTAGAGAAAATACACATTTTTACCAGTTAAGTTTAATTTTCGTTATTTAATATTTTATTATAACCATGAAAAAGGTAAATTCTATAAATATTTATGAAATGTCCAGAAATTAAAAATCGATAGAATAAAATATAGAATAATTCTCGATGAAAAATTTAATGCAGTATTTTAATTTACTTTTAAACTCAAAAAATAAATGGACAAATCTATCTTGTATATTGTATGGGCAATGAGAGATTACTGCATATTGTAGGTTTAAGGAAAACAAATTAAAGGTCCGTTGAGAAAAGGAAGTTTATAAAAATCGTGTCTTTGCGAAATTATGATAATAAATACATCATAAATTGTAAATAGACAAATTAATCAGAAATCAGAAATATTTCGACGGTTTTTGAAAATTCCTTTGTTCGGAACAACTATTTTTTTTAAATATTAACTTCAATGCCTCTTTTTATTAGTGTAAATAAAGGTATACCTTTTAAAATATTGAATTAATTGTAATAAAATTGTGTCGAATCCCTTTTACTAATAAATAGACTAATTTATATAATAATTTGTGTACAACTAGAGTTTTTTGTGAAGTACAGTAGAGTCCCGGTATATTTGCGTTTCACTATATTTACGTCCCAGCATATTTTCCCCGTTCCGTCTCGGTATATTTATCTGTCGCCGCTCTCTTTTTCCCCCATCTTGCGCACTGGGTCCTCAAGAAGGGCCTGCTGTGACGTCACGTACGTAACGTGACTGAGGAGAGTGGGAGAAGCGGGACTCTCCTTCTTTTGACAAATACAAAGAGACGGGAGGGGGAGGCGAGGAACCGAGCGGGCAAATATACCGGAACTCTATTGTATAAGAGTGGATTACTTTTGTAATATGAAAAACAATGGAGTAAATCTTTGTTAGCAATATTGTAGTGTTAATTAAACTGTAAAATTAGACTGAAACAAATAAATATTTGTCAACAGGCATATTTTTAAAATACAAAAAGAAATGTTATATATTTAATATTTATAAAGAAACATATTATGTTTACATATCTTTTCAACATGACTTAAAATATGAAAAAAAAATTGATAGAGTCAATGCCTCATAAACATGTTACTGTTTGTTTATTGAATAATTAAAGGTCAATAAAATGATATAGGTATCTGGTATTGAAATCACGCAAAATAGAGTTGCCCACTATGTTTCATCCTACTGCATCCTAATTTTAACAATGACGAAATTGCGAATGGCATCATCAGCACTGTCCGTAAACCATAATAGTATACTGTTTCTCATATCTCAATATTATCTGTTTTCCAATTGTAATTAATTGACATGAAATCTACCATATCATGTTACAATAATTATATAACAATGAAATGCAAGCAAACACAATATGTAATTAATAATTGGATATATTGTTGCGCTGTCAAATACGTACTCTAATTATATTTCGGTCTGTACTGAATTCCAAAATACAAAAATAAATGATTTATGTTTTGCTCATTAACTTTTACTTTAATATTTTTCTAGAAAAAATAAGGGAATCTTAACCACGCGGGTTTAAATAAGTAATGAGTTTTAACAAATTTGACCGAAATGTAAAGAATAAAAAATTGGTAAAAATAAAACGACTTGCAAATTTGTTATTTTGATAAACTTTTCCTTTGGGTAAAACAAATTTCTGTTATAAATTCAAAACACATGGTTTTATTATGAATACGCAACTTTAATTAGTCAATTAAGAATGTCAATCAAACCATGTAACTTTTTCTTTAACACGGAGGGTTAAGGAATAAAAAGTGTAGTTCTTATATGAATTGTGCTATTAAATTTTAATACGTATCGTAAACAATAGAAAAGTAATAATTTGATGTAATCTTTAATGATAATAATAGCAATACAATCTATTAATAACAATGTAAAAAACAATAAATTTCAATTTTTCACATGATTGCGTTCTTTGGTATAGTTTTTATTTCTATTTTTTTTTCGATTTTTTTTTTGCAATAAGAATGGTAGATTATTTGTTTATCTTTCGTTTGTTGTTGTGCAACGGTTCAATAGTTATTTAGTTTTAATGGATCATGAACACAAGAGACATGAAAAATATATGAAGTGCATGACACATAATTAATGACAGATTAAAATAATTAAAAATAAATATGACAAGACTCTCCCCAGATTTGGTGGATACTTTTAGTTAGTTATCAAGATGATTATTTAATATTCTTGGATCGTTTAAAGGTGGGGGAGTGAAAGTTATTACGTCAGTATCATTCAAAATGTTTTTTTATTTCAACGTTATTAATACTTTACTTAACAATCATTAATCGCAGAAATAAATAGTAACTAATAAGAATTGCGAGTAAAATCGTTTAATATATAATGATGAATAATAATCAAACAAAAAAAGGACATTTTTTTATAAACAATAATTCTTAAAACAGACAATATATTTTCTTTAAAATTAACTTTCGTGATTTTTGTTTTGATTCTGACATCTGATGTTCATTCGAATATTCTAGTGGTTGTTTAACCGTTCATTTAATTCTTTTACGTAAAAATTGCATATTTTTTCAAGTAATTGATTCAACGTTCCCGCAGTTGATGAAAATGATAAATAAACGACAATATTCAGTTATTTTGTGGTACCCCATCGATTGATAGTGAAAATTTGCGCTTACGAGAACATTCCCAATATAACATAAGCAGAAATTGAAAGAAAGAATGGCGCTTATAGGTAGGAAAGGAGGGGAGTGGGATCTTTAAATGTGTAAAAAGTGAAAATGAGAATTTTCAAAACTTCGACCCTCACCCTATATCAGCCGAAATATTAATAAATAACATTTTTAACACTTCGGGCGCGAAGATCGATTTCGCTGCCTAGGGCGAAACCTTCAGACTCGAATTATCGAGCTTCACGCCCGTCGCATTAAAAAAATATCGTTTTAGTTGTTTTAGTGTCGACGTAGTTATACACAACAAACAAGCCCAAATAACTTGGATTTTACTCGAATTTGTCGCCGGTTTTAGCTCTAATATTACTAAGTTTTTCAAATTGTAAGTTTCTTAAGTGATTTCCTGTTGGCGTCTGCATGGAATTTTATCGAGCCTTTTTTGAGGTAGTTAGGAACATGAAACACTCGAATTTACACGGGAGATAAGATGAAAATATGGAACAGTTTTTGGGTTATTAAAATAATCGAATTATTGCAACTGTTATTCAGACTATCAGTTTATAATAGCTGCACATATTTTTAATACCACACTTATCGGAGTACGTTTAAAGCATTCATTTTTATTTTAAAACAAATACCTTTAGCTAATTTGTTGATGTATAAAAGGGCGCTGAATTAAATATCATAAGTCCACTAAAAAATGAAAAATATATATAATAATAATGAATTTCGCCGCTTATACCCTGCAATGCAATTGGTGGCAATTACGTTAATTAGACATTTCAATATGGTTGAAATATTTACATGCGCCATGTTCCAAACAAGATAATGCGTCCCGGGATGTCAAGAGTAGCTCCTGAGGATGTCCTGACAATGAGACGGGCTTACGATGTATGGACTACTGAATCATTCTGATTTCCGAAAAGCGGCATTTTGGAAAATACGTTTTTAAACTCGAAAAACTCGGTTCCTCGCTTTCCCTTTCTGTCTCGTTATATTTACTAAAAGAAGGGGAGCTTCCCCCATTCCCTTCAGTCGCGTTATGTTTATGACATCATGGTAGGCCCTTCCTGAGGCTTCAGATGCATGGTGGGGGAAAAAGAGAGCAGCGACAGATAAATATAACGCTACGGAACAGGACAAATATGCTGAGCCGTAAATATAGCGAGACGCAATTATACTGGGGCTTTTCTGCATACGTGAAATATGGAGAAACCGTATGCACTCGACATACAAATTCAACATTTTCAAACTCAATTTTTAACAAACTCGACATTTCCAATTTCAACATTTGACAAACTCAACATTCTCGAACTCAACATTTAACTAAATCAACAAATAATATGAATAATATAAAAAATAAAAAAGTCAAACATTTCATTGCAACAAGAATAAATAAAAATTAGACAATTACTAAAATGTCGTGTGCATTAAATACAATCATGTCACATTAACACATTCCATTCAACACCATATCTATCATCACCTAACATATCCTAACATGACCTAACCTAACCGAAATACTAATTTAATGGAATATCTTCGTGGACAAGCGCACAATATTAATGAAATTCTTTAATACATTTGTATTGTTGAGCATTATTAACATAGATTTCAAATTTAATTTATGTTGCGATTAATGCTATTACACTTGGCTTTCAAAATACAATATAATTCAATAAACTAAAAATAACGTCGAATTTCTTAAATGTTGAAATTACAAATGTTGAGTTTGCAAATGTCGAGTTTGAATGTTGGTATTGCAAATGTCAACATTTCATAATGTTGATTAGACCTGTTACCCCGAAAATATGTGAAAAAATAACGGAGAACTTGGAAGAAGATTCATTGGACACCTGGATACAATCCTTTCGATTACTGGTGGAATGCGTTACCATTATACTTATTTTACACCGTACAAATATAAACTAGCACATCTTCAAGTACACTGAAGTTTGAAAGTGGATTCTGTGGATTTGCCCATATATAAAACAGTAAATAAATAGGATTGAGGAAATTTGAAAGGAGCACATTTCCACTCTTCTTAAAGTAAATTCCATTCCATTGGATTGCGATTTTACTCTAAGAAGTTTAGGGAGTACTTCTTGTTTGCGATTACTTCTCAAGATCAATACCATGAAGTCTCCTCAATTCATTTCTTGAGCAGAATATGTTCCGAGGGGAGTCGATTGTTTTCCAATCACAATTTTTTCCAAATTGATCCTCTTGGTAGACAGCACCCGATACTCTTAGCCGGTAAGGAGGATGGAAAGTGGGGACACGAGATCAACAGAAGAAGACATTCCTGGCCGCGGACTTGCGAAGGGTAATCCTCCAATCTTGCGGGGCATAATCGGGATCCCCCCAGCAGGGTCCTCCACGACCCGTTGGCATCAGCGGTTCGCAACGGGATAGCGGGGCTAGCGCATGCGTGTAGCTAGCAAACCGCGTGTAGCTAGCTGTTCCTCAGCAGTTAGCTATCCACCTCGCAGCGTTCGTCTAACCCTCGGTGAACGACTCCTATCAGTCCGCCCCGCGTCCTCGCACGACGCGCACGCCCGTAGCTTTAGTCCGCGATAGTCGCCGCGTTTGTCACTTAAAAAAGTGACACTACCGAGTACTACGCTGTCGCTATTGTGAAGACGGCGACGCCAATGTCGCGCCGATGAGAGCCAGACGAAAAAACTGGCTCCCGCCCTGTCACCGGCCGGAGCCGACGCTGTCCTCGTCCAGGCAAAGGTGCACATCTTTCGTTTTTCGAAATGCTCATATTTCGACTCGAATTTTTGAAAATTGTATGTTCGCGAATAAGAGTAGTTTCGTTATCAATCGTGTCAGTTTTATTATTCAAGTTGGTTTTTGGTATCTGAGATTTCATCTCAAGCGAGTGATCGTTTATCCTAGACAACGAATCTGGAGTTGATTCCAATTCGAAAGGTGATAAAAATTGTAGCTCCCGTTTTTATTTGAGCTATTGATTTATGGTTATCTATAGTAATAATGATGCCTAGCATTGGCGTCACTGAAATGAGAAAGAATAAAAGTATTCTTTCAGTGATAAAAACAGTCAATAGACAGCTTTGATTATTCCAACTAGTCCTTACTAGTTAATAATTTGTAATGTGTTACTAAAACGTTCTTGGATTTAATGTTTGGAGTGAACCTATTAAGAACTATCACCTACTATTAATGATGACTTATTGCTTAGCATTGTAAACAACCATTATTCTCAATTTAAACAACTCGTTTTAGCAGTTGATAAAAGACAATATCTCATTTTTTACGCTACTTTACATTGCCTTAACTACATTCAGAACAAAACAGTTTTTTTTTAAATTATTATTATTATTATTTATTTATTATGGCATGGAGAAATCTCCTTGAGTCAACCAAATAGAAGATGATACATAAATCATAATTAGTGCATCTTCTAAATCTTTAGGTCTCAGTAAACAAAAAGAAGAAAATGCAATTTGTTTCATTTGATGAGTTTTTAAAAGTCAAGGTCCTAACCTTGACGACAAAAAAGTTGAGTTTCAGCTGCAATAAAAATAAAATATGACACGATACAAAATTCAAGTATAGCTTCAATGTTCCATTTTATCCCAGTAACAATGGAAAGGACAAAATGTTGATGAAAAAAGAATTGTCCACGACTAGATTTTTTTTAAAACAGATTTTGATACGTGCGGTTTTTAGTGCGAAACCATAAATCTGGAGTCAGCTACTTTCCAATTGTTGAAATCTAACTTCACATTCGTCATTAGCAATTAAAACCTTATTTTCTGTTATTTTATCTTCAAATTAGGATAAAATAATTAGATGAAATAAGTTCCCTCACTATTCGCGGTAAGTGTTTATTTTTTATTGGAATATTAACGTTTTAAGATTTCTTTTAAATATAAATGGAGTTGTTCCGAAAGTACTAAAAGTTAATTCGTTATATTTTAACTTCAATTTGTGTGGTACTACTGACGTAAATAGTTATTGTTTACGTATTTTTTGTTTACTGAGGCATTAAGATTCATGAAATTAGAAAAAAGCACAAGAGTAATGGGATGTTTAGTCAATAGTGTTTACTTAATGCTGCATAGTATGTACAAGCAGAGAAATTGTTAGGAATTTTACTATTCTTTGAAAAGTAGTTTCCATTTTCAATAACAATTTCTCCATAAAGAATTTGAAACATTACAAAAATTGTTTTCTACACTTTTATATATATATATATATATATATATATATATATATATATATATATATATATATATATATAAATGTTCTCAGAACACTAAAATTTACTACAATTTTTCTCAGTGTAACAGGTAAAGTTGACTAAATTAAGAATAGTGGATTAAAAGTGGACAATATTCTTAATATATATATATATATACTAATATATACTGAATTATGAATTTACTTTGGTAGTTCAAATCTACTAGTTAAAAACACTAACCAAAATATTATCGGCCATCGGTAATTATAGATAATTTACAACAATTTCAGTGTTTAAACAAACATTGTATGAATTATTTTAATCGTTTTAAAATATTAAGTTAACTTTTAATATCATGCCAGTTACTAGATAGTAGTAAGCAAATAGTTATTACAAAAGTTGCATCAGAAATTCGTTTTAGTTATTGCAATTATAAAAAGTTTTAATAATGTCAACCCAAATAATTAATTGAATTTATGAACTGAATTGATAATAAAAAGAATTGAATTTTAAAATAACTACTAGACATATTTAATATATACTTTTGTAATAACTGTTAAAGTTTCCTGGTACTTTGGAGGTAACACAATGCTTTTCGTATATTAAAATATAAATTCAATTACTGCTTGGAATTAAATTATCAATTAAACGTTAATTTTTATTATTTTAATCATATTAATGTTTTTAAATAAATTCAAGCTCTGAATAATTTAATAGATTTAAATGAAACACATTTGATAGTTAACCCCCTTGAGCACTAGTTTTTCTTTTCCCATATGGAAACAGTGTACTTTGGACGAATATATTCGTAATGGTGAACAGGAGGGTTAAAGAAATACAAGTAATAAATATTTTAGTTACAACTTATGTGATAGTTTGTTTATTAAGCTCCTACTATTGGTGTCGTGGCTTACTAAAATGGTCATCCATTTCAATTTATTTTTCAGTTCAAAGTTTAACAATAGTACTCGACTTGACTGTTCAAAATAATAAAGAAACCTGTTTTATATTTTTGCTTTATTTTTAATACTAACTAGCAAACGACCACGTTTTACGAAGTCTTAGTAAATACTTGTTATACTCGAAAGTAATCGTTAAACTAAGTATCTGGACTAGTACAGTTGAACTACTTTAGCGTATTTCTAATTCACTTACTAATTCATACTTAAAGTCATTTATTATGATTACCTAAGACGACTTACTTACTACTAAATTAACTGTTAGTATTATTATCACCAATATTAGATACATTAATGATTATTTATCATTAGGTAGTTTTTTTATTGGTTAATAGTAATGACAGGTGATTTAAAGTTTTATTTTTGACTGATTTTTAATCACACTTCTGCAATAAATATACTAGAAGAAAATTAACGATAAGTACTGACTATTAGTTTTTGCGTAATCTTATTACTGAATGATAGAATAGTTATTTAGAATATTTTTAAAGTTTACAATGGTTGTATGCGACTAAAATGGGAATGAGTTAAATTAAATAAAAAATGGAAACGGTCAACTTGTTCCGATGCCAACTAATAACAATAACTAGCATTGGATAAATTTTATTCTAAAACCAATCTGAATCAACTTATAATTTAATTTTAGTTGTAATAATTAGATATTTTATGATATTGATATTAACTTTTTTAAACGTAGTGACATCAACTGAAAATGTTATATTTTAAAATCTATTATCATTCTACTAAAATGAAATTACTAATTTCAAGTATAATTTAATGCGATGACAATAAGCAACAGCTTACAGTAATACAAAATCGAGTTAAAGTGGAACACTGACGTGGAATATGCTACCAGTCAATTTCTGTATTTATTTAAAGGAAAAAATGTATTTCAAGTGAAAGACACGAATTACTAATTGTACTGAATGATTGTGTAAAGTCACATTAAATAATTTCTGCAATTAAGTTGAATTTAATAATGTATCAACTACAATAACATAAACAAAATAATTTAATTAAAACATGTGCAGTGTAGAAAATAATTATTTGACATTCATTTTAATTTAATAATATGCCAACAGTTAGAAATTCTTCAGTATTAAAAAGTAACATAAAAATTTAATAAATGTTAGTAACAACAAAATAAAATTAATTCATATAAAACGTAAACCGAAATACTTTTTTTTTATTTAAGCAATTTAAATAGTATTTAGGTTTATTCAGCTACACATTAAAGAAGTACATCTGCGTTAACAGGTTGTAAACAATAATATAATAAAAATGTGCAAGTTACTAAGAAACATTAACGTTTAGAACTGGATCGAAATTTTTGGATTAACCACTTACTAAAATTGTTATTAAATTAAACACCTCTAGCATATTACAATATTGGTTCATTCCATTTATTTTTCCGTAAGTAAAAAAGTTGCAACTTTCCAATCTAATTTGGAAATTCCTTTACAAAAGATAGAATGGCTAAACTGATAATCCAAAATTTGATCCGAAAAGGTATCGCTATGTTTCATTGGCCTCGAAGTAATCGACGCCTACAGTCGGGAACTTTTTCAATTTTGTTGCATTTGGAGATTGCCGGTTTTAATTAACTGAAAATGAAACGTGACACTGTGAAAAAATTGTTCTCCAGCGTCAAGTTTATTTCTAGTGGAATTTTCACAGTATAATTAATTAAAAGATAAATTTAAATTAATAGAAACTGTATTTTTATACTGGCCGTCCTTGTAATTAAGTGTATTGTCATATAAAAATGGTTGGTTTGTACAGTGTATGTTTGCGTACTTTTAAGTTGTCGTTTCTCTTGTTTTGAAACGTCAATTTTATTTGTAACAAATAACACGCCAGTATTTATGTTAGAAATGAAAAATTTTCATGCTTATATTTGTTTTATTTTCTAAAAGTGACATTTGTTTATTTTGATAATTGAATAATTCGCTTTTTCTCATATTTAACAATCTGTAGAGTGCATATTTCTAGTAAATTTGTTGGGTATTCTGTCGTTATCAACCTATTTATAGGCAGAGGTGAAATATTTACTACGTATTTTAAATTTGCACAATACGAGTGTCATTATGCAAATTTTCAGGTTTGGAATTTATATTTTGCTACATTTATTTACAGAAGAAAAAAGTTTATATAAATAATATTGCAAAAGTTTTTAAGAGTATCATTACACTTTATTCAGTAAATATTTTTAGTTCTTCTTCAAACCCTCACCAGTACTCAAACTGTAATGGTATAGAATTTTAACACACTCAGATGGAAAAATCGAATAACGTAATGTTTTTGCTTTATTTTTCGAGGTTTGTTGCTGCTATTAATATTTGACATGTGACTAGATGAAGTATTTAATTTTTTATGTTACTAGCAGAATTTAACAGATATTTGCTACAAAGGAATTGTTGTTAAATTAATGTAGATGAAAATTTGGATACAGCCAGAAATTATCACAATTTGAAATTAAATAATGAAAAGTAAGTTAAAGGGAAATGTCATAAGAGTGAAAAGAATCTAGCTTTTGTCATGTGCGAATTATTATAGGCAATTACTAATTACGAGTCAATTTCTCATTACATGTCTTATTTGACTTACACAAAATTTTAAACGAATTACACAAAATTTTAGCTTTAACTGATTCATATTTCTATACTGGATTAGGATTAACTGATGTAAATGAGAAACGTAAAATGTTTTTCAGTTAAGAATAATATTTAAATTATGGTTTTCAGGGATTATAGCATACAATGGAACATATTTGCCAATTATCTCCTTACATTTAACACGTGTAAAAATTACATTTTTCAATAAAGAAAATATTTGATTGTCTTAGTCACTAAAACTAATAAAATAAACCCTATATTTGCGTCCTAGCATATTTGAATGGTTTTCCAAAACAAAATAAATAACTTTTTCTAATTTGATTAAACAGAGTATTTATCGACATTTCTATTTAAAACTGGCACTTATATACACGTTGTGGGATGTTATTGTATTGTTATATTATATTGTTTTTTCGGACAAAAGTTTTTACATTAATTTTGGTAATTCTAAGAATAAATAAAAGCACTGATACATTTCTTTCTAAAACCTTAAAATTTAATTTGGAGAATTTTCAGGAACAATAATGGTAAAATGGCAGGGCACGAGGATTATCGTTTTAGGAAATTAAAAGTGGGGAAAGAAGTTACAACGGAACATAGCACATTTTAAAAAATACAGTAGCAAAAAGCACAAAAGTTGTACGATAAAACCCTGGTTATCCCTAAATTTAAAGTAGCCGTGAATAAGAGTCTCTAAGTGAGTAGCAAGTACTTAAGGAAACCTTGTATCTGTTCAAATATCAAATAATGTTTCAGCAATTAAAAAAAGAATCGTTTTGAAAAATGACATATTTCTAAACAAATTTTTTTCTTTCAAAGATTGTTGCAAATTTATCATTTTAGTTTTTTAGCATTTATTTGCCATTTATTTCTGTATACAAAATTTTTTGGCGCATAATGTGGATAGGGAAACTTTGTACCTCCGCTGTAATGGAAGCGCTTAACTCTTTTTGGTACGATATGGTAATTACAAACTATACAGCAGTCTTGGTTTTTGGGGTCGGGAAATGCAAAACTGGTTTTAGATTCTCAAAATTCAAAATTGCGGATCCAATGCGGAAGCTCGAAAATTGGATATGATTGAAAATGAATAATCTTAGGTGTTGTGTGCTTACTGAAGAAGGATGTTTTATCAATATTTGTTATTTTCAAAATTCCAAATGACGAATCAGATGTAGAAAATGGTCGTAAATCCTTATCACGTGTTAATGGGTTACTAATTATTAATGTCACCTTCTATTTTCGGGAGAGCTTGAAAACAAGCTGTACTATAAATATGCACTTTGAAATGTCCATTTCTTTTTGCATAAAATAATTTGTCTACAAATGATTTCAAACGATTAAAGTAGTATGCTGCGTAAAATAGCTTTATAATAAACGTAGGCAAATCTCATCCAATTTTCATGATTCTCTGACATTATAATATATTGATATGAAATATGAAATAAATGGATCTTTTGTTTTATTAAATTTACTATAGATAGTACAAACTTATTTTATGGAATGTGTTCTGTCAACGCAGACATGGATCTGCAAGTCTATACATAAACGCAATATGATAAATGTGAAGTGTTAGGATGTTAGAAATTATGATAATATTACCAGTTTTTGTCCATAATATCGATACGACATTTTCGTTTGTCAAACAGGTTTTTCTCAAGCGTTAATAAAATACAAACTAACAAACAAACATTTTGAATTTTGTGAATGTGATGTAAGATTCGTATTCAGCGACCCCACAAACCTTTTTGGTAAGATTTCGATCGCACATTTATTATATATAAAAAAGTAGTACTTATATGGTTAAATTCTAATTTATAAGAACAACAGATTAAATTACTTATAAATTGTGTATAATATGTCTATATCCGTAGATACAAATTCAGAAAAAAGTGAAAAGTTTGCGTTAGAACTAAAAGATATAATATTCTAAGGAGCTGCAATATATTGGTCTCTGCGACTGAAAGGGTTAAAAAATAGAAAACTACTGGCAGGTCGAATCGTGACCTTTTAGGAATCATCAGTAAAAAAAAGTTCTATAAAAATCATCGGAAAAATAAGAATTATTATTCGCATTTACGTTCAGGTTCCAGTACATTTAACGTACTTTAAAACAAAAAACAATTCGCCATGTAGATTCGGAAAAATGCTTCCGGTAAACTTGAAAGAAATTATTTTCAGAAAACGCGTTTAATGTTTTGGCTACGTTTTTTTGCTGTAAATTGCAATTTTGTGTAGAGGCACGTTCTTAGCAAGAACCTAAAACCCAAGACAATAAAATGCAATTACAAAAAATGAAATATGATTCTTTATTCAAAGTTGGTTCAAGCCAATCGTGCACGATTAGTAAATAACAAAATTGAAGTTTTTTTCAATCAAATAAGAGAATTACTATGTGAAAAATAGGACAAGCTATAAGATTCAACAGCTTTTAAACGTTTTTATTTCTTGTTCACATCATCGTTAGAAATTAAATTGAAAATTCAAAGGAAAATAATCGTTAAATATAGAAATAATTATGTAGAATATTATTTTTAGCTACGAAAGTTTCAGCTTCTCATTTGAATATGTTTTAAAATAATTGAAAACCCTCGTAGAACGGGTCATTTAGTATTAATTGAATTCGATTAGGACATTTTCAGAATTTAATATTGTCTTACACTCTAAAGAACTTACAGTGAAAATTGAGCCACTCTCTGCTAAAGATGACTTTTTCACTATTTCTAAACATTAAATTTCACTTTATTAGAGTGAAATGTTTCCATCTACTTTAATAAAGTGAGATTTTCACTTTAGAAATAGTGAAAAAGTCACTTTTTGCAGAAAGTGGCTCTATTTTCACTTTAAGAAATTTAGAGTGTATTCACAGCCGAATAATATGTTATTATCCCACCAGTAAGATTCAATTATCCCACATAATCCAAATATGTGGGCAAAAATATTGATGTGGATCTACTTTTTGACTAAACTGAAGGTCAAAGGTGTCAAAGATCTTGTTTTCTGACGTTTCGCAAAAAAAAAAAATAAAGAAATGCAAAACGGCAGATTCAATATGTCCAATGAATTTTTTTAAAATTCGAATCACTTAAAAAATCTTTCTAATACACGATATTTTATTTTTGACTTTCAATTTGATCAAAAAGTAGGTCCTATTCAATACTTTGACGTATATATTTGAATTCTGCGGGGAAAATCATAATCGACTCTTACTTATTGGGCAACAAAATTTTGTTGTTCTGAGTAATTAACTATAAAATCTTCTCTTATTGTTTATTTTCATCGGTAAACAAGATATCACAAACTTCGAGTAATGTAAATTTTTCTAATATTAATCGTGGTATCGATATTCTTTTAATAAACTAATCATATATTTCTATTCGTTTTGTTGCAAAGATTTTTGTATTTGTATACTCATAATTATGACCTTTGTCTAAACGATGTAGGATTAAACCCGTCGAAAATTCGGGTGCACCTCAAAAACCCGATAAATCACGAAACACACACTTCAAAAACCTGACATTCAAAAACCAGATATTTAAAAACAGGACATTCAAAAACCAGAATTTCAAAATGTACATATTATGTAATTGTAATTAATGATTGAATTTTAAATGTGCTGACTGATGTGTGCTGAAATGTGTAAACTGATTTGAAACTCAAGTGACCTACGTAATTAACCCCTTGGTCAAACATTTTTATCCCTGAAATGACCTTTCAGTAAGATTCAAGGACGGTGACCCGAGATCATTTTTTTATGTAGTGAAGCTACATTCGGAGGTGTCTGTATTTTTAAATTTTTGGATGCGTATATTTTAAAATGTCTGTTTTTTGTAAAAAAAAATTTGTTGTAAGTTCCTACAAAATTAATATGATCACTTTTGTTTTAATAATCATAAGTTAGAAGTGACTTTAAGATGGAGAATTGCACTGAATTCAATATCACACTCACAAAAGATGAATATTTTGAAGGTGAGCGAAAAGTAGAGACTAATTAAGAAAGTTTTCGTTGGACATTTAAATACATTGTTATACATACTAACTAATGTCATGCACACCCGTAACCTTAGTATTTACATATATTAGACCGACAGGAAACGAACGGGACATTTAAACCTTCGAAATCATGCGTTTACATTAGGATACCTATTTAAAAGTTATGTTATTTGGACATTATAAAAGTAATAAATTATAAATTTCTAGAAAAAAAGGATCTTTCAAATCGCTCTTAGTTATTACATTTTGTAAATATTAATTTTCCACAACAAGATTGTAAAACCTAACGGATATTATATATTTTATTAAAAATTAATATATAGATTTTTAAGAGATCTCCATTTCGTTTTTAGGAACTGAATTCACATCTGTGAGTTATCTCTGAAAGATTCTTCGGAGACAACCACATAATTAACCATACATCTATTTTAGATCCATTCGACCAAAAACGAGCTTCTAGCAAGATGTTGTAGCGTGACTCCATATCATCTCTCAGAGATGGATACATTTTTAAATATCCATCAAGAATGGTAATAAATATTAAACCTTCGACGCTAACCAAAAGAAAATAAAAGAAAATAATAGAAATGAAAAATGTACTATTCGACACAAAGGCATTTGCAGCGGAATAAAACTTACAAAGATTACAAAGAACGCTCACCAGAATAAGGAATTGAAAAACAGCATAAAATTAGAAAACACATTTATTCAAACGGATGAGAAGCAAACTAGTAAAAAACAAGACCAATCCAAATTACATTTGAATATCATAAATTTCAAAAGTAGACATTAAAAATGACGGTGACAGATGAAATTATGTCAGAAAGAAAATAAAAAAAAATTGCTCTTCGCTCTCCTGCATCTTCCTGACCCATTTTCGAAATCGCTCTCTCCTAAGAAAGAGTTTAATATTTATGTTTCCCTCTGTATTATTTACCTGCGCACTGTCCGTGCCCATTCTTAAATATTTCCTCGAAAAGTGCATTTTCATATCTCAGTCTTATCTTCCGAGTTCACGCTCAAATAGACAACAGGTCTCCCCTGTACGTGCGCGCATACAGGATTATTATTTTCTTGCTCGTTCATATTTATTTTTTCATTTTCACATTGGCGATTTTTCCCAGTGCGCCTTTCATTTTCCCCATCTCCATTTTGACCCCCTCCAGTCATTCCCGAGGGAACAGTTTCGTTGTTTCTTGTTCTTGTTCGGTCCACCATATTTCCTTATTCGCATTCTATGGAGGAACAGACGCGTTTTCATTTGCGATTCTCTTTTCGCAGTTACTCCCTCTTATTTTTATTTGTTACGTACTGGCGCTTATTCTTTCGATTCTAATTCCCAGGGCGCTGTTATCGCTTTCCTTGCTCAAGTCTCTTATATGCCAACGGGTCTTCTTTTTATTTTCTTTGTTTCGCCTATTGGCTCATATCTACTTGTAGGTATGAGGATCTTGGCTGTTTGGTACGGGACAGGGAAACTTTCGTATTCGATCTTTCGTTTCATCGTTTTGTGCATCGTTTTCGTTATTCATTCGTTTCTTGCCCCCGTTGCGGTTCCACTCGTTCCTTCGTTCAGTTTTGGTGTGTGTGTATATGTATATGTTTTATGGTTTTCCACATCTTTATCCCTCTCGCAAGCATTTTCTACTGGCGGCTCATCCCCCGGCTCGAATGTCGGTTTGTTTCTCAGACAGCTCGTTTTTCTCCGGCTCGGAATATCGCAAGAGGCAACGGGGAGAGAATAGGGCGAGGATCGAGAGTGGTTTTATTTTTTTTTTTATTTTTTCTCTCTCACTTTTCAGGAGAGATCGATGTGGCGTCACGAGGTTCTTACTCTTCGAGACTCGAGATTTCAATGTCATTCTTACGTTCGACCGTTCACGATATTTCATAGCGATATCTGTTCGCGAGACTTTTCTCGGTCGCTTTCGTGTTTTTGCATTTTTTATAGGTCTTAGTTCAGTAGGAACGTTGACGCGAAAGGGAGTGTCGGGTTAGGGAATTCGAACCGAGAAAATAACAGCTGTTCGAGAGGCTTTTGTTTCAGTCGTTGGATTTGGTACGGATACGGTCTAGATAAATGGGGTGGCGATAAGTTACACTACCGAAATCGAACAAGTTGAAATCACAATAAAAGGGATTGAAAGTTGATCACCGACCTAACTAAACTTGTAGAAACTGGCGGGTAAATGGAATATAAATTCACGAAAAATGATAATTGTTGATAAATGGCGAAGAAATTGGATATGTTTGGAGATTATCTAACAAAAATATATCAAGTACCTTTTCATTTTGAGAAATACAAATAAATATATTCTGATTAAAAACGTGAAAAATTTGTTAGATACAATCCTCACAAATTCAAAAATGTGTAGATATGAAAGTGAACAATTATATTTTAAAAACAATTTGAAATTCAGAAAAAAGACTTATATTGACAAGTGGTCGATTGGAATCAATTAAAAAAAAATCTGTCGAAAACGCGAAAACCCTGATACATAGAGTATGATAGCAAGGCGTTAGTGAATATTAAAATAGATAAAAACTGATTTGGATCAATTAAAAGATGAAACGAAATCAATAAAACCTCAATCGTTTAATAAACGTTTCAATTTGTCTTTGTTTCAATTTAAGGAATAAATATGGTTTATTTAGTTTATTACGTATAATACAGTAAAGTCCCGGTACAATTGACCGCTCGGTTTCTCGCCTTCCTCTCCCGTATTGTTATATTTGTCAAAAGAAGGGGTGCGCCGCTTCTCTTCCTCTCTTCCTGAGGCAAGGTGGGGGAAAAGAGAGCGGCGACAGACAAATATAACGAGACGGATATGGTCAAATATGTTGGGACCTAAACACAGCGAGACGCAAATATACCGGGACTGTACTGTAATTAGTTTATGTTTCACTAAAGCTTTATAAATTGATTTGTAAAAACGTTTTATAAACGGAGAATTTTTCGGAAAATTTTATTTTTTTAATATACTTTTGGTTATGAAAGACATTACACATTTTCTATAATTTTACATATGCATTTCCTGTAATTTTACTTACACGTGATTTTATGGCATTTAGAAAACGATTTTTTAACGTTTAAAAGACGTTTACATACACGTATTTTAAACGTATGTAATAATGGTATGTAACAAACATCTATTATACGATTGTTTAATACCACAAAACGTTTACATTGTACACCTATACCACTTTCAAACGAACCTGACCTATAGTAAACGTATATTAAACAATAAAGTCTGTAGGGAGATTAATTTAACGGTTCATATTGCTGTTCCATTTAGTAAACGGGTCAACGGTTTCGTCCACTCTTTTAAAAGTGGTATAGGTTCAACGTTGTAATAAGGTATGTCACAAACGAATATTAAACTGAATTATGCACACGTTCTATTACCAGAGTATTTGTGAGCAAATTTAAACATCTACACGTACATTTATGCACAATATTACACATTAAATGCACAATAAGTTCCGATAAATTTACGATACTTTGTAAACGTTTAAAATACGTTTCGTATAATACACGCATATTATAAAGGTATACGATAGACGTACATTAAACGACAGTACAGCACACATGTTACCTATATACAATATTATACGTTTATCAAACGTAATTAAAATGCATATTATTTATGATCCTTCATAAGTAATTTTATTGACGTTTAAAATGCGTTTTGTATAATATACACGTCCTATGAAACAATATGATAAACGCACATTAAACGACAGTTTAATAAACGCCTTAACAATACATTATATAATATCTGTACACATATACAATAGTACAATGCATGTACACCATTTTTAAGTCAAATGTTTACGGAAATGTATAATAACAAAACGTAAAGCATGCGTATAATAAAGGTATGATAAACGTTCTTGTTGTTATTGGCAATGTGGTAGTAAACAATAGACGAATAAAAACATTATAACATAAAGCAAAATGAGACATGTTGACAAACATTTACATATATTGAGAAAAGATGTGAGATACAAATTGAAAATGTAATGTTTAAACGATAGAATACAATTAAACATAAAAAATATAAATTAAATTAACTTTGGAAGAATGCACGTTGGGGAAAATGTTTCAGATATTAAATTTCCCATAAGTATTCAATCGTGACCTGAAATTTCACCTCAACTGTGACCTTGAATGTTATTTCAAAGACGAATTGATTATTTTAATTGAGATATTTTTTACCACAAAAAAAATGTAAAGAAGAAAGTATTTTACATTCATATATGAATTTCATCACGTCCTTGCCTATGTCTTTGAATGTCATTTCAAGGGTGAGTTGGTTTTCTCGATGGAAATCCGCATTTTTTACCACATGAATTGCAATAATTTGTTAGTAAGAGCGTTTTTTGGTAAAAAATTTATGTTCAAATGTAATAGTGAATTTTACTTTGAAGTGATTTTCAAGGACACAATGAAAGTCAAATTCCAGCAGAAAATTCTATATAGATTTTGTCTAAAACTTTTTTTTTTAAAATATATTCTGTAAATAAAAAGTTATTTCGGCGTTTCCACACTTTTGAATTTCGTTACATCCAGGAACGATTACTGAATACAACAATATAAAATCGCTAAAACAGATTTTAAAAATGTATTGAAATTAAATTTCAATCAATTTAACAAATAAAATTGTACTTCCGAAATAAATAATTTAAAGTGAATTTTAATATTTTGCATAGTAATTTTGATAATACACTTCAAGAATCATGTTTATTAACCACTTTACACGCTATTGTATTGCGTGATATATTGTGATTATTATAAAAAAGAAGGAAAAAGAATTCTGTATGTAAGTACGTGACGTAAAAGTGCGCGGAAACGTCATAAAGATTATTTAATGCTTGTTGGCACGAATTTAATATACCGCAACACATGTTTTAAGTTATTATATCTGAATTATGAACAAATTATTTAAATTTGTTGTTAACACATTTCCGTTCTTCTTGCGCACTTTTACATTCAAATGATCATATCTTTTGTTTTCTTTTATTTTTAAAATGCATTGTAAGCAGACTAATACTTACTAGAGAATTAAAAAATTTCTTGAGTTTACTTACAAAAAGTAATGAAGTATTTAACGAAGGTCTCATAAAATAGGTAAATTATATATGCAAACTTAAATGTAAACTTAAAACTTTTTACTGTGCAAACAAACGCATCATTTTAAGCAAATTCTTTGCACTACAAAATTAAAATTTAAATACTTAATATCGATTGATTTTTTATTATTATATATTTCTGTGATTTCATGTATTTATTATATGTTTATAATATTAAAAAATTTTATTTTATATGCTAAATATAATGGTCATATTATGCAGTCAACTTCAATTTTGTATTTTATTAATATTATAATTACTACATATTACAGACGTGTTTACATTTTATATGATTAAATTTTATTAAGTATGTATGTTGAACAATAAAAATGTACTGATATAAGCACCCTTTAACAATATTATAAAAATCGAAATAAAATAATCTTTTTTTAATGTATATTTGTTATTTATTATTTCTGATTTATCCTGATTTGCCCAGTATCCTTTATTTAAAACCATGTTTGTAATATTAAGTAATTTATACTAGATCGTGTAATTTTATATTTTACACGTAATGTACAATTCTAAATTCAGTTGTAAATGTTTTCGTAGCATATATATATATATATATATATATATATATTATCATACATAGAGTGTCACATAGTACCCTGTTAGAAATTATATGCATTTTTATTGTTTTGGACCTAATTATTAGGAAAATATATTGGATAGAAACAAAAAAAAATATTGGTTTTATTTTTAAAAAATATAGGTTTTATCTTCATTGTTTCATTGTTCGGAGCATACGTAAATCATTGAGAAAGATCTGAAATATTTAAAGATAATAATATATGTTACATGAGGATTTTTTCTTGTACTCGACCGGAGAAATCGACGTATATAAATTTTAGTATTAAACGAATTTTATCTCAGCATCATCAAATGAAAACTGAACATTTCCATTATAAGGAAATTTACGGTTGAATTTTAAAGGTGTTATACTTTTGATTTCATTTTGAAAACGCATATCTTATTGATTAGTCTTTGATAAATTCTATGGAGTTAGTAAATATAAATAGTTAGTGGTTCATTCCGTAGTTTAGCATAAGCTCCAAGTACCCTGCAGCACTTGCAATAGATTCAATACATAATGGTATAAGTCGACTTATATCATTATCAAATGTGCACTAGTGGACTTATAATTATCGTATTTGATTTAGCGTATAATTAAATGATCAAACGAACTTACCAAGTGAAGTTCGATCATAATTGCATGATTGCCTCTTCCGAAGATGATCATAATGTAGTCTCCTTCATCTGTAGATATTGCCACAAGATTTAAAGTCTAAAAATCTCCTATATCTATATATATTCAGAGCCGTCATCTCTAAGTCATTCATTTAAAGTTGTATTGTCGTAACATGAAAAAGAAAAATGGGTAGGGCAGGGGGGGATTGATCATCTTCGGAAGAGGCAATCATGCAATTATGATCGAACTTCACTTGGTAAGTTCGTTTGATCATTTAATTGCATTTCTCGCCTCTTCCTCGATGATCATAATGTAGTTGTTTAAAGATGTTACGACAAGAGAAAATAGAAGTACGTGTAATTCACCAATTACAATGTTAAAATACTTTTTGCGAATACATCATCATTTGTTACGTTGAGTTTATAAAATCGCACAAATGTATGCGTCTTATTTGTCCAACCTGCGGTTTTTCTTATCGTCTCAATAGAAACGCCTTTTCTACTTGCTGCAGATGCATGACGAGCACTATGCGAGGAAAATAATTTTGTTTCAATTCCGCTTTTTGTTAAAAGATTTTTGAACCATCTGCTGATTGTTTGTTTGGTAGCGCATTCATAAGGTAACATATAAATAATTTCGAAATTTTTCTTAATTTTTTAGAACGATCTATGCGATCTAACGCATAAATTTAATAATGGTTGTGATCGATTCAGGCCTGAAGTTTTTATTTTAGCGGGAATCCTAATTTGTGCACCTGAATCTGTAAATATAATATTTTCAATATCTATCAACGAAAAAGTTTGCATCCTATGGGCAGTTGTTAAAGCAATTCAGCCAATCAATTTTTCATATAATGATTGAAATGAAAGTTTATCATGAGGATATAATGATTCTAGATAAATTAAAACTTTTTTCGGATTCCAAGTAGAATCGTACTTGGGAGTATTAGGTCTGTTATTATAGATTCCTTTGAAAAAAACGTGTCATTTCTGCGTCTTTACCGATGTGTGGACGTATAATTATTGAAATTGCAGAACGATAACAATTCAGTGTTCCATACTTCAAACCATTATTAAATTGTTCGGAAAGAAAACACATTACATCCTTAACTGTACCATTAAAAAGATTGACATTTTTTTTTAAATTACAAAAAGTCCACCAACGCTTTAAACCACGTTCATACTGTTTGATGGTACTTTCGGAAATCGATGCTAATTGTATATCAATAGCTTCCTCAGGAACATTTCTTAATCTGAATGCCTCGCTGATACAACTCCTGCCATAAGTGAAAGAGAACTTCGTAACGGATGAGGTGCTCTATTAAAAGATTTCAAGAGATATCATCTGGATTAAATATGATCGGATTAGAAACCAGTAATTTTTGAAACGCAGGAAACCATGGCTGACCAGGCCAATATGGAACTATTAAAATCCCTTTGCTCCCTTCTAATTGAATTTTCTTTAAAACTCTCAAAATCAAAGAAAAGGGCGGAAAGTCGTAAAAATAGTATTTTTCCCCGGAAATAATAAACGCATCGATTGCAAATGCTTCCGGATCTATGTGCCATGCAATATAGGTATGACATTTGGTATTATATCTGCTAGCAAAATGATCAATCTCGGGTTGTCCCAAGGTGTTTACAATTCTTTTGTATGCTGAATTACACAATTCATATTCCAGTTCAATTTTTCTTGTTTCTTTATCTGCGTGAAAATTTTCTTTCGAACTTATGTATGATGCAAACACATAAATATTTCGCTTTTCGCACCAAGCCCATAGTTCTCTACTTAATACATTTAGTTTTGATTTCATACTTCCCATCCTATTAATACAAGCAACACCGGTTGAGTTGTCTATGCGTAATAAAATTTCGCAATTACGTAAATTGGAATCAAAACATTTTTAGGCCTAACAGAGCTGCTCTGAGTTCTAGGCAATTTATGTGCCATGCAATTTCGGAGTCTTTCCAATTTCCATGAGCCTTTTTTTTTTTTTTTTTTTTTTTTTTTGAAAAAAACCTCCTCCGGTGAGGCATGTATCCGAAAAAATTTCTAAAATAAAATTTTGTGGTTTAATAGGATTTATTCTATTAATATTTAATAACCAGCATGTGAGATCAGATTTAATTTCCCCGTTAATAAACATTTTATATTGTAATTAAATTTATTTCTTTGTAAAGCTTTAAGCTTCCATTTTTCTAATATTTTAGTATATTTCCAACTGTAATTAACTGCTGGACAAGATGTTGTTAACGATCCTAAAATTTCAGCAAAAGTTCGAATTTTGATTGGCTTTTTGGAAAGTAAATGATTTATTTTTTGTAAGATATTTTGTATTTTGTTTTGTGGTAAGGATAAGGACACATTTCTGGAATCAAAAATAAAACCTAAAAAGGTACACGCTTGAGAAGGCGTAATTTTAAATTTTTTATCGTTTAGTATAAAACCAAGATAGATTAATAATTGTTTTGTCGTATTTATATTTACCCAGCAATTCTGATAAGAAGAGCCTATTAGTAATAGATCGTCTAGATATATTATGTTCGTTAAGCTTTGATGACGAAGAAACGAAATTACTGGTTTCATTAATTTTATAAAAACGTATGGTGCGGTGGATAGACCAAGAGGTAAACAGATAAATTGGTATAAATTACCATTTAAATAGAATTTTAAGAATATTTTGTGAGTTTTGTGTATAGATATATGAAAATAAGCATCTTTTATATCAATTGTGCCAAAGAAATGGTTTGCTTTGATAATATTAGAAACAGTTCGGCAATCCTCCATTTTGAAGCGGGTTGTATGTACAAATTTATGTAGAGGGTTGAGATTTTAGTTAAATAGGACCGCCTTTCTATCTAATTTAAATAAAAATAATTATATTAATATATTAAATAATTATAAGGTTTCGGAATTAAGAAAATTCCAGAAATAAATTGATGATTTTCAGGCATACTTTTTTCAATTGCACCTTTCTCTAAAAGGATGTTAATGTTTTCTTGTATCAATGTAAATTCTTTTCCATTCAAAATATTTTCTTTAGGATTATAAAATTGTTTTGGTATTTGCATGAAAGGTACTTTGTATCCTTTAATCCAATTTAAAACACTTCTGTGAGATCACTGGTGTGTATCTTCGACTCCTCTGTCTGGATCTCCTCTGCAGGTGGAGTTTCGAATTTTTTGAATATTTTTCAATATTATTTATCGGTTTCACATTCAATTTTTGTTGATTGGGTGTTTTTGATTTCAAATCTTGCTTAGTTTTTTCTAAGGATTTTCGTAGATTTTATACGATGTTTCAGATTTGGACCGAACAATAAATTGTTAGTCGGAGCTTTAACTAACATTTTTTTCATCGTCGGATTTATTTTGTTTGAAATAATCGTTTTTCTCGTTTCTGATTCGAAAAATTGACATTGTGCTATAGATTTTGCAGCATCGTTTGACCATTCAAGAATTTTTATTAATTCGCTATTTTTATCCGTCATTTGACAAATCCAAGTAACACTCTTACCCAGGGTGGATAATGCAATTGTTAATAAATTTTGTTTCTTCTCTAATTTCTTGTCAGTCAAAATCGCGGATTCTGGTAAAAAACTTTTTATCTCCTCATTCAACTTTGGTGCTTCCATCATTTTGCAGTTTTCTGGCACTTTGTATTTGTCAGTCAGAGCTGTAACCTCATCTTCTGAGATACCTGATTTTAAGATATCTTCCCATGGTGTAGCAATTTCATTTTGAATAGGTTCATCATATTTTTTCACTTCTGATGAAGATTTGCCGAGTATGTTGAAAATATATTGATCCAGTGCAGATTTTTGTAGGTTATTATCGTCTTTTTCTTGAATTTTCGATTCTGTAAAAAATGTTTAAAAATGTTTAAAATTGAATTGTATTCGTTAAAACATTGAACGAGGTAAATCTGCTGTGTGAAAGATTGATACAACTGAATAGAAGTGTCACAATAAAGTTAACCTTTGAGAAGTATGGTACCATACTTTATGTTGCATAGGTGTTTAATTGATTCGCACAAATCAGAAGAATAGAAGACAGGGACATGAATACTCATGTTTATCTTTGCCAACACACATGTGCAGAATTATCACTGATAATTCCTCCTCACACGAGGACTGCACATGTACAAATTATGATTCTTTTTTACCTTGAGAATCATCTTGTCTCGAATAATTATCCTTGTCTGATCTTTCTTGATTTGATAAATATCCTCTTGAATCACGGTCCTGTGAAGAATGATGATTTTTCGATATACTTCGACTTGACGTATGTCGAGAATAGGAGCAGTAACCTGCGTGTCGTTTCCTCTCTCTCCATTTCTCTTTTTTCTTACGTTTTAAACGTTTAATTTGGTCCTTTAGTTCTCCTTCTGAGTAATCAGAACTAGAAGAATAGGAGCTTATTTTGATTTAAACTTAGTTTTCAAATTATTAACCTTGAACTAATTTTTTCCTTGCGGCGTTGTCTACACAAGACAAAAGAATGACTTAGAGATGACGGCTCTGAATATATATAGATATAGGAGATTTTTAGACTTTAAATCTTGTGGCAATATCTACAGATGAAGGAGACTACATTATGATCATCGAGGAAGAGGCGAGAAATGCAACTAAAATATTTAAACTAACAACAAACTAATTTACGTTAAAAGGTGTAGTTAACAAACAATATTGCATTTTATGCAGTGAAAACCGGGTGTTTCAATTGGAAATACTTTTTTGGCACTATTTTTTAAACCAATTTTCATTTTATAACCTAAAATTGTATCTTGCAATTTACTTTCCGCAAAACACGCACTTAGATACCTGAAATATTAACCGAATTTTTAACTGCAGTTTAAGTTTTGTGGCTGCTGTTTTTTCATATATTATGTTTCCAAAATATGCTGCAACTAATAACAAACCTATATTATACTACTTAAACATCTGAGAACATTAGTAGGTTGTGTTAGCTTCGAGACAAAAGTACGTGCTGCAATCGATACTGTGTCTCGATTTCAAGTGACGCGACATGAAAAAGTCTCGATTTAGCTGAAACGTCTTAAATTCAGACACTTTTACCGTCTCCATTATTTGTCTCAGGTTATGAGACACAAAAATGTGTTATTAGGGCATACCACGCCAAGTTTACCTCTGGAAGAAAAATATTGTTTAAAATTTGTTTTTGCACTTTTTCCATGTAAGTTATACCTAAATACTGTACTCTCAATCTCTAACATAGCAACAAAAAAATACATTTGAAACTACGTACTATTTTGTGATTTAGTACCTCGAAAGAGTTATATCATGCATTGCTTGTTACGACGAAAATCAGAAATTAAAAAATTCTTTTATATGTGAATTTTGAATAGGTTGTTTGAAGAGCTTTTACGTAAAATTATCAATAAAATAAAATAACAATATTAAGAATATGAAATCGAAGTTTTAAATACTTGTAAACGTTTTCCACAAAAAGTGCCGTGTTAAGAATTAATTAAAAGAACCATGCGAAACCATGTAATTCAGGGGCCTTCTGTTCCCCAATTTCAATGTTGCGTATATCCTTTAAAATTGGTCGTATCCTAAATTTTGTTTCTGGTATTGATATTAAATTAAAAAAATGAACCTGAAAATTTCAAAATTCAAAATGGGTCACCTAATATGGTAGTAACAAAGAAGGATGCCCACGAGCATATATGTTTTCGTCCCGGAGATGGAACCTCCGGAAGGGATAAATTCGGTTAGAATATAATAAGAACTTACCAAATTTGAGTGTGTTATCGCGTGAGAAATTTTCAAAAATAGTTTTTGAAGTCGCTGATGATACGTAAAAAACATGCAGTAATCTAAGTAGTAACAGTATGCCTGTTGACTGCTTTTTTCTATGTAAAATCCGCGACTTCGACAACAATTTTTTTAACTTTTCCACATGATAAAACATTGAAATTTGGTATTAGTTGTTAGCTCTCATTATATTCTAACCGAATTTATCAATTTCCATCTCGAGGTTGGAAATCACGTATGGTCACGACCATTCAGGACTTTTCATAAAAATTCACATTTTTTCATTTTGGTACTCCATTTTGAATCCGTTATATTCAATTCTCAAATTCCAAGTGTAGATTCGTAATCAACACCTTCAAAATAAATCGCATACAAAAAAATGGGTGCATGAAGGGTTAAAATCATCATGGCTCATCTTTATTGAAGGCTACCTTATTTTATTAGCATTTCAGCAATTTTTAATATAATTAGAGCGACAATAGTGATTATATAATATCCAAGAAAGCTTAAGGCAATTTCCAATATAAAATCGATATTCAAAAAGGACCAAAACGTTTATCAAATGGCGGGTTGAATGCGCTATTGAATCCGATTCGAATCGCTATTTTACGCCTTAAGTAAGTCGATTGCTTCCGAAGGCTGAATAGGACTATTACGTCGTTTCGAAATCGGCGGTAAGCATAAATTCACGAATCTCGTAATGAGATTTCGCGCGAACGAGGACGAAGAGGGATTAGTCGATGGGAAGTTTTTGCAGGGGGTTAGCTCGTGTCGTTGCACCACCGAGGCTGGCTTTCGTGTATAAATCACGTCGCTTTCCGGATGCGGCAGGTGCATATGATTCGTTCGACGCCCACTCTGACATGTTTTTTTTCCACCCTCTTGTTTTCGTAATAACAGAAAAATTCGAGGACTTTCGGATGGACACTTTTCCGTTTGTAATTACGTGTTCTGTTCGTTCATTGCGGTTTTAAATTATTTCCATTTTCCACTTTTTTTGTTGATTTTATTAGTTTACCCTTCGTTGCATTTATATTCCTTTCATTATCATTGGTTAGCTGTCAATCAAAATGAGAAATTTTGTTTTATTGTTCACACTACTTATAACAGGTGCATCTCAAAAAACCGACAAATCACAAATTCTAATTCTAAATTCTGACATTCAAATAGCGGGTGCACCTCGAAAACCCGACAAATAAAAAAACAGGCATTATAAAACATTCATTCAAAAACCAGGCATTTCAAAATACAGACATTTAAAAAACAGACATTGAAGAAAAGACATGTCAAAAAACAGATATTTCAAAATACAAATATTAAAAAATAATACATTTCAATAAACAGACATTCAAGAACCCGACCTTTCGAGTACACCTCAAAAACCCGACATTCAAAAAGCTCGACATTTCAAAATTTGGATGCGTTCCCTACAAAAACAATTATCTCAGGTCACCTCCTTCGTGCTCTCACTGGAAGGTCATTTCAAGATAAAAAATGTTATATTATCATTATTTGCGTATTTTGAAATGTTTTTTTTTTATTAAATGTCTGGTTTTTTTATATGTCTGCTTTGTGATTTGTCAGGTTTTTGAGGTGCATCCCGTATACAGAAACTGTAATTAATGATTGAGTTCAAAATGTCGTTCATAATACAGTGGCCAAATTTATTTGTCCTTCACGTGACCTACAAAATGAATCTCTTGGTCAAATATTTTTGACCTTGAAATGACGTTCCAGTGAGACCTCAAACACGGCGTACCCCAAATAATTTTTTTATATCTTGAACGCACCAATCGGAGGTGTCGAATTGAATGTCTGCCTGTTGAAATGTCTGTATTTTGAGTGTCTGTTTTTTTAAATGTCTGTTTTTTGAATGTCGGGATTTTGAAGTTTCCGTTTTATGGGGTGCACCTCAAAAAGCCGACAAATCACAACACAAACACTTCTAAATTCTGACATTCAAAAAACAGATATTTCAAAAAGCAGACCATTTAAAAAAACAGACATATCACAAACAAACATTCAAAACCCAGATTTACAAAATATGTCTGCATTTTAAAATGTCTGGTTTTTGAATATTTCTTTTTGAAATGTCTGCCTTTTGAATGTCGGGATTTTGAAGTATCTGCTTTATGGTGTGCACCTCAAAAACCCGACAAATCACAAATCAAACACTTCTAAATTATGACATTCAAAAAGCAGATATTTCGTAAAACAAACATTTGAAAAAACAGATTTACAAAATATGTCTGCATTTTTAAATGTCTGGTTTTTGAATGTCTGCTTTTTTAACGTCGGGATTTTTAAGGGTCTGTTTTATGATTTGATGGGTTTTTGAGGTGCACCCCTTATAATACACGTGTCTGACTCAAACGCCCATTTCTACTGAGCGAATATTCTCGCGCGTTGGTCTGACTCTCTTTTCCGTACTACTTGACACTTTCTCCCCTTTTTTTGTTTTAATTTCGTTTCTTGATTACGATATCATTTCATTTAATTGTAGTATTTATTTTAATTTTATTTTAAGTATTATCAATTGAAATGGTAAAGAGAAAAATTGAAAAATGGACCAAATTCACGAACCTTACTAGATAGGAAATGCGGTTTTCACGATTTTACAGCATTATGTTTATACAATAAAGAAATATAAGTAGAAAAATAAGTAGAACAATAAGTAGAAAAAACAAAATTAAAAGTTTGTTTAATTTTATGTTCGACTGGAAAGTAAATAAAACGAAAATTGACATTTATTTCAAATGCATATTTTGTGTTAAAAATAAGATAATGGAAAAAGTATTCGTGAAACTTGAGATAACTTCTTGCAGAACACTACACAAATGAATATATAGCAGACATTTGAGAAAGAAGTGGCTATTACTGACTGTGTACCAATTAATGGACAACCATTTGTAGATTCCTTGTTAGATACACTTGCAATTGCATTACACTGCTAGGAATAAAATAAGCAACTTCTACGCTTAATAACAGTTTGAATCAAAACCTAAATTAATACCTCTTACTATGGTAGTGCACCAGTTACTGATCCAGTACCAAGAAAATTACAATAGAGTCCCGCTCGGTTCCTCGCCTTCCCCTCCCGTCGACTTATATTTGTCAAAAGAAGGGGAGCGCCGCTTCTCCCACTCTTCTCAGTAGCGTTACGAATGTGATGTCACGGCAGGCCCTTCCTGAGACCCCAGCACGCAAGGGGGGGGGGGGGGGGAGCGGTGACAGATAAAATATAAAGAGACGGAACTGGGCGAATATGTTAGGACGTAAATATACCGGGACTTTACTGTAGCCCGTTTTTTCTGAAGAACATTTTTAGTTCATTTTTCGTAGATTGCACGTGCAGGGGATGGTTGATCGTTAGAAGTAAAAAGTAGTCAGTTTCTGTGAGAAAAACGAGTAAATTAAGACTTGATACAAGTATGTGTCTATGAAGTTGAGAGATTGCTTATTATATATTCTTGACTGTATTTTGCATTTTTGAGTGCAACAAATTTCTACTTTATGTTTATTTGTTCGTTATTCTAAAAGAGTTTAGCTGAAGTTTCCCGAATACTTTACTCCATCATTATCTTATTTTTTACAGAAAATATATGATTACGAAATAAATATCAATTTTCGTCTCATTTACTTTTAAGTCGAACACAAAATATACAAACAAATTTTTCATTTTGTACTTTCTACTTATTTTTCCTCTATTCTACAAACATCAAGGTGTAAATCGTCGCGAAAATTGTATTATAGTTTGGTTCATAACTTCTACAAGTTTAAGACAAGTAATTTTTTCCAAAAATTATCGGATTCGTTTAAAACTGTTAACTTTTCATGATATGTAGAATTCAAAATTAAAATGTCGGACATTTTTGTTTGTTCAAATCTCTGACTGTGAATTTCATCTCAGAATTTCGAAATTCCATGTATATATAAAAAATAGCTGCATACATAATCACAGGTTTTTCGGATGATGATGTCCAATTTATTATACATTTTTTGAAGATTTACATATTAAAGGAATTAGAACGTTAGTAGAAATAGAATTTGAATGTTTTGAAAATTAATATTCATTAAAAATTTGGAAAAATGATTAGATAATATTTTTCAAGGAACTGAAAAATTGAATACATCAAGTCGTGATCTCGCGCAATTTATAAAAATCTAAGTTTTACACCAGTCCAAGATAGGGGAATGAACACAAAAAATGGAGAACAAATTAATCTGCCTTTTCAGTAAACAATTTTATGTTACTTGAATAAATGACATACGTTTTAAATTTCATAATCTATTTGAATTACAAATATACGGGCTATTTTTAACTACAGAATGCATTTTACAGAAAAATAATTCATATTAAAACTCGTGAATGTAGTCAGGACAGGGAATGGAGATTTTATTTATTAAATAAAATACTACTTTTATAAAATTAATAGTTTATGAATTTATTACCTACAATTTTTTATTGAAATAAAAGAAAATATTTTTAATATTTAATTACACCATCCATTGTTCTTCGAAGTTGTACAAATTAAAAATTCTTAACGAAATATGGAAATGTTTTGAGGAGTATTTAAATTAATTTAGGGTAAACATTTTATTTCTTCTTTTTTAACGACTAAGCGCATGAAAGCTGCATGTGCGTTGTTGTATTTTAAATTTATATTGTTGTTAATTTTGTAAAAATATCTGTTTGCGTTGCGTTTTAATGACCACGCAGAAAGAAAAAAAGGTAATGTACGAACTGGGCGATGCATTTTTTATCAATTTAATGCATCGCACGTATACTTTCGAATTATTTATATCCATTCTCAAATTATGAGTTTAATAATTTGTATATATTTTCGTTCGAACAGTAGTCTCTTTCCATATACATGTATTACCATATTTATTATTCATTTTATTTTGTAATTTGTCATCATTTCATCAGTTATTCTGTTAATTAATTTTTTTGATATAATTCATTTTTTTATTCCACAATTAATATTCATGTAGTTTTATATTTTAATTAATTATCTACCATTTTTTTATTATATTAATATTTCGCAATGAATGGGGTCTAATATAATAAATTTATTGAGTACATTTTTTTTACATTCTTACATTTACTGTTTCATGTTTATTTTTTTCAATGTTTGTGTAACAAGATTGACCCAATTAATTAAATATTTAATCAGTTAGAAGGGTTTATTTAAAAAAAAAAGAAAAAAGTTAATATCTTTTTTATGAACATTTTATGCAGGGATTACTCTAGAAAAACCCACCTAGTTTCACGATATTTACACATTGTAGACATGTTTTTGAGGTCAGTTGTAAAATATCGCAGCCTCCAGACACGTTTACGTATTTTTCTAAATTGATTGATATATTTTATCTTCGTGATTGATATTTTATTCCAATTAAGCCGTTTAATAATAATAACAATACTGTTAAAGAAAATCAAGGATTAGATACTTAGAGTACTCCAAGGACTTTTATTAATTTGAAAATTGTATTTTCGAAAAAACAGTATTTAATTGCATAACATAATTGTAAGTTTATTTTTAGTAAAGAATACCCCATGACAGACATATTTTGTAATTTTATAAATAGTGAATGCATTTTATGAAAATATTTATGATTGAAGATTACCAATTTTCAAATTATTTTACATAAAAAGACAGAAATTGTCATTCATTAAATTTATGTTTAAAGTGCGCCCTTAAAATGAATTAAATAATGAATATAATAAAGATAAACGTTAAGGTTATTGTGCATGTGACTACATCCATCGAAAAAGAAACTAAAGGACAATTTGGTAACTAATTAAAAAAAAAGTTTTTTGTACTTGTAATGTTAAAATCTTAAAGTATTCTGATTCATAAACTTAAAAAATCATATTTGATTTTCGATTAAATAATTTTAAAACATGTCGATATTTAAATTATTGTATCTTTCTTTACGAAGGTAAAATTAATTATATTGCAAAAAATGTGCTGTGTAATTTTCACGCAAAATTTACATTTTTACGAGGAAATCTAGATATTCGTGAACAAACTACAGTAGAGACCCGGTATATTTGCGTCTCGCTGTATTTAGGTCTCATCATATTTGCCCAGTTATGTCTCGTTATATTTGTTTGTCGCCGCTCTCTTTTTCCCCCACCTCGCGGGCTGGGGCCTCAGCAAGGACCTGCTGTGACGTCACGAACGTAACGCGAGTGAGGAGAGTGGGAGACGCGGCGCTCCCCTTCTTTTGATAAATATAAGGAGACGGAAGAGAAATGCGAGGAACCGAGCGGGCAAATATACCGGGACTCTACTGTATATCGATCAATAATACGGTAATGAGAAACTGAGTAAAGTATTCGCGTTATTATTTTATTTTTATAATGAAATTTTTATTTTACTGAGGTCCATGTTTTACTATGACCGTCGTTAATACTATCAACCTTTTATTTATACCTATTATTTATTTTTATTTTTAACATTTTTTTAATAAATATTGCAATTTTCCTGTTTTCAAAGACGGTGAAATAAAAATCATATCCTTTTTACCAAGGATATTGTGAAGCTATATTTAGCTCCCCAATGGAGAAAGAGATCGAAAGAAAACCTGAAGGTAAAATAAGGGCAATTCTATATATATTCAGCTCATGTAATATTGAAGTTCAAAATAAAAATAATCCAGAGAAATAAAGTGTTGTTCGAGGAAAGTAGAAAGAGATTTTCGAAGAATTTGATTTTTGTATTTTCAATTTATCCTAATTCCAACATTTATCTCTAGAACTGATCGCAAAAAATAAAGCATGCACTTTTGGGAATTCTATTCTCTTTTCTTCACTCAAATCAAAGATATTTAAAAAGTTATATTAAAAGAACCTATCTATAAAAAATGTTTTCCATACCATTTTCGATTGTTATTGAATTAAAATACATACGAATAAAAAATTGTGGCAATGACTTTGTGTTGAGTGTATTTTAAGTTATTATTTTAGAGTATTGATAATCGTATTGACAAGTTCAATAACTGCATTTTTCCTTCTGATATTTACCATTCGTGATTTAAATTGTAATTACCTATATTTGGACTTTACAATAATTACACACACTATACTTTTTTAGACAAATTCGGGATAGTTTCTGCTCAGTTTCTGTACAAAATTACTCAAAACATTAAACAGAAATAACTAATCATTTTTATCTACTTTTTATGATATTTCTAAGTAATATTAATTTTTTTTTTAATGATAACCTAAATGTTCTTTGGAAACTTTTTATCCTTTTTTTACAGTTAGTATGAATTTTTACACTCTAAATTTCTTAAAGTAGGTTTTGAGCCAACTTCAACTTCGTCATTTCCACTTTTATGTAGTGAAATATTACTTTTAAAAGACAAAACAAAACTGTCACCTTAAGAAAGTGACTATCCTTAACTAAATAACCTACAAACGCAAATGCCTTTTTTGTCACAAATGAACGAAAGAAGTATCCATAGTTTTGAAAAACGTTTTCAAATATTAGCATTACATTATTGAAGTTCGTAAATGTGTTATTTAATTATTATTATATGTATACAAGTAAGTACTAATATTTAATATCCCTTAGAGTGCCTTCATTAAGATGGAATTTAACTTTAATACCAAGTTAAATTTTACTAAAAGGGTGGCCCAATTCTTAACTGGTTTAAGGTGAAATTCACTATGATAAAGTCTTCCTTTTTTTACCTGGTGATAATACAAACAGGTTTGTAATTCTACGCTTATCGTGAATTAAAATTTAGAATCTGTATTTTGAGTTTATATATAATTTTGTTTCTAATATTTTTGAAATGTAGAGAATGATGTCAGAATCAGTAAAGACGAAATGACAATCTTTGACAATACAAGGAACTCAAAATTATCAACAACGAAAAAGTCACTAACAATAAATGATTAGAAATAAAAAAATCCAGTTTCAAAATGAACCCGGGCTTGGGTATAAAATCTAATCTGATTTTACTAAATCAACTTTAGTCAAGTGTATTCTCTGGAAGTTTGTATAGCAATAGACCATTGATCTATTTTTTCTGGCCTAGATTGTCTGCGTGTAATATATTGCCATATGTACGCAGTTAACAGATTAAACAAGCCATAAACCGTCCGAACTGTTCTAAGGGTAAGTAGAATAAGTTTTCAGTCTAGTGTAATTAAGGTGTGCTCATGTTAGTAAAGACGACCTGGATACGATTCCCTCAGGGACAATTGATTCTCTTAATGTATAATGCGGGCGTCGAAAATCTACTTCAAGCTAAATACATTTTAAAATAATACCAAATATACTTGAGTCGATACAGCTTGACTAAATATTGACTTGATAACTGCTATGTGGGCTTTAGTAATTGTCGACTTTTTATTTTGAGGATGTTAAAATAGTTACGTAATTTATTAATCAAATACCACTTGACTATATCTGTAACTTTCATCACTTTTTTGATAAAGGAGGCAACATATTAATATTAAATTTTACATACCGTTTAGTAGGGTAATATATAACAATTATAGGCGATATCTGAAACTGTTTTTTAGTGGTATATTTTAACGTCTCCTATATGCAAATATTGTGTACGCGATTATAATATTTCTGTCTCTCTTATTGCTTAAATGTGCAGTGCCCTATTTTGTTGGATATAATATTTTATTCAGGGGGCGTAAAATGATCATTATACTCCTCCTTTTGGGTGCGTGAAATACCGATTTTACGTCTCCTTTTCGGATCTCTTCTTTCCCTTTCCGGGCGTAAAATAAAAACAGTCTGAAAATGGAAGATTTTCTAGGGCGTGTCATTTACGCCCTTGATGCAAAGACTACTATATCAAAATCAGTGTACATAGATGTTGTGATTTTTCTAAAATTAATGCTTTTAGTGACAGGGATGTTTACATTATATACAACAAAATGTTATTTTCTCATGTCTTTAAAACATAAACTACGGCAAGGAACTAATGTTCCGATGAATCCTACAGCACGAATACATCGTTTAAGAAAAAAATTAAAAAAAAAAAAGTGTATTACTGACAATTTCCACTATGAAACTTTACTTCTTCTCTTTTAAAATATGCTGTAAATACTTCAAAGCATTAAAAAGGCAAAATAACTCTTATTGGCCAATTTAACTCAGCTGGAAATTTGTCTACTTTCACTAGTTTGGCGTAAACTATTCAGAAACTAGACAGTTACTATCTAGAAATTGGTTGGCACGGAAAACTAGCCAGAAACTAGCTTTCTACAAGATTCAATTTCCACCTGGGAAGTAAGAATGGAGACAATAAATACTTTAAATATTTTATTTGGCAAACGCCAAGCGTTGCGCCTACTTTTAAAATACGAACCCGAATCTAAATTTTAAACCTTCTGTAAAACTTTTCATGACAAAAGGTTACAATTATTTTGTGATTTTCAAGTGAATATTTATCTGTGTAATGATAAGTAAAAAAATTTCAAAACCTTATTTTCTGACGTACTTTTGTTCGTACTTTTCAAATCTGCTATTAGTTTTATTCTAATTTGACGTTTGATTTTTTCAAAATGGCGGCTAATTTACAAAAAAAAACATGATTTTTAACATTTTTTAATTTGTTTAACGTACACGGGTAATAATGTGTCCGTTGTTGGATCGGTACAAGCCTCTTGATCCTGTGGAATAATAACCACAACTAAAATTTCAGCGACGCAGTATGTCAAAATTCAAAATAGACAATCCAATGTGGCGGCTTTTACATGCCTTTTTTTCGTTTTTTTTAAATTTTATTTTGTTTTTAGTCCATGACATTTACTTTTTCAATAGATTTATTATATTTATATCAGTTTTGATATCGATTATGAAACACAAAAGAATATTTTCCACTATTTTTAATTCAATATCATCTTGTATTGTTATTTTCAAACATAATCGGTATCAGACTGAGATAACAAAACTATTCAAAATGTAAGCGTCAGGGACTAAAAACATACACAAAAAATTGAAAAACATTAAACATGCGCTTAAAAGCCGCCATAGTGGATCTGACATTTTGAATTTTGACATTCTGTGTCCCTTTAATTTTAGTTATGGTGATTATTCCACAGGATCTAGATATTTGCGCCGATCCGACACCGGGAACATTATTAGCAAGTACCTTAAACAAATAGAAAAATTTTTAAAATCACGTTTTTTTTTTAAATTGGCCGTCAGTTTCAAAAATCAAACGTAATAGAACAAAACTAATAGTAGATTTAAAAAGTACGGACAAAATATGGTTTTGAATATTTTTTGCTTATCATTACACAGATAAATATTCACTCGAAAAACATGACAAAATTTTGGCCGTTTGGTATGAAAAGGATTAATGATCGTAGGGGGGACATTTTTTAGGAGACAGAACGGAAAAATCACTTAATTCCGAAAATAAACAGACATAAATAGTAAATAGTAATTAGAATCTTCATTACACAGCCCAATTTTTTAAAAATCGATTCAGTAATTTTCTATTTACGGTTTTTGATGTAAATTCCTATCTTATCGGAGGAGCACTTTGGAACCCCCTTAAGATATAGTTTACAGTTTTATTACATAATTAACACTTAATGTGACATAACGGTGGAAATTCTCAAAAATCTTGATGTGTACTTTAGTTCGTTGTTTGGTAAACATTTTGGGATTTAAAGCATTGTTTAAATATCTCTTTTTTCCGTGTTCAGTAGATAAAGGTACATCAGGAAAAAAATATTTGTAGTCTCTTTTCTCAAAATCCTTCATTTTTTGGGTCTTGCCCATGTCGGTTTTAAAGTTTACGATTCAAGCTTTAATTTCATACCTCACGAAAGTCTATAGTACGCGAGATTAAAGAGAACAAATCTTGTAAACCCCAAAAAACGTTTTGTTTTCTTTGCCCCTACTTTTCCAAAATACTGACGTGCTAGACAATTTTGGAATCCAAGATCGTGTTCAGCGGACAAAAATACACTAAAGACAACCCCTATATTTAGAATTGAACAGACAGTCCAATTCTGCAGGTTTTTGTAATTTATTAACATGGAAGATTAAATATTGTCTGCGTCAGCTGCAAATAATACAAAGTGACTTCAAAATGCTAACTAATTAAACAAAAAACTTTATTCTTGAAAGTCAAAAGTTTCGTGGATATGTCTATATCCAAAATCAACGATAAATTCGACTTCGTCAAATGAGCAGCCAGTTGATGTTATACTTTTTGTCCAATCACGAGTGATATTTCAACATGGCACGTTAATTTACGCGACATAATTTTCATGAAAGCTACCAGTTCTCACTCGAGTAACTATTCTATCACACATAACTAGCGGAAGCAAAATGTAAATAAGAAACGTTTTTTGTTTATCCACCGACTACCTACCGTTTATTCTCTCCACACTTCGGCGCCTTCGTCTCTTTTTATTAATATCTTACATCTGAACGGTTATTTCGACGGCGACATCTGGCTTTACGACTAGCGCTTAAAAATCGTTTTATACGAAACGGCACTTTTATATCGTAACCGCGGCTATCGGAACGAAGTGTTATCGATATTACTCGCAGCTATCGATATTGCCGGCGCAACGTTCAGCCCCGAGACCCAGAATTTTCTAAGATACGGTGGTACCCGTGCAAACGGTGTTCCACGCGTGCCAACTTCCTCGGCGGTGACCTAGGAAACTTCCGAAACGAAATTACGCCCATGTGGCGCGTCTTGCTTCGGCATGTAAATTCGAGAAAAATAAACCACCACCGACCTGTCGCCAAAGAGACGCCCAGAAGCGGCCCACATGTGGGAACGGGATAGACCCACTCGGCACACTTGACCTCGTGTGGCGCGAGACACTTTTTCCCAAAGCACATGTTGTTTCTGTCGTCGTCGGGTTACCGCAAATGTCGCTTTAAAACTATCTCTCCTGCACGGTAATATGTCTTTTAGATCAATTTGCAGTATATACGCTTGTATATACGATGGTACTAAAAGTGGTGATGTCTCTATTTATGTTGCGAGTTTCACCAGCAAACGATACTTTTATGACCACTGGACTACTTTTAAAACCTTTGTTTAACACGTAGAAAAATGAAAGTATTTGATGGTTCGTGATTGATTTGTAAACAAATTGTTGCACAACCATCAAAAGCTTGATGGAACAGGCAATAGTAGACTTGATTATATCAAAGGTTGACCTAGAAATGGCACTGGAAGGACGAACAAAATTTGGTAAAGAAAAAGGGGGAGGCTTTTGTCAAACTGTTTTTTTAAGCAATATGACGAACATCACCATCATGTTCGTGTCGATCATCATCATCATCATCATCATGAAAACTTATCAACAGTAAGATAATCCATCATCATCCACGGTTCTTTTCCGGATGATGTCGCAGTGAACAGCTGTTGATGACATGATCCATCAAACCGTATTGTTCTTGAAGGCTCTCCTCTTTTCTTTGACATGCCAAGCTCAGAAGTATGTCATACCTTCTATCATTTTAACACTTCCCTGCATCAATTGATATATTGACTTTTATCCTAGTAACCACAAGTATTATCAGTCGTATGATAGGAATACAATTTTTCTTTATATCCGAAATCGTATAGCTAACTCCCATGTTGATCATCTAAACCCGCTTTTACGGTAATAGATAAGTCTTCGTGTATCATATTTCCATGACTATAACTTTCTAAATGATATACACTAATTGATCAATCCTAGTATAAAATCTCCTATTACATATCACAACTTTAACAATGTACCCAAGGGCTACGAAAAAATGCTGAATGCTGAATTTTACGAATTTGGTACGAACGAAACATATCAAAGCCGAGCTGGCAAAAGTAACAAAGATATCGCAATACCCGAAAATAACTGAAAACCGAAATTCAAAAAGTCCATCGAACGGTGAAATAAAAAGCATTGCAAATCGGTCCATTACAAAACAACAAGGGAAGTTTAGTCGAAACTTTTGTCTTTTCGAACATGTAAAATTTAACGCGGTCAATGCTCGAAAAACGGACAAAAACGACCTTTGAAAAACTAACCGAAACAGCGCGATTGTCGATAACGTTCGATGCATTCGCTGGCAAAAATACGGATGCGTAAATCAAATCTTTGGAATAGGGAATGGAACGGTTATTGCCTTGGGGCCGCCGTTCTACTCGTAACAGCGACTAAAAGTCCCCGGAGACGACCCCCGCCGTTATAACCGCTACATCGGTATGACCCTTTCATTAATCGAAACAAGCAATCCGCCTTTCTTAACCCACCGCTTTCGTAAAAGACCGCGATTTCGTGAATACTCGAACCGCGATGGAATATTGAACGACTTCCGGTGGCAGGAACTCGCGGTAATCCATAATGGAATGAACGGCGCAAAAGTTTCCGGTTCTAGAGAGGGGGGAGGGAGTGACAGAAGTCGACTCCAAGTGCTGATTTTCGGTATAGAATAGGAAAGTCTCGCACACTTTTCGAACTTATTCAATCAGAACAATCAAACTAGTTCGGTGTCAAACAAAAGCAGTGGTCTGGTACCGAGCGAATGTCAACGTTGCTGCCATGGGTTTACGTGAGAAAGGGAGGCAGCCGCAGAGATGACGTAAAATCGGACTGCGGGTGTACAGAGTTGATGGAGCAGTGGTGGGAATATAACCTAAAAGACACGGATAGGACGTAGCTGTGTTGTGAGAACAGAGAATGACATACTGAAAGCGAGTAACAGCGTGAAAGAGAAAGCAGGATAGATTTATAGGTAGGGAGTACGAGAGAGACAGGACAATGAAGAAAGAGCAGGAGAGAGATAAAGCAATGTAGAACGCTTGGGGAGGAGAGTGACACTGAAAGACCTGCAGCCAGATGCAAATAGTAGTGACAGTGGCATGAGAAAGACGGTTCCATGCAAAGGAACGAGAGAGAAAGCGAAACGTGAAGCTTGCAAAAGCAGGGTACTATTTACTCACTACCATTTACACAGACATCCTCAGTCGTTTGAAAACACCTCTATACGAAATACGATGGCTGTGCCAGTGACGGGATCAAATTGTTAACCATCTTTTTAAATAGGACAAGTATCACCTACAGCGGTCGATAGCAAATACATTTTTGATACTTATGCCATGTTGACTTGTATTAGGAATTATGTTATTGGCTCCTTCATTATCCTCTATAATTAACGTTTCGATACCTATGAACTGAATTGCGTAGTAAGAATTAAATCTCGTTTAACTCTCTTTTTTTTATTCCATTGAATTTCAGTGTACTTTAATTTAAAACTTGAATGTCCGTACCCATCTAACTACTGGCCTTTTTCTTCAATTTCATCGAACCAGATGGAACTGCAAGTGGATGAAAGGCTAATGGATTCTCAAACTTTAATTCTTTTCTTCGCGTTTTAATGAACGCGTAGATTCGTTATTCGATAATTACCGCCCTGATTAAAATGCAATATATGCTTTTTAATTAGTATACTTTGATGAAATAGGTTAAGTTTGATTTATTATATATTATTGAGCCTTCACTGGATTGTTCCTAAATTTCTTCAAAGGATTTGGAAATTTCAACCATACCCTCCATTAGTTCCAAAACAGACAATGATAGAAATCAGCCGACTAAAGCATCTTGAAGTTTAATCGCGATACGAACCTTGATTTCTCTAACGTCGGTTCGCCAAACTGACGTAAATAAAATTAACTTTGTCAGCAAATCGGACGAAAGCGGATACTTCCGCCCCCTACCGCCTGTTGTTCTCGTTTGCAGCAGAGTTTAGATTTAATTGACCCGCTTCACAATTAATCCGACTCGACGGAAGAGCAATTCCTGGCATCGGTTTAATCTCCCATCTAGGCGATGCTTTTCAGCTTTCCCGATAATTTCTTTTATCTCCGATGAATCAGCCTTTGCTGAGCTTGCCTATGTCGGCCCGATATCATTCACCTTTGGAGCCTAAATTTTAGTTGGAATGTGATCAAGAAAGTTGTTCAACTAATTATGAGTAATTTCACGTATACGTTGTTTTATTTCATTCTATATAAATACTGATGAAAAGAGCATCATTGTTGGAAAGGATAATATATCAACAGTTGCGATGGAAACTACCATGAAATCATCATGATGTTTACTTTGTTAATTTTGATGTCATCTTGAATTCTGGTGAATAGTACCTAAATTGAGGTACAAAAGAGCTTCTCAAATAAGTTCCTTTCACATGTCACTTGATTATTCACGTTATCTCATGCATTTCAAATCAAAATTTACGCGTTAGCCAGTCATGTTTTAAATTACTTGTTTACCCGTTTAGCCTTGAGTTCTGCTTTCAGGTTGTTTTGTAAACATTCTTGTTTGTTTTTCCAGCGCTGATAGGTTCCACAAGCCTTGCAGTATTATCGACCCCTTATATATTATTAAGTGTATTCGTCTGGAACAGCCTCTTAAGTTACTGGTCGATTGCTCGTCCTAGTATCAAAGGGCTTATCTATCGTCCATGATAAAGTATAATATCGTTTTTATTTTTTGTGGTTTTCGATTTGCGCTTTGTGCAGAGTATAGGCAAAGTAGAGCTTATTTATACTCTCTTTTACATCATGTAATATTATTAGTACATTGACCAGTAGGCACCTTCTATTCTGCCTGCTTGAAAGCGGTATCGTCCCTGTTGGGAGAAACCCTTGGTTATAAGGAAATTTATATAATTTTTTAAGTAAACAAATAAAATAAGAAAGATTATTAATACGATTCCAATTTTTATGTTTCAGGCATTTACGAAGGACATAACTCTGCAAATCGAATTAGTCTGACCAAAGTGCGACGAAAAGGACGAAAACATTGCCAAAGAAAAACAAATACCATTGAAAATCAAAATCGATAGTTAAATAAGGTGTGTTGGAGACATCCAGAAAAATGATTGATCGAAGAAAACCTGAGGATTAAATAAATATCGAAAACATGGAAATACAATAAACCGTAGGGACATGACTTGATCGGGGATCGGAATCGAAAGTATCTGATCACTGTAGAGTTCCGTGAAAGAACAGTGGTGAACTGGTGTTAAGCGATCGCATGATCGCTGATGATCGATGGGATGATCGGTGGGACTCGAAACGGGTAAAGTGGTGCTCCAGTGGAGCAGAGTTTCGGCAATAATCGGGCAGAAGGGCCCGAGTGATGGTTTCGGGGTGGTGCCCCTGCGTGCCTTTGGGGCGCCGGGAATCGCCGCCCCCACAGCCGAGCAATCGCAACGATCCGTACTACCGTCAAAGCGGTCCGTACACCGTGAGCGCCGCGACGGACCGCTCAGAAATGGTCCAGATGTTCTACTACGAGAACCGTGGCAAGTGCTGCAAAAAACTCCTCAGATACAACGGATATCCTAACAAAGTGAGTGTTGCCATTTTTAAATTTCATTTATGTTAGACATCAAAAGTGTTCCATTTTATAACACTTTTTACGATGTTGAGTTTAGCTTTCTGTTTATTGGTACCGGAAATGATTTAATGGTAGTTGCACAACAGCCTAATTAATCATAGTCTTTATTTAATACTGATGAAACCCCATGTTCTCCCGAGGTTTTGAATCTGTCATGTATTCAAACTGGCTACTTTCATGGACTTGTTGACTCCTTGAGGAGTTCCATGTTCTTAAGGTATCTTATGATGACAAAATCGATTAGGTCTCTTAGAATAATAATACGATGATATGAGGTCATTTAAACGTCTTACAGATCTCCCGATGACGATGTGCTAAATAGATATGCAATATGGGTCACGGTTTAATTGTCAATCCATCATTGTTGTCCAGTGACATTATCAGTTTCCGGTTTTCACAATATCGGGAGTTCAACTAAACATGTATTTAATCACTTTCAAGGTTTATTTTTTTCAATTTTTTTCAACTGGGATCTAAATTTTGATGCAGGTATTTACGAATATGATCGGATTAAGAATGTTTGATTATTTTTCTAAGATAATAATTCATAACCTTTGTTTGCTGCCGTTCATAATTTTACTTGCATTGTTCAATGTAAATAAGTTTTTCAATAATTTTTGGAAACAAAATATCCAGTTTATTTCGTCAGTCAGATTGTATCTTAACTGAGTTAATTTTTCATGATATTTCAATTCGCAAATTTTTATCTGATTTTTACGAAATTAAAGTACATAAAATGCAAATGCGTGACACAATTTTTCTGTCGGTAGGAAATAAAAAAAACTGAAAAACGAAAGGGATTTGAATTCTGCAAAAGAGAAAAGATATATAATAGTCTGTTTTTCCTTTGTGAAATGTCGCTCCGTGAATTGCTGGAGCAAGTGCGCATAATAATTAATGATATCAATATTTCCAAGCACTTTACAGTTTTTCAAGCGTCAGAATGTAGTTTAAATATTCCACATTCATCAAGGACGCTAATTAATTCCACCGGGAATAAATGAGAAAAGTTTTTCGCGCGTAATTTATCATGGTTCCAGAAAACATGTATGACAGGATTAGTTGCTTTTTATGCACCATTGTTTAAGATCCTATTCTATTAAAATTAGACTCAGACAAAGGAATCTAAAAACACTCGAGAAAGTTACGACTCCTATAGTTAATGTCAGAGTGACGAATGAATCCCGTATCTGACGTAAATACTAGTAGGACATTAATAGGATTGGAAATAATTAATTGTACTACGCTTCAGTAAACGATTAAAAGGCAATGAAACACCCAGGTAGCAATTGACCACCGGCAGAGTACTGATTAAGTACTGACTGCCGAAGTTCAGTACTGACCGTCAGTACTGAGTCAGTAATGGCCCACCCCCGGCTGGTAATGCTCTCCAGTACTGACTGCCGGAGAAGAGCAGTACTGGACCAGTACTGATTGCCGGTATAATTCTTGAGAAAAAAAAATAATATTATAAAAGGGTTAGTATTATTTATTATTGTTGTTTCTCGCATTACGTATTTTACATTTCACATTCTATTTTCTTATAATTCTAAATAACTCGCAAATATAAATGAAAAAAAAGCTTTTGCATCCACCGGGATTTGAACCCACGACCTTTAGATCCTAAAGCACGCACGCTAACCATTACGCCACACACGATGTTTCAAAACATAATTTCGGAACTGATACATTAAGATACATCCAAACTTTGCAAAGTTAGATTAAAAAATATATATATTTTTTGTTTGCTTAGGTTGAAATTATTTTTAGATCCATGTCCTATATAAAACTTAAAAAGCTAAAAAATTTTGTTTGAAACAAAAATAGTCGTTATTTCTCAAAAGAAACGCTGGGTACTATTATTTTTAATTTTGTACGTGAGGAGGGTACTAGTAATGGGGGTAACATTAAAAGAAGTCTTAAAAACCCCGATTATGCTTACGGATAAACTTTTATTTGTTGAATAGAAATTATTACACAAAAGAATCTCTAATTTGTTTCTAATCTGTCTAATTATTTTTTAATAATAAACATTTCCCTATATATTAATTAAGTTTCGGACATTGCTACGGACTTCCAGTATAGAGTCAGCACTGATGTGGTACGGAAGTCGGTACTGACTCAACTCCGTATATCAGTATTGACGGTCAGTACTGGTTCTGTACTTTACCGGTGGTGTAGTCAGTACTGATTCCGCTCCATAAATCAGTACTGTGTTTCATTACTGGGTCAGTACCCCGCCGGTGGTTAACTCCGGCAGACCTCCGAAATTGCTACCTGGGCAACGGAGTGCTTTTATTGCATCTCAAGAAAATGTCTATCTTAATTTTGAAAAGCCACTCTAAGAAATGTCTTGCATAATGTATTTTATTTTTTAGTGATTATTTCTTTTTGTCTTTCGTGTTTCGGCACGTCTCCATGTATACATACATACAAATTTATGTATGAGCAAGTCCTTTCAATTTGAATGAAACGGCAAATGCAATTCTAGGGAATTTCACCCCTGCATGAGAATCTGCTAAAAATATTGACCTATTTTTACTTCTTCCTCAAAAATGTTGCATTGCCAATTTTAACAATTTGGATAAGTGCTACTGAATAACTTATTTTTTATCGTACATATTTTATTCAAATTCTATCATTTTACTCAAATCCAGTATTCTATAACATTCTATTTTGTAGTATTAACATATGTACTAATGTTCATAAATGCATTCAAAAATTATATTACATTTTCTGGTAATAACAGTTCTATTTTCTAAAATGTCAGATGATCATTGAAATTAGTTGAAAAATGCGAAGACCTGCATTCGACAAATATTTCACCCATTTGAATAATTCCGACGTTTCTTCTGAGTGATGGGTACTTTACTCCACTAGCCCTCTCTTACTCTAGATGTTCCCCTCGTGCAAAATGTTAAAATGAACAGTGGTTGGAAGAGGCTCTCTAATTTTCGCAAAAGCTCGACGACTAGCTGGCACTTCGTACCCGCGACGCGACTTTTACCTGACTCGACAGATTTAACGAGACGTCATGGTTAGGGACTTCCGGAAAACTGTAAGATACTTTTAACTGTACTTCATAACTGGTCGTTGAATAATTGATCGCTTTTTGTTTTGGCATTTTATCAACTCAAAATATATCAGATTTTATTCTTTATTTTGATATCATTTATACTAAAGTTGTATGAAAGACCTATTTTTTATTTTATCAACTTTGAGACGAAAGAAATTCAGATCGATAATTCTCGTATAAAATATAATGGAAAAGTTTTAGGTCATATTTCCCTTTATAAATGAGAATACTGAATTTCACCAATATTTTCAGATAGAAAGTGAATATAGACTCTGGAGGAAAGGTTTGCATAAATTATTCCTCCCAAAAGATTGACTGCGTGTTGGTTTTTCTAGACCCAATCCAATCATGGTAGATGACCCACAAATGAGAGTGATTTCTGCAGTAGTCGTTCAAAATGTATTTTCCATTTTGGTAAATCATATTTTTTATATCTGCTTTGTTCTTTAAACTGAAACTGATCAGGACTAAACAGGGGTTTATAAAAATTGATGCACTTGATTCAATGCACTATCTACAAAAAAAGGGCAACACACTGCAGCATCAAATTTACAAAGGTTGCGTTGAATTGGTAATTGCTTTGACTATAAAACCGTAATTACGATCAATTATTGGTTTGAGATCAGATTACCGTGCTGGGATTCAGAAAGACGGACCTATTATTATCGGAAACGGTGGAAGCATCATAGCCGGGCATTCGATGGAAATTGCACCGTTATAGAGATAGGAACCTTCACACTTTGCCACATGGGTCGTCTTAAGCTTTCTACTTTATCTATTCGCGACCTTATCTAGTTGCCGATATCCGTAAGTGCTATCGCATTAAATTCTCGATCCCTTGTGGGGAGCAAGCGGGGGCAGGGTACCAGCATCCCCCGATCGATTCGAGTTAAAGTGTACCGAACGGCTTCCGATTTTCAATACTTCCGTGCAGCGGGCTATCGGCGATTCGGGACGCGCCGAGTGCAAAAGCTGGCTCATCGACTTACCTCGTAAAAGACTCACGTAATGGGAAACTTTTTGAGAATCTACGCTTTCCAACTTTCCGGAGGCGAGACGTGAAATTGCATTTTATTGGTCCGTCGGCGCTGCCTCAAGGGCCAAAGAGACTTGCTCTCATCGTGACTTCTAGCTTCGGAAGCTGCGTTAAATCCCGTATATATAAGAGATTTCGGGTACTTTACCAATTTGCAGATAATTTTGTTGTTTTACGATGCTTTAGATCTGCTCTTAGTTGATAATACGGAAGTTCGTACGACACGTGAAATATTCTTGATCCGATAACTCCCAACTTGTATTGAACCTAACTTTCTAAAAGTTTTCAAGTTTTGTCATTAAACCTTGAATTAATAATTTAGAATTTTCTTGGTAACGGTTTTCTAAACATTGTCAAACAAGGCCAACGAAAATGTTTATCAATCCACCGCTGTCTAAAAAAAAATCAACTATTCTTGTCCACATTGAAGTCATCCCTCCGCAATGATTAAATTTCGGTCGTGTATATCGGTTCCCAAAGCACCTCGTCGAAATTCGTTATTATCCAGTAGCTTAGGAAAGTTAAACTTTATGTGCCAAAGTCCATCTTGTTTGAACCCGCTGAGAGCTCTGCATTATCAGTATAACGATCAGAAGCTCTCTGTAAGGAACGTTTCTCTATCCCCAAACTCCATCAAACACAAAAGTTGAAAGTGGGCATAGGTGGTGGAAAAGCCAAGTCTTTCTCAAGATTCTGAGCGAATTGGGCTAATGCTTTCAGTTTTGAAAGTCTTTCGATCCTTAGACGCGAAGTTTCCTTTCAATCATTGTTTGGTGCATTTATTGCTCTGAGTGGATATTCTATAATAGCTAGTTTTCCATTTACTTAAATATGTTTAGTAATTACTATCTTAATACATATATCAATAGGTGATGTTATCTTTTACCAAGATGTATCTTTCGTTGATCGTGATGGACGATTAACCTAAAATATATAGATGTTTGCTTCTATATTGGAAAACTCTTCCTCTTCGAATCGACCCATCCTCCTTTTAAACTGTGACATAACTTCTGTTCATACCCTCGTTGAACAAGCAGTTTACTGCGGGGATTGAACGGAAACTCAATTCGGAACAAATATTTTGGCAAACACAACCGTGAACGCCGTAAGGAATTCCAAGTTATCCATAATTTCAAATCTCTTCAGGGTAATATCCTACAATTACGGAACAACGGCAATTGCTTTCAGACAAATGTTTACTCAATTTATCCATAATTAAATGTAAAATTATATGCGGCAATACACATCACAGATACAAAGAACTTTTTGAGGATTGCATTTCGTTTTGCATTACTGTAATCAATTATATATGAATAACGAATGTAATAATCATAATTAACGAGCCTTGATTACGTAATAACGTAAATAGAATTGATATGTATATCAGTAATATTCTCTAATATGTTAATAGGTATATGATGACCACAAATAATAGGTAAATAAGCGTTGAAATACTATTTGTTTACTTTATCTTATTGTTCGAAATTCAACGACATGTCTTTTAACGCAATTTTCCGACTAGTTAAGGAGTGAAGTATTACCGTATGCAAGCATTTTCAAATAAAATTTTCGTGATGCGGAGAAGTGGATGACATTTTAGTCGACGCTGCAATGAAACAGTTGAGCTCATGGATAAATCTACATCTATTTTTGCTTCAGTTTATTTCGGCAGTCGGCAAGAGGAGATTCGCATCGTGAGCTGTCGCGTCAAGAGTTGCATACTGCATTACGAAAAAACACAACATAGGGAAATACACAAAAGTTAAAATGTCATTACCACTGAAGTTGTCGGTTTATATGCATGCTTCCGCTATTTACGTTTCTTCCTGAACTTTGATTTTAGAGCCTCAAAGCAATAATTAATCACAAAATTAAAAAATCATAGCGTTTAAAGTTCAGAAAATAAAACATTCCATAAAAAAGGCAATTTTCAAATAACCTTTGAATAGAAAACATCTCTAAATGTAAACTCATGTATTACATGCTATAAAAATTCGAGGATGATATCAATAACCCATTTGGGAGAAGTAGATACATTTGACAGTATAATCGAGAATCCTCCAATTTATCGATATGCATTGGACGAATTTCGTTGCAGATGGGCGTTTTTATAAATTCAATGAAATCGAATCAGGGTTAGCAAACCGTACCATCATCTCCGAGATAGGATTGGATTATTCACACATTTTCCTCATTCCATCTCCCTTTTTTCTTCGACATCTACTCGGTTCCCGTCGTTTTTTGCAATTTCCCAGCATTTCGTATAAATTTCATTCGAGATTGCGAGGTCTAAAATTTTTAAGTCCGACGCTCTAGGATAGCGGCGCCCAATAAAATTTTGCAATTCCCGGCGGCGACATGCTGCCCGAAAAATGAGTTGTTTTATAAAATCGAGAACGCCCACTTCGATTTCCCGCTTCGCTACTTTTCCTCCCTTTGGGCTTTGCGGGAATAATGTTATGCCGTAATGCGCGGTTTGAGTTATAAGACATCCTGTACTTTGCGTCGTAATTTCCTTGTAAAAATGAATTTTCTTATAGAATAAAGAGATTTTTTTATATCGAAAAGTTCAAACAACATTAATGTAGTTTTATAAAAAAGATAGAATAGATTGTATTTCAGATGCTGAGTACCGCAATGAGAATTAATTTTAGACAGCTGACGATACGTTGAATTGATTATCTTGTTTTCGGCAACTGTCTAATGGAATTAGTATGTATAAGAATTCTCACAGATTGCTGCCACGAACTATGCTCCGAACATCCGTGTATTCCAGTCCATGAAAAGAGGGTATGATTAACGAGTTTCGCGTATCTCCTGCCAACTTAACATCGTAACATGTGTTCCCAGTTGCTGGTGCATACGAACACACGCGAATATCTGCATATACGCGTTCGGTCGCTTTGAACGCCCTCGACGTTCACCAACCTGGTTTTCTATATCTGTATTGCGAATAATTGCTATCCCCTTACACACTGCTTTTGAATGATCAATGTACATCAGAAATAATGCATGCGGCTAGTTAGGGCACCAGCGATCTCATTGATTGTCGGGGAATTTTCGCACTGTCTCTTTATCCGTAATTAACGATCGGAACCACCTGACAGCCTTCGAATTTTGTCACGAGTACCTATCTCTCATTATACACCGCAATCCCGTGTCAGCGAGTCCTGTTAAATGAAGTCCGGGAAATTTCAGCCAAATGTTTCGAATACCTTATTACTGAGAATTCCACTTACTCGTTGTTTGATCATATATAAAGTGAAACATTGTCAAAGTGTAGTTTAAAGATAAAATCTAATTTGATGTATTCAGATACGCTGACAAACATTCAATAATGCAGAGATAAAGGTGGTACCCGTATGCTCCGATTCCGATTCAATGGACGAGTATATGCCATCATCCATTGCACCGTTATTATCAGTTGTCCCTTTTTCTTATTTTTAAAATTCCAGGTATTAGATTTTGGATGATTTCGCGGTTGGTTCCATGTATACTACTATGTCATTGCTGGTTTTGTTCATTGTAGTCTATTTCCTGGTACGTAATTTTGCATTTATTCCTTATGATTGTAGGTAAGATTATTTTGGTTTTCTATGAACATCTGATATAAAATTGCATTAAACAAAGTGTCCTGAGAATAGAGTGCCCAGGAGCTGAAGTGTCTAGAATATAGAGTATCTAGGAACCTCAATATCATCATGATGATGTGTCCAGAGTATACAGTTTTCAGGAGTTGAAGTGTCTAGAGGATGAAGTGGCCGGGAAATTAAATAGTAAGCTAATAAAGTTTCCTGAAAAAACTGTCCAGGGGTTGAAGTGCCCAGAGGATGAAATGTCTAGAAGATGGAGTTTCTGAGGGATGAAATCGTGTACAGAATAAAGCGTCCAGTAGATGGAGTGTTTGAGATGAAGTGACTGAATGATAAGGTATCCAGAGAATAGCACGTCCAGGATTGAATTGTCTAGAAGATAAAGTATCCGTGGAATTAATACCTAACTGCTGAAGTGTCATGGATATAGAGTTTTTGGAAGGTGAAGTGTATAGAAAATGGAGTATCTAAGGGATGAAGCATCTATATATTACCTCTAGAACATAACGTATCCAAGACTAAGTGTATGGAGGATGAAGTGTATAGAAGTTAGAGTATCCAGGAACCTAAATATCTGGATCATTACGTGTCCAGAAGACAGATTATTCAGGAGTTGAGTTGTCTAGAGGAAGAAGCACCCGGATAATTAAATATCTTGCTGATGAAGTATCCAGAGCATAAGATGTCCATACGTTGAAGTGTATAAATTATTAAGTATCATGAAGATTGAGTTTCCAGAAGTTGAAATGTGAAGAACTACTAATGAAGAACGTAAAATGTTGAAATACTATGACGATGGCGTACAGAGACATTTCCAGTCCCGATGACGAAGTGCACCAAACGATGAGATGAGGTACGATGAGATGGATATAATAATATCTATCAATCGTCAAGGCATATCTCAGATCAAACCGGTCGTTATGATTTAACTTCACCAAACTTCTTGGTGAACTACTCTTATTTCATTGATTGAAAACCATATCTTGCCTCTTCCTTATCACTTCATCCATAACGCATGCCAATCATATCAAATCATTTTTGAAGTGAAGTGAGTGGATCACGTTATTTGTATTTTGTGATAATGAACATGTCTTCGAGCTTGAAGTTAGTTTCGGAACAAACATCAGGATCCCAACTCTATATATTTTAACGTTTTCAGTACTTTCGTAGTACTTTATTAACCCACACAACTTTCTTGTCTACGCTTCCGTCCCATACCGAGCAGGAGAAAGTATTGAATGAAGCTCACAATTCCAACTCACTAAAACAAAACTTTTCTTCGTCATTTGCCGGCGACTCGCTATACTAGCGTCCTGGCTGATGCAACTTTTCCGTCCTCCGAGGATAATTACAAAAAGCCCAGCGGGAAGAATAGAAATTTCACGGCGCCAGAAATATTCGTCTCCCTGCGTATACGAGACGGTAAATGCGTAGGTTATTGCATATTTCCAAGTCGTTAATTATCGCTCATCTAGCGGCTTTGAGGCTGCAATTAAACGGGAACGTACTTTACAACTGGACTTTTTTATTCGTCGGTGTCGCGCAGTGCGTTCTAGAAAGTAATTAGTTTTTAACAAGCACGAGTTTCGTCGGGTTCTCTCATTACAAATTGCGATGCTCGCATAAGGACTCAGTTTCGTCAAGCTTACATTTTTACGTTTACTGGTTACACCTAATATTCAATGATACATGCATCTTTGCGAGGAATACGTATATTTAACATACCATAAAATTCTATTATAAAGTCGTGATAAAATAACGAAACCGTAGAACTGTGAGGAAACGACGAAAACAAAACCAAAAAAAGAAACCATAATGGAAGCGACAGTTGAACGGAAGGCGAAGTAGAAATAAAAGATCCAGAAAGACTCGACGCCAGAATTATATATCAGTTTAGATAAGAGCTGCAGTAAATTAATTGTGACATTAATGTTTTTTAATCGTAAAAGCTTTTGTGTCAAAAATAAAAAACATTCAATAACGAGTATCAAGATGCTGGTCGTTTTGAAACTTTGTAGACTAGAAGTTGACAACAAAGTTCTGTATTAAATTGCTGCTAAGCTTTATTGCTGAATTCCAAGAATATTTTTATCACATAGATGCTCTTAAAGTGAACGAAAAAAAGCTTAAAAAGCTTACATTTTAAATACAAAATTATTTAATTTCCCATAAATTCTAAGACTATATTACATTCTCGAAAGCTTTTTGAAATTACCTTTCATTCGGTATCTTGATTTTGGTGAATACATTTTTTGGCCTTCGTATATTGAACCCGCCATTTTGATTTTTTGAAATATGTTTTTATATTCGTGATCAGCGGCTTCAAATACCCTAGATTAACAAAGTTTTTCTATTTTCAAAAACTTTCTAAAGGGTCAGCAAAGGGGAGGGGGGAGAACCGACCTGCAAGTCAGCATTTCAAAATGTCCATTTCAGTTACTTTTGAAAAAGTGGTATAAATTATTTATTTTTTGACAATGCAAATCATTTTTTTTACAGAAATATAATTTTTTAAGTTCCTTTTTCAATAGTATGTGTAAGTTAATGATGTATTAGTTGTATAGTGCCTTAAGAGCAAAGCTGCTGGGGGAGGACAACCTGTAAATCCCTCTCATATAATATATAATTTGATATGAGATCTCGAAAACGTTTGGAGAAACAAAAGATTTTGTATATCGGTTGATATTTTGGATTTTTATAACTGAAAACCTCTTACTAGGTCTGAATTAAACCAGTTCCCTCTTTTACATGTAATTTCCAAAATAACTGATCTTAATTTCAAGCATTTCGAGACAAATTATTAAAAATCAGGAGAAATAATCTTGCAACTTAAAATTTTATTTCATGGACATGAAAGGGGAGATTTAAAAATTTATTTGTAAAATTATAAAGAGACAAATTTATGAAAAAGCATACAATCATTCTAAATCATTAATGGAATATCAGTCTAGACAAGTTTAAACACGAAATTGTAATACGAAAATAAAATTCTCAGAAATAATTCAAGAGGATTAAAATTGTTCCAAAATTAATAAACGCCAAAGCTTCCAATTTGTTTTGCACCAGAAAATTGTAAGAGCAGGATTGACATACTAAACATTTTAGTTCAAAGTTTCTCGTGAGGGAGGAAAATTGATTGATTGCTTTAATTTTATTAAATTCTGCCTATAAGACCCTACATTGGTTGTAACTTTTCATGAGTCATTTAAACAATTAAATGTTTCTTATAGGCAAACAAAGGAGAAAAGGATCTAGAATAGAACAAAAAGAGGGGTTGAAGTAATAAAGATTCAGAGAGGCGAAAACTGCTAGAAATAATCTTCTTACGAGAGGGAAAAGAAGATGGATATAGAAAATAATAGAACAGACAACGGTAAGAACCAGTTTATGAAATGTAAGAAATAATTTTACTGACGGGAGTATTTATGAAGATCTTACGCTATAGAATAATTTAGACAATCAAAAGCTTATTTTCAATTACGAATAAATATAATAGCATAATAACGAGTGAAACACGGTTTAAAATGAATTGAGCTCAGCTCTTGTGCGATATTGGATTTTTATTTTGCAGAACAACGAAAATTAAATGTTTATTACATGATTTATATTAATTACAACCGGGATGAATAACATTCTTGTCACTTCTACGATGATCTTCTTCATATTTTATACAAGAGCAGTAACACTGGAAAGGAATTTCAGGTCCAGCTATTAATATATATTTATTCATAAAATCATGTCTACCTGAAATGTCAAGCTAGAACCATTAAAGCACTATTTGCATAGCAAGTAAGAAGCGGACTTTGAATATTACACAAAGTTTTGGACAGTTTGATATTCAAGTAGCTACGTCACTCAAAGAATTTTAGTGTAATTAGTTTAATTAACGAAGTTTTTCATACGAAGACAAATTTTGTACCTGAAAGTAAATGTATAAAAGCCGTTCAATATAAAGTAGCGTTATCATGGAACGAGAAATAGTTTAACAAAAATCAACTTTAAAAAACAAATAAAAAACATAAAAGAGCATGAAAAACTCAAAAGGATCGAGGAAAAAGGGTGGATAAAAACTGGACTGAGGTATTCGACACACAGTGACACTAAAGAAAAATATCCATCGATAGAAACGTCGAAGCGTGCAGTCGGGAAATTCGCAAAAAGGCAGAGAATTCGAAAAGGGATGCGTGAAAAAAGTCAGGGGAGAGAAAGGAAAGTCGAAAAGGGGAGAAAGGGCGAAGACAACTACGAGCGTCGGTCGGGCGCGTCGCTTGAGCCAAGAGGGGAATTCCATGGAAAAGGGAGGACGCGCCAGGATTTCTGGGTGGAAAAGCTTGGTTCAGGTCGTCATGGCAACTCGAACACCCCAGTCTCTCTCTCTGCATGTCGAGCTTTCGAAGCTCAGCTTTCCGATGATAGTAATAATGTATCCTTCTGCACGTTGACGTAGGTCGCATTGGATGCTCGTAGGTGTACTCGGTCGGAAAAAAAGTTAGCTCTCGAACGACACCAATGACGTCGCGCAGTGAATGACGGGTGCATTTTATGCCGAGCTTTTTTGCGCAATAACACACCGCCACGTCGGCTGTTGGAGCACAAACCGCACCCCGTTAGCCCCGTGCTTTTCCCAACCGGAGTTGCACGAAGGGGCCGAACGGACAACTCGGCATGTTCGAATTTCAGGAAAGCTTTCGTGTATCTATTTGCACGTATGGGTTAAAGTTCACCAAAATAATTAACCGAATTGGAGGTTAGGGAGAAAGTCATAAGTTTAGATAAGATTCAATTTTTATTTTTCAAAAGCTTTTGTACTGTTGAAGAGTGCGTGCGAAGGGTTAAATAAAAATACCACGAATAAGTGTTTGTCGATGCATTGCGGCCTGGTGGCGTCGGCATTTTTAATCGGCGCCACTTGTTCCTAACGACCCTCTTTTGTTTAAACTCCTTTGGCGCACTCCAACCGACCTCTTTCGTACGAATACTTTCCCTCTCTGGTGCGTGCGAGCCTTTGGGTACTTTTTGTTTCGTTTCCTCCCTACTTTCCGTCGTGTTCACACCGATGCGAGTAACAATTCCAACGAGTCGTTCACGACTCTTTATACAGCACACGTAGGGATCTGAAGTTTTTTCTTCCAGAAATTTAAATGTGAAATAAAACGCAGTAAACGAACAACGAAACTGTTTACTTTTTGTTCTGTTGTACGAGCACTTCAGATTAAAGCATACAATAAAATCCCCTGTGGTAAAGATCGATAATACCCAAAATGATGTTACGCACTTCGATTGTGAAAATTACAATGGTTTAACATGGGTTTATCTCGTGCTCTACTTGTAAGTCATAGAGGACTTTATCCCAGGTGAAAATATCCTCAGGGACTTGCGAAGGCAGTGGGTCAGGAGGCAGGTCAAGTTAAATTAATCGCCATCCCTTCGTTCTCATTTGCTTCACCCACCGTTGAGACTTATTAAGTTCGAAGCCGAAGGCGAATTCTCTAAGTTCTCGGAAAGGCAATTCGTCGTTATCCCCCCCCCCCCACACACTGTTAATCCTTTCTCGGCTGAAGTAAATTTTCTCACTTGATCCACGGCATTGATTTCAATCAATCCCCATCGTTTCCCCTTATCCTCCATATCCCCCATTCTTTGACATTACGCAGTGTTTCAGTTGTAATTTTCTGGTTGATTGGTTTCCACCAATGGGTTGTTACCAAAATAAATTGCGTTAAAACGATTCATTTGATTGACAAGTCAAAAATAGCAATCGCATTTGTAATGAAAATATACTTTTACAATACATCCCTTTTATGCGCATCGAAGTATTCAAAATCTAGCTGCAAATATTCCATCAATGTCTACTGCATCGATTTCTCAATGGGTTAGGTACAACGGGCTGGTTACAATTTTAGCAATGTCATTGTGAAAACGACTACTGGCAGATAAATGGATGGAGCTGCAGCAATATTGTGGCAACTTTCCCGTAGTGTATTCATTGTCATTGAGTATATCTTTTTTTATTGATGTAACACTACTTTCTATGGATTCAATGGATTTCAATAGAATTCGATAAATTTTCGGCTGAAAATGATCTCGTATAATAAGTCAAGTACCTCCTGATCTATTGAATGATCTTGACTTGTAACATAACAAATTCCTTTTACATAGTGGTCAGTTTCTGCACATAAGGTCATGCATATGCCAGATGGATAAATGCTCTTATCTGCTGAATATAAATTCGAGCATGAGATATTGATAAATCTTCATTCTGGACAAATTTGTTATCGTTTCCTTTTTATGTCTTTCTATTCCGGAACCGACTTTTTAGCATTCGAAATTGCAATTGCGCTACAATATGACTGAACATTATTAGATTATTTTGTACATAGAATTGGTTCAATTTTGTGGAATCCACAAATTATTACTAGGATTGACTCATTAAAGTATAACCGTCATGTAACTTAACTTGTACAAATGAAAATAGGTTGCTTCAATATCGATGCTTAAAGTAATTAGAACAAGGCACAATAATTCGTAACGCTGACAAATTTCCAATATGAAGCTGCAAACTTATTTGTTTATAACATCAATGTTGAATTTTTTCTAAGCGAATAACGTCATGTTCGTCACGGTTTCCAGATGTTAACTTGATGCATTGGTTCTTGGCTAATGGTGAAGTCATTAGACAAATAAATTCGAGGTTCAGGTGAAGGCAGTTTGGGATATTTTTGGTAATGGGAGGAACTTACCACCATAGTCTAAAATTAGCTTAAACTTGAATTATTGCCGAGGTTATGACATTGTTAGCAAATAGTTAGCTAGTTGACAGAGATTCCATCAAATTCCAGTCGTAAAAACATATAACGATGCGATTTTTCCCATAAATCTTATTTAGTTCTTCAATATACACTTTCGTACCCGGTTCATGTCTCATCAGCAGCGCCCGGAGACCCAGGAAAATCGATACCGCTGCTGTTGGGAATTTGGTGCAGATTTTCTTTTACGTCACTCGTCTCCTGGAGCACTCGAATTTCCTCGACATTTCCCATTCGTCATCCGCGAGATTGCTCGTTCTCGTCGTACCCTCAGCGTCAACCTGGTGGCAGAGGCGTTCATTCACATCCGTCCAATTACTCGCGGCATTATCGACTGGTGAAGCGCGAGATTCGCGGTGACGGTGGCATTCCCCGCCGAAGAACAACGACTCCTCCTAGCGGGTCGATAAGGATATACTCCGTTAATTAGATTCTTCGACGGTACAGGCCTCGTTAATGAGATTCCACGACGATTAGTCGTTGCGCCCGAAGTGGGTGCACGTACGCGCACTCAGTGCAAGCAGGGGTAGGTAGGTAGGTACATGGTAAGATTAAAGCACTCGATGTTTCATGCATTCGTGAGTCCAACGTGGAGTAACCAGGGAACGAAACAGCCTGAACCAAGAAATTGGCTCGATATAATTCCGAGAAAGAAGGTCGGCGATTATGAGAAGCGCTTTTTAATGAGCCCAATGTGCCAGCTAATGCTCTTCGTTAATCCAGGGTTAGGTAGCTATTTCGTCTCATTTTCCGCGATCGGCATATTGACGAATAGAAATTTCACATCTATCGGCTCACGACCTATTTGCTTTGGAACAACCGTACTTGTTGCAGCAGTCCCTCGAGCGCCAATAAACAATTGCCTTCTTTCCAATGACTTCAAAAGAGCAAGAATGATACTGCAGTTGGTAGGATGGAGCTCCGAAATCCTAGGATGGCAATCTCCTTTTCAAAGTCCCTGTAAGCCATAATCTCCGAATTCTAGGTTAGGTTAATATACGTAAAATTAGGTTGTCTTAGGCCAGGTAAGGTTATTTCAATTTTTATAATACTGTTCAGTTGAACAAGAAAGAGAGATATTAAATTTGAGGATTTTATCGCGAAGTTTAGCCGAGGATTAGTGGGAGTATGCCATGATGAGGCTTTATGATACATCTCCCAAATTGGTATCCTACAATAACTTTGAGAACTTTGAAAAACTTCAATTGCAATGGCCCATAACCGTCTTTTTAAATATATCATGAAAATATCATTGATTAAGTGGAAGAAGTTGACATTAAATCAAGTTCCTACCGAGAGGAGTTCGTAGTAATCAAGCGAAGACTGGCGATATTTTTTACAACTGTAATTATGAAACCTATTTAGGTTCAATGAAGATAATCCAAAATGGGTAGATGGAGCGAAGTTCGCGCAGTGTAAGCTCAGCTATAGTGAAATAAAAAGTAAATAGCTAAAAATGAATTTTATGATTTTCAAGCATATTGCAAAATACAATTTGTTAATTAATGGATTCTCTGGTTGGAAGCCCATCAGATAGAAAAATATTTTATTATAAACTCTACAAGCAACAATTTAATCGACGAACTAATCAGCGTTAATTGTATATTACGAGAGGTGCACAATAACGCATATATAGAATGTGCTAGTTCTGACCATCATGTTTGAATTCAGGTACACAATGTATTTTCAAGTTATTGATTGCAAATCTGATGCGGTAATTGGCAATTAAAATTCACGGCTTCAGAACACTCAGAAATACAACATCATTTTCGTTGCCAATGGTTCGATGGGGTCGTTGGATTCGAATAAAGTGTCAGGAAATGTAAATTCTAAGTTCAAACTCGAGAATGACGTGACTTGTAAAGGACGTGACATGTTTGTAATAAACTCGATATTGCGTTGTTCGATGCTGCTAGCCTACAACTCGATGCTGGTGAAGAGGATATAACGCAAAATGATCCTGAAAGCATCGCTATGGACCAATTTGTTACATGAATTCATATTTCGAGATTTCCGTGTAGTTATTTTTATAATTTAAACTGCCGCAGGTCTCTGATCGGTACTATAGTAATACTGTTGCTTGTCGAGAGTGTTTAGTGTGTTGTTGAGGTACATTGTTATCGAACCTACTGCGGACGTACAAAAATAAAATATGGTCGGTTTTTGCTTTTATAAAATAACATAAAATTAAAATAAACCTATCTTTTTACGACTTATTAATTACCCATCTATTAACGCCATTCTGATGCTTATGGTATTGTAAATGAATCACACAATCAGATTTTAATTACGAATAGGACGCAATATTCCATTACAAAATTGTACTTTGGGGTGTAACGACGATTCATATTAAAAACTACCTAGGAACTTCGTTAAAAAGTTGTTATCTTTGAATTTGTCAACTTGAAGAAATGGAGCTCATACAAATATAGATAATAACGCTCTTTCTAGTAAAACCAAAAAGTATGTAACTACTTCTCAGGATACATTTGATGTCAATAAAAATATGAATAAATTTGCAAAAAAGCAAATAGGTAAGCAGTAATGGAAATATAAAAGCGATCAGATACGTCGTTAAGCTCGTATAAAAGGAGAATCTTGGAACGATCGAGACCCTCGATTTCTTCTCCCCTACCTCGGAGCTATACGGCACGAGGACTCCATTTCCTCGTTATAGCGTCGTATAAGCTATATACACGACTAAGTCGACGTCTGGTGCAAGCAGCCTCTCGAAATCTGTTTACAAGAACGTCGTCGATCCGACACTTAAGCTGCATTATTCCCTGAAGCCCGTGCAAACGTGGCCCGGAATAATTCGATCCACGGTAATGGCCGACGCAATTCGATATTTTAATAAGTCGACACATCTGCACGCGACTTTCCAAAATTTTTCTGAATATTTTCCGATAACGAGAGCGGCGTACGGGACTTTTAATTGCTGCGCAATTTAACTTGTCGTGAATCTTCCACAATTAACGGCGCGATGTGCGAGGTGTTTTTAATGGTCACTTCTTCTATGTAACAAATGAATCGAGACTTCCAGTTCCAAATTATTTTTCGTGGGCAATCATTCTTTGATTATTTTTATTTGGAGGAGTAACGAAATTTTGTCTAAGAGCATATTTAGATAAAATGATGATGCTCTGATGAAGCTGTCTCAATATCCATGAGGGTCTCCTAACAAATGTAATGTTGGTTCTAATCAGGGTCTGATGAGGCTCACTGATATCAGGTCTGACCAGGTAATAACCAGACTTTCAGAATCAAAATTATGATACATTTCATCATGAATACTTAAAGTCAAAGTTGTTTAGGCCTCACTCACGTTTTCGCTCAGGAACTCCTGATTAAGACTCGGGTTAGCCCCTGATCAGACTACCTGAACATATACCAGGACCTGGTCAACAATGGGAAGATTGCTGATAAAAAATTGATTATCCTTGCTAACATGAGGCCCTAGTTAAGCAATAAATGAGAATACCAATTTAATGATCAGGCAGCAACGACGAATGTCAGATGTCACGCATCCAGTCCTGATAAGACATGTCTTAGTTAATCTTAATCTGAGTTTCTGACGGCGAATGATTGCTGTTGAACGACTTATGTAATGACAATCAGGTAATCATCAGTTATCATTCGGGAACTCTCGATTTACCATGCATAATTGACTCTTTATAATAAGATACTCTTTATAATGAGATCAAATTATAATAAGACATATTTTATTAAGTGTGTTTTACAGGCTGCCTGAATGTACTTCCGGATCTGATCAGGAATATAACGTTGGATCTGATCAAGGTTTTATGACACTCCTTATTATCAGCCCCTAGACAGGCGTGGCTAAAATTTGTAGCCATTATATTTATATAATAACTGTGAATATCAATTTGTTGCTTAGACAATATCGACAAGGCCATGATCAGATATCACTGATCTATTCTTCATAACGTAAGTTTTACTTAATCTTGATCCGGGCTTGATCATGTAATAATCAGACGTACTTTAAAAGGTTTGCAGTATCACTTTCGAATCAAGAACGGATCAATATTCAGGAATTCTAAAAATATTTCGGCAGGTAAAACGGTCAGTTTTTAAATTGGGTTTTAATGTTTCAGTATGTTTAATTTAATGTGGTGAATAAATTTCATAATTTCTATTGGGTTTTTATAACTGAATATTCAAGAGTTTTGTAATTTGTGTAATATTATTTCTGAAAATTATACGTTACAGAAATCAAATTTTCATACCCATAAAACAATTTCGAAATTTCAGTTCGTTTATGATGATCTAACAGTACACCGTTAGTTTCAAATTAATAATAAAATTCCATTGTTTAAAAAAAATTGAGATAGAAATAAACGTAATTGAAAATTCCCTACAAATAAAAAAAAAATAAAAAAAATTGATACAAATATTTTAGTTTTCGAAACTAACGACTAAAATATTAGTTTCCGACAGTACCTATTTCACTTTATTACGTTATGAATAATAAATAAGACGAACAACAGCAAAATTTGTAAATAAGAAAAATCGATTAAACATTATGTAGAAAATATGCAAATTACTCTTTGCACATTTTCATTCTCGGAAAATTGCATTTCTAAAACCGATGAAAAGTCTGTTAACGGTTTTCATTTCAAAAATGTAAATTGAAGAATATCGCATCATGAAACTGTATTCAAAATGTTGAACTCGCTTCTATCGACCAGGGAAATTTTGAATATAAATCAACAGAAATAAAAATAGTCAAGTTACGCTGAGGCATCTGTTCTGTATGCTCACAAATTTTCTTTGACAAATTTATAGATTTTCATGATTTTTTGAAAGCGATTTATGATCCTGTTGTTCGCTATTATTTATTACCTTGCATTTTGACATTTATTAATTGTCACTTATAGAACAATACATTTAAAAAATTCTCTTTCTTTTTGTAAACATCGCAAATAAGAAGTAATTGCTACTCTCTCTCTACTTTTCATTTTATATTGTACGTATTTTAAAGTCTCCAATAAATAAAACACGAAAAAATGTGAAATTGTCTACTGGATTCAATAATAAAAGTTTCTATTAGTATACACTCATACAAGTTACAATGCGGAAGAGACCTACATATCACCAGAAATCGAAGACAATAATCGAAATGCTTGCAAGCTCAGCTGACAATGCCTCCAATCACGTTTTGCATGTATTCACGACTTCCATATCAGGAAGGAAGCTTAGGTCTCATCAAAGTCTAAACATGCAGTATCGTACATCTGCATCATTTAACTGAAATGAAAACAGCTATTTACAACACATGCATATGCGAATCGATGCTTAAATATTCAGCTATTGAATATGCTGTTTAGAAGTGTAACCTCAATTAATTGAATGTATCAAAATGTCAATTAATTTTTGGGAAATTGAGTTCTATTTATTACTTGCAAAATTAAAATTGTACTTTGTTTATATACGACTCTTCTTTTGTCAAATTTATAATAGTTAATATGAATTTAAGATGTGGAATTTTTTTAGATGAATACAAGTTTACAAGATTGTGTAACTAGGGAGCAAAATAGGTGCTTGCCGACTAGGGCCCGTTTGCCGTCTAAGCGAATTGAGTTTCCAAATATTTTTTTGCCTTTTTTGCACATGCTGTCTTATGCATACGAGTGAGCGCTATTTTGCTCCCGCGATATAGGGCGCAAAATAGTATATTGCGCTCCAATTGTGAGCAAATCTAATGTCCAAAATTGATGATGACATATTGAGGTTGTTCGTCGTCATCATTCAGTCCTATCCTAAGACGATATCATCACTATTTTCCGACATCCTCATTTGTCATGATCATTGGAGATCATCTAACACTAAGACCTCATTATTACATAAAAATGAACACAATATATCAAAAGACTTGAAAAAGGATTGATGCACTATTTGAAGACTTGATAATTCACTCGTATAAGTTATATGCTTTTATTAAAACTTGTTTTTCACATCTCCTCATTTTCCCACAAGGGGTGAAGAAATATGACGAGCAAACATACTTTTCAACAAATTTATTACCATAATAATCTCTTCACAGCAGGGTATTATAGTGCAATCGAACATGAAGTAAGATTCGGATTACAATGGTTCGTTGAGCCTATTCATAGCCTAGAAACCGCATCAGGATTGTATCGGTCTCAGATTACCGCCCAGGAACGGGGTGAATCACAGTAAGTGCAATATTGAATATCGTACATTGCCGATCGGCAGACCACGAGTTTCCTACGGGGTTTCCTCGCACATTCGCAGCCGAGGGGTCATAATTGATTTATCTGTGAATACGTTGGCTTTCTTCCACTATCCACATGAACGATTTAAATTAGTTTTTACTTTTTTCATTTGTAAAAATTACATTAAGAACAATTAAAGTCTGGTAATATGGGTCATGTTGCAGGGAGGATTTCGAAAGTAGAACGTTGCTTAGGCAGACAATTCGCTGCTCATTTAGAAATGGGCGGGTTGGATTAACTTTACTACTGACGTTGGTAACTGCTCCTTAATGTAGAGATACGAGGCACGCACTGGCCCGTACGAGTACAAATGCTGGATCGTTCTCTAATCCTGGTATCACTCCGAAATTTAGGAGCTGCGGTAATTATTGCGACACACAAAGAGGAAGAGAGCCGTATTTCACTATGACGTGTGAATCGGAATACAACGCAGATAATGCACGTCGTACTATGCATCTACATGTCCCAGCTCTATAGATCCTTGGTTCAACAATACCACTCCGGAATTATCTCTTTGTAGATGGAGATGGTCCCAGATATGCTCAAAAATTTCTCTTTGGTGCTTTTCATTTTTTTAATATTGAGGTAACAAAGAAATCAGATGAAACTTAATTAAAATGCAGTGATAGTAAGTCCGAACCAATAAGAAATATTCCAGACAATCAGGAGAATTTGATCGAAACTAAGAACGAATCGAATTTACAGAAAATATCAAATTGAAACGAAGGTTGGTAGCAAGAGGTTGTGGATTTTAGAACGGATTCTTTGGTCCATGTAATGTATTCGGTCCAGTATAAAAGCAAGCAATAAGAGGTACCGAAATTTGAACGGGATGCGGAGTGTGGATCCCTGCCCAATCGACCGAACCGGGAGATTATCGGATTAGGATGTATATATATATATGTATATACATATATACCCACCCCCGTAGCAGAACGACTCTAACATACGTAAGCCTGTGTGTGCATAAACTGTGGGCAGTCTCATTCACGTGTGAATGCGCGCTCACGTACTGAATAGGGGACGAGGTATCATTCATGACATTCGCTACTACAGTTACTTTCTACAAAACTCGTTCGTACGCTTCGCCAAGCGAACCGTTCGTCGGTATAGCCTGTATGGGATTTTTCCAAATTAAAGTATACAATTGTTCCAATGCTGCTCTTTTTCTCCCCTGACATTCTTCCAGTAACTGTGGGACAAAATGTAGTCGCAGACAATTGTTATGAAATATTTTTTATGAAATTTGATCAACAAAATAATGGCAATGTGCACATTGTATTTTGATTGTAAAACAAAAAGTTGGTCTTTTTTATTTACATGATTTTTATCCTTTAGATGACGCATGAGTTGGATTAGTTTGATAGGTTTCATTTTTCAAGGGAGTCAATTGTGTGATAAAAAATTGTTTGCTAAATTTGTCGAATGAAAACAATGCTGGACAAGCATAGTGGGACAGATGTTTTAGTAGAAAAGAATAGCAAATGTATTTTTTGCCTTAAAATTAGCTCATGTCACATATGATATCGTACTCAAACATAATCCCTCACGAGATGTCCGGAGGAGCTCCTGAGGACGTCCAAATGTCCGCCCAAATGGACATCCTGAGACGGGCTTGTATTGTGTAGGTGTAGATGCTCAATAGCCCTAAAGATTTGTCCTAGAAATATAATTTTTACTTTCTCACCCAACAACAATAGCATACTACGACTACTTCTCAGAGATTATCAAAACCCATGAGGAATATCTACTATGTTTGTATCACACTGAAAGTAAAAAGTGCAATTATGTACTATTGATGACTCATTCACAGAAGATAACTCAGTGAGCAAGGGAACGTCATAGAGACGCATTGAAGGTAACTTAAAGACATGTAATATCAGGCTAATTGATGTCTCAGGGTTATAATTGAAGGCGATTGTATGGATCATGAATAACAACTTTTATTAAAAAGTTTTGTTACCATTGGGACATGAAAATTTATTAACGGTCCGGGTTAGGAAATTTCAAGTATTGCTTTTTGGCATTAATTGTTTACTTATTCTTCAACGATATGCGTACTTACGATTGTGGAACCAGCTTTTGTAGGAGATTTTTAGTAGACTTTTTAAATAACCTCACTAATCTGATGCACTTCAGACAAATAGAAGACCTAAATAGCAATGACAATCGTTGGGTAAGAACCACAGCGTCGATAGCAATTTTATACTTATTGGAGATAATCGAATCGAACCCCAATTGCATATTGTCTACGCCAATAATCGTATTGTATAAAATACGTTATAAGGACGCCTGTAACATGTATTTAAACCAGGACGTTGATTTGTCTAACATTAGACGTCTTGGAAAAGTTCTGGCTCCTTTATAACCTCTTATAAAATGCATGGTTATGTTCCATGAATCGTAAAAAGGACGTCTTCAGAACTAATTATTCAAATAGTAAGGACCTCTATTTTGTGGACGAAATTAGTATATTTCTTGAACAACTTTACGACGTCTCGTTCCAACGTCTTTAGGACGTTCCATAAAAGAAACCTTTAAGGAATCTTTTGAACATATGTGCGTGGCGAATAGGAAGCTATTCACAGAATGATAACTTTTCTTATAATTAGCATCCTAGCAAAAATTAAAAATATTTTTACTTGAATGATCTTTATCTTGGAACGTTTCAAGTTGTACTACTGTAGTAAGCATACCTACTGTGATAAGCAACTAAAAAAGTCAAATGGTTAAACAGCTAAATATCTGGAAATAGACAATCAGTCGAACAGTTAATTGACTGATTTATAATGGAGGTTGAATTTGATCGATCCTTTCCATGGAGATAATATATAAGAATGGATTGCAATGTTAAAAATCTCAGTACTAGACGTAAAGAAAAATGAAATTTGTGGAAATTTCTCCAACTGAACTTCTGGATTTGAGTTATATCAGACTTGAATAATTACCCGAAAATAAAAATACTATATAATTTATTGTATCTTTACTACTCAAGTTATTGACTCAAATTTTGACCAGTTCAGTAGTCAACCATTAGTACATTTCGAAAAGTATAGAAGAATGGCTATATATAACCTTTGATTCGAACGCGATTTCAAATTATGTTCTGATGCAAAATTGCAGCCAATTACCATTTCTTTTTATTGGCATATCTGAATGAACATTATTCTCATCTATGTCGATACTTCACACCAAAAAAAACGGAGTCCATGTCAACAGTTATGAAATTCCCCTACAACGGAATATATCATTCTATTGGTGTCAATGGATGTCTACCCCACATAAAGAAATACATCGCAATCTAACTAAATAACAGAAGTAATGAAAAACAAGCCTGTTCAGAAAATAACCAATGTGACCTAGTTTAGATCACACATAAGTAATCACAAAAAAATCTAATAGTACATATAAAACTTTAGCGTTTGCTTTAGATACACGTCTATGTTTATATATATTGTAATGAAATACACAATTGAAAAAATTGCATGATTGAATGAGTTCAAACGAGTCAGTTACTGAAATATTTTTCCATCCCACCAGCCATAGATAACTTACGAATACTGAACGAGTTAATAATTTTTGGCGTAGTCTTATCTCAATACAAAAACGTGCAAGTAAACCTACCTACCCAAGTATAACTCTCCGATTTTAATGAGATTTGGATAAATTATAAAAGACACGTAATTTTATTTAAATGCGGAAAAAAATTAACAGGTAAAACAGCTCCACAAAATTGGGGCGCAAGTAGAAAACTTACGAGATCTATAGCAATAGTTAAGCAATTTTCATGATTTTTGGTAGGAAAGTATCTTTTAAATGAAGAAGAATACGTACCTATCTTGAATGGGGGATGAACATTAGGGAATAAACTACCCATCAAATGATTGGGGGGGGGGGGGCGGGTCTTTGCTACTTCTTAAATACATTTTTCCACTGCTAAAGTATTATAAGACATCCAAATTTCATAGAAATCAGATATTTATACTTCGGTAGGTCTACTTCTTAGTTTAAACATGACAACAATCAATGGCATTAAATTTGAAATAAGTGGTATTGTCCATTTTAGGACTCAGTCCGTTTTGGGCCACTCTTCCCCACAGTTAATGGAATCAGAGGATAATACCTTTATTTTGTTTACTTTATCGGGTCTACATAATTCAAAAGTTTGAATTAAATTGTAAATTTTCAATGGGGAGTCTTTGAAGTTTAGAAAAAACATCACTTTTTTGTTAATAACTCTGTTAGTTTCTAAATTATTTTAATGAATGAAGGCCCATTTTTACAATTGATCTCTGTGCCATTTTGACCTATGATGAACATATACAAAAAATGGCGGAAACTGCAGATTTATGCGTTTTTTCATGTTTTGCCAATAGTTAAACGAAACTCACGAGCAAAGAAGTTGCATAACTTGAAAAACAACAAATTTGACCTCCTGTATGTTTAGATAAAAATTAAGCTCCCAAGGAACCTCCTAAAGTCGTAAAATTGGCTATAAACGCGCACCGTCATTCCGAAATTCATTTTTCTGCAATTTTGTGAATTGAAGTGCTCCCTGTATGCTCAATTTTAATGGAATGTATAAGGAGTCATATTTAGACTTCTTTAGACGTGATTATGCGTTGCTATTTATTGGAACGAGTTACACACGAAAAACCGCATAAATCAATAAATGATAAGTGATTGTCTTCTATTGACAAATATTTGTGAATAGTGCTACTTATTATTATTTGTTATAGACTATCAAAACTATTAAACAAAGAGAACTATAATTATAAATATAAAAATACAAAAATTAGTGTAAAATAATCCTTCATTTTAATGCCTTAATACCTTTAATTACTTGCCAGTATACTATTTATATTTTTAATATTGATTTAAAAGCAAATAGTAGCAGTTTTTCTTGTTTTACAAAAATGGAACAAGTCAGTTCAACATGGCAAACACTGTATTGCGTAGAACATAAATTTATGTAAATCGGACGAGGGTTGCGCCATGCGATGCAGAATAATCCACATCCCATGGAACCTCGAATATTCAGTTGATTGCTAGGTTGATTTATAGATTATAAATAAAGAACTTTATTTTACAGTTAATACAGATAAGGAAAGTCATCAGCTTTTAAATTTGTTATTATTATGGAACAATTTTTCTAGCGTTTCTGATATCTTATACTTTATTTTAATTTGTCTTTCGATTATTCGACGATCTAATGTCGCCCTTACATAAGAGTATGATCTATTATTTAATTTGTTTGTTGTGGTAAGAAATGGTGTGGTGTATGTAATGGCGAGAGTAATTTCCCTTTTTAATTTTTCACATATTTTCCAGCAAGTAATAGAAAATAACATTGCACAGAAATTTTATATTTTTTCTCTTTATCTAGTTGGAAGAAATATGATTTTGCAAAAATCCATAATTAGGATTTTTCTGTCATGAATTAATTGTAATTTTTGTCATAAATATAATAGACATAAAAATACCCAAAGTAGCCAAATAAATGTGTTCACAAGAATTTCCTTAAATATAATAACGCCCGTGAAATGAATGAGGAATATATTGTGGAAATAATAAAATCCAATCATATGAATAAAAATCAAAAGGTTACAAAAATAGCTTTAAAAACAAAGCAATTATAAATTATATTTAATTTCTCATTTCAGTAAATTTGAAATTTCCACAAGTAAGTTGTCGGCGTAACAAAGAATAACCATAAAATAACATTATCTTGAAATTTTTCTATAAATTTAAAGCTCTTAGTGAATCGCCCATTTGTTCCCTTCCTATTAAGGTGGTCTGGAAACCAAAATTTATCACTTATTATGAAATATGGCCTATCCGGGAGTTTTATTGCTAATTAAAGCTTATATCAGATCTTTGATAAAAACGTATATTGTAGGAGACTTACTAAGGAACGAGGAGGTGTAAATAAATTTGTACGCTTCTAACCTACGTGATACAAATACATATAAGATACCAAAAGTCATGAATTACCCTCTCGCTATCAGCAAGGTACGATACGAACTTTGCACTGCCATTGGAAATACTGATGAGAGTAACTGCAGAAGTTTGCGACGTAACTCGAAAGCAACCTGGCAACTATTGACTATTCATTAAGATATATTGCAAACGACGTTCTACAAGATCTAAAGGAGAAAAATCGATTTTAAAAAATGTAGATTGATGTTTATATATTTTTACGTTGTCTGAAATTTGGGAAACTACGCAAAGAAAAGACACGGCTCTTAATTTTAAACTTATAAGACGTAAACTCTAGCAAGCTAAAAATATCCAGAATAACGTAAAATGTTTGTTTAAAATTAAAATAATATTTTTTTCCTTTTCGACCGTTGAAATTTCAGCCCAATGATCAAGAAACTATTTTGCGTAATTTAAATAGATCATTTTTATGCTGTCGGTTTTTCTCCCCATCTGATTTACTTCTTTTCATCGGGAACACTAAATAAATGCCTTTTTTTATACATATTTACATATCATATACAACATTGTACAGTTTTCGTATAAATACACTACAAAATAGGATGTTTTATGGATGTTTTACCGGAAGACACTCAGACAAGTCCTAAAAGCGTCCTAAAAGCTAAACGTCCAAAAATCAAAAACACCATTTGTGTCTGCTAAAATAAAGAAGACATTTACCTATTTTAAAAACTGAGATGCATAAAGTAGACTCGAATTGTCTCTTGTTTTAAGACATTTTATGCGATTCAAAGACATTGAAAACCTTCACTGGAATTGAAGACCCATTGACTGCATATGTTAAAGCAAATATGGTCTAAGTTTATGATGAAACCATAAATGTTTAACCTAATTTAACATTGTAATTTGCTTACGATATAGTATTAACTAAATATGTATTAGAACCGGGGATTGTTTATTAATGTGTAGTAGAAATTTAACAACTGAACTAATTTGTATAATATATAGTAATCGACAAACCGACGTGTCACCTTTAATCAGTCATACGTATCTTTTATACGAGGATTATTAGAATGAGACACTGAGAAATGCTTTAAAATGACATTGAAAATGTTTTCCTTATAGACGCGTACTTTTAAAGTATATAAGTTATTTAAATGCCACTGATAACTCCAGAAAATTATCGAAAAGATGATGAGAAATGATGGAAATAGGAGAAGTTATATTTGAAACTTTTTTTTTGTAAAAAACTGGGATGGGTGGGGAACTCCTATCTTAGCCATGTTATTTCAGAGGGCGTAAAATCGCATAGTTTTGAAAAAGTAAGTACCGAAGGCTACTATTTAATTACTAAAACTAACTAAAAAATGTTTTTCCTTGTATATTTTTTCTTAAAATTGTTTGGTCTTGTGTCACTTAAGTAAGAAAACTATTATTTCATGCCAAAATATTAGTTAAAATAACGCTCTAAAAATCGATTCATAAAGACACACTGCACGGGAATTTATATGCTTATTATGAAACTCCCATTTTTATAAATCATCTATATCTCGTTGGTGACACCTATGGAAAATATGAAAAGGGCATATATATACAGTTTTTAAAAATTGTTTAGCCGCTTTTTAATAAAGTTGTAACATTTTGATGTTTTCTGAATAGCAATCATTTGTTGATATTATTCGGATGCGGGTCGAGAAACCAACAAATATAAAAGCCGACAGTAAAAATACCGCCATTCAAAAAGCCGACAGTAGATAAACCGAATTGTCATAATGGCAATCATAAAACCGACAGTCAAAATACTGACATTCAAAAAGCCGACAGACAATATGCCGACATTTCAAAAAGCTACAGTCAAAAAGCCGACACGTCAAAAAACCGATATACTTCCAAAAGTGATTGCCCACCTGTCGATACGTCTATATTTTCATGTGTCGACTTTTTAACGTGTCGGTTTTTTGTCTGTCGGCTTTTTGACGTGTCAGCTGTTTGCCTGTCGGCTTTTTGAATGTCGGTACTCTGACTGTCGGGTTTTGACCTGTCGGCTTTTTCATTTGTCGGTTTTCCGATCCGCATCCGATTATTCAACAATACGTATTGATCAAGAAATTATTTTCAGCTTGGTTTGAATGTTTGTTAATTTTAAATAAATGATGGATTACACTTTTAAGTTTTGACAACAGCGGGGAAAAATTGATGTTTTGTTGGGTTTATCGCCACGTGCGTTTAATAAGGACACCGAGCTCGACAGTTCGATTCGCCCCTCGACGACGGCTCCCTTTCAATACAATTTTAAATACTTGTTACGTGGTGGTATAATCATGTTTTGGCTACATCTTGAGATTTAATCAACTTTTCCATAGATGGGCGGCATACCATGCCTAACGCAGAATTATTATCTAATTTCCCACTTTATGAATAAATAAAATGTAATACTTTGTTGCATACAAAACATTCATAACATGATAATGAAGTAGGACGCAGCCAAGTACAGTTCTAATGTCTCATGCGAAATATTGCACAACACCAGATTTCAAGTTAGGCGTGACTTATCCCGAAGTAGAAATTTATATTTATTACAATCTTTTTGTAGAGGGCAACTTTTGTACCCAGGTGGAAAACTGTCATAAATTATAATCAAAATTTTCCATTGAATAGTATGGACATTTTCCTGTACTAGATAGCAGTAAAAATACAGGAAATTTCCAATGGCTATTTCATGCAGTATTGCTTTTATACAATGTACAATCCAACAAAGGATTCGCTGGTTTGAAAATTATAGGTACGTAACTCATTCGTTTTCACCCGAGCTTTACTCTCGAGTGGTAAGCAGCAGGTTTTTCTGAGGTGCTTTTCCAGAATGATCTTTTATTGGCGGAAAATTCGAAACAATTCTTCTCTGCTGGCCAGGTGCCCACATTCAGCACGGTTCGATACACCATAAAAACCACCTCCGCAGCTTGCTGGGTGAATACGAAGTTAGTATAGGTCATTTTCGTTACACGCACTCGTGCTTTTTCCTATTTATTATTTCACGATGGCGGTCATAAATTTCTTCGAGATATCGACGTATACTACATTCTATAAATCTGTCGAGTCTCCTTGTTTTTACTTTTAAAGAAGGGAAAACTCAGCAGCTCTTTTGCAAATATGTAAATCTATAAAATTCACATATTTACCTAAGCTATGAATAAAATTTGTGTTTTATTTCTTTGCTTTATACCAAAGAGAAAATGACTATCAAATGAAAAGAACAGTCTTTAATGGATTTTACAGATAATAATAATGTCAAATATCCAAAATATCTTAGCAGCAAAATATTGATGTGCATATATATAAAATTTTTGACCATGATCTTCAAGGTCATTTCTTAAAAAATAGAAATCCCTTTTTTTATTTTGGATGTTGAAAGAACTGAACATGTTACGTTTGAATATAACCTTGAATCTGACCTTGACCCGATTTTCGAGGCCATTTTATGATGAAGGTCAAATTCAAGGTCACAAATAAATAGCTAGGCAAAATCCTATAAATGTTGTACGTGATATATTCTCAAAAAACATAATCATGTCGTTTTTTGTCATACCTTTGTAAATTAAACATATTTGAAGAAGTGATTAAATGTCAATTCAGTATAGTGACTGTCCTGATTATCTTTTGAGGGTTTTTTTATAGTTTTAATAAAGAATGTCCTTGTATTTAAGAAATCGTTGTGAGCGGTCGGCCGTACGGTTTCTACAGTCCTCGAGATTAGTCTGTAATCGGGTGCAACATATTCTTACGGACACGTTAATCAGGATGACTTAGTTTGTCGAGGATTAAAAATTGCACAACTGTCTAGTCACGTCGGCGACGAAATCCTCTGCGGCTCTCCGTAATGGCAAACTTTTTATAGGTCGCTGTCGTAACGAGGCCCGTATACCCTTCCCGTAAAACTCGATTTTGTGGTCGAATTGTTCCTTTTCGTTAAAAGAAAGTTCACTTTTTAAAATGGGGACATAAAATTGGTATATAATACAATTTTTACTTGGAGAAGAAAGTACGATTTTTACGTGTTGTAAAGGTTATAGGTCGGACGTGGAAACAAGAAGGTGGTCTTTAGTGAGTTGAGAGTGAAGCAGATTATTTCTTCTTTCGAAATGTTTTCCTATTCTTGTATAATTCCTTTCCAATTCAGATGAAAAAGTGCCGTAGAATAATTTAGTGTAAAGCAATGAAATAAATTCACTAATTTACAACAGATCCTGACGAAAAAAGTTATGATGTGTCTAATGATCTTTTAGACCCTCCAAATTGCAAATGTTTTCTTTCAATATTTTGGCTTTCATGATTACTTCTTCTTAATATAAAAATATATAACTAAATATGTCTGCAGTAACAACTTTATATATTTAGATTCAAAAGGAGCTATCGATTCATATGTTGACCGAAATACGGTACGAAGAATTGACAAAAATTTATCTGAAGAACTTAACTATTGGTGTCTGGAAGACTTGAAACTATAGAAGAACTAGTTTCCTGATTATTATTCCTATATAGCTATTTTTACTATTTCTATTTAAGACCAGGCAAATAGTAGTTAAAATCACTCTATAATAAATAAGACTTAAAAGTTTGTAAATTTTAATCAAATTTTAATGCATACAATTCGTTCTACAAACTAGATTTGTTTTTATTTTAATTATTTTAGTTAATGTACAGTTAAGATAGTTACTGTAACTACCAAATTGTAGTTGTAGTCCTATTGGATCACGCAAAGAAGAAATTGCAGCTCACAATGCCAGCAGCAATTCTCTAACTTCTTCCATTTTATGATAATCCTAAAAACAAGAAGTATGCATCCTGCTTATACTAGAATGTACGAATATAATACATTTAATTTAAAATCAAGTACCAAATCATTCAATCTCAATTGGAAATTAGGAATTTCAATGTTAATTTGACTTTATTCCCATGAAACGAAGAGGGTTTTTCGATTGTTCGTTTATTGACTGTCGAATGTTTGACCTGCCGCGTCGAGTTTTTGATTGTTTGGTTTTTCTATCCGCAGCCGTTTTTCTGACTATTTTCTTTTTAATTATCGATTTCTTGAGATGACGGTTTCTTTATTTGTCAGCTTTTCAAGCCATGGTCTAAAATTGCCATGCCTTTTCCAGTAAATAAATCTGGAAATCTTTCCAAGCATTTACCCACTTACGGCATAAAATTTTGTTTACGCGGGAAACAACTAAAACTTGTTACTGGGGTTTCATGAGTCTCTTATTACGAATCTTATTACGAGATTTTGGAAATTCATAATGGTAGATTCAAGATCGATCGAAATTTTAAAAGTTACTATATCTCGTGTTGAAATTTGGACTCTGGTATTTTTGCTGTTTCCGATTACAAATCAATTCTTATTCTACTATTATTCTTTAAACTCACAACCATTTGATACATTAATATAAAAGTTTGTTGGACCCTTTTAGATTCCAGATAAAACAATATAATTTAATAAACTAATCTTATAAATCGTTTAACATTGGATTTATGGAAAACAGGAATTTCTGAATTTGACTATATTTCAAGCCAAATGTTCCACTACAGGATTTCTGTAAGGTAAAAACGAGTTAGATCATAGAAGAATCTTCACGGAAGTTCTGGGTCTGCCTAGATTTATAGTACAGAATTTGCGACCAGATTTTAGAGGTTGGCCGGAGAATCAGATAAATTTCTACTTTACTATAGTTGCATAAAATTCGTTTTTTTTGTTGGTGTATTTATAATATACTCTATAATTTCATCATTTTTAGATCAACGTATAATGATTAATTATTAAGTAACTTACATGTTACATTATATCTTATGTGCTTATGCCTATAATTTGCTTCATTTAGTGAAAAAAAGTAGGACTTTCATCGTTCTTAAAACGTGCTTAAAACACCATCTAAATTGTTAACTTAGTCTTATAATCGGTAAATTTTGGCTATATATCCAGTTACTAAAATTTTAAATAGTAGTAGAAAACTTTTATTAGTTTTCATCGCAGAAACTTTATACGGATTTTTTACTTGACCCATTTTTGAGCTTTTTCAGACACCCTTTAGTAATTGTATGTTTTTTTCTCAATTTTTTTTTTTATTATTTATTATATTACATACAACGTGTAATAACTAATTATTTAAATTTAGTATTTATAATTTTTCCTTTAAATAGACACATGCAGATAATAAAATAATCAGATGTTAAAAATTACGCATTCTTCTGTAACGGTATTACTGCAATAAGAGTTAAACTGCAGTCTTAACTACTTAAAAAGTATCGTTATATAGTTTGTTAAATGTTATTGTCAGAACAAGTTTAAGCATGCTTGAGTATATTTAATTCTTCGATTCTGAATATTTAATCTTGATAAGTAGACGAATAGAAAAAAGTTTGCGTCTGAGCAGAGCAAAAAGTTTCATCTGCTGCGATTAATAATTCCAAGTGAAATTTCTTCGCTTGCATTTCTTTTCCCATAACAGATTTTTTTTATCATTAAGATAAGATTCTAGGAAATGAGAATATCTTGACTATAGCTAATATAATTATGTGAATATTTTTGCATACTCCACGAGCTCAAGCCCGTATTTTTAATACACGAACATTGCTTCGTTAAAACCAATTATCAAATTACTCCCTTTTAAACTGCAAGTCATTGTTTTATCCGATCTATTATTTTAACGAGATTAAAGAAAGTTTTCATATAAATATTTGAGATTCTTTGAAAAAAATAGCAAATTTTCTGTTTTTTTTGGGGTTCATATTGAAAAATCCATTGGTCATGTCAAAAAATAATTCTCAGATGCCCGAAAATCATTACAGGACAAACATTGGGCATGCCCAAAAAAAAAAACGAGGGTTGAAAACCCGACAAACCAAATAGCCGACGCATCAAACGAAAAGCCGATTGTCCGTTTTTTGACTGTCGGTTTTTTGACCTGTCGGCATTTTTATTTGTCAGTTTTTCGACCCACATCCAAAAAAAAAGAGACACATCGTCAGGAGAATATTCATTCTTTGAACTGTCGGTTTTTTGACTGTCGGTTTTTTTATTTGTCGGTTTTTCGACCCGCACTTAAATTGGGCCTAATATTGTACGACGATAAAAATGTCATCCAACGTTCATGGAATTCTTGGCGTGAATGATTTAAGACGTTTTATTACTATTGAGCGATTTCAGTAAAATTCTAATAAAGCAGAGGTCCAAAATTAATGACAATAATTAAAACTTTTTCTTTCTTAATTGTTTTGGATATTTCGAATTAGAGTACGATAATCAGAAAATCTAAGATAAAATTTCGTTGGTACAGCCTTGACTCATTTTTCTCATTCTCATTTTATAATCTTCTATATAATGAGTCTACTAAAAATAATCATCGAAAACAAAAATGTGAAAAGTTAAATTAATTTCTTTTGAACGTTGATGTTTGATATTCAAAACCCTTTTCATTGCTTTGAATTCTCGATTTTCAGCACGAATTCGGGAAAAATCTCAATTTGTATCGCGAGTGAAACAACGCTGAATGCAGAATAGTTTAATTGGGTCGAAATACACGAATGCAATTTCGCAAAACTGTTTTTTAAAAGCCGTTGAAAGACGCCGAGGTATTTTCCCGTAAACGCGAAACAGGCCGCGGTGAAATGCGCTCCGTTTCATGCAGTCGGTAAAAACGAGGCAGAAACTAAAAAAAAAAGATTAGATAAAACCAGCACGTCGAGATGCGCGTGCAGTTCTGGAAGAAAAAGCGCGAGATGTCCTTCGTATTTTTCGTTCTACGTAACTGGCGAAACGACACGATGAAAAGGAGAGAAGGAACTGCCCGTTTTTTGTTATTCGAATTTCACGACTGCGTATATTTCGCACTTTAATGGCACGTAAAAGCGAAAAAGTCCCTGCAGATCCAAGTAGACGTGGGTTGAAGCCTTGAAGCTGCCGATCTTGGCGTTTTCCGTTCTCAATTCGAATCTATAGGAATTTAAGAGGCCCCTTAATGCCACGCGCTGCTTCTGCACTGTGCAATACTCGTAATTGCAAGGTACTTCTACGTCGGCGGCAGGGAACACTCTCGACTGGAGCTTAAATGAAGCCATTGGGAGCCTCCCGGTAAGATCAGAATTTCATCCTGAAAATTATCCTTTAACCTCGACCCAAGTTTCTTATTCACGTCCTCGCGTGCTCGAGTACTTTTTAGGTGTTGAATTTGGTGATTGAGGCTGGAGCTCGAGGTTTATTAAAAATACGTCACACCCAAAGTAAATATTTACCTCTTACTTCATGTGATCATAACCCAAACAGCACAAGACCATCCCAGGACATCCTCAGGAGCCCCTGAGGAGCTCCCGAGGACCAAAAGCTGACATTTGGACGTCTTCAGGAGCTCCCCAGGACATCCCGGGACAGATTGTGCTGTTTGGGAAACCCAAACTGTACTTTAATCAACTTTACCAACGTTAGTATCCGTTTCTTGCATCCGTATTTGTTGGAATTAAATATTTGGTCGCTATTGACTCTAGTGAACTACCTTTCACGGGATCCAATAGCGTCAGTTAAAAAAAGTTGTTACAAAGAAGGAATTGGATTATCGGTCTCGAAAGAATGGTTTTTAAAAAGTTAGGCTGCTCATTGTGCGTTGCTCAAATAAATCATTTGGTTACCCGAATGGGTCTCATCAATTTTGAAAGCTATACTCGTTTGGGGCATACTAAATTGTTTGGCTATAACAAGCAATCATTTAACAAACTACCTCTAAATATGCCAATTGGGTTAGAAGATAAAATAGGAAGTAAGTTTTTCTTCTCTTCTAAATCGTCTTTTCTTATTTTTGTTCCCCACAATATAGGAAAATGTATATACATTTATAATACTGATAAAGAGAGAGCTTTGAACTAAATATGCCCTGATAATAGCTTATGCAACTGGTTCAAATACATTATGATAAGCTTTCAAACTTCACAGCGTGTTCAAACAATATTTGGTCAGACAATCACGTGCACATTACACCGTGATTATACGCCATAAGAGGGACAAAATTGATTACATTGGATGTCTAGTAAAGTCCTGGAGATATCAGTGCATATACTAAGTGGTGAACAATGTCATATTTTCCTGTAAATAAACATTCTAATCTACCTATCCTACTTTTGAATCATGCTACACTTTCTAATACAATAACACTTTTACACTATTTTAATACTTTACAGTAATATGACAGGGTGATATTGAAGTAATAATTCAGTAGTACTACAATCATTTTAAGTATTATATAATGGTGACTGTAGAATACTTTTGTATGGAATATTAGACCAGAAGTCAAACAAGGGCCGAAATAGCGATTTTTTTTAACGACGATTTATGCAAAAACGGCTCGACCGATTTAAATAAAACAAAAACGAGCATAATGGGAATAAAATTTCCGAAAGACACCATTCGAGCAAACTGTTTTAATTTTTACCCCACCTAATTATTACTTACGATAAATTATAAAATATTTCGCCAGACCGTTAAACAATATTGTATGTGCTACCATTGTCCAAGTAGCCTTTTTGCATTTCGTTAAATGCATTCACAAATAAAATTCGTTATTTACATGTCATTTATAAATGTTCTTAGTGCTAGGGGAAATGTTTGCTGGTATTGAACAACAATATTTTCACATTCTTCTCCATAACAGTGAATCCGCTGATTTTACATTTAAGATTTGATACTTTAAACGCTCCGAGTACCGAGTTTCAAGTCGATCAAGTCCCTTCTTATACATCAGTCGGTCATCTTGGATTCGCCATTTTGAATATCGAAAATTTAAAAGTAAAATTCATATTCTGCTACCTCGAAAATCGTATGGTACGAAATTTCTGCAGTTTTCCTTTTAATGAAAAATTTACGGTTTAATGGGTGAACGGATTCACAAAATATATTATTATTTAGTGTAAATAATAATTAAATGTCATAAAAATTTAAAACTGGTCTCTCACCTTTATTTTATATTTTGTCTTATATAGGCTTGTTTTTGTTTTATTGAAATCAATCGAGCCGTTTTTGCAGAATCGTTATTCAAGAAAAAAAATTACCTGTCCGGCCTGTGTGCGTCGGCCTAAATTCAACTGGATTTCAATGTTATTTGGTCACAACGTCAGAACCTATCGATATAAGAACCCTTTTTCTATCATTATGGTGACTATGAACGTTTGAGATGTACCCCCTCTACACACCTTTCGTCGTACATGGATGCATGAAACGTGCGAAACGGAACGGTAAGGCCAAAGCGTTCAAGCGCAGGAAGGGGAACCCACACTTCCCCTCCTCAGGTTCTTATATCGATGGTCGGCGGGCAGCTCGGAACGGCTATAGTTCTTATATCGAGATTCTGGTGTACAACTAACGCCAAACTTCTTGTTCATGAAAACAATGATTCATATATCGTACTTACTTCTGAAGTAAATGTCATGTACCAGAATACACAGGTTCTAAATTTCTTTTTATAAAATTACGTAAATTAAAAATGAACTGATAAGACGAAAATAACTAAGAAGTTATACTTTCCAGATGAATCGAATAGAACAACTACCTGCATAAGATGGAATATTAAACTTGGAAAGAACTTAACATACCTGGAATAATACGACAAAAGATCGTTGTCCTTTAATACTATTTAAAGTTTCGAATCTGAGAATTCCTAGCAGACTTGTTTAACGTTCTTTAAAGTTTTGCTAACGAATTAAATCAGGCAATTTACGTATCTCCGGTACGTACAGGAGCATTACAAAGCACCCCTCATAACTACGAATTTCTCGAACAAGTTGCCTTTTCGTATGGCGAAGCCCCGAAAGCGGCGCAGTTCATGCAAAGGTTGAAAGAGGTACTTGCGAACCCTTACGCATTTGCCATTGGCATTTTCAAAGTATGCACTACCAACCTTCATGCATCAATACAATGCATTACGAAAGACCTCGCGTAGTTAGCTGCAACGCGTCTGCGGTTTCGTTAAAACGCCAGTCCTGCCAACTGCATCTAGCGATATCTGGATTCCGGAAGCGGAAATGAGAATTACGGAACTGTTCATTCCAGACCTCCATCAAGTTTATCGAATTCTCTGCACTTGGTAGATGTAGTATCACTATTGAGGAAGCCGAGATCACCTCGAATATCCTGGTATTGCTCCGATCGACGCATCCATTATATTGAATCCAGCTTAGTATTCAGCGGAGTCGTTAAAAAGTAGGGCCGCGTATCAGCCACCTATACAAAATGGACAGAAATAAAAGCATTAAATTTCACGTTAATTCCATGCAGATTTGCAATAATACTGGCAGATATTGATTTTTACTGCATCAATTTCAGTTGCTGATGGAAAACCACTGTACCAATACATCAGTCACCAGGATTAATATTAAATATTTTAGCAATATGAAAACAATTCACGAAAGAGAGATGTTCGAAATTCAATTAAAACCTAGAAGAATATGGTTATCTTCATACTTCCAATAAAATATATTGCCTTAAAATGAATTACTCAAAACATTCTCATAATAATTACATAATTTGATTATGATATTTCAGCAGTGATGCATAGTTGATTCTAATTACTCGGATTTATGGCTACATTCGGAAATGTAAATTTGGTATCTCTAACCCTGAAATGAAGAGCTCATTATAAATGCATCATTATAGTCGGGTTATTTTATACCCGAAATGGTATCGAATATTTCACAACATACATGTTTACAAGAGAGAAATAATTTCGTTAATGCATCATTGACGTCATCGCATTTAAATATAAAATGGCCAACCAGTGACCATGATAAATGTTTCCCGTTTTATGTAATGCACATTTTCCTCTCTGATATAATTCCAAGTGGTGAAATATAATATCTGCGGTAAATCCACTGACAGAAATGAGGTACACTACATGCAATTTTTCTCTTTGAAATAAAATTCATGAAAATTGTAAACAATGTAGAGAATTAACAACTATAAATCATGATAGCTAAAAAATACTTTAATTCAATACCTTAGTATACAAGGATTTGTTTATTATTTACATATTTCTCAGGAAGTTAGAAAACTATATTATAAGCGAGTTAATAATAATCGCCCAGATTGGACGTAACTCAAGCGTCAAACTTTGAAGTTCCTCAAAATTAACTGTCAATCCCTGATTGCTTTCGGACATAAAGTTAGGTGCAAACTTTGTTGCAGCCTGACTTAAGAGATAACGTAATTGTGAAATCATGAAATTCTAAACGTTCTGCAATATTGTTCTGCAGGTGTAATTTATGTATAACATCAGCACTTAACAGAAAATTATTTATCGAAAAGAAAATCTTTTTGGAGAAAGACTGAAAGAAATTATACACGACACTCAACAGAAGAAATTTAACACGATTGATAAGAACAGAATTGCTTCTACGAAATTTATAGCGCAGCCATTATGAGTAAAAACAAGTGCTGAATCCATTAAAGCGTAGTTATCAGGAAATTTAATCGCTTTTTCCTTGTCGTTGTGCTCCTATAATAGGGATGCACGTGCACTGTTGTGCTGGGTTCTGTTCTCGGTGCATAATACGCTACCACTATGCACGTAAGCACCAGGATAGCTGAAAGTAACACGCGGACGCTGTATTACGAGTCGCATGCACGTAGGATAGGGAGGGTTGTTGCTGTTTTGCCCCAACTGCACGAGCGACGTTGGAACAAACTACGCGAAATTCGATATGAACTGCAGCGCAAGCTGAATTATCAAGTGAATACCAAAATCGACGCCTGCCTTTGTCTCTGTGAACCACTGTCCGTCGAGTTTATTGATTTTTCCTACTGGACGAAGTTTTCCCTTTTATCCATTGCACATCTCGTTATTATCGACAAGGCAGAGATGGAGTTTAATCGAATGGATTAAAATCATTTTCAAAATTATATTCCGGAGTGACATTCAATTCATTTTTGTAGAGATCAAAATATTTCACCATTAAAAAAAAATAATTGAAAAAGTCTTGCACGCATTTAAATGGAGCACACCTCGTTACAAACGTACAAATTCTAATTGAATGAAAACTGTACAGTATCGTCCAACTTTCGCGACGCCAATTTATTTTATTATTCGGAAGTTCGCTATCAAAATTCGCGTCCAACCGAATTCTAATCTAAATGGATCATCTAGCGTTATACCGGGCATTCTAGTCCTCTGACAAATTTAGGTCAATAAAGTGCAGTTAACCGGGCATTTATTAGTGTAGTTGGTAACTAAATGTGCTTAGGGGCGACTTCTGATTGGCGAAAAGTTATATCGCGCTTCCCAGGGTTCCATTAGCAACCATTAGCCTTCATTTAGCGTCCAAATGAAATAATGCTCGCGTGCACTACACACCGACGCGGTCCTCTGACGCTTCTTGAAATGCATATTCTATGCTCCTTAATTGTAATAAATTTAGGGGCGTCGTACATTTTCACGTCGAGTGGTGTTTTTTAAAAGGAATTTGGAGCATTTTTCCATTTTATTTGAACGTAATCGAATGACGTTTTTGGAATAGTTTAAACTTTCAAAAATTCTAAAAGTTTTACTTTGACTGTTGAATCCAGGGTATAAAAGTCGGCTAGGATGTCAGTGGAACGCGGACTGTTTTAAAATATGACCAAAAACGTCGGCCTCAATCGGTAGATGGCCAGTATCCATCGAGTGCACTGGAGTACGCCAGTGGACGTTGCACCACCGCGAATGGCCGGATTGAGACTCTGAAAGAGTTCGATATTTCGGTCGCCTGGTGATAGGAAGAGATAACACAGAGGTAGATAAATAGTCAGAAACGGTGAAGGGAATTGTTGCACTCCTTTGGCTCTATTGTGACGTGATTACGAACTTTTTCTGCTGCAATACCCATCCCTAAACGACGGTATATATATAAAAACTCTCTCTTATCCCTTTTTCGTCTTGGTGCATTTATTTCGTGAGGCTGGAGCTTACGCCACCCCACGAAGAATTCACTATCGACCTCCTATAATGCGGACATTATACATGAAAAAAGCTTCGCTTTTCTCTTTTTCTGTTCTTCCTTGGCATAGTTTCCAAGAAAGAAAGATCAGTTTTCATTCCTACCGATATTCGTTACATGAATGTAGGATACCAGAAAATGGAACCTCAATAATATACAGTATCATGAAATATTAAGTAATTTTATTGACGTTTGGAATAAACCCTAATGGATTATTGGTTGCCAAGATGATGCCAGTTTGCTTTTGTTATGCATGAATATGAAACATTGAGCATTGGAATAGTTTCGTTGGTGAAGATCTGCTCTTGAAATGTTTTATGCTGTTATGATTTTCTGTACATGTCATTGCATAATTCATATAATCTAGGTTTTGATTCTGTTTGTGTCCCTACAAACGATTGTGAAAAATTTAAACCGAATTTTGAATATATGCAGCCCTCCTAACGAAAACGGTTTCCATGTCGATCACTTCCCGAAAACACTAATATAATACATCAGATGTAGCCTCCATCAGTAAAACTTCAAGAATATGGTGGAGAATCTAACGACGATTGCTGGAAATCAATTTTGATCATTGGTATTGGTATTGGTATTGGTAAGTCTTCATCAGGTTCGGGGTGAAGCCCAGAATTCAGCACGCTTAGCTGTTTGCCTTTGTATGCTATTCCTGATGCTATTTAGGGTTCCGTTGGATATCCAACTGCTATGCAGAATCTCAAAAGTTGGCCGAGATTCCGCTTCCTGACTTGCTCAAAAATGGAAATCCAGGTATCTCCTTGGAGCCTACATTAGAGCAGGGCACTTGCATAGGAAGTGAATGGATGATTCCTCCTTGTTTTCATCACATCTAGTACACATCGGTGAAGATTTCCTTCCCAAGGTGTGACTATGCTTATCTAAATTTCCATGTCCGGTTAGGATTTCAATGGAGATTCTTATTTCTGTTCTGTCGAATTCGATCAGTTTTTCAGCCCATCTCTCCGCCTACAGCTTTCCCGCAAGGCTTTTGGTTGTGCTGCATTCTTTGTTTTTAATCCACTCTCTAACCTGTTGGGATTTCATTTGTCTCTCCAGCAGGTTGAGTCCTTCTTGAAATGGCAGTGCCACCCTCCCAGTCAAGTCAGTTCTATTAACTATTCCCGAATTGGTAAAGGTGTCCGCTCTTTTATTTCCTTTTCAGCCCATATGGCCTGGTATCCAGTTCAGGCTGAGTTTATTTCTTGTAACCAGGTTATGTTGGAAGGTCTTTGTATCTCTGACTAAAGCTGAATTGACGCCGGGATTGTATACTCCAATTTTGATCATGGTATAAGTATGTTTCTTGTTTTCTCCACGATTAATATGGAAAGGAACGTGTGGAGCAATTAGCAAGGATATTATAGGTGGAAGAAGATGCAAACGTTAGCTTTTATTTAAAAATATAATAGTATAGGAAAACACAAGAAAGTAGATGTTAAGTACGGACTCCATTGAATGGGATGTATGATGTTGAGATGGTTGCAAAGGATTGTAGGTAGTTAGTCAAACTTGAGAAAGCTTAAGAATTACAGAGGAACACAAAATTTGATGGGGAAATGTATTATTAGTATTATAAGGCCCAGAACAACAAGGTCTGAATGAAATGAGCTTACCTTTCTTTATAAAACATGACATGAATTTCTGAATGCAACAGAAACAATACTGGTTGAAGAATTAATAAATTGTTGCGAAAACATACATATTGTATTCTCTATAATAATTAATATAATTCCATTCAATTGCTCAATTATGCTTTCAAGATATCATGGATTTTATTAACATTGATAATTTTTTAAATTGCAGGTTCTCCTGTTTCCAGAAGAGGGCTGGGCCAGGAGTGCGAGTAGTTCCTACTGGACGTTAACGCCATTTTGGTGGAGTCGGAGTCGATGCAAAGTCGTAGAAGTTGCTGGAACGAGAAGGTAATTCAGAATTCGTTTCTCCATTTTCCTCCGTTCTATACAGCTAAGTGCCGCAGGCGAATACTAAAACCGGATGAACACCCGTTTGTCTTGGAATCGCGCTGCAGCAAATTACTAAATTATTTCGACTCAAGGGGAAGTTCCGTTTATTCCGAGCCTTTCTCGAACTCGCGACCCTTCTTTCAAACTCCTAACAATCGCATTGCGCTCGTTTTTGTTTGACGAAGTACTCCGGAATTCCGAAAAAGCCACGCTCATAATTGTATTTATTATTTGCTCTTTCAAACTTATTGCTAATTCCTTAATTTTTCGAATCCAGATTTGAATTGACACTTACCGAAATTGCATCTCGAATTAAATGCATTTCGTTACTCTAATTAGCTTAGCCACATTCTAATATTTGAGCACTTTAGAGTTAATTTAAATTATCTTTGATGGGTTAGCTTTTTATAAAAGAGCAGGGTTTCCCTACAAATTATTTTAATTTAATCTGGTGATATCAACTTTTGGACGTTTTCCTCATTCCGTTTTATCATGAGAATGGGAACCCGAATACTCTCTCGTCTGCTCAACCGGAAAGTGAAATGCTCGTTCCTTCATGTATGCATTGTGCACGAACGACATATATACTTAGATATATATAATAATAACGTATAGGTTGCTGGCATAATACGGTCTGGGAAACTAATGGGGTCAGACGCAAAAGCACACAGGTATAGAAGTGTTTCCTGTTATGAGGGCTTGTTTCTCTAGGTATATTCGTACCGTGTAGAAATGTACGAACGTTCCTTCCTATTCTCTCTTCCTCATCATCTTTATGAAATGCACGAGCTAGCTACTTTTATCCTGTGCATATTGCGTTATCCCGATTTCTCTTTCTGTCCAGTTACTTCGTCTATGCGCATATTCTTTGAACATCACTGCTATATATTGTTCTATTTTCTTAATTATCTATATTTCAGTCCTGCGTCTTTTATGTTTCAGCATACTCGTTTGCATAATTTCCTAGAAGCTTTTCCTCTGGATCTTACCTACTCTAATTTTACTTTTCGTTGTTTGTACCATTCTTTACTTCTTATTCTGCAACTGTACTAATACAATTTATTTTACGTTTCTCCAGAATGCATTTCCTTAAGAGCAATACGGCCTTTTTCAACTGATTAACAATTTTAACGACTATTCTATTTCTTTTTTGATCCTTCATTTCATCTCTTTGCAATTTAGTTTAATGATTCGGTACAATCAGTTTATTTCTTCATATATTCACAAAGCATTGAAGTTGTTCATCCTCCGATATATCTCTGATTGGAATGCCAGCTAACTCGGTGCACTTCGCACGCGATGAGTTTCCACCAGCAGAAACTTGAATACATCTGTAACAAGGTAATTGCTATGGCAGACAATTTCAGTTGCGCGTCTACCTTTACTGACATCTCTAAAAGGAAGACGAGCTCGTCAAAGAGAGACGAGTAGACGTTCGGAATTTTAACGGGCTGAGCGCGAACTTGAGGAGCTCATTAAAATTATTACGTAACGAGTAAGTAATTTATAAGTTTTTTGATAATATGCTCCGCGGAAGTTCAAACACTTTAATCGCATTTACAAAAAGTAATAAAATAGTCATCGCTTAAATCTGTACTTCTCTCTGCATATCTAAGCGAAAGCAATTGCTTAATGCAGCTTGGCTTGTTAATTATTCATGCTAAATTTAATACATTGGGGAATTAATATTTGAAAAATTAAAACTTTAGCTCGTGTTGAGCTGAATTTACAAACTTTATAACCAATCTGAAATTTGAAGGAGTTGTAAGACAGCGAAATCGCAGCTGTGTCCTGTACGCCTTATACTTTCAATAGCCTCGGGAGTTTTTATGAAACTTCTGCCTTATTAATGTTTGAATCTTATAGTCTGTTACAATATAGTGTGTTACATATTTTTTATTTTAATTAAATAATGGTTATGTCTTTATCGATAGCGTATTGTAATATCGATTTATAATCGATGTTAATTATCTCATAAGATAATGGGACATTTTGATATTAAAAATTGATTATTATTATTTTATAGTTATAAGTTTTCTGCTATTTTCACGCTTTATGCATACTTAGCTATCTTTGAAAAGTAGTATACTTTATAATATTATATTAAACTTTTACGAAACGTTTAAAATGTCGTTTGTAACGATCCTAGAGACGTAGCTTTCCTTTGACGTTAAGGTCCAACGAGGATTCTCATTTAAAATTCCACCTCGGTAGACACTTTTTTTATTAAAATTACACTTTAAAAATTCAGAAACTCAGTCCACGGAATAGCCATAGGGTAGTATATGCCACATTATAAATAGTTCATAGTCCTCTTTCTTTAGTTATGTTTTATCTCGATCTGAGGCAGAAAGAAATATTGAATTTCAATAAATAAATTAAAGACTCAAAATGGCAGATACAAAATGGCAGAAAACAAAAAATTAAAAATTCAATGAATCAATGCGAAATTTATTACTTGGGGGATTTTCAAGGTCGCTGATAATAAATTTGGACTTAATTTTTCAAAATACAAAATGACGGATACAACGCAGTGGACCCATTCTCTAAATTTTGAAATTTCAGAAATTAAAAAAATGTTCTCGCAAATTGTAAATAGAATACATTTCTTGGTTTTTCATGATATTATGAACATTTCGGGTTTTTGTCAAAAGACAAAAATCACAGCGTTCGACAATCTGTTGTGGCCATTTTGAATTTTGAAAATGTGATGAGAAAATCAGAGACCTTCCAAACCTCTGTACACTTAATGTCTTTCGGGGTCTTTACTTCCAAATCTGGTGTCGGTTTTTTATCATTCAAAATGGCGGATCCAATATGGCAGAATTTTTATACTTTATTTTAGTATTTCGGTGCGTCAATTTGTATCCGTCATTTTCAATATTGACAATCTGAGGTCATATTCCTAATCAACGACCACGGAACCCTCTGAGTACCCACTATCATCGTGATTAAGCAATTTTTTACTTTTCAATCGGCAAGATGCTTCATTTTGAATTTCGGAAATCTGAGGTTTTTATAATCGACGAACCCGAAATCTTTTCCTTTGGAAGTTACTAATCAATAGTTAAGTTTTTAAGGAATTATTGACTAGTTTCCAATAGCTGTCGTACGTCATCACATCCATGACCTTGACCTAATCACAATATCCTAATCGCTCTATCATTATGATTTTTATTGCTCATCTGTTTACATAAGACATTAATCCACTACAAAGTTGAATAATTTGTGATTAAAGGAGATAGGGTCGATAAGCCATTTTAAGAATTCCATTTTAAAAACTACGTTTATGTTTTACTTCCTCGCAAAATAGGTACCATTTCGTTACCAGAGCATGAGTTCGATAGTTGAATAAGTTGCACACATAAGGGAGCTGCGATAGGGAAATTACGAAGCAGGGTCGTTTCGGTGTGATATTGTTTAGGAGAAAGATATGTAACGCGTAGTATGCTGAGCATTCAATTCGCGGCACGCCAAGGCAATTTCGCACGGTAATTCCACCATTACGTGGTCCGTGGTAGTCCTTATCGCATCGTGAGCGTTATGTATCCGGTCCTACTCCTATCTGGACCTTAAAGCAACCGAAGTGTATGGTTCTCTCGAAACTGTACCTATCAAGGAATTGCATGGAATACTTTCCTTAAAAAAAGGGCATGCTAAACTTTCGGAAAAGGATTTTTTACATTTGATATGTAATGTATTGATCCATGTTTGAATAACATGCTCTGGCATCAGACATCAGTAAAATTCACACGAGTAACTTTTGGTTTTTACGGTGACTTGACGTTGTTAATTTCCATAATTGACAGACGAAACTTGATATAATCAGGCATGAGGTATACCGGACGAAATTTTGATTAGGTTTAGGATTATCCATTAGGATTAGCATCAGCTGATCCACAGTTATCCTGTCATCAAAAAAGGATCCTCTACGTGGACAGAGAATTTTGTAAATTTAGAGATTATCTTTAAATTACTTATTTTAGACTGCATTATAGTTGAACGTTTATGATGTAGTCTAGTTACGGAAGTATTTGTTCTCACAAGGTACCTAAGTATTTGACATGTTACTATCACAGCAATTCTTATTCCCGTCTCCACTGATTAAGTGGTTTCCATCTTCCATATATACCAAAACAATTTCCCTATTGATAATATCAATATTTACAATTCATATCTTCTTTAATGACGACCTTTAATGCTTTTAGTTGGACCATAAAGCGAGTAACAATTGTATTACTATTATCACGGTTATTTCTCGCAAGTATTACAGAATGTGAAGCATTTTCTCGAGCTCCCATCGCATGTAAATATCAGTCTTTACTACGAGCATTTTACGAGCGACATGACTTACAGCGCACATCGAAAAACTCGGCATTTTCCAGCAGCCACTGGCGGGGAATCCGCAACGGTGTTTGTTTGCTGCCGAGTCATTTTCGGATGACCGTAAAAGTCGTTTTACGGTCGGGCGTATTCAAAGAGCCGCCTCGAGGGACGGAAACGCATCCAGTAGCACAGGGGCCTGGGAACCGGAAGCTGGGAACCGACTCTGTTTGCAGGAGTCATCTATCTATCGAGGCTCGCTTCATCTTCCAGGGACATTCCACCTCGATTTCATATTCTGGCGCTATCTGCAGGCCTGTCCACCCTGCGCCTCCTACCCAACCCCCTGTTCAACTAACGCGCTCTTACGAGGGTTTGCCTAGCTGAATCGAGTTTGCAGAGGGTCCGGGCTCGTTTCTTCTTCCACTGTGCCTTACATAAGACTCGTTGCGACAGAAAGGGATTTGCGAATTCTAGGGGATGGCCTTTTCAAACGCGGATTGTGATTTCTCTAAGAGACTGAGAATTCCTTTTTTCAATATCAGTTTCCATTCGCGTAAAATTTCTCTTGGCTGGATATATTTTCACCGTACTGAAGTTCGCATATTGCAAATCGTAGTGAAATCGATGATGGAGGGAGAAATAAAATCTATTGACAATTTCTCTGCAATTTGTCGGTGTGCTATTTTCTCCATTAGTAAAATTATCAGTACTCCATCTTACAAGATGGCTAAGGAGTATTTTTCTATTCCAAGATATGAATACACTTCACGTAGCTGAGCTGAAAATGCAGGTAAATTGGCGTTACCACATTTGAATTTGCAGTAAGAAATCGATAATTCAACGCTTGTTTGAAAACCACGTTTGTTTGACAATTCCCGACCTCCCCTTCATGGAGACTTCTTCCCTTCCATATACCTATCGCGCATTATGCTCAGGCTCATACTAGGAAATGAGCTAATCACATATACGTGACGTCATACGGACGTGGTTAAAATAATGTCGATCTGAGACAATGCATACAATATATAGAAAGTGGAGAAATAAGTAACCGGCTATGAATATTTAGGTAATCGGATTTGAATTTATTTCGTTGGGACATTGGATAAAACACCAATAAATAAGGTCGACTTATGAGGATAATCGTATTTAGCTAATTGTTTCTTTAAGTGATGTTCAAATTATTGTTATTTCTTTAAGAAAAAATTCGGTGCACCCCTGAACATAAATTTTGACAATTTCCTATTTTTGTATTACTTCAAACTCAATTAAAGTTAAACACAATTTGTCCTGATCTTGTAGCAAGAACGTTAAAATAGGATTAAATTGGATAATCATTATTAGCTTCGTTTAAATATCCTGAAATTCCTGGAAGCCAGAAACCCTCCTGTCGGCATGGCGCACGCGCACAAGTGATGAATATTCATCGAGGTTAGAATTCTCGTTCATGACGCGATGGGGAAGGAAGCAACAGCTTGTGTAGGTAGCACTTGTCGTTTTGCCGATTCCCTTTGTGTCCTTTAGGATTCAAGGGAGGAAAGTCAATGTACCACCATGGAGGAATTTAAATCGCCTGCTGAATCTCGCCACACTTCAATAGGGGACGTTTAAACTTTTAATGATCATCGAGCGAAACGACAGTGGCATAAGCCACTCGTATCTTTGAGGGTCGGCTATCTACGAAAACCACGATAGACGTCCTTGTTCTCGAGCTATCCGGCAACGAAAATGTCCCCTCGATTCGAATGTTACCCTTGAGCGGGTTAACCTCCACCTTTCGGACTGGAGAAAGTTCCAGATGTTTCTTCGGACAACGTTGCTGAGGAAGTGTGCGTCAAGGACGCATAAAAGGGAAGTTCAAAGTGGATTTTTTTTGTATTTAATTGTCGGTTTCCTTTTATTTTCTCATGATTCTACCAAGGGATTTTGATGGATTTACCGTCTGTCGGTAAATAGCTATATGCAAGTATCTAATGATTGTAGGGCTGAAATTTCGGATGGGTACCAAAACCCTGATACCTCAAAATCCTGACAAAATACATGGACTTGACTTGATTTTAGAAGTTTTCTCTTTGGGATTTCGGGAGTTTGAATCAGCTGGGATATTGGCCAGTGAATATGTTGAATATCGGGTTTTTGATCGTTGAGATTTTCATGTTGGGGGTTTTATCGTCACTATGTTGAACAGTCGCGTTTATGCCACATCGGGATTTTGATGTATCAGAGTTTTGGTAGCGATATTTCTTCTTTATCTCAGATCTCATATTACGAGTATGTATTCTAACTGCTCAAGAGCTTCCTTCAATGTGGACACTGAAGCACGAAAGATCAATCGGACCTGATTCAAATTAGCAGCACTTAAAGCAGATAAATATCATGCAAAACTTGATAACTACTCGATTATGAACCACCCGCATTGATTGCGGATCCTTTATAACACAATCAGCTAATTTTATGCAGCAAAGTTTCTCTTTGGCGCCTTTCACGTCGTAGCTTTTAGTGGATAAAGTTTTCGTCAGAGAGGAAGGAAAAGCGATTGCAAGGAACGTGGGCATGCCTCTTAGCCTTCTCTCGTCAAAAATGATCACTTCGTTAGAAGTCCCCTTTCTCCGTCGTAATTTCGAGTTTATAATGATTTAAAGCCCGCACAAGCGGACGAGTTAGGGGAGGATGAGAGTTAGTGCCGTCGCTGCACAGCCATGGATTCGAGAAGAGGCCCGGCCTAAGGGGCGAGATTAAGGGTGTCAAAGGCATAAAAATAGAAGAGGGTGAAGTGACCTTCTTCAAATGCATTCCTATACACAAACATACCCCGACGACGTGGAACGAAAACGTACCGAGGAATTTCTTCGTTTTCCGACAGCGAAATTAACTGTGTTGGGGTAATTCCACGGAAAGGATTTACGTTCCTAAAAGGAAGAATACGAAGAGGTCGCATTTATGTCTTAAGACTAGTTCATTGTGTCCATTTACGGAAGTAGGATAAGCTCGTCTTGTGCCAGCACCATTGCACGCGCCGCCAAGGAATGCATTTTAGAAGTGTTCTTATAAGATATATAAAACGTGATAATGTCAATGATTGTGCTGCCGTTATTGTATGTTCATGAATATATGTATTTTGTTATACTGGTAATCGATTCTCAAGGTTCTCTCTTTTTGGTTATTGACTATTTTGTACAAATCCAGTTGCGTCTTTAAGGGATAAAGATTGTTTATATGTTAAGTTATTATTATTCAAATGTCGATAATAAACTTTACAGGAAATAAAGTTTAAAAGTGTATTACATATATTTTATATTTTACTTTCAGATACAGTACGCAGGCGAAAATGGTTGATACAGGAACTGGAACGTTATATATAATTGGATCCTTTAAGAGAATGACAACTGATCCAGATTTCAAGGTAAGTCTAAAATTGTAGTCTAATGTGTATACAAATATACTATTCAAAATCACTTCATGGTGATTCCGGTACGACCTTTTGGTTAAGGGCTTATATCTGAAAATAAATTCATATTTGTAATTTGCATTATTAAATTTGCAAATAAATCCTGAGTTCATAATACTTTCTCTCGGTACATTTTGAAACACTCGGGTTTGTGTTTGCAGCACTGTTCATCGGTGCTAATGAATCCCATACCGAACTCAGTGTTTGGTTTGTTTTTTTTTTGGTTTGAGACATGCATTCGACGAGTCGGTAAATCTGCATAATGATGATCGATCGATTCCCACGATATGTTGGGACAACCGTTCGCTATTGAAGGGATGAGGTGCATAAGGCATGAGTGAAAACGCAGATCGAAAGCACAGTCCACAGTAGACATGCGGGAGCTAATGAGTGACTACATTTCAAAATGGGAGAGAGGGAGGGAAGGTGAACAGAAAAAGACGAAGATAAACAGAAAGACAGACAGGTTGATAGATGGATGGATGGAGTGAGGGAGATGAACTGGTGAAACAAAGAGATAGCTGGAGAGAGATGACAGGAAAGTGAGGAATGGTGAAAGGAGAAAAAAGTTACGAGTTTCCACCAGAGAGAAAAAAACGAGAAAGATAAAGAGAGTGGGACAGATGAATATTTACTGCGGCAAAGTATTATTTTTGTAATTATCAAGTGTTACATTCTACTGTACTTGTGAAAGCATTTGCAGACAAATTTTATTCTACTTTTCTAACAAGCAAATCTACTGAAGTGTAAATCTTCTATTTTTATGGAATTCGGATATGGAAAATAAAAAACTATGAGGCACTTTTTTTTAATGGCGGAAAAACATATTTAGGAAGTGAAACAATTCCCCCATAGTTAGGGTGCAATGACAACCACGGTGATATCTTTGAATATAGTTAAATGATTTTAATGATTTTTGGGCTGTCTGTTTCACCCTCTTAAATATGTTTTCCGTAGCTGAAAAAATACCAGTCTCTTAGTTTGTCATGTTTTACATCATATCCAAATTTCATATAAATTGCGACTTTTTGTACCAAGGACATAAAATAAGAGTTTTAATTACTTAATTAAACAAAAATGCACTAATAACTTTGTTCATATATTATTTTTTTAATAACTAAACTTAATAGTTTAATAATTAAATATTCTAATAAATATCATTAATGTTACTTATTTTTTAGTGAAAAGTTTTTAAATAGTACATAAACATTACTGGTTCATAAATATACATTTTTTAATATAGTACTTTTCGTACCAAGGTCGTAAAACTGTTATATAACTAAAAATCATTTCTAATTTATTTAGTTAACAACGGTTCACTCCTTGATTATTAGTTTTTAATTAATAATTCAGATTCTGAGGCTAATAATAATATATTTATGCTTTATTATTTAAAATAATTCCTTTTCTGAAAAATTATGTTTAACACATAATATAAGATTAAATCGAGATTATGTTTGCATCTATTACTGTGAAAATCGCCTAAAAAGCAAGTTTACTAGCATTGTTCTTTATTAATAACCATAAGTTTTTCTCCACTATCGTGTATTGTCGTTTACATTAATAAAAATATCTAACATATTTTGAACACGACCTAGCAATTCCGTTGGATCGATATATTCCTCGTCAGCGATGTTGATGAAAATAAACAAACGTACAAAATAATAAAATATTTTTAAACTCCTGGTATACATGTAGATATATTGTGTTTAAAAATATCGAGTTGCAAATCTCAGTTAATATTAAAAAAAAAGATTGTAGACTTTTTTCACATTTGCCATATTACAACTGCTGAGAAAATAACCTATGTTGAAAATAAATTAATATAATTTTTATTTTTGTTCAGGAATGTATAAAAGTAGAATATAAACCCCTCTAAACTGGATATCTTTGAACTATTTCATAATTAAATGTAGTTTCAAATTATTTGAACAATTTAAAATGTGCGAATAGATTAATTGTTAAAAAACTGTCTTGGCTGTGGGCCAAATACATGTACTAGGGACTAAGTACTTTCGTTCGTGAAATAAACAAAAAGCGAGTGACATATTAACCAACTTTAGTATCTTCTATTTATAGGTTTGTGTATTTTTGGATAAGGCATTATTTTATTTTTTCTTCATACTATACTTTATAATACATTTTGAGTAAATAATACGAGAGAATAGCTATTGTATCTCTTAAATATGAACCGACAACTGTCAACGCGTAAAGCACAGATATATTGATGTGAACATTGTTGTACGTTAAAATTGTTATGATAGGTATTATTTTCGCATAGTTCAGTTAATAATGTACACGACAATATTTCCCTCATAATCGATAATGGAGGTATTTTAATCCATCGTATTATGTTCAGACCTAGAGATGGGTCACTTCATTCGATTATTAATATATTCTGCAATAACATATATAGTCCTGTCCTTTACAGTGTTACGATTAGTTTCCATCCGTTATGATTTGTTGACAGTTAATTATTGGCTTATAAATGAACCAGTCAGAGTTGATATTCTCATTGATATTTATGCAATACACTGTGTACTGTCCTCAAAACATGTACACATACTCTTCCTGTTTATATTGTAAATTATTTATAATAGAAGATTTATGAATACTATTAAGGTTGTTAATGTCATAAATAAAGTACAACAGCCTTGTTGTTTTTTTTTTTTTTGTTATTTCATTAGTATGCAATTATCGTTTTTGAAGCTTGTATTATGATTTAATTGTGTGATAATGAAGTAAGTTTGGAGCGAAAGAAAATTCAACTATTTTCAGAATTATGTTTCCATCGTCGCAATTCAATTTAGTAGCTTTTCATTTTCTTTTTTTATGTTAAAGATAAATGGTTATTTTGAAAGCATTTATGTTGGATGAATAGAACAATTCCAGAACGGGTTCTGAAATAACAGTTTACTACGAAGTTGTCTATTCTGTGTGTAAACAACAACTAAAATGCTGTATTTAACCTTTCACTCACATACACCAAAATATATTGCTATTAATTAGGGTCTTCCTTTATTCACAATGTCTGTTAGTTCTAAAGGAAACTGTTAATTTCTGTTTTTTAACGCATTTTAGGAGACAGCGACTATAAAAACCCGTAAGTAGGACATTTTGAGTTTTTTATGTTTTCCCCCGTTTATACAATCATAGCCGAATCTGTGGACACTTTTAAATTTTTGGTACTTTTTGACGCTTTTGCCTCACCGTTTGGAAATTTTTACCATATTTAAGGATTCAGCGACCCTAAGAAACTCCAACTATGCATTTTCAACTGAATTTAACATTTAACATTTAAAATTTGTGGTACTTTTTTGGTACTTATGACAAATCGGGCGATTCCAATTTGTAAATTTTTACCACATTTTTTTATTCTGCGTCCTCGAAATCCCCCGAGTAAATATTTAACAACGTTGAAATTTGTTGTACTTTTTGGCATCCGAATTTAATGACATTTTAAATTATCAAATCTTTAAAAAATAGATACTTGAAGATTTTTGAGGTTGCTGAAAATGAATTTAGCTTCAGGTTCTGAAAGTACAAAATGACAGATCTAATATGGCTGATAAAAAATTTGAAAAACAAGCGAGTTCTCAAATGCGTTATATAGTGCTTACTTGTTATATCCCTGGCTAGTTGACAAAGTCTTTAGTGATGCAACTACTTTCTGAAGAATCGCCGAATGGCGTTTCCTGGTTTTCTTCTTGGACGTCTATCCTATTTCGTGAATATCCCATCTTCTCATCAAAGGCATATTAATAATAACAGTTTACTCCTGAAAACCGTATTATAAACAATTACAATACAAACACATTCGAGTAGTTTTTGGACCCCTGGGTTGTTTGACCCCAGCCGCAGTTGAAGCGCCCTATTGTAGTAAAAAATAGCCAAATTATAACGTAAAATATGTCTTCAAAGTAAAAATGTATTTGAGGTCTATTTGATAGGTTAATTTAACCAAACAATGATTTTAAAAATGTCCTCATAGTAAATAAAGTATTTGCGGTATATTCTGAAAGTAAAATTAACCAAATTTCGACTTATAAAATTGCCCTGAAGGTTTTTGACGAATAGGTTAAATTTTAGTACACAATTTACCAAATATGAACATGTGTTCTGCCTTAAAAATTCAATGTTTTTGAAATGAGAAATTAGGTTCTGATTGAAAATGAATATGCCTTTGCTAAATTCCCTATTCTGAACTTCAAAGTATGAAGGCTTTTCTGCGATCCATAGATCGACGTTTCGACTAGTTTCGAGCTCCCACTGAGGAGTGGCGCATAAGTGCCGTATTTAACACATGGAACACATGCATTACATATTGCAATATACTCAAACACTCTCGCAAGCGGTTAGAACATAATCAGGTGTGTATATAAGAAATCTTGTTTCATAGTACCACATGTGTAAGGAATGCGTGCGTGCGCGCGAACACTGATCTGTGTTTATCATTCTGCATCGAATAGTGGTGTATGTATATTGGGTGTATCTTAGATTGTAAGGGACAAACGAGCGCGTGATTGTGATTTTCATGTATGTATGAATGTAAATAACTTATTTCTGTGTATACCGTGAAATCCGGTGGGTCTTGAGGAAATACAGTATGCGTCCACGGTAGATTGTTGTCAATCTCTATTGCCGCGGCAAAAGAGTATGACAACAAACGAATCTCGTAAGTGAGAGCCTGAGTCTTTTCGGGCGAAGGTGACCCACAATATAAACATTAGACATTTCCTTCCGTGTATGAACCCGTAAATTTCCATTGGAAATTGTTCAGAATTTTTTGTCTTAACAAAGGGATCTACTAGGTCATAAACTCTAAACTAGGGCGAGATTACCAAATTAAGTAGACCGTCGCTTATTTTGCCTGTTCGCTTATTTGGCCTACCTATGCGTCGCATATTTTTCCTTCCCCTCAATTCTTTTCTGCCCCTCTTCTCTTGTAAAGTATGTAACATTTGGACCCAGCTCGCACTCGTTATGCGCAGGCGCGGTGTAACGTCAGACGGACTTAAGTGAGGAAGCACTTTAACTCCCCTGAAAGGCCAAATAAGCGACAAGAAAGGAACTTGTCCAGTCCCAACGAGGCCAAATAAGCGACGGTCTACTGCATTACTAATATTCGACTTCTTATAGGTCCGTTCTCCCAAATTGGACTATGTCTTTAAAGTCCAAATGCCTTCCATTACCTAATTTCGACTTAAAATTTACCGTGTTTTTATTCCTCATTTACCTGAAATAGTAATGGAGTCGACATAAATCAGGTTAGGGCCGTTAGGCAGTTGGACCTATTCGGAAGTCTAATTGACGTAATTTCGACCAATTTTGCTGCTTGGGTACTACCTATTAGTATGGGACTACTTTCTCCTATGCTAATAAAACATGACCGTTGACAGTTGCTAACAAGATAATATATCGTCACTGCCGAACAAGGCTATTGTACATTATGTTCTGTATGATTTCGACAAATCAGACATTTACATCTCTTGTCACAACGCATAGTATAAAACAATTATATCTTCTTAATGTAATAACATTTCACTGAAGATGGCGAATAATATGGTTGAAACATCGAAGTCTTTTATTTATCATGGGTAAATATCATTTCTTCTGACCAGATTTCCTATATTATATATTATTTCCTAACCTTATTTTTAAAAGCCACCAAGAAATCAAATTTAATTACCATACTTATGTAAATATTACTGCCAAATCGACCATTTTGGTGTTGGTGTAAAGTTTGACCTAACGAACCACCAAAAATGAAGAGCAAATTGTCGATACCATATATCGCAGCCCTCGCTTTAAAATCTCGCGCATATAGCCAGGAGTGCGATACGCCTTTTACGTCGCTAACGACAAAGTGGATGCTATTGTACTTTAACAAGAGGAATGTATAGGTAGTATAGGACTTTACGAGCCAAGTAAAATGTGGTGCGAAGCGCCGCCGTGGTGTCGCACCCGTTGTGTACCAGGTTCCCGCGTGGGCGTGTCGACGCGCAGCCACCCTCTGACACAGACCCCAGCACAATACGGTTGGTGACATGTACGAGAGTCCTAGGCAACGTGGATCCACACCCTGGAGCAAAGAGTAGCTTTTATGGAAGATTTTGAAGTAGGGGATTCCCAGCCGTGCTTGCACAATGTACCTGCACTTGCAATCCTGAGCGGTGACGCGCACTCTGGACTTGCGCCACCGTGCGTGCGTATATAGTTTCCAACATTAAGGGTCTTGAAGGAACTCCTCGAAATCGACGTAAACTTTGTCAACACCGAGAAATTCGCGAGTTGCACGGCTTGAATTTCCCGTCACGTAAGCGTAAACTTCGCTGGACCCTTTGACGATATTGTAACGTGCCGGATTTGATTTCCTACGAAACTTAGCACGCCAATTCCAAGGCTATTGTTAAGAAATAGACATTTTATTCTCGAATTCGAAACTGGTCGTTAACGATCATTAAAGGGCTTCGGGCCTATTGTGCAGCTATTGATATTCATTAATGGTGTTTATATAAATAGTCATATAAATAGTTACTGGACCAAGTAAACAGAAGATGAAGTAACTTCTGTGTAAATTAATTGCTTAAACTAGATGCCTTATAAGAACGAATTAATCCTTGTCAAGTGTATAAGGTACCTCTGAACAAATCGCCAATATTATGGCAGCGTTCCAGTCACACAATTAGCAATATCATTTTTTAAAATGATGAAGATGAACAACAGAATAGCAAAAACGTCAATATAAAATATTTTTTATTTGTCAACGGTCCATAAAGCCGTCCATTTTGTTTTTATGCAATTAAGCAATACATTCTTAATATTTGAGGTTTACCTAATGGGAATATTCGTTTAATTAATAGCAAGCAACGTTACGCACGGATGCTATCGACCGCTCACTCATGCGTAATGTGCGGTTCTAGCTTAGTAGTGGAGTTGGTCTAAGTGATAATTGAATCGTATCTTCGGCATATGTAGCAGCATTATACTTTAATGGATGAACATTGCCTGGGCGTAGAGGATTTATTCTATACCAGGGACATCAGCCAATTAATATGATGGCCGTATTCTCGTATCTGTAATAAACGGATTGACACATGTCATTGGCTGGACTACATTGGAGTTGATGCCACACGTAGATGATCTGTTTAATTACTAATTGGAGATGTTACTTATAAAACTAATTTTATCTGATTGAATTATTTTCTGAAACTGTTGATGTTGAGCTTATGGCATAAACACATTTCATATTTTACCAGGTCAAAAAAATCCAGGTCTTATTAACATAAGTATGTTTGAAAACACTGCTTATTCCAGAACTAACATAGTGTACCTACTTGATTTTATTTAACCAGTAATGGGTATAATGTGTTGAAATATTGACACTTTTTTGTGCATAATAAATTGCACACTGATTAATGTTGCATTAGACAAGACAACCTCCAAGAGAAAGTTTTTTTGTGGATTACAGTAGTGTGGTTCATTTTGAATTTATTCTGTAGGGGAAAATGGTTAGTAAAACCTACTATCAGAGCATTAGGAGATGTTTCCATAATCCGTCGAAAACTGTTAACCGGATATGGAAGCAACCACCGACATTACGATCCAGATGCGTTACATTTTTTCTTATATTACCAACAATTAGACACCAAAGACAATTCGCTGAAAGCATTGAATGTCATTCCTTTAATAAAGTCTTTTTTCAATTTTTAGGTAATTTTTATACAAAATGTTCATTTATTCATTGCACTGGATGAAATAAAACGAAAAATTCGTTTCATTTCAATTTAGCACATAGAAAGATGATATCAATTTTGTTGAAAAATGATCATTTGCCACATCCCACGTTGCTTTAAAGTTAGGAAACTTTTTGCAAATCTACACCATCCCTTAATTACTAGGGAAGTATAATTTCTACCTCGAATTTCGCTGTTATTAATGTCACCCGCTGTAAGTGGAAAATCGTACGAGCATGCATATCCGTATAGTTGCTTCGCACGAAGCGTTTCTTGCTAGTTTCACCCGGAAGTTTCCTGCTGGCTTTAATGGGTCAGACGAGGCTCGATTATGCGGATACAATCCTCTCGAGTTTCCCGAACCCCTTACAGGTTCCATCCCTATGCTCCAAGCTGGCGCCAGTGTAGCAGTTTCCACTATGAAGTAGAGAAAGTGCAGTATTGTATCGGTATGAGCAATTAATCTTGTTAAATATTACCGACGATGCCGTTTCGTCGGCGGCGATATGTCCGAGAATATTTCGTCGACGTTCCGGACCCCGTCTACGCGACCTACGGATCCCATTTCTCCACTTTCATGGACTATCCACTTTCGCGGATTACTCCAGGGTGTTGTTATATGACAGTGCTTACTCACTCCCGTACACTCCAACGTCTCCGTCGTTTTATCACTAGTGTAATCATCACTTTATTTCGCCATCTTTCTTTTTACAGCTAATATGGATGCTATTGATAAAATGGCGAAATGCCTAATAAATTTCAGAAATTGCTGGGTTTAATAAAAGTATACTATGAAAGCTCATGATAGGTGTTCTTTTTTTAACAATGGTTTAGTCGTTTTGCAGCAATAAACAACTTATGCGCAGTACTCGACGAATGAAGTTTGATGTAATAAGAGCCTGATCATCCTACCTAATAGCTCGTCAGACATACTTCAGGCATCACGAAAATTCTTTAGCGCAAGATAAGTCATACTCTATTGAAACTTGATCAGGCTATGATCAGGAATCACTTATGAACTCCTGATAAGGCAATTTATATTCAGTCTTGATCAAAGTCTGATCAGGTAGTAATCAGACATGCTTTATAAAAAAGTCTATTACAAGTGTTTTTGTCTTTGGTTTAAGGAATTATTGCTGGCTTTAAATACTTTTTAGCATATTCGCACTTTATACAATACAAGGCATACACACAAAGCTATTCCAGCTAATACTGCGCCTCTCTGTATCGCATTTGCTCGGGAGTCTGGAAAAACTTCGGAAAACCCAGACCGATTCGGTGGACAATTATTTAACCGACAGAAAGATAACCTCTGCTGGTAAAGCAGTTGTCGCCTGCTCAGCAGCGGGCCTGCTAACTGTGCCGCAGCTGGCGATATGCTCGTTTTTTGTTTCAACACCTTCCAAGTATAGATCCCCAACCAGGATGCTTAACTTAGAAAAGCGAAAGCGGTCGTGCATTCAAATGAATTTAAAAGCCAGATAAAACCATTAAGTGTGCACAATATCCTTGCATGCAAAGGAAGTCAGTTTGTTAATTTAGATAACTATTTTATATCCGTTGATTTTCTACAAAATTAATAGTTCATACTGCTCCTGCAGCTCGTTAAGTGAACTATTTACTTAAGTCTTAATCCTTTGAAATCCCGAAATTAATCGCTCCAACTAATTTTGTAACACATAAAATACGATATGTTTTATACAATTAGTCCGATTATTTCGGTAACTTAATTCGATACAATGAATGGAATCAAAATATCTAGATACTAAATTATTGCAAAATAAAAAAATTTGCATTTAATTAAAAAAACCTTCATTTTCTTGAATTTATTCCTGGTCGAAATGAGCGCACTGCAGATAAACGAACCACATTTCCATTTGACCGTTGAATTCCCCGACAGGTGATGAAGAGTCATTGGAGAGAAGTCGAGATGCTTTTAGTGTTAAAATATCTTTTTTATTGGAAAAATCCGCTGTTTGATGTTTTTGGAGTGACAGCGTATATTTCCGTAGAATATTCATGACATTACTTTCTCAGTAATTCAATCCGAATATATTTTTAAAGCATTTGAAGTATCCGAATGTAATCATGGGAATGTATAGGTAATGGAGGCGTATCGATTATTTACGGTAATTTCATATCTAAATAAATACATATCTGTATTGTGTAACTTCCCTCGCACTTTCAGATATTTCTGTCAGAACTACGAATATTTTTGAAGTAAAATACTAAATAGGAGTTGGATGTAAGTAACGTATAATAAGGTTCTGTTTATTTTTAATCATGTCTTATTAAATATTCGTTTTAATGTTTGAGTTAATTTCAGTAGTTAGTTAATTTACGACTAAAGTCAGTTATATAATATTAAGTTTATTTAATTCATTTTCCCTACCAATAAATGTCAATGAAATACTAGAGAAACAATTAATATGCGACTTCTATAAACAATATATTATATATATATATATATATATGAATATATTCCTGTCATTATGACATATTTTACCGTTATTGCAAAACTGGAATGACGAAACATACAAACTATTTTACTAGTAATATATTCCTTAATGATTATTTTACGATCGAAGGCGTATCTCGACAATTACAATCTAAACTTCCTGATATGTTAGGAAATAGATTTTGCATACGATTATAAATTTCGTAAACTGAAGTGCCGTATAATTTTTATTAAATATAGTTTAAAAATAAGCTGTAATACTAATATTGTATATTCCCTAGAGTTACAAATACATAAATAAGTTTGCAGCATGTAATTTCGACATTCTGGTTACATTAAGTTTGACTTCGTGAAGTTTGTCATATTTATTTTAACTTCATGTAACTTCCAAAGTTTTCATAATATGCAAAGTTATCTTCACAGAACTTATTAAATACATTTCGAGTGCTTGCATAATTATGCATTTCTACTTCGGATAACTTTGTTTGTTGACGTTGATAAAAAATATTAGAAGTAAACTAAACGTAAATTAGAGTGAAGTGGATCTTACAAATTTATTTAAAAAATGATTCAATTTTCTATTCTTCGTCTTTAAATTCGAAAATAAAAATATTTATTAACTATCGTGAATTGTCGTTCGATATCCAATTGGGTAATTTGTATTGTCTTAACCAAATTGATAACTAGTTTTGGTATTCTAAATTATAAAGATTTTCTTTTTCAGGGAAAATATATTCAGAATTCGTTCAACTACGGTACTGAGTTTCCAATTAGAATGGCTATAAAATTGATGAACTTTTTCGAATTTTATACTAATTTATAAAAAGTTTATTATTGAAATACAAAGTCAAGTAATTTGAAATTGATATAAGAATTTTTACAAAATGTATGTAAAAATATATTGAGAATACGTTTCGAGTTTTATTAATGGGTCTTAACCCCTTGAGTCCCAGACGCCACTATAGTGGCGTCAGATTCAGCCTTCTTAGTTTGGTCATATTTTCCTATTTATATATAATATTCTAATTTATTTTTGCATTTTTAATGTGATAAGAGTTTATATTTGTCAATAGTGCAGTACTTTTAGTAATTTTATTTTTTTTTATTGTTGTTATAAACAAATTTACGCTTAAAAATTTCACTTTTTGTACGATTAATTCAATTCCGAAGAAATTCGGCAGTAAACAAGTAGTTTTAATTGTCGTTGCTTATGTTTTCGGGGTCACTGATTCCGAATCCGATGTCATTTTTTCGAAATTCAAAATGGCAGATCCAATATGGCGGACAAAATTTTGACAATTTGAAACAAATTCGTGAAAATCTATACTGGGGGTTTTCGGGGTCGCTGATTACGAACCCGAAGTCGGTTTCCCAAAATTCAAAATGGCATCCCCAATATGGTGGACAAAATTTTAACAATTTGAGGCAATTTCGTGAAAATCCATACTGGGGGTTTTCGGGGTCGCTGATTACGAATCCGATGTCAGTCTCCCGAAATTCGAAATTCAATTATTTCCAGAATTATTGTATAGTAAACTAAAAATGGTTACTCTATTTATTGAATTATATATGACTATTTATACTTATGTGTAACTATGTAAGTATATATAACATGTGATGAACATCTGTAGAAAAATCACACATAAAGCTTAATGACAAATATCTACAAAGCTCGCTTTCTTGTCAATAAGTACGTTTTCAAATTTCGAGACAATTTTTGCTCGCGTTATAGAAATGGGGTTTCCTATAGTATGTAAGCGGAAAACCCGAAAAATTTACGAATAATGATATTCACAAGTTTCATTCAATTTTTCCAAATATTGTCGGATTTCTTCATCTTGGCATTTTGAATAACAATTTCTCTGGATTTCTCCAAATATTCTTCACCATATTAGATCCCCCATTTTGAGTTCCGTAAAACTGTAAACAGATTCGTAACCAGCGATCCTCAAAATCCTCGAATAACGATTTTCACAAATTTTTCTCAGTTTTTCAATACACTGACCGCCATACCGGATCCGCCATTTCGAATTTCGAAAAACTGACATCGAATTCGTACTCAGCGACCCCGAAAAGGACCCAGTATGGATTTTCTCGAAATTCTCTCCAATTGTTAAAATTTGGTCCGCCATATTGGATCCGCCATTTTCAATTTCGAAAAACTGACATCGGATACGTAATCAGCGACCCCGAAAACCCCCCAGTATAGATTTCCACGAATTTGTTTCAAATTGTTAAAATTTTGTCCGACTTATTGGATCCGCCATTTTGAATTTCGAAAAACTGACATCGGATTCTGAATCAGTGACCCCGAAAACTATGTGTACCGAACGCTTTTAAATAATTAGTATATTCTTTTAAATGTGGGTCTCAAAGGGTTAATTGGTACATGACGCCTACAAACAGGCTTTCAAAAACTATTTTTTGGAATATGCCAATAAAAAAAATACTAATTTTAGGTATTTTAATAACTTTAAAGTGGCATAGTCTACTAATTTCGTGTATACCCTTTGGATTGACATTTCAGATAAATATCCTCTAAATCCAAAATATCAACTTTTAAATACGGACGATTTTGCATTTTGAAAATCTAACATTAGATTTCATTTAAAAACTCCAAATATACCAAGGTAATAAATTTCGTACAAATTTATGCACACTTGGAAGATATTTACGCCATATTGGATCCCCCATTTTGAATATGGAAAATCGTAAACTTGATATTGATTCAATTTAGTATGAAACATGAAAAGCGGGATAAAATAAATACTATAAAACTTTCATTGATAAAAATCGTTAGAAAACTGATCCAATAAATAAAAATCTTTATTTCCGAAAAATCTCGGTCACTTCTCAATTAATTTTTTTAGCATTTTATATATTTTATGCATTTTATATATAATTTACGTTTTACGTTTAATTTACGTTCATTTAAGTTTCAGCAAATTTCGTAAATTTCTTTCTCCGAAATAGTGTCATTTAGATAAAAATCGGTAGTGGCACTTTTCTTTGACAATATTGCATACAAGAAGAGACATTTTTTAAATATAGATTTGAGTAATTTGAAATTTTATTTCACACCTCCAACTTGAATTGACAAAATCTAATCAGGAATTTGGAATCAACGACTCAAATAACATAAAGATACTGAAAGCCACAAAAATCGATGAATATTTGATGCTCTGGGTTCTCCTTATTGGATCCGCCTTATTGGATCCGCCATTTTGAATTTAATGAAACCAACCACAGATTCGTAACCAGCAACTCCAAAAACCTCTGAGTAATGAGTTTAGTTTAACTGGAATTACTTTCGTGTACGAGGATGGCTTTTTTTGAAAAACGCTCAAATATTTCGTCGTATCGACCGCCATTTTGTTAATAAGACGATAAAAAAAAATCAAGTATAATGGATTCCTTTAGTGGAAACATCGGGTGCTCGTTTATGACTTATTTTAAGTCAATACAAATTCGTTTTGACAACAAAGTTTAGGAGAAACGCAAACAAATCAGCCTGATTTTTTGATAAAGTGATGGAAAAAGTCATGATTTTTTACATATTTTTGCAACAAATTATTGAAAATTACAATTTTTTGAAAATTTTCTCATCGCCATTCGAAAGAGCGACCTTGAAAAGATAAAATTAATGTACTTTCGATTTTTTTCCTTAATTTTTTTTGAAATTTTACTTAGAGTTGCATTTGGCGGTTAATGGGTTAAAAGGAAGATGATTCAAAACAAGACCTCAAGCGTAAGACTTCTTCGAGATTACTATTATCAGTCCGAAGTGAGACATCTTTAAGAGCTCGTTTTATATGAACTGACGACTGGCGACCTCTTTTAGAGGTATGTGCTGTATCGGTGTTTTACGAACTGAACATTCACCATTGCATATTATTACTCTTGCCCTGAAACTCATTTGCTCTCGCTTTACTTTTTCGGAAAATGATTATAACCACTTGAGTTTGGTTACAAACGATTTATTTAAATGATGCTTTAGACCAGACGACCATCTATTGTACCAACCGTGTTGTATGATTACCAATATACCATTTCATATTAATTTTATCACTTGGGAACTCAGTAACATGTACTACGCGACATAGAAAGGTGTATTTTTAATGTCTGATATTGGAGTTTTGAAAAATAATTCTATGATAGTAACTTTCATACTATATTAAAGGTGTTTTACAGACAACAAATATAGATCGAGATATTGAACTTGAACAAAATAATTTCTGATATAAGATTAATTTATGTATTAACAGTCACATAAAAGTGTTCCCATTTACTGAAATTTATATTTTTTTGAAATTTTGCAGCTGTACCTGACATCGAACGTGTCGTCTAGCGACTTCAACATGGGCTACAGCATGACTGGTACCCTGGAGCGTGGTTGCAAGAAGACCAACTCCTTTCAGATGACACATTTCGCAGTCATTCGAAGACGAGACTACGAGAAGGCCTATGAGGAGACGAATCCTACCTAGTGCCCGTCCACACCCCCACTATCTGATTGTGGGGATTACGAACACTATACATAGTAGGGTGCCTCGTTCTCCTTCTCCGTCATAAGCACTACCGATCTAATCGAATCATCTTATTCGTTTCCACGATTATCTTATTGTTTAAAGAAATTGTTATTTTGTAGCACAAAGTTCATTCCAATTAGGCGTTTGTAATCTTTTAAAACATCGATTTCGTATCACCTAAGCCAAGAATTTTTGTGTATAGACTAGCTACAAAGAAGTGGTGTGCTGAAAAAGTTTACGAGATTTGTTTATTTTCTTACTTTGGAGTCGAGAAAATCAAAATTCGATAATGATAGAAAACTATCGTTATTATTCATGAAGTGGAAAATCCAAAAAATTCTTTTAATTGATGTCAATCAGTTAACGAAGAGTTTATTGTAATGAATGTTGAGGCATTTTCAGTACATCGATCTTCGAGATGGTTAAAATCAAACGATTCAGATTCGGAATATTGAAGTAATATCTAAGCATTTCTAGGAAAATGTTTCGGTGTTCAAAGGTAGGAAAAAATGTCCCGTCTCATTTTGAAAGCCGGAGGCACCCCGTAACAGAGCGAAACGTCCATGGTAGTTTCTTAATGTAAGTCGAATAACAACTAACATAATATTCGAACCGCGAATTGTATTATATGTACGGCGAATCTAAGCGAGGACATGACTCTAGGCGATCGAGTATTTACCAAAGTATTAGTCCGTAAGTTCCCTGGTGGGTATTTACCCAACGGAATTTTTCTGTGTGAATCAATAGTCGTATACACGTTGCTTCCCAACCGGACGAGCCGAGATGGAAAACGATAAATGAGAATGGTGTAATGTTTTGAGGGGAATTTTGCATATTTTCAGTGGTGATTCTGCATGTTCCCTATTATTTCGTAGGAGATATGGTATATATTGTACAACAAAAGCATACAGAAACCTCTTTCTCGGGATCATTGTACATTAGGGCAATTTTACACGATATTTATTTTTGCTATAAGGTAGAAAGTCGACTTTGTGCCATGGTTCGTCGTTATCGAAATATCACGTTAATTGTTTTGTTATATTTTTTCGTTTTGTTTACAATATAGACTAAATTTTTTTATTAAAAATGTGCAATATTTAGACTGCTGGTTTTTGATACTCGCTTGACATTATTTACTTATTTCAAGCTTCTTCCATCACTTCAACTAATCGCTGAGGAGACAGTCTCAAAACGATTTTTTAAAACAATTTCCATTCCAAATTCTCAAGAACATTCAAAATTATTGACAAAGTTTGCTACCAGATCAAGCGAGTCAAAAGATCGGCAGTATATTTTGTGATTCAAGTCGTGATAATTTTGTCGATCGTTATTTACTTCCGACGAAGTGTATATATTTGTCACAGCGATGCAAAAGTTGTGGAAATAATTCTCTCGCTCTGTCCGAGTCGAAAGCTTTTCCTCAAGGTGTACCTAACTCAGAATGAAACAATGAAACAAATACCGGTGTGAAATCAAATGTCAGGTGGCGAATGTCGAGGTGGCACTTCGACCAAATCAAATCTGAAAAAATTTCGAATCTCGAGCTGCAAAGATTTGTTCATTTTTTTACCGCTAGTCAGCAGCGCCATGCCACGTCCTTCGCTTCCAATTACATCGACGATTATAGCTTTTAGAACCAGAAATGCATCCGTCGGTGAATCCGAATATTTCATTAAGAGATCGAAGATCTAAGAATTGTATTTAATGTGAGGGTGCGAACGATTACGACATATTTTTCGTGCGAATGGCGAGCGTAACAGGGTTTTCGAAGAGACATCTATACTCCGTTCCGAAAATGGTCGAAAACTTCCTTCCATTTGGAAGAAACGAAGTTTTCGCCTTATTCACTTTTAGGTCTCGGAGAATCGTTAAGGAATGATATATGTAGCATTACGGATAATAACGCGGCTCACTGGTAAGGTATCCAAATTAGAGGTAACATGAGCAACCGTCGATATTTAGATCTTGTAAAAGCAAAATGTAACGAAGTGTAGTAGACCTTAAGTTTTAGACTTTCACTTTGGTGTAGAACTTAGGCATATGTGCCACATTGCAAAAGATTTCTGGAACAAATGGAGAGATATCCATGGTATTGGCATTGATTGAAATATGCATTAAAGTACCTCCAACTAGTGATCAGCTAATGATGACCTGCTCAACCTGACCAAACAAAACACCTTCGATTATTTGAAATCAAATTTTTGTTTGCATATAATTGGACCTGAATTTATCACACATGATCAGTATCACACAAAACCAAGAACACAATTATGGAATTGTGATTCAGTACATTAAATCCCATTAAAATCTCTTCATTCGCCCTGGAATTTTCCGAACGAATCTCGTTGTTCTCTCTCGACGCACTAGGCGGCGAGCTTTTAGTAGCCCGTATACAGCTTTTCACCAAACAATTTCACTCGTACGGCAAATATAAATTAGTGGAAAAGTCACACACAAATCGTTCGTCGAATACCTGTCGCTATTTGCCGTATAAATAATTCAACGAAATTCTGAAACAAATTTCCCCGGAATTTTCGCTCGACACGCGAATTTTACAAGTTCGAAAACCCGTACGATTCGTTGTAATATTTCAATGGAGCCGAGGACGTGAAATATACCGTCATGCGCATTAACCGTGCCGGACGAGTGAAATTTAACGAAGCGAGACAAATAAATTAGCTGCAGTTCGTCGATTCCACGCCTGTCGAAACGACGACAGCTTTCGCCACATACATACAGGTCTCGAACTGATTTTCATTTCTTGAAATCTGCTGCTTCGGTAGTTTGGGTTTCATCGACATCGAGATGTCGAAACCCTAGTTGAATTTTTTGAAATTGGGTATTTTCAAGTAGGCGAATAGCGCGCCCTCTAGTTTTTGACAAGTAGAGATTAGTGTCCTAGGGTTATTTAAGTCAAGTACGTCCGATATCACGGTCCCTCCTAACTACTTAGCAGTAGCTTAGACCCAACGATGCACGCTTTCTTCGGATGTTTCAAAGGTCACAATCTTCGTCGGCTGCACGCGGGTCTCTAGTCACTTTTTCATACGACGACGTTACGTTTCTCAGTTTCATACTTATTTAATCGTTGAGATGTTTATATTTTAAGTTATCGACTGATGGTATATTAAGTGTTATTTTATTGGATAGGTCTTTTCGAGATTTTTCTCAAACATTTTCTTAGTCTTGAAATAATGGGTTTCGTATATGGTGGTCAATATTGGGATTCCCCTACTTTCATTTAGTTTTGGGAAAACACTTCATGTTTTGACGCCCGAGGGGAATAATACGTGTAAACGTACCTACGATAACAGTTAATGATGCCTTCGGCGTCATCTTGAAATATTTGGGGCGATATCTGCCTCTGGTAAAGATAAAGAATGTCACCCTTCATCCCTTCTTATATTTTTGTGAGGAACGAAGAACAATACAGGGGATTTCTATTTTATTTTTTTATTTGTTCTTATACCATATTGAATTTTCAAAATGTTTATTATCAGACGACTTATTTCAAATTTATAAAATTTTTATCATTCCGTATGAAACTGAAAGCAGAACGATCGCATCCTTGACGTTCGTAAATATAGCGAAACGTAGAAATAGCTTCTAGCTGTGTAGAACTCGACTCTATGGATCCATCGTTCCGAACGACTCTGCTAATGATTTTTCAAAAATCGACAACGTTAGTTGACACCAAGATATTTCTATTTAATCTAAATGATATTTTTTCTAAGTAACCCAAAGGTTATCAACTTGCGATGTCGTTAATTGAGTAAACTGCACGGATCGCTCGAATCGTCTGGATCACATGATCAGACGTTGAAAATCTGTAGTTGTTCTATAAGCCATATTTTGACATTTCCACAGCAAAACTTTTGTTTTGTAAATAAACTACAAGCTGCACAGTTTCGAAATTATTCGAGGTGTTGTAGGACATTTAGAATAAAAATGCTCTACAATCCTTCGGACAGTCATCGAACATTTAACTGCCTATTATAAGATATCCAATATGATTATCAATTTCTGCCTGTCAACTTTATTGTCGATGTTTAGCAAACGTAGAGAGTAGTTAGAATTGAAATTATTATTACTGCTAATCTTATAATTACTGAAATCTTAAAAATACGAAGGTAATCTTCGTATTCAAAGCTATGGCTGTGATCAAATATACTAATGGGTACGGTTCGTAATGTATTTCACACTACGCATAGTACATAGGTATATATTATGTATAGTCGCATATTAAAATATAATGAATAATCGTAAGACGTTGTAACATAACGTAATTTTCGCTGCGTTTAAATTTTCGATCCTCGCTCCCTCAGCAGTTAGCATCCGGTGCCAAAAATATGACAAGCGTCAAAAACTTGTAATAAGCTGAATTGTTCGAATCTAGTCGAGTGAAAAATCGAAGTAAAACTAATTTTAGGTAATATCTGTAAAATCTAAGCGCGTTTTTTACGACTGTTACTTTCTTTTTATATCCGTTATATTGTTAAAGTCTAAGTTCGATGCGATAAAATGCTGACATTCCGTAGATAGTTGTGATCCAGATTTATGTTCATGATTTTAATTAATCGCGATACTTCGAAACTTTATATACTTTATTGTACGGTGATTTATAATATTAAGTGTGCAACTATGTTGCTCTTGAACGTTCATTTTTAAGGCGCTGTTACATCGTTGCTCTTAGAACAAAACAAAAATGAATCAAAGATGTAAATAGTCGATATTTACGAAATTGCGCAATGCGCGATGGCACGTGTATGTCTGACTTAACTAGAAATAGGCTTATTATACGATTATGCTGTATATTATAAACGCGAGTATTATGCAGGGTGTCCGAAAGCGAATTTTCTCTGGTACAATAAAAGTTTTAAACTTGTATTTCAATGTTCGTGATGCGTTTCAGGGAGACTGATTTCCATTTTATAAAATGCGTAATTTACCGATACATCGCTAGTCACTGCCTGACCGTTTTGTAACAGAATATTACATAATTTAATGAAAATGATCTCTAATGAATTTGATTATTGCTACTTAGGAGCTGAGCAAAAAATGATCCCGACAAATAACGAAAGTTGCTAATAGAATTCGTTAGCGAAATAATGATTCTAAATGCTGCCCTCCATGATATTCGATTAGCAGTTTTTAAATTTGGACAAAAACTTTTAAGGTGACACTTTTTGTGTTGCTTATACCGCATTTGCAGTTGGTTGCCCCTTTTTCGGACGCCCTTTTTCACGTACTAAGGAATCACGCGATCCGTGACTACGCCTAAGGGAAAGAGATTTTGGTGGCGTGCATCTAGTAAAGTTTTATCGCTCCTTTCATCCAAAAATCAGGCGTTACCGAGATTCGAATTTTTATTCGAAGAAAACCAATAAAATACAAAAGCGAATGCAAAACAAAAGTGCGTTTGATGAAGAGTCATCGATGTATTTTCACTACAGTCCTGTCTACAGTCAATTCATTTTGTAACTATACTTATTAATCCGTGTAATGTCTATTGTCATAATTTATGCCGAAAATAAATGTTACATTTACGCAGTGGCATTGTCATCTTAGTTTATTTATGGATCACCACAATCCAATTCATAATTCCCAATTCCGTCTGAAAGTTGAATGTCATGTGATGATTTTATTGGTGCGCTTTTATTTTTCCGGCAGGGCTAAACTTCGAAAAAAAAAACTATCGTGATATTGAAGATCAATTGAAGCCGCGAGTTTGTTAGAGTACTTTAATCAAATGCTATTTAAAAAAAAAGCATCATTCAATTTCGAATATGTTTGGATAAGTATTTTCAAAGATATTCCTTTCAATTTTTTGGAGCACAGTTTTTTTCGAGTAATATTTCTAAAAAATACTTGTTCAAAACCATTTACGAATGACAACAAGATTCTTCTACATCTCTTTACAATAAATGATTAAAACATAGAGTCTGATAATTTAAAAAATGGAATAAAAAAAAGAACAATTGCGTACAAAGTGCTTTAAATCATGCAAAGTAACTAAATTAAAAATTAAGAAAAAAAGTAGAATGCAAAATCGTGGCTTTGTTACTTCCTAGTTCAAAGACAAAACATTCTGTAAGAAAGACAAGAAAACGTTGAAGCTTTGAGAGGCGACAAAATATTGCTAAATTCAGTTGACACTTCTTAACAAAAATTATCTTCTGAATACTTTTATACACTATTTAGTCAACAGCGACAAATTATCATTTATAAATTAGAAAGTTAATGCCAAATTATGCTCAATGTGAAAAAAATGATACTATTTTTGCGACACTTCATTTTAATGCCCTCAAAATGTCGTCCACGATGAAAATTTATTTGAAAAATATCCGAGTATTGCAATTCGAAACTACGAGCATTTACAAGAAAATAGTAAAAACGAAAAGTTCTTAGAATTCATTTAGAAATATAATGACATTTTTTTCAGGCTTCTGTAACAGTATTATGAGAAATATTGATTAAATTTATAATAAAATTTTCAAAAAATTCTAGTATATTCCGTGATAAATTCTAAACATCTTTTGTTTCTTTTGTTCTAAAATTTTATAGTTTTTTAAGAAAAAATATCCTATTTTTTACGAAAACTATCAGCCTTTGGAACACAAAAGTACAAAATTTTCTTAAAATTTATAACGGAATATACTAAATTTTTGTGAAAAATTGTTTGAAATTTTGTTTAATTTTTAAGAAAAATTCATTACAACATTTTTCAATTTCAAACAATTTCAACCATCACAAAAATCTTAAAAAATTCTACTATAGTACTCGATGAATTCTAAGAACTTTTCATTGTTACAATTTTTTAGAAACGTTCATAAGTTTGAAGTTACAGCGTCCGGAAGTTACTTCGACCCAGACCATAGGTCTGGCGAAGTATTGAATTTGGTCAGTTCCCGCCAAAAAATTACCCTATAGTTTTTCATCAAATGTCGACGTTTCAGGCCCTAAGGAACCCAAAGCAACAATAAAAAAATTGGTGTCCGTTAAGTTGTACGCCCGTCCGTCCGTGGGCAAAATTTTGTATGCGCGATATCTCGCGACTGGCAGGACGAATTTAAAAAGTACAAACGGATTTGGGTTTCTCTTGGCCAAACTTAGATCTGATTAGTTTTTGGAGACAATGCATACTAGATTATGGGGAGGTTTAACAAAAAAACGCTCAAAATACACGTTTTTTCCATTTTTTAACAGAAAATACAAATCGTACAAAAAAATGTTTCAAACAAAAAATGTAGAACATCGAATTCTCTACAAAAAAGGTTTTATTCATTTCTTCGTAAAATCAACGATAATGCCGTAAAACGCAAATTAACATGAAATTAACATAAATTGTACATACACATATACAATGCATATGTATGTATATTATATACATTACATGAAGTATCCCACATATAAAAAAAATTTATTTCCTGCAACCCGACCTGTCAAAAACTCGACTAAACCGCGTTTTTTTAAGCATCAGTGTGAACAAGGCGTGCTCATTTATCAGTGCTTCGGCTGACCTGCGGTCGGGGTCGAAGTTTTGAAAATGCTCATTTTCAATTTTAATATAGGGTGAATATGCCAATGAATGGACGATTTTCTACATATTTCTATTTCTTATGAATGTATGATGCACAACATGCAACAAAATACATATTTCTATGTTCTTTGAACATTCAAAACGATATTTACAGTACTATTGATCTTCCAGTGTTTATAATTTCGTAAAATCACAGCAAAGTTTTGAAGCCATCCAAAACTGGTACTGAAAACGTCCCATTTGATTTAACCCGTCTATTCATTGGGGTTTAGCGGATTTTTTTACAAACGTATGAAGACGAGGTTAATAATTAAACAAAATCAAAGAATTCAAAAGTTACAATCGATCAAAGTGTGAAAAATGCTTAACCATCCACTCGTTGGCATATTCACCCTATTTAAGGAACAGAAACTACTCGAATCTAACGATGCTAGAATTACCCTCCGCCGCCTTCTTTCCTGGCAGTGTTAAAATGGGAATATTCCCGGAAGCATCAGCCTTTCGTCAGGGAACTGCAATACGAATTTAGCCAAAATTGTAGGCACCTGGGTCGAAGGCATCTAGTTTTCGAACTAAATTTTATTGAAGATGCCATTTGATGATAAATAATTTATTACAATTCAAATATACTTTTTAATTGAATCCCGATGTCCTAATGGTTTAAAAAAATGCAAAGAATTAATGTTTCCAAAGTTTTTGGCAATTTTTTTTCAATTTGGGCGCCATATTGGAATTGAATCAAACTTAATTTTAAATCCAGAAAGTTGAAAAGCGACTACGAAAACATTAAGATATGGAGTTCCATCGAAATTGTCTGAAGATTTCGTTACTAAAGTAATCTCACAAATAAAATAAACTATGATGGCATTAAGAAAAACTTCAAGAAAAACTTTACGTTAATGGATTAATTATTAAAATATGTTTTATAGGTATGTTACAATAATGAGTGTAATATATCCTACAAAATTCACTTTCGATGATACTACTTAAGCTTGTGTAGGTTGAGGTTTAGGTACTCCTTATAGTATTTCATCGATAAAATCTCCAATAAATTAAAGACACTAGAATCCATTCTACTGTTTCATATAATTTAATATGCATATTCTTTCGAAAGAAATTAATGAATATTCTACTCAAAACACACTCGAGAGTATCAATTTTGTAACCTGCAATTAATTATGCAACATAACATATAATATCTAATAAATTAAACTACTAATTAAACTACTTGCAGTTAGTGAGGCGTGAAAAGAGTTTGGGGCAATGGCACGAAATCCTGTAATTGGGTTGCCGTCCAGGGACCATACGGGCAAAGCCTCTGGTTTAAAGTTTAAACTAATTAGAATAATCAAACTAATTCTAATTACTATTCATAAGCAACTAAAATTTACCGATTTGACATAAGTCAAGTTATTAATACTAATATTGTTATTAATTTCTTTTTCAAGAATAAATTAACGGAGAACGTTTAAATCAAATATCATATTTTGAATGATTATCTTCCTTTACTGGGTTATATAAAATTTCTTGTAGACTAAAGTATATTTAGTAAATTCTTTCACCTTTAAATTATTGCAATAGAAAGACTATTTATCGACATACAAATACAACTAATAGTATTTTTTTAACAAAGTTTTAAGTAGTGAAATTGAAGATATATATATAGAATTTAAATTTTGAACCACAGACTATTTACTTACTAATTATTAGCAACATATAGGAAGTAATAATGGTAACGGCTTAATAGAATTTTAGATTAAAATATTTATTTTCGTTCGGTGGGCGTAAATTGTGACTTTACGCCCGGTGGTGGGCCAGGTGGCTGAGGTATGGCGAATCCTACTATGACGAAAAAGTGGTTTGAATTACTATATTCCTAATTTTTCAAATATACAACAACCTAAATAGCGATATAATGAGCCGTCTCCATTTGATAGTTTCTTTGTTTAAGGAAACAATAGAGAAAATAACTATGATTTGCAGTAAACGAATCAATAATATTTTTCGCTTTACTGTTTTTCGCAGCTTCGATCTGCAATTATGGACTTAAAATTAGATGATTTAAAGTAATACACGTGACTATCATTACTGCCATTACTACATTCATAAAAATACTTATTAAATTTCAAATTGGCTATATCAAAATTGAATTTCATATTTATATCAATTAATTAAGTAAATTCATATTTTTAAAAATAAGTAGCAGTCATTAACTTACATAAATGTGTGGGTTTAATTAATTACGTCCAATTACTGTTACGATTTCAATTCAATAATATCTGTTGGTGATATCCATATCTGTGTATTATTCGATTACAAAATTATGAATTTTCAATTTAATAAAATCATCAAAGAAGTAAATTTAATTTAAAATTAAGAAAACAAATATTCTAAAGCACCGTTTTTTATCCCTTTGACCTTCAATTTGGGCAAATAGTAGGTCCAATTCAATATTTTGGCCTACATGTTTGGATTCTGCGGGAAAAAAATTCCATCACAATTGACTCTTATTGGTGGGACTACTGCATTTTTTTGGATTGTGAATAGGTGCTGAAAAATGCCCGGAATTGATTCTTGTACCCCTTTGACCTTCAATATCTCAAAAACTAAAACCAATTGGCTATTTTGATGGCCAAATTTGGAATTAGTACTTATTTAATTCCTTTTGATTTTCTTATTGAACATAACTTAACTTTTCTGAAAAAATTGTCCAATAATTGGATCAAAATATTAAAATATTATTGAATGTACCTTTTATATTTTATGCTTAATACTTTTTAATATTTTTAGTATGGTGACCGTTATAACCAAGAAACATTTTTCGTTTATTTAGTTAGTGAACTCCACTCTAGAAATGCATTTATTGTCGAAATAAACACGAAACGCGATGAAAAAGTTAAAAAAGTGATTCAGAAACAGTTTAGGCATCATCATAACTGTAACACTATGCTTTTGAGGACGTCTAACATTTTCTACACTATGGAAGGATTGTTAACATTTTTCACATCATCGTTGTTTGGAGAGAAATGATTATTGTAACGGTACTTTTTCGATGGAAGTCTCTGCACCGGAATATCCAACGTGCTCATGCCTCAGCGAAGTGCTTGGTGTCTAATGACGCCATTTTGAATTTTTAATTTTGCCACGTTGCCACCCTGGAAGAGATGGTCACGAGAATCTGCCCAGAATTATCCTAGATTTTGACAATCGGGCTAGAAACCAACCCTATAATATGACATGAATTCTAGCCTAAATCTACCGACACGCGAGACATTGAGATAGCTAAAGTAGTTTAACATGAGTGAGACAAGCACCTATTACTTATCAATCGCGACTCGAGTCGAGAATATCGAATACCTCTCGATCGAACGCTTAAAATGGCGCCTTGCTCTCAGCTGATTCGCCTGCACATGCCGTCGCGATTGTTTACAAAGCTGTTGTAAATATCAAAGCTTCATTTCGAAAGAAATATTGTTTACATTTGCACTTGCTCATTATGTCGAATCGATTGATTCTTACCTATTATACAAATTTAATATTATACTTTCAGTTTACAATTATTGCTTTATGTCACTTTAAATATATGTTAGTGGTCTAGCGGGTTTACATCTAGAATTCGTGTTTATTTCTACCGAGATTCTACCGAACATACATACCCAGCCGCTAGGATAATGGCTAGTTCAACCACCCAAATTTCTACCAGGGAATGAGGCTAATTGCCCTCTGAGACTAATTGGCCCTTATACCGACCGTATAAGGACCGGACGATCTGGGGCCCTGTCGTCAGAACCCTAGCCCTGGCTGAACCTCGTAGTCGAAATTCAACCAGGTGAAATTTTGATTCGACGAACACCGGAATCAAACCCTGGTCGTTAGAGCCTCTGTACGTCGGTATGCGCGAGCTGCAGATCGACTTAAATGGCGTCATACTCACATTTGTCGAGGATGTAGGAAATTGCAGAAAATCCACATGAAGTACAGCAGCGGCAGTGAGTCGATTCCCGCCTTGTAAACAACGCGTCGAAATGTAAACAAACAACCCCAGACAGCACAAAATGTTTTGTTACATACCAAATACGTTACTGATATACAACGCTTATGAAGCCAGACATTTTTACATTTCTGTGATATAACCGCTACATATTTGCAACGTCTGTGCTGTATGGGACGTGGTCCATCTTTGGTATATTGCAGGGTTCGAACCCACGACCTACGACTTCGTAGTCCTGTACGGTACCGCCTGCACTAGGAAGCGGATTGTTCTTGATGTTACTTTTCAATTTCGTTTGGTAAAAATCTAAACTAAATATAAAATTGTTTATAAATTGCGATTCAAATATGTTTGTAACAATCTGGAGAAGTCGTACAACTTACTTAATGTTATTTGTAACGGTTGAATTTGTTGTAAATACGAAAAATCTCAAAATGTAATTTCACAACAATACAATTTCGAATGGTGCCAGATTTACGCAGATGATGGTATAGGCATGTAAAACATTCTTCTACCACCACTTGCAGAATATTTTGATATTTTAGATATACGTGTGTTTCAGTGGCACACATTTCAAATTTTTTGTCGCGAAATTGCATCATATCCATCGAATTTCACTACCTATCAGGCAAAAAATAAAAGTACTTGTTCATAATTATCACCTAACTTTTGCTAACTTTTGCACTTACTAAAGATCCATTTAACCAAATTTGAGGTATAACTATAATAAATGCCCAACATTTCAGCTTCCGTTTTAAGGATGCAGAAATCTTCTTGATTTAACGGGAGGTAAAAAAGCATCAATGTCGACCTAGTTTCGCAACGTGTTAAGCCATTATTAAAAGATTTGATTGAAATTAAATTTTGATTCAAAGAGACAGTATCATGTCGGAATGCGCAACATGGACCGGGAAGCATCTCGCAGCGGTTGACAGTGAATCCTGAATGCAATTTCATTGGAACGCGCACAATAATTAGGTTCTCGTTGCAATACAACCTCCGAAAGTTTTATCTCGAGAAGCGCAAATTATGTCGGTGACAGACAATCGGCGCATTCGCATCTTGCTCAAAAGCGAGGTAGTAGAGCGGCAGTAGTGGTGAGTGAAGAGGCGTGGGTGTGAAGGAAACTTGGTCGATTGTCGAAAGTTGCGCCCCGGGGATAGCCTCCGCAGGCGCACACCGTAGTCTTCAGAGTGTTTACCACCCTCCGTTGACTCCACGAAGAAATTCATTTAACACCTTCTCAACTGTGCCGCTACGATTCTCTTTGACAAGGAAGCATGACAACGAACAGCCGGAAGCGGAGACATCTAAGGGATGAATACTTATTCCTGATCGCGTTATGGTTCGCCCGAAATTGTCCTGTAATAAAGGAGTAGAACTTGGGGTTCCCTGTCAATTTATCTGTTTTACATCTTATGAAACACCCCATGAGTGTTTAAGGCAGTAAATTGCCCATTAACAAATAGATGGTATCCAAAAATTCACACACTAGTGAAAGAGGTCGGCCAGAACTCTTAACCCTTTCCGCACTCATTTTTCTGATGAACCATTTTTCATGAAATTGGGGTTTTAGGGTTGCTGGTTTCAGTTTACAGAACCTCAACTTAGATTTTGGAACACAGATCTGGAAAACTGAAATTTCAAAATCTGAATTTAGATTCGCAATCAGTGATCTTGTAAACCTCCTTGTACCTAATTTTCTCTGGATTTAAGGTAATTTAAGTCCACGAGATACAATAAAATTTCCGGAGAAAAAGTTTGGTGCATCTACCCCATACGCCCAAAAATGCTCCTTTCTTTTACAAACAGATATTTGTAAGAGATTTTCTGTCATGAAATGCAGGGTTTTCATAATTTGTTTATAGTATCCACATATAGGTTAAATTTTAATACGATATTGACGATGAATCTCGAATTACTTTCAAAAATTGACTGAATTAGCATTTGGCAGTTCTTAGGCAGCAATATAAAGCTCTTAGACTTCCGAAGGCTCACAAGTCATAAATGTATGAGAAAGTACTACTCTTATGGTTATGAATGAGCACCGGTTGAGCTTTGTAACTTATTCCAGTCAAAAGGTATGATCCATTGAATATTATTTAAATTTTACTCAAATAACACTTTGTTGCGGTGTTACATTGTGATCGCGCAATGGGCATTTGGTAATTTAATGAAATTACCCTTCAGTAAGCTTTTACATTTTGGTCACCCATCTTGACTGAAATTTTGAAATCTGGATTTAGATTTGTCATCGGCGATCCTAAGAGCATTCGGGAAACCAATTAAAAATTTATAAACTCTCACTTAAATTGGATTTTAATTATTTTGTTTTTAAAAACTCAGATCTTCAACTGAATTCTGGTAGCTACTACAGCAGCTGGAAAGGTTTCAAGAAATTTTACTTACGCCTTTGAATGTTTCGTTAAAAATTAAATTGGATGTAATGGGACGAAGGGAACATAATGTAAAGACGGTGATGTATTTTCTTTTTTGACATTTTTAAAATGAAATTACCCTTCAGTAAGCTTTTGTATTTTGGTCGCCCATCTTGACTCCGCAATTGAAATTTTGAAATCTGTATTTAGATTTGTCATCAGCGATCCTAAGAGCATTCGGGAAATCAATTTCATCTTTGTCCAATTAAAAATTTATAAACTCTCACTTAAATTGGATTTTAATTATTTTGTTTCTAAAAACTCAGATCTTCAACTGAATTCTGGTAGCTACTACAGCAGCTAGAAAGGTTTCAAGAAATTTTACTTATACCTTTCAATGTTTCGTTATAAAACAAATTGGATTTAACGGGACGAAGGGAACATAATGTAAAGTCGGTGAGGTATTTTTGTTTTTGGCATTTTTTAAAATATTAAGTAGGACGATAAAAGTGACGGGCGTTGAGTTAATTTCCGATCAATGTCCAAACTATTTTTTGGTGACAGCGGTCGGTAAGGACATTACCATACTATCGAAAGACAGTTGATAACATTCTTGTTTCATATTATATTCTTTTTTTTCGAAGTGCTCTTATTCCTAAGAGCAATTGGAGGAAGTTAGTGCATTCAAATTAAAGGTATTTTGAAAATGAAAATATATTAAGTGCAATCTTCGCCCAGATTTCTTTCGTCCCGTTACATCCAATCTGATCTTGAACGTGAATTTGAGAAAAAGTGTAATGATCCAGAGTTTTTCTCATCTAATTTATTCGATTCGCTATCGCTCGAAAATGAGAATAATCGTATTTTTCGGGAAGCTCGAATGCGAATCGGAGCGTTCGCTGGGCGAAATAGCGAAAGCATAAATCTAGGACACGCCGGGAGATTTCGAGGGGTTTGGAGAATTTCGCAATTTACATAACCGCACAGCGATGAATTCGGGGTGGAATATACTTTGCATACAAAGCCCTCCTACGCGAAACGTATACGCCTCGTATTTCGAAGTTAGAGTCGAAGTCGACTTTCAAAGTGACAAATACACACGTTTTTTCTGGAGGACCGTATAGTGATTCCATCGAATATCAATTTATTGCACCATCCATGATCATCGATAGGTGAATGGCAGCCGTGGAATTTCCGGCACTTCGCTACGTACGAAAATTCACCGGTACGACGATACCTTCACTGGAAAAATATGATACGTATTTTTTAGGATGAATAAATGTACTTTATATTCAATTTCAGACTTTCGGTAGAAATCCAGCAGTATTTATCAGTTTCTTTCGATTTTAGACCTTTAGATTCTTAATTTTATTCCATAATATTTTAATATGATAAATATAACCAAAAGTATTTCATGGTAAGTTAAATAAATCACGCCGATTTCTGAATTTGAAAGCAAGTAGTAATAAATCAGGTAATTTAATATAGCGCACTTTCCCTTTACTTTTGAATATATTATTTTATCATCCCCAGTTTTCAAGGTACTTTCACTATATTTGCGCTCTCTGGAATGGAAAATGCTTTCGCCACTCGAATCGGAATATAGAAATGGCTACATACGTACTTACGTGCAGTGTATTTCGTTTGCTTTCATCTAATTAAACATTGCAGTAATATATTTATGAACGGTGAATAGTGGAGACATGAATTGCTTTTGCGCCATTTCCGGATATTTTCAAACCAAATTATGCAAATGAATAATTTGGATTCAATTCGCGGAATACATCGGAATAGCACTTTAAAACACGAGATTTAGGTATATTCATGCATTAATGAAGAATTTCAAATAAAATACACGGTCAAAATTACATATTTTGTAATAGAATAAACTTGAATGGATACGTCATGATCATTAAATTCAAACATTATGGTAATATTCTGTACTAATGGAAATCGTGCAGTATTTTGCACAATCAAATGTGATTTATAACAAGTAAGTTCCTTTGATAACACAGTTGTACGAACATTGGCTGAAAGTTTTCGGATTTCGACAAACACTGTCTCTGTTTTTCGGAAATTTATGGCTCGAGTTTCAGTCGTTAAAAGACCGGTAGGCGAGCAGGAGTTTTATCCTATCCTATCTATGTCCGGGGATTGAATGCACGATCGTTTCGGGATGTCCTGGTATATTCGCGAACAGGCCGTGCTATTTTCATGTGCGCGAGCAGCCAATGAACGGCGAATCATTTCTCATCTATTATGCTGAAATAGCTAAATAGGCATTCTCGCTTAATGACGCGTATGCTGAGCGATTTTGCTGCGACCTGTGCCAATCGATAGTCAGGGCAAGCGATAAAATAGTCGCGAAATGTGAATTTCCGAAGCTTTAAATGTCCGCGTGATTGATAGTCTTACTTTGATGAATGAATAGATGACATAAAATCTGTAGTTAGTGTTTTGCGTAGTAAAAATAAGTAGGTAAGGAACTTTAAACAGTTTCAATCTTTATTTTTTATGAATAGCACCAAGAAAGACAACAAATTTATTAATTTACTTTTTGTAATCTTAAATATAACTTTTTATGAGTTCAGAAACCGTTATTGCAAATATGGAACAAACAGAAATAACGTAAATTCTTTTCAGTAAGTTTTGTCATATATTTTGAGAAAAGAATGTTCTAGGGTGCAATCGAATGGAAAAGTTTGTACTATAAACGTATAGAATGGAATTGAATAGAGTAATATGATATACAGTGTAATAAAGTTAAATAGAGTGGAAAAGAATGTAATATAATGGAATTGACTAGAATGGAATAGTATAGAATAGATAGAAATACAGTGTATTAAACTGTAATAGATGAAAGGGAATGGAATGGAGAAAAATGAAACTGATCATAATATAATTCAACAAAATAGAATAGAATGGAATTGAATGGGATTGAACGGAATTGAGCGGATTCGAATTGAACTGATACAATGGGACGAATCTGAGTACGAATTAGAATTGAATACAATGTAACAAAATGGAATAGAACGTGAAATAAAATGATATAGATTGGAATAGAGGGGAAGGACAATTGTACAGAAGGTATGTGAATGGAATACAGTGGAATATAACATATGGAAATATAATGAGCTAGAACGGAATAAAACGTGAAAAGGCACAATAGACAAGAATTGAATAGTATGGAATAGATAGAAATACAATACTGTAAACTGTAATAGATGAAAATAGAATACAATGGAATGGAATGGAGAAAATGAAATACATCACAATATAATGCAACAAAATGGAATAAAAGCGGATCCAGTGGAATAGAATAGAATGGAATAGCATTGAAGTGAATGAAATTGAACGGAATAGAATTGAAGTGAATGGAATTGGATGGAATTGAATGGAATTGGATGGAATTGGATGGAATCGGATGGAATTGGATGGAATTTAATGGACTAGAATGGATGGAAACGGAATGGACTGTTCGAATTGAATAGAAGTGGGCGTGATAAAATAAAATAAAATAAAGTAAAACCTAAAAGTGGTATGAAAGTGGTGGAAAATACCCCGTTTTTATAGTTACTGTTTGTATATAATAGAATGGAAATTGCTAGAATGAAATAAAATGGAATAATGGAATAGAATGACAAAGACAAAGGACAGGAAATTTTCCCCCGCGTTAATGACGAATATGTCTATTTGCGGGTCGGCTCTCGGTTGGAGAGGTACAGGGCAGAGACAGACAGTACATGACAGAACTATAGGCAGATACACGCACAATACCCACCCAGAGCCAGTCCCCCTACCCCAATATCGGGACCACCAGCAGATTCGGCGGGCTGTGCCTTAGCGAGTACGACGCGGGGCTTATCTCATCTTTATCCGAGATAAGACCCACGACGTACCGACCGCGGATAAGACGCTGACGGTACCGATAACTGCCGACGGGGGTCGGCAGCGGTCCCAAATTCGTACCTTCGCCCAGCAAGGTTCCCCGGTTATTCCACACTGGACATAAGCAGAGAAAATTGCACGGACGGGGATTCGAACTCGGGACCTTCGCGACGTTTAGGTCGGGCGGATTAAGACTGACGCCTTAGCCCGCACGACCATCACGCCGACCGAATCGGAATGATTCCGACAGATGGCGCTTGGAAAATATTTCAACGATGTTGAAATGTTTGATTGATGCAATCACGACCAATTGCGTTGCAGGAATAATGGAATAGAATGAGGTAGAACTAAAGAGAATGGTAAACGATGAATTATTTTGGAATGAAATGCATTCGAATGGAATTGAGCAGAATGGTCCAGAATGAAATAGATGGGTATATAATGAAATAAAATGGAACTGCACGGAGAGGAGTGGATTAACATGGAATATAAAGGAATTGAATGGTCCAGAATAGAATAAAATAGAATCGAATGAAGAAAATCAAATAGTTTATTATAGAATAGAGTGGAATGGAACAATAAGGAACAGAAAGGATGACAATTCACTAGAATTGAATAGTATGGAATAAAGGAAAATACTAGATAATAGACCGAAATGTAGTGGAAAAGAATGGAATAACGTAAATGGCATTGCTCCAGACCTAAATATAGTGGGGCCAAATGCATTAGAATATAATTGTATAGAATGGAATATATCGGAAAGAAATGACGGTGTATGAAATAGAACGGAATATAGTAGGATAGTTAAAAATTGATTGGAATAGAATGAACTACGATGAAATAATGTTCAATACAGAGAAATTCAACGTACTAGCACATAATATACTTGAATAGATTTGAATAGAATGGAATAAAGTGTGATAAGCTCGAATATAGAATTAAATACAGTGGAACAGAGTAGAATACAACGGAATTTAATGGAATATAGTGTACGTGAAATGGAAGAATGTAATGGAATTATATGGAATTGCTTAGAATTGATTAAAATTGAACGGAATTGAACAGAATTGAACAGAATTGAACAGAATTGAACAGAATTGAACAGAATTGAACAGAATTGAATAGAATTGAACGGAATTGAACGGAATTGAACGGAATTGAAAAGAATTTCTAGGAATTGAATGGAATTGAATGGAATTGAATGGAATTGAATGGAATTGAATGGAATTGAATAATATTTGCAGGACTGGGTATCTCTTCTTAATAAGTATTGATATTGTAAGAACGTTTGTGATGTTATATGAATGTACAACGGAGGTGATAGTATTATATTACGAAACATGATAATCCTTATTACCTACACTTAGAGGATTATCGAGTAAATTTATTAATGAAAATATAGTGAAAGTAGGAAAAACTAAACGAGAATTTGTTCGTTTTTATGATCTTTTTAAAACAAACTCAAAGAAGTTGCTATTCTTAGTACCAGACAAGTTTAAAAATATGGAGAAACACAACCTAGAATAGTAGCATCTTAATCAATAGTCTTTCGTATACTCATTATTTTCATTCAAAATTGATTCACAGTATGTTTGGCAGAAATTGTGAAGATCGGACCGCCGATACTATACTTAGGTTTGTTTCAATGTGAATAATTACTTTAGGCATATCATTAAATTTACCTATAATACCTCTATTTCTCATTACAAAACATTCTTCATTATGTTTCGGAGCATATAAATTATGTATAGAAAGTTTTTCAGGAAATAAAAATGTAATTTATACTTGTTGCAATTCATAACAGAATCGTTTTACCTTGTCAGCGATTAAGATCTTATATTTCACCGTGATTAATATCCTATATACCGAAAACGAAATGAGGGAGGCAGCTGAATTATCGATTGAAATCGATTATCCATTATTCAAACAGAGAATGAATACCAAAAGCGTATGGGAGCCAAGCGTTTTATTATTGATTCGTGGTAATTAATTTGTGCCGAATCGCGCGCATGAATAATCGATGATCGTTTTACAATTTTTAAGACCTGCTAAGTGGTGGAACAGTTCGAAAAATGGGGACATATAACGACATGGGACGATAATGTAATTCTTGTTTTGAGCCAATTACGGAGGTACCAATGAATTGTTCTTTATCTGTGCGGTGTGTGTTGAATAATTAACTAAACGATGCATGGTTAGCATAATGGAAATTCCGATATGCTAATTCTGTTGACGATAATAATTACGTTTTACCTACGCAGTAAGTTTTCCAACAAGTTTAAACATTAAAATCTACAGCTGGTTTTACCAGTGTTATTGTAAATAAAATAATACGCTTGGTTAAATAAGGAGTTGATAGTATTAAAAAGTTTGAACAATTGATCGTTATCAAATTCTAATTGTTAAATAAGGTTTTTGGAGAAGTCTTTTGTCCGAAAATTAAAATATGTTACAAAATTTTACGACATTGCGGTACCTCGATAAACCAATAAACTTTAACAATCTGATTCAAAATTCTAAATAACATGCATCAAGTAACTGAAGACCAAACTTTAATTATGAAGTAAATTTGAACATAATATCAGTTCATGCCGGAAATGTAACAAGTCTGAAATTGGATTTGTTCACCGCTCCTCTACAGTACTGATAAGCTGCATTCAATGACCCGTAATTGCACTCCTTATCAATTATGCGTACACGCTAGTTTCTCACTGACAAAGACAGGGGTGATTTGCCTAATACGAAAAGAAAAAGATAAAAGCAAGGACCTCCTAGAAGCTGGATAAAGAAGATGTCCCGCGAATCTCGGTAATTGAACTGTCTAAAGAGAAGATAGAAATGGTTGCAACCGTCGAGATAGGGGTCGGTAACTGAGGTATTACGGAATTGTCCGCCATATTGCAATACGTTTCGCTGATGAGAAAGGGCGACGTACAAAACACCGTCGTTGAGAGGAAAATTTACTCCGCTTCCTGTCTGAAATTACGGTGGCTCTGGTTCTATAGAAATTCTACTGAAATAGACTTTCTACAAAGAGCACCGACGAACGCAATTTTTTATTTCAGTTACTTTACCATGTATATATTCAAATCTAATAAGGATGCTTCATATATGATGTTACGAATAAAAAATCTCAATAGAAAATGATTAGGACTCAGTTATACTTAACCAAAAAGGGTTTTAATGTGTAGTACTGACTAATACAATTTTCAAATGCTAAAAAATTATCTTCAATTTGGAACTGTAAAATTGATGTCTGTGAGGGTGGAGTGCATTTAATTCAAAATAGGTCGTAGTAATGTTTGGAGATTTGCTGCCCAATAGTTGAACAATCACTATCTGAAAAGTGTCGAAAATCTTGATTTTACTCACGGTATTTTGACTGATGTTTTGTTCATGAAAGGCATCGTAGTAATATAGGTGCTGAAAGGACTGTATATGTCATCAGAATGAGCATAACAGAAAATGAATCATAATATGATCTCCAAATCTAATATCCATCCAAATTTCATCAGACTGGATTGTAACTGAAGATGCAACATGGATCCATAAGCATGATTTGAAAATGCTCGTTAATTATGGGAATCGGATCATGAGGACGAACGTAAACCACAAACATACCACCAAAAAGTCGATTAAAAATCTAGGTAATACCAATTTTTTCTTTGAACATCGAGGTGGTGCTAAAGGAATTGAATTGTCATCAGAATGAGCTCCAAAGAAATTGAATCATAGCATGGTTATCTAATGCCATATTTATGTAAATGTCATCAGAGATATTGCAACGGGAGATGACTCCATAAATATGACTCAAAAAGTTCATCAATCATTGGAATTGGACCATGAAGATGAACATAAACCAAAAACAAAACACCGAAAAGTTGATTGTAAATCTAAGTGTTTCATTATTTCTTTGACCACCTAGTAGGTGCTGACAGAACGGAATTGTCAGCAGAATGAGAACCAAAGAAACTCATAATATGATTTCCCAATCCAATATTCATCCACATTTCTTAGTACATATTGGAACTGGACCTGCAGCATGACTCCATTAGTATGGCTTAAAAAGGAAGCATGAAGACGAACGTAAACCTCAAACAAACCACCTGAAAGTCCAGGTGATAATATTTTCTTTTTCTAAACCATGGTGAAGTTTTAGGTATTGTTCTGTCGGAAATAATTATTCAAAAGTTTTGTTTTGTTGGTTTGGGGTATTTTCATGAAACTTTCCATTGAAAATATCAGGAGATAAGGAAGGATGAATATACTTTTTTAATTTTGGACCATGATGAGCTGCCGCAACTTCACGCAAACTTACGACCACTTGATTCATCCTATATATCCGTGTGTCTTTTTGATGAGCTGTAAAGTGATGTCAAAGAAAAGTCTTTAAAGAAATCGAATGAAATTGATCGACCTAATGCAAAGATGACAAAATAAATGTTAGTACTCAAACTGTAACTCCCTTTTACAATTTTGGCTTGTAGATACATGGCCGCTGATGGAACTTTCCCAAAGTAACAAAAGGACAAGTAAGCAATTCAGAATTAATTACGCACGCAGAAGGCGACGCGTAATTATCGAGCGACGGTGCGGCGATTACCTAATTATCGCAAATGTCGATGCTCTCAATGTACGCCTGGAAGGCACGGGTGCTTCGAGGTTCTCGTCCCGTATGACACTTTACATGCAGCCGACGCCTCGGTTGTATTGTGCCTTGAAATAATTCAATTTCAATAGTGGCTAATTTAATTATTCCGAGATAATATCACCGACCCTACTTGAATTTTCAACGAGACTCTTCCCCGGCTTCTTGATGTCAGGCCTCCGAGCAGTGTAATCTTCCCCTGTAGTTATCTCTCGTTATTATAATTGTTTTTTAATGATCGGTAAGTTTGATTTTTCCGCTTTTAAGAGTAATATTTTGGAGGGAAACGTGAATTCGCTTGATTGCGAGTCCCCAGAATACAAACGCACCATGCGATGTGCGGTTATTAAATTGTGATGCAGATGGGGAATTTAATTCTAGCCTTTCGTATCACAAGACTAGACATTATGAACAAGGGTATGTAATGAGGGGTTTTGATCTTCCGATTCTCAAAGTTTGCTCTCAATTATTGAAAATGTGTATGTAGTGTAAGAGTTTGAAGAATGGATATTTGGTGAATTTACTTCAATACTTTTAATTCAAGGCAATCTTTGGACTGCTTCAGTTGGAGAGAAAATATCAGATTTGGGTTGTTACCTACTATGAATCATTCAATACAACTTCAATTAAAATATTGGCAGCTTGATTTTATCTCGTCCGCTATCTAATATAAATGTGTAAATTGTGTAGAATACTAAATTCCATACAAAAACACGAATTTTCTTTAGAATCAACCTGGAGACCATTTATGATGTCTCTAATTTATAATCAGGCACTTCAACTTTATTCAATTTACAAAATAATAATTTCAACTATTTCAAGTAGTTATATTTTGAGAAACACGACTACTTCTTGTTTATTAGAAGAACCAAAATGTACGCGTAATGTAAACAGTAAACTGTCACGAATATTGTGTTGCTTCGCAAAGTAGTTGCACGTGACTTCGCGTGTGTAGTAAATTAGACAGGATGCTGTAAGAAACTTTGTAGGAATCTCGAACACATCTGCCACATTTCAGTCTCCCACTTGATAAGGTGTAAAGCGGATTCACGGAATACGAAGTATCATAAAACAATGTTCCTGTCGCGGTTCGTATATCCCACTCTCTTAAGATACTCAATCTCTGTGCCCTAAGCAATGTAGCAAGCAAGTAGTTGCTAAAGAAGAACAACGAGGCAATAAGGAGTCTATCATGTTAGAATATGCGAGAAGAAATTTCACACTTTGATGATGGTATTTTCATGAAAATATTTCCCTTTTATAACAAAAAAATAAATCCAAATTTCTGAAATAACAAATTTTAACACTGAAAAAATAAAAATGAAATTTGACAAAAAAGTTTTATTCTACATTAAGTGTCTATGATGAAATTATTCAGTAATTAGGAAGTTGATCAATAAAAGGATCCGAATATTACCTCGTATAAGTAATTCCTGCATACTCGCATAATCGTTTCCGTTAAAACTTTACTTGACTTTAACGTCAAAATCTACCAACGATTTGTGACGATGCTATTCAATACTAACTTCGCTTTCGCGGAGCGCCTGCTAGTAACAAAGTTGGAACGAGATTACTCAAAAGCTCTAGTAATGTTATGGTACGAGCAGCGTCTTACCTATGTAGTTACTAATTATAAGTGATAACAAAGTCGTTATCTGAAGCATTGGAAGCTACGGCAAAGGAAGCCGAGCTTACGTATGCCAGTTCTAAAGCTTTTCAGGCATATTTTGAAATAAACTTATGTAGTATTAGTGTTTGTGTAAATAGTGAAATTCGAGTAATTACTAACACAGTTTATAAGTATTCGAGAGTAGATGTTCTCTGATTTTGTTACTAAAAAATACTGCGATTTTTAGACTTGAATAGATGATGGAAACGCAAAAATTAAAAAATTGTCATTTATCATGAAAAAGGTTAATAAATAATAAAAAAGGTTTATTAACATTTATTATGGCAAATAACAATTTACTAATTAAATAAATTAAGATGCCAAAGAATTATAATAGCAGTTTTCAAGAAAATTTCTTATTTTGCTAATATTTGTGGTTTTTCCAACGCGAAGTGCGAAATTTTTTAAAAATTTAATCGGACAGTCATTTTCCAATTTTTATTAGCTTAATATATGAAAAAATTCGTTAGAATCGGTCGAGTAGCTTCGCCTTAATCGTAATTCGGACCAAGCTGTACAGGTCCTTCCCCACAGTGTAACCCTCCTGGCGACTGCTGTCGGTGCAGTAAGTGATTTAGAATTATTTTATTTCATTTCGACATATTATAAGATACTTAAGAAAAAAAATAGTCCATCAAATTCTCTACATAAAAGATTATACCGATGGCAGGTACGAAGAACCGGACATTTCTTAATTTTGCGACGATTTTTATGAAATACATGTCACTAAAGGTTAAAAAGTGGTATCAAAGTTTATTTTATCCAAGGGGCACTTACCGATTTTTCATGGTGGCTTTGTTGAGGTCGAAAAACTAAACCGCATTGCGGCGCGGCGATCAGCATGTCCCTTCCACCCCAGTACTAATTTTTGCGCCCTTCGTTCCTCTCTCATCCTTTTGAATCCCGCAATAGAAATGGTATGTGAGAGGCATAAGGGGTAGCCGGATGAGGGAAAGTAGAGCTACAAGGGGGTTAGGGGAATAGATTAACATGGACTAGAGGCACATCATGCATGCGGTAACATCGTCCTAATCACTTGATCTTTTCGAAACTTGCCTGAAAAAACGTGACACGATTTTCCATAGCGTAGAATAGCCAGTGCCAGCCCCATGGATGTCTCCCAATTTGATATTTGCTCTGATTATTCATAAATACAGTAAATTTTGGTATTCATATTGTAGGGATTTCAATATTTATCATAATAATACACCCGATGAGGTCTATATTGAAAATACGAAAGTTGTATTTTAGTTCCTCCAGGAACAATGAAATACCGTCTACCAACCGGTTTCATAGTTCGAAAACTTGCAAATTCACCAAAAGTAATGTCTAGAACCAAATGTAAAATGAGCAATATCTTGAAATAATCTCTCTTTACGGTGCTCTGGTAGAACCGGATGTTCGTTAGGGACATCCGGGACGATTAGAGTTCGCGCATAACGAGCGCCATATTCAATTTAAGCCATGCATAAAGTATCGAAAGAATCATCCTCTTACATCCTTTTCTTTCCACGGATATATCGTTGTCATTGTCAAGGGAGACTTTTCCCCCGACGCATTTCCGCGCAGCAGTGCTCTAGGGATCGATTTGGAACCGAAGCCGGGCTCCGCTTTGAGTTATTCCGACTTCATTTCATTTGCGGTACGCCAAAAGGCAATGCTTTGATGTTACTTTTGGATTTGCATACCGACCGAGCACTCTTGCGAGTTCGGCAATGTTCCACGAGAGCTTCAATTATTATTCAGTCGTTATGTATTCACGACGAATAATCGCGCTTGTTAGCATCTTTCCACGAAATATCCAAAGCATACGCTCGCCATCAAGTGTTTGATATTTTGCAATGCGAATACGAATTTTCCTTGCAATATTCATCGCTGTGCGGAATGATCTTTGTTTCGACATTGATGTGATGAATGTGCATGCGAAAGGTGCATGATCGGGCAACTGAATTACTATTACAGGCGACTGTGTACATACGAATTGGGATTTTATAGGAAGAGGAAATGGTAATTCGGTGTATTGACAAAAAAGACATTTTTTGATTTCTCATTATTTCTCGGTGGTTGTCATAAAAACTTCTGTAAAAAGGTTATTAATTTAAAAATTATTCATTGCGTCACTTTTTTACTGCACTCTGGTACATGGATGTTAAAAAGCTACTTTTGGAAGTATATGAATACTCAAATTAAAAAAATCAGCACATTTCAATTCAGCCAAATATATCGACAAAATTCTTAGGAAGGTTAAACTGTTCTTGTCCATGGTTTAGTGAACATTAATTTTAGTATCCCGTAGATAAGACACGAAATCATTGATGATCTCTAGAGGATAGTTGCACAACAGCGAACGCCTTCTGGCTATCTCGGAGGTAATGACCTCAGGTTAGAGGTGCGGTGTGGTATTTCAAGAGACATTGTCCAGTGTTGTCCTGGGAGCAGTCTGTTGCTACAAGACACATCGTTATAGCAGATAGTTGCAAGTCTTCACAAGTGCACGGAGTGTGTTTTGTCTTTCTAATCTCGCCTTGAGCAAACCAAAATTTGAATTAAGTAAAGCACTTTAACTTTCGATAACACAAACTTTATGAGAAATCTCCTACAGTTAATTTTACTTTGATATTAATCATTTTAGAATTACATTACGTCACTTGTTTGAAATGTCTGAATAGAAATTATCTTAAAAAATCTTTTCTCACTAAAACCATATATGAAGTAATTTATTATCTCTTGTCGACTATCGAAATTGGGTCATCAGTCATTCGATTTTGTAGGCCAAAATGTAATCCTCCTATTTCTTCCTGTCCTTTCCTTTATTCCTAAATCTTGCATATATATCTATACTATTACATCTCTCTTACAGAGATTCAGTGCATTTCGAACTTTCGCGCGGCTTCTCATCCGCCGGAAATACACGTTTCAGATATATGTTCCGGATTTACCAATCTGTAAATGTGTTTCACGAAGGAAGCCATGCTTTTAGAACCAAGATTTACAGTCTACTTTTTTGGAAAATACAATTTTGCACTCCTCCTAATCTTACATTTGTACACAACTCTGTTATAAGAATCAATAGTTAGATACCTTTTTATATTTTGGAACTTATTTATTTAATTTAGAATGAAATTCACCGCAAGGCATAGCTGCAAAACTTCAGCAATCGATTCTTATCAATATCTGGAAATTGAATTTGATGTTCGAAATCTGCATTGTTGAAATTGTGATGTGCAAGCTAGACATTTGCAATGTCACATCTCGCTTGGCGATACGAATGGAACAATCTTCGCTGCTTGCGGAATGTTACTCAATTTAAACTTCCCAACTTGGAATGTTCGGCTAGTCATAATGTAATTTCGGGATAATAGATTGACGTAAATAAGCAGGGAATTGTTTGAGAAATGTCACCCTAGACGTGACCACAACAATTTAATAATTGGTTTTGGAATTAATTCAATCGTTTGTTCAATGCAGCGAGCGACTTAGATTTTATTACTGTTCCAAGGAATGATTTACAGAGTTTGAAACATCATATGCATCAAAACTTTAACTCCAATTGCCCATCATTTAGTAAAAAACATTTTCAATTTAGAAAGATTGTTTTGAACCAGTCAACCGAAAATCATTATAAATTCATCATCAGGGGAGCGAATTTCTTGTGACGACATAAACCTTATATGAAAATTATGCGCATTAGGGATGCTCAAAAATCTATATGACAATCATGAAATCATCGACAATCATCGACAGTCATTATATTTTGACAAAATCTTTTGTAAATGTCCCAATTTGCGCCATCTATAAACACGATCTCTCCTCGTACAATTTGAGCACAATAGTGCTCCCAAAAAGTTATTTTGGAAAAATGCCGGTATTTCATACATCATATCCGTTCAATAAATCTTTTTTTTTTGTGGCAATGATGTAGAAAAATACGACAAATTGCCCATTATAGATCAATCTACAGCATCTATCTAACAATTTTCCCACGGACTCCAAATAAACACCAAGTTGTACATTTGAGATCCAATCATGAGCGAATCGTCCATGGAGCTAGACGCAAGAGCAAATGGTCACCCTGTTTTTCGTCCGTCTCACAAATCAAAGCGCGTTCCCCAAGCTTAATAACTCATCTACCCTTTTCATTTTCCGTCCCTTGGTTTTCTTTCGGCTGTCGTTTTATTTTATTTCCGCTTTCCTTCTATCCCAATACTTCCCATCGAGTACCCAGCAACTGATAAAATCGCGTCTTCGGCGCGTAGACTGTCTCATTCTAGGTTCGTACCCTGCATAGGGTCTGTCCGATATTACTCGGTGCTTGTCTCTTGCTCCTTCTGCTTCAAGTCGCCAACAAAGTAAACGGAGAGCAATGCGCTGTCCGCTTTTCCTCCTGGGAAACTGAGAGGTCCCAGGGGCTTCATATGACATCCATTCTTCAGTCTTCGAAAAACGCCAGACTGGAAAAGGAAACACGTGGAATGGGCAAGTGGAATGATAGAGTGAGGTTGATCGTCTAGAATAAAACTGGGGGAAAAGTGATGAAATCTTAGAAAAGTAGGTACATGCTGATTTATACTTGTTTCCAGAAATCATTAAGTCATGAAAAGCTCCCTCATGACATCTGAAACTAGGATGTTTATAAAAGAACCAGCCAAACGAAAAATAGTGATCATAAAACATATTGTTTTTTATACATGTTTCAGAAAATGCTATCATCATGTTAGGAAGTTTAATTTCTTCTTGGTGTTTTTAGAAGTCACTGATCTGATGTGATGTCTGGACCATTCTATGCATACTGTCCTATGTACATAAGAGGGCAACAAGGACGGGCGAAATTGAAATATTGATCAACCTTAGAGGTTAAAAAACCAACGTGAAATGTGTTTTCGTGTTTGATATTGCTCAGATGAATTATTGATGTGTTTGTTACGTTTGGAAGAAAAGTTGACCATGACATAATAATTAAAAGCAATAATCATAACTGAAACTACATTTCCTGGAACGTACGATACCACATACCACAGAAAGGATTTGTCATAGAATTTATTATTTTCTCACTTTAATCTTCGTAGTAGAAAGTCTTGTCTTTGGGAAAGAAGTGAGCAATATCAAATAAAAATGGAAGAGGACGTTGGGACGCCTCAGCATGCCTTTCTCCGGAGTCTGCAGATAACACTCCTAGACTGCCACATTCTCAAGTACGTTCCATTCGCGTAAGGTTCACAAAGGGAATGAAAACGGACAGTTACGTCATATTTTCCCCTGGGCTGAGTCCTGGCCCGGTCTATTTCCACGAGACCTCTTTCGCATTTCCTGTTGCTCCACCCGCGTCGGAGCGAACTTAACGCGTTCCATGAAGAACCTGGAAAAACGACTCGAAGGAAAAGATTTTTAATTTCTTACAAGTATGATGAATAGCTCTTCCTTAAACACTACTGAAATCTGTGTACAAATAATACAGTATTACAAAAGTCAATGTAAGTAATTTTAGAATAGGTTTGTTTATTTTTAATTTTATTTCAGACGCCCATCAGACTCTAAGATGGATATGTAAAATACTTTTAATTATGTATACATTAGATGATGTACCAAAAAAAGAAAAAACTGCTGGTACTTTTATGGCGACCTGGTATACAAATCCCATAAAAAAAATGGAATGGTACAATTTTCTCATACATCCTCAAGAGCTAATCTCATGACTAAAGTTTTTGTTTGCTCCAAAATGTTTGCTCCAGACTGTGTGTTAAGTGTCGCAAACAATGTAGCCCATGGGGAGCTCTTTAATGTCAGAATTGATTAACCTAAATTCAAGGACAACCAGTAACCATATCTATTTTAATGAAATGGTCGGCTATATCCCTTAATGGCAGAGCTTTGATAAATTGTGAAATCGAAGCAAACGGTACTGGTCCATAATAGAAGCCGAAGCACGTGGTAGATATATTGTTTAATACGGATTGAATTGAATGTTTCAGCTCACGAGTTGAGAGTAATCTTCTTACTGGCGACGTTCGAGAATCATGAGGTTTGTTTCGGTTGGCCACGAGCAGACATTGGCCCAGTGAAATATCGCCGAGCACCGCCCGAGCGAGTGGCTTTGCTCCGAAGGTTGGTGCTACTGGGGGCCGAAAACGTGTCACGTAAATTCGGGTGCTTAAACAGAAACCGGCATTGTTTACAGCAAGCTCCGTAATAATACCTGCCTAGTCGTTCTCTACGTTCTGGCGGGATGCGTTCTCCAGGCTTCCTGGTACTCGCTGGCTCGTTGAATTTCCAATTGTCTCGTCGACTACGCTTTGTACGAGAAGCGTTCCGTTAAAGTTGTCTTATTCCTGATAAAATATTTGTAATAAAATAAAATAGTCGTACTTGAGCAAATCGATTTGTCGCAGCATACGAGGAAGTAACGACTCGATCTTAAGTGAAATCACGAGGTCTCCATTTATAATATGGTCAAATCTATAACGTTTTTGAAAAAGAAAAAAAAAATTGTCAGCTGAGTTAGGCCGTTTTTCGTAAATAGTAGTTGCTTAAGCCTTAAAAAATACTTCACTTCTTCCTAATACAAATTCATAGCATCACAACCTGCTCTTATAATTTAGCTCATTTCTGGGAAAAGCCCCTAATTAGAGCACCTTTTCCCAAGCAGCCCCTCAATTTGTCCTTTTCATTTTGCATAAAAAATATTTCGCAGAATTTTTTTCTATGATTTCTCTATGGACAATAAGCACTCCATTTTTTCGGATTTTCTTCTGGCCTAGAAATTGCAAAGCCGTTCTCGAAATTCTACAAAATGCCAAAAACTGGAAGAGTTTTCCAATGAGGTAGAATTTGTAGTTAATTGTAAGTCAGTTTTGGCCCAATTCAGGGGGAAGTTTCTGTAAAATAATATAAAAAAGTCACAAAAAAACATTTGATCGGTTTAATTTCGAAAGCGATTTTAAATGTGGATTTATTTTTACAAATTTTCTGCATTATTTTTTTGTTTTAGCCAAAATTTTCATTTACTTTGGGACCAAAATGAATTAACTCCTAAATACAACCAAATTGGTCGAATTTTCCAAAAAAATCATAAAACGTATTGTATTTTTTGAGAATTGTGTGAATTTGTCCAGAATTTTCAGGAACGGCGTATTCGAACAAAAACGAAAATTCCCCAAAAATTTCCGAGTGTTTTTTTCGATAGAGAATATTTATAATAAAATCTGAAAGAGTGAGGTTCACGGTTTGGTCAAATTGGCAAGGAATGCCCGCCATATATATTGACAATAAAAACATTACTATTTGATTGCATGCAAGTCGTAGTGTCTAACGTAATATGCATTACACGACCTTATTGACAATTCCAAAATGCATTGCGAGTATCATAAAGTCGGAATTTCATAAAGCATTCATATGCACGAAATGTAGTTCAAATACCTCAAGGCAGTTTAATATGTAAGGTGCTGAAAACAAGTTTTATTCAAGAAATATTCAAATTTTGAATGAGCAAAGTTGAATCTTATGAATCTGCATAACTTACAATGCATTAGAATATACATATTTCAGTCGAGATGCGGTCAGAAAATTAACAATGATAATATCAAATTCTAGACATCTGCATTTTAATTGCGCTTCAATTTAATATAATACAGAATATTTTATGGGTTATATAAGAACGCTGCAGAGTGTATTATTTAGGTGTTTACAGATTGATTACAATTAATTTTTCGTTTTATTAAAATCCTGTAATTAAAATATGTTTGCCTTCAAAATATGAAAACCAAACAAATTGTCATTTGCAAAAATAAATATAAAAAACATTCACGACATTACAAAAACAAACAATTAATCTACTACGTACAAATTGGTTTATCACTAAATAGAGCTATATTAAATCTTGTTAAAGAATCGACTGAACTTTCGACGTCAAAAAAAAAGACACGAAATAATAAAAATGACTTTAATCTTTGAATAGATTCACAATAAAAACGCAAAATTAACAAATATTTGTATCAATAAATTTCTCGAAGTATATGTGAATGTGTGTAAAGGGTAGAAAGCAGTTTTTCTTAAGCTTGACCCCTTTACGTTTCAGTTTTAAAATAACACCACGAGTTTATCTATGGATCCTTAGGGAATTTCTTAATTTATGTTATCGCTTAAAAATCGGTTAATCTTTGCTGCAGTACTGCCTTCTTCATTACTTTTTCAGGAGTGAAAAATAGGTCTGTAGTTTATTCGAAGAAACTAATAAAATTTTGCAGACCAAAATTAAGCACTTCCTGTATCTAGGTCAATTATAACTGAAATTGCGATTTTTTACAATCCTATTAAAACATTTATTATTTTACAGTAATTTGATGAAACTAATTATGAAAATGGTGTTTTTAATAGATATGAATTAGTACGAAATAATTATATTATTTATTTAATGAATTTACTAAATAATCTGTGTAAAAATGAGTGGATTAATCCAGAAATCGGAACCTTCTTGATGAATTTAATAATTACTTAACAATTAGGTAATTAAAATCAAACTAAAATATTAATTATTCTAATATAGAGTCTGCAATGTAAATAAATTCAATTTATAGAGCACGAGCACTTATCTTAATTACTTCAAAGTTATAGAATAAAAAATATAGAAATTTACGAAAACTGGAAATTATAATATTGGTAATTGTTATTCAATAAAATTTCAGCAAAAGTTCACAGGTAATATTGATTTCTGGTGGTATACAGCATAATTATTCATATAACTCTTAAGTGAATGATTAATTAAAAAACTTAATATAAATGTTAAGGCAATGTTTAAGTTTATAATAAGATTCACTCTGGGTTTTGATCTGAGAGAATTAAATCTTATCACGTTTGATCTGTTGAGCTATAGAAAAGTTCTTGAGAAAATCCGGGAAATTAGTTCGATCTATCTCTTCCATTTTTAGTGAAACTTTCCTACCTCAACTCTCGAGTCAGGTCCAGGTCATTCGATTCGTGGATACTTTGCCCCACGAATTACTAGTTTTCTGGCGATAATCTCTTTACAAGCGAGTTGTAGATTCTTTCACCTCTTTTCTTGCAATTCGCAAGTTCAAAGATGCACTCTGATTTCCAAATGTTCCCATTCGCAGGCTAGAAGCTTTTATATGAAAAAATAAAGTTTTCAACAAGAATTATTATCTAAGAATGGCATATGTTTAACAAATAATTATTAAGACACTTATTACTATTTTTTGCTCAAAAATGTTCCGAAAATGTCCATTAGCATTTTGTACTAAAGGTCCATAATAAGACTTATGGATAGAAAAAATTAAACAAATGAAAAAGGATATTAATAATCTAAAAAGGTTAAATCTAAACAGTATTGAATTTTTAATATAAATAATGTGATAGAAATATTAAAATTAATAAACTCAGGGAACTAAGAAATTAAATGGAAAATTATATCGAAGGCAGTAAGAAGGATAGGAGAGGTTAGGATTAGGATAATATAAAGAAATTATGATCTAGAAATTAGTTTCATATTTAAACATTTTTAAACTCCGTTGTATTTTTAATTCACCATTATAAATATTTATGTAATTTATTTGGAATAACAGTAAGATTTGTTATTCAGTAACAACACAACAGATAAAATAAGATAAGATACTAATTTGGAATTTATTCCCAGTTAAAAGTTTTTAAAAAATTAATGGATTTTAACGAATGACAGCTTATTTTTTCGGGAAAAAAATTCTCTACAAATTTACCATGCGATTTTTGCAAATTTCTGAAACTAATGTAAAACATCTCAATTTATTTTAAAAATGTTTGACATTAGAATTTCACGATTTCTGAATAATTTTAGCGATAAGATATAAAATTTTGAAAAAAAAGTTCTGTAAAGTTGTAGTAAATCTTCACTAAAGAAGAAAAAGAAAAAAAAATTATTTGATTACCAAATTGTTATTTGTTTTGTCATAAGAAAAATTGCAGATTTCGTAAAAAATATTCCATGTTTTTCATGGCAGTGATACATCTCTTCCTACTTCTAGAATTGCTTCTTCGTCAATTTTTATGTTTTATTAATGACAACAATTCGCAATATATGACCCACTTGGTATTCTCTGCCTCTAAAAGTGAAGAAACTATTACTACTTCCTTTTATTGGTATTGAGATTGTTAACCCACAATGTGTATCCTAAAACTAGAGTTTCAAAAGTGATTAAGGAATTACACCTAGCGACATAAGTACGTAATGTACATATAATGTGGACCAGAGTGGAAGAGGCAGTTATTTTGTTTATTTATGTGAACAATGACAAAGTCAGATAATGTAGTACGCAGAATGAAATATATCACGAAAATAAGCATATAAAATTAAGAAATACAATAGAAGAAGATATCGTACGAACGAAAGGAGAGTGGAATTAAACAAAAATACTCAAAGAAATTCAAGAGAAATGATAAGGAAAATAAAAATACTAATTAAAGTGTCAAATATAGATGAAGAAAAGGATAAGGCAAACATACATTACGGGAAGAAAAACATACAGACAAAGAATCCGAAGCGTGTAAATGTGGAAAAAGAAAAATTGGGAGTTACAAAATAAAAAGATACCCAACAGAATAAAAAAATAGAAAAAAACACGATGGTCCAAATACAATACAGTTCCGGTATATTTGCCTGCACAGTTCCTCGCCTCCCCCTTCAGTCTCCTTATATTTGTCAAACGAAGGGGAGCGCCGTTTCTCCCTCTCTTCTCAACTGCGCTATGCTCGTGACGTCGCAGCAGACCCTTCCTGAGGCCGCAGTCCGCAAAATGGGGGAAAAAGAGAGCGGTGACAGGTAAATATAACGCGACGGAAGCAGTCAAATATGCTGGGACGTTAATATAGCGAGATGCAATTATACCGGGACTCTACTGCAACTAGTTTGTGATTCTTCGACGAATAAAGAAATATAAATGAGACCTTAAATAGAAAAAGGTGAGATTTTCAATTAATCGCGTTTCAAATTTTCGCTGAAAATGTAATTTATCTTGGTCTTTTCTGAAATCTGTCGATAGTTTACGTGAAAAATGATCCACGACGGCAAACCGGTACAATGCCACGTTGCTAAATAGTGCGAAAACTATCGAAAGCGTCCATTTAGAACCGCCACCAAACAGGAATGCCCCTCTTTCATTCGAGGCGACTCGTTAAGCGGGTGCTGACACATTGAAAATTTCAATAGAGAGCGAGTGAGAAATACAGGAAGGAAGGAGCTCGAGAAAGCGCCACAAAATCCATTTGGCAAGCGTCACCAACGACTCGTGACTCAAGGACTTTGAAAATGGAGACTTCCGGTCGAAACTGCAGATCCTCGTAGCTTCGATAAATTTCCTCGTGCGGGTTTCTGTGGAAAGCTGGAGCGAACTGGCACGGAAAATTGGTGGCCGTGAGTAACACCTAAAATGTTACCTTACAGGATTAAACTTTTATGCAAGCAATGAAAAGTATCTCGAAAGAACTAATGAAAATTGTCTCTAAATAATATGTATTTAAAACAAATGATTGAATTTTTCAAAAATCCATTAAGAATTTAGCTACATTTCGTCGATATTAAGAAACTGGTCGATCGAATCAGCTAGGGTGAAGATGACGCTCGTCAACTTGCTGCTGCCGCTATTAAAAAGTTTCAACTTATTATGCAAAAGTCGAGACGGCGAGGAGGACTTTGGGTAAAAGAACAAGACCCTTTTCTTCAAGAAAGACATTACCTTCTGTCCTTTACCTTCCCGCGAGCCATTCCTGTCTTTCTTGTTCTTCTCTTACAGTTCATTTTCTTTTAGACTCGCGACTTTGTCGAGCGCACATTTGCATGCGACTATTTTCCATTGCGGTTTTGCCAATACGAAGCGTAAGGCATTTTCAGTATTCGTTGCTTTTATGCCATGTTCGACGAAGTAACTAAGTGCCTCTTCTGGAAACTCATCTCGGTTTTTAGCCAATCTCGCTTTTGAAGTCTTGTCTTCGTGCCCGCTCTTTGCATGAATGATTAGGCATTAAGAAGTTTCCGTCCATTACAGGTCGATCTAAGTTAAAAATAAGTATAGCGGGATCTAATAAAGACTTAGGACATGAAATGGCCAGGTAGCAACGGTGATCTGAAAACTTGGTCGGTTTACATGTAAAATGTTTGGTAGATCGTCACACTATTTAACTAGTAAGTACAAAATGGCCTAAAAAATAATCTATTATCTATGTTAAGAACTGGTGGAAGGGCTTAAAATAAAACACAAAATTTGATCGGCTACACGAAACTATATCTCAATTTATTCCGATCAAGCGGTGACGATCCGATCCTGACTCGAACACTCTAACCTAAAGATTCACATCTTAGTTCGACTTTTCAATTTATCGAGCATTTAAACGGACTAAATCATCATATTATATCGATATTATAATATTCGAATTACGAACAAATTTTATCAAGATCGTCACCACTTTGAAGGTGACATAATTTACCTAAATAGGATAACTTCCTTTTGAGAAGTACTCCCATTCGGGTGTGCAATGGCGTAGGGAAAACCACCTTTGTAGGAAAAAACCTACACCTGGTACCGCAGTCGATGAAACATCGATTCTGTTCGTAACAATCTGAATTTGGAACAGAAAAATTCTGTAATCACTGATGGAAACAGTGCTCTAATTATCATTCATGATTAGCGACTGGGCTCTAAATCCGTAGTCTCTTCTTCTGAAAATTGAAAATTAGATGATCTACTAAAAACATCACAATGATGACCTAAATCACCAACTTATTACACAAACTTCATTATAAATATTGTTAACGATAAATTTTAATGGGTGAATGTTTCTGGATGCATTTTTGTATCATAGAAAACATTAGATTAAGTTGAGGAATTAAGAGGAAATTACAGAGTAAAGCATTTAAGCTCTGTCATGTATTTCCTCCTGATGCTTTTCGGTACCTCTTACCCATTCTCTTCCAACGATCCTTATATTTTCCCAATTCGATTTCGTGTGTCTGCTCCATCCTCTCGCAGGAATTTATATTCAAATCTCTGTCTCGTAATGTCGCTTACGCAAAGCGTTTCGGCATCGTTTCACTTCGGCCGCGGGGAATATATGAGTTTCCAATGCGGAATGATCGCTGAAAAGATGTGAAAAGCATTTACGATAGAGAGTTTTTCCGAATTCTCGTATGTACCAAAAATAGTAATGCGTTTTATGGTTGTTCAGCAGGTCCATAAAAAGGGTAGGCTTATATTGTAGTAAAGTATTTAGATGAGGTTTAGAGAATATTTAGATTGATGAGTTGCTCAGGAGAGGAAAGAAGGTACAACGAATTAGAGGAAAGTTTCGTATTTAAAATTACTATTATTGACATCATATAGTAGAAATATAGATATTGCATGATAGAAATATTAATTATCGTGCTTTCTATTATTTTTAAATTATTGAATATGGATGATCTTCACCTTATTTCTGATACTTTTTGGTGATATTTGTTTTCGGACATCATCTGGCATCGCTCGCATTATTCGGATGGAATTCCTCCATCATTAGAACCACAATATTGCATTTATTATTACTAGTTTTACTATTTATTTATTTTTATGAGCGTATTTTACGTCAAAATTAAACTCCATTTATTTTTCCCATAAAATTCGTTTATTTATGGATGGATAAAAAATTCGAAATACGAATTTGAAATTAACCTTTAGCATTAACGATTTTTCCAGAATTTTAAAAAAGTTTGTTTAAATTATACATTTAGCCAATTGGTCTGCGAAATCGGGCGACTTTTAATAACTTTCTAATGTTAGTATTTATGACTTATTTGTTCTCGTTAAAGTGGAAGAAGGATTTCATGTTCTTACTTGCAAACAGATTTTAAAGAAAAGAAAAAAAGAGCGATTTAAATTTTGACATTCTGCGTCGCTTAAATTTTATTTATGGTGTATAGTTATTAAACAAATAAAAACATTTTAAAAATCACGTTTTTTTGTAAATTAACTGCCATTTTGAAAAAATCGAAGTCATTCAACAAAACTAATAGCAGATTTGTAAAGTACGGACAAAAATACGTCAGAAAGTATGGTTTTAAAATTTTTTTTTCTTATCATTACACAGATAAATATTCACTTAAAAATATGACAAAATCACGGCTGTTTGATATGAAAGGGGTTAACCTATTGGATTATAAAACTGAGGCACGTTTGAGGTTATATCAGGTGATAGTGTTTAAGTATTGAGAAGTAGTAAACGGAACAATGTTATGATCTTGTTTACTATTGCAATAGTTAATGTAATGATTTTTTGTAATTTAAAAAGGTTGCATTAAATAATTTTCTCTCTCCGTGTAAAATGTTAATGTATTGACCTTATGTATTTATTATATCGACTAAACGGGGAATATAGAAGCCACCGTTCTTGAACGTTGTGTAAACGTTATTATAATTGTTAGTACTGTTATGAAACCAATAACACCGGACTACAAAAAAAAAATTATGTCATGTGTAAGAAACGCAACTAGGTCTACCTTATAAATTTTGTGCCGCTGAATCCGAATTCGGGCACAGAATTAGTCCAATATATGTCTACGTAAACAGCGAATATCAGTTTCATCACGAACAAGTACATTTTTACATTTCGGTCTGCTATCTTGGATCCATACCCGAATTCGGTTTCAGCGGTCCAAAATCTATAAGAACAACCTAGTCTTGTTCGATTGTATAGCGTAACATTTTTTTCTTGCAGTAAATGTGTAAATTTTCCTGAAAAAGCAATTTTTCGCACTTTAAACCTTAAATATAAAAAAACTCAGTCGCATAGGACCAATTCTGTGTCCAAATTCGAACTCAGCGGCCCAATATTTATAAGACAACCCTAGTTGCGTTTCTTGCACATGACATGAGTTTTTTTTTGTGGTCCGTCTTAAGTGGCAATTGTCCTAACGTTTATACGACATATTATCGCGTTAGAACTTTCATATGAGAGTTATTAAAAAAAAACGTTCACTGTATACTTGTTGGGAAATTAGTACTCCTCGATTATACTAATACTTTTCCAGAAATATGCACGTATGGTGATTTTATCTATGTCTGTATTAGTGATTCCATATTTGTTTTTATCCAAACAAAGCTATAATCATGCATAACATTGTATATCAGTCCGGAAGTTTTGAACTTTGTTTGTTTAAGAAACCACTTTCTTGTAGTTAGTTGAAAAATTAGGAATAATATTAAAAACATACAAACTCAAAAAAAATACCAGTTTTTCAGTTATTTTCTCTTAAAGAAATATTAGAAGAATAGATCTTAATTACTTCTCTATACGTTGATGTGAGAAAAGTGGACGAGAATAGAAATATTCCTCGAACTACATTCAATGTAGCTTGTGGGTTGCAACTTCCAGTTTTTAAAATTAAATACAGAAAGAGTTTACAGTACTTCCCACTCGTAAACAATGTTGTCTTCGAAGTTGGAGCCTTCTTTTAACGCGTCGTCGAATCTCGAAGCCGTAAAAGACACTGCAGAAAAGTTCTGTAGAACAAAGGGGAAGTATTCATAAATTACTTTAGAGTGTCTGGGGTGGAAAAGAGACTTTTGGCAGAGGAACACAGGAGGGTGTTCCTTTACCGGTGATTTTTCTCTTTTAAGGGATATTAACCATAGGTGTAACCAAGGGCCAATGTTCGATATCCGCGTGAATTTTCTTCCCAAGGGAACGTTACCTTTCTACTCTGGCACTTCAAGGTAGTTAACACAAACAGAATATGTGAAAATTATAGATTTACGTGCTCTTCGGTGATAGGAGGAAAGATGCTGCGAAAGTATGCTTTGATTATAACACTTGTGAAACAAAGGACGAGACAATTATGTAATGTGATTTATGTTTTTGTTGCCAGTTAGCGGACTAAACATAGAAAATTGTTCAATGCAAGTAAAAATGGATTCATGATGATTTTATAAAAAACTGATTACTTCTAACGGAACCTCTAAAATTTTCGAAATTCCAAATAGTAGATTTAATATGGTGGACCAAAATACAAAAAAGCACTTGATTGAATTGAAACTCGGTTTTGAGTGGTATTCTGGTGTCACGACTAAATAACTTTGCAAAAATGACTTTGCAATAATAACCTCTGAAAAATAACTTTAACAAAAGTAACTTTAACAAAAATAACTTCAAATATTTCTGAATATATATATAATATAAACATTGTTCACTACATTCTTAACTACTATTCATAAAGTTAGGTTAGGTTAGGTTAGGTTAACAACGCCTACTTAATATCATTGGAGATTATAAAAATCGACCAATTATAGAATATTTGAGAGATATTTCGAAAAATACTTTTTTGTAATGCTTGTTAATGCATCTACAGACGCGTTGAGTTATGTATAATTCGCCAATGTTGTGTTGAGTTGAAGAGATATTTGAAGTTATTATTATTAAAGTTATTTTTATTCAAGTTATTTTTGTTGGAGTTATTTTTGCAAAGTTATTTAGTCATGTAGCCGGTATTATCGCTGATAACGATATATCAGATTTTTTAAATTCAAAATGGCGGAACCAACATGGTGAATGAAAGGACGAGAAATTGTTTCATAACTCTCGGTTCTTGAGGGTTTGATAGACCACTATTAGCGGCTATAAGCAGTATATTACTGCTAATCTATCGCTGGATTTTGGAAATTCAAAATGGCGGATACAACATAGTGAACTGAAACATGGCAAATTAAATTTTCAAAATTAAAAATGGCGAACTAATCGGACAAAATATGAAGAATCTGAAAAGATTCAACTCAATTGGTCTCGACCGTAAAGGTTATTGTTTATTATTATAAATTCACGTATAATACCAGTATGTTTTTAAATCTCCTTTGATTTTATCATTTCTGAAACTTTTTTTTTTCAGGTATACTTATATTTTTAAATACAAAAGATGCCTCGTTAGCAATAAGCAGGGTCATGGATCTCCTTCACGAACATGAAATGACCCTCGTATTAATCGGGATGCAACGAACCGTTTGCGTCGCGCGTCCATCTCGTTCAACCGTAATGTCGGTAGGATTTTATGCAACGAACAGTGAAATGTTTGTCGAACGAAACAGTTTTCGAGTTGGTTTACTCGAGCCTGCTTAATTTTCCCGACGGAAGCGCCGCACCGAATAAAGTTACGACTTAATCTATACAAACGTACGATCACGTTCGAATATATGTGCGACAGGCATACGCATCGACCGAACGAAATTAATTTTGCGTTTTCGAACTGTTTATGGTTACGCGAATGGAAGATAGGATTTATATATTCAAAGCACGTCTTATGTCTTTCCTGAATACTTGAATTTTCTCGTTGTGTATAGACTTTTTTGGAAGAAGAACGTACGAGACGGTTAACTCGTCGCTATTCCTTATATGGCGTTAAACACAAAACGCATCATTTTTCAATAATTTTTACAGAAAAATTAGCAACGTTCATGTGAAAATAATGACAAATTATTACAGATATTCTGTCCTCCGGTTTACGTATGCGTAAGTGATAGTTTGGCGTAGTTATTATCTATTAAATATGTATTAATTACTATAATAAAAAACAACAAAATGGAGAAAAAAATTCGAATTTTAACAGCATAATTTAAATTGTGGAAGTTTACAAAAAAATATAAAGATAAAACAGATTTCATGTTATAAAATTACACCTAAAATGATCAAATTACATCTTGTTCATGGAAATATCTAAATCTTGGTAGATGTAATGAAGTCTAATTAGATTCTAGAAGATTTTTACTTTATCGAGAAATACTTAGGAAGGTACTTGCTGGTTGCTACCCCTAAGCTGCTTTGTTCACCACTCGTTGTAAAATTAATATGTCGTTAACGTAAACATACCATTAGAGAGAGAACTTAAAAATATAAGATAATTATTATTAATATATTATATGGACAAAACGATTATATTCGATCCGCCATTTTGAATTTTGAAAATCTGGCTTCAGATTCGTAATCAGCGACTTCGAAAACCCCCGAGTAACAAGTTTCAAGTGAATTCAATGCATTTAAAAAAATTCGTCGGCCATACTTTATACTATTCAAATTGTTCATGCTGTTCAAATATATGTGAAATATGACAACTTTAGAGGATTTTTGTACTTGTGAAGGTTGCAATATAAAACTAATAAAATCATCCAATAATGGAGAATATATAAATGTTAGAAAATTACTCAAAACTTTATTGGGAGCTAATGATTTCATATGTTCAATTTCAAAATTCATTATCACTGCAAACTCTACATATTGTCATTTCTTCTTTGCGTTTACTGCCAGAGCTTTTATACTGATCCAGATGTTTTCAACGGATAATACCAAATATAATCACTTTCTTTGTGTACTTAATTGTTAATTGTGACGTAACTTCAGTGGATACATATACCTAATCAAGAATTTGATCAAGTTAGTCATAGGGTGAATGTGACATCGTTGGTGTATTGTATTCATTATTATACATCAATAAGGAAAACATTGTAAAATGCAGCAAACTGATAATTCATTTACACATTGATTTAAAAATTGTTTACAAATGTGTTAAACCACGAAATTTGGAAGTCTATCCCAAGCACGTGTTTGATCCACGTGATAATCTCATATCATCTTTCACGTGATGACGAGTCGTCACGAGTTACTACGATAAATAAAAAAATATGATGAGCTTAAGTACTTCGCAAATGCAAATCTCGTTTAGCATTCGCATTAATACTGCAATATCCGACTATGCACTCACCCACTATAAATTAAGTCAATCATGAATTGCTATACTATTTATACAAATTCTTAGTCACTTTTTATCTGCAAACATAATACAATTAAATTTTTTTTTTTTAATTTAAAGCTTTTAAATCAGTTACAGATTTATTCGCTTTACAGTACGATTAAAATATTTCATTATTTTATTTTTGTAAAATATTGTTAGTAAAAGAATATCTACCACTAAAATCTTTGAAAGAAATTTGCTTCTATATATACGTATACTGTATTTTATTTCATGGACTAGCAATTTCCCATCAAGTGATTCAATCGAGTGTTCTCTGCATATTCTTCTATGTGCTTTTCTTGTTTTACCGTGAATTCCATTACTTATCTTTGTCTTATACACTATACATAGTAAACAATATTTTCATTTTTTCTTTCCATCCAGTAATGAGTTTCTTCATCGTAAATTACTAGTTACTACTGTTTCCAATTTTAATATGATTTACAACTTTGTAATGAACAACATTAATAAAAATTCTTCCATTGATCGATCTTACGAATTTCGTAGTTGAGCACTATCTAACTTAATTGAACGTCCATTATTTTCACCGGCGCTACTCTACTTTACTTTCAGAACAAGGCGCCATCTAGCGTTTCTTTAAAGAACTCGCTTGAATTAATTTTTAATGTTTCAAACTTAATACAAGATAATTCCCAATTAGAAAATGAACAACTACAAATTTGATAATGAACAAATTTTTTTATATTCTGTAATTTTGTATATCTTTTGAAGTTCCTTACTGTTTTCACAGTGTACTGCTAACTTAAAAAAATATATAACTGCAAATAGTATACCTGTTTATTTTTCATGCTTAAGACGATTTGCAAAGTTTTTTATTTGTTATCGTTTCATATCGTGCTTTTAGTATCAGAAACGTGAGATTCGAGTAGTGAACGAGTAGTTCGAAACGTGCCGGTAAATAACTCCATATTTCATTCATCCGACATACCAAGTCTGCCACGTCCGATCTTTTTTTTTTCTTTATGTATTTTATTGCTCTGCTTTCGGAGTTTTACACCGGCCGTTGTGCACCGATCCGTGTATGCACCTTATTCTGTAAAAAGAAAGATTCAACGTAGAATATTATCGCATAGTTTCGGCACATTCTTTATGTAAAATTTGACTCTTAGTTATTACGATTTTAACACAATCTAAAGACAAAGTAAAAAATTGCCTATCAAAAAAGTTATAAAATATTTTACATTTATTTTAAACATTTGTTTAGTGGTATTGCTATTATTCTAGCTATACCCAAACTTTATTAATGATCGGTTTAAATTGAACCAGTTTCTGGACAGTAAACGAATACAAAAACAACACAAAATTCAGACAGTCACTAGAATTAGACGAGTTGGCGCAGTAACCTCAAACCTGATGCATTTACAGTCACACTCTTATACTTCTTTATTTCGTTTTATTAATTTTCTAAGTCGAAATTTCAAAACTAAATTTTGTTACGTGCATTGAATACTTTTGTTAACTCGGATATCTTGAACTGTATGTCAAGAATAGAGGACAGTTTTTAAAATATTTTTACTGCAAGGCTGGGCAGGTATAGCTAGTATTTGTAAATTATTATTATAGAGGTACTAGACCAGCTTCTCCGACTGCAATTCGGATATAGTTACGAAAACTGACCAGTGCCTTGACTTTTGCCGGATTTAATTTCCTACTGGGTACACTGAGAAAAAATCCATAGTTAAATTGACTATATCACATAGTTGGTAAAACATAGTTGAAATTACTATGAAAAATAGTTAAATTTACCACTTTCATAGTCGATTTTACTATCATTTTGTTACACCAACTATCTCCTCATAGTTAAAAAAATCAACTATGTAGAATGATTTAAACAAATATGACAAATATGGTTAAAATAACTATAATCTAGTGTAGTCCTCATTTGACACTATGTCTCGTTGTAAATCTTTATATTTACTATTATTAGTTAAAGTTAGTATTTACTATAAATCCGTAGTAAAGACTGTCAAACCATGTGTGCTTTGATGCCGCCAGGTGGCGTCGCGGCGTTCGCATTTTTTTCTTCGAGCCCGTACCTCCCGTTATTGAAGTGAAAATTCATTTGGTCATAAGAAGGACCGTCGGTCAAGATATCATAATATATAATGCATGTCGTATACGCACGTGTATCTATAGACTAGTTACGACATTGAAATTTGTATGTATAATGGCATTGCATAATATATTTTTCATCTGGCTAGAGTGTGACATTCACAAACTTAGCGCAGTATTGATTTTTTGTTTTTCTCTTTGTTTCCTTGTTTATCTTAAACAAAGAACAAAGGGAGAAAAGTGAACTTTTCATATGCTATGACATATATAGTTTACAAATATTTTTAAAAAGTAAATATTGACTCCTTTCTATACTTTTTATATAATTTCTCTCTGTGAAGGTAGTAATTTTCTGAAATCACTATTTCAAAATAGTTGAGTCTATTTCTCTATTATGATAAGTAGAATTTTGAATCATGAAACAATAGTTAAACATTACTATTTCAGAATAGTTATTTTAACTATTTCCACGTCTAGTCCTCATTTCACACTATGATTCATAGTAAAAAAATGGTCATTTCAACTATTTTTTTTCTGAGTGTAACAATGGAAGGTGCTGTAATCGGTATGAATCTGATGTTATCAACTTTTAAGGAACATTTCTGTTTAAAACTTTAAGAACAGAAATCAGTGTTTTGATTTCAAAATTCTTTCTTATCAGCGTTTATATTTAGACTTAACGTTTTTCAGTGTGATGAATATTTCTATCTTGGTAAACGGAATAACACAAAGTTCAAAGTTAATCAACTGTTATTTTTTATACATTTTGGTTATGATTAAAACACAAGGGGCTCCAGAAAAAAATTATAGGAATATTTTGTTCGCAGTTCACAATACGGTTTGTATCACAAGAGTTTCTTCATACTAGTATTTAACTTTTTCAGAGGCGGTGTGATATATTCGTTACATCTAAAATAATTTTAAAAAAAATTTTTTTCCTGTATTTATCCTGAATTATCAATTTCAGTAGATCAGTAATAATATTGTCCTAATTTCATGTCAAGTATACGTAAAATATCTTGGGCACTTTCACGTCTGGAAATTTCAATTCAGAATTCGAATATGCAATCACCAACCTCTACAACCCCCGAATAAGGAATTTTCTACGAGTGATGGATATCAAATAAACGGTTCAGTAGAATAATGTGCCCCTGACAGGGTTAAGAATCGATAATATCATAAGATATCTCGATGACTTCTCGTTATTATTATAAAAAACCACATGTCATCCCCGAGGTCCGAGGGTTAACTGCTGGCGCATCGCATCTTTTCACTTTGATCCTCATTTTTTTTTCGAGAAATCTTAAAGTAAAGCAACGATTCCATCGTTCGATCGTACAAAAATTGTGAATTTTTCTGGTAAAGTTTGCATTATTTCCGATAGAGACGATGAGTTCCTGTCATCAGAAAGAATTTTCTGGAAAAATTAAAGGTATATATCACAAAAACATCACGATTTGCTTATCGAAGACGTCCATTATTTAGTTATAATAATTGTTGTGAGGTATGAAGCTTGCAATATGTTGAAAATTTGTTTTCTCTATGACTAGTTAGTAACAGTTTGGCGTGTTATCACTGACTACAGCCAGGAGGTGTGACATAATTTTAGAATATTATAATGTGTACTTTCGCCCATTTTTTAAACGAGTAATGTGAACAAGTATTTGCACACAAAATAGTCTAAAAAGTGTATGAAATTACGAAAAGAAAATTATATTAATGAATTGTAATGGAATATTCAAGAAAGCCCGTGTTTAATTGATATTTTCTGGAAGAACTTAATATTATAGTTAATCGTTTTCATTATCTTGTTATATCTAATTGTCTATGAGGCAAAGGAAGCAGTAACATGTGAGGAACGTATATTTCAGTTTGATTCTTTAAGAAATATTCAAAACGGTTACACATTTACAATGAATAATAATGCATAATTATTAACTATCTGGATATATCAAAACTCGTTCAGCTTCAATCACAATCGTCGGCTTGGCATTCGTAATTATTCCGATCCAGAACAAAAAATATTAAGATAATGAAATGAGTAATACCTATATAAAATTGTTTAAAATTCAAAATCGCTGCCACCGATATTATGAATATCGTCTTGAAAATATACATATCGAATTTAAAATGTCCTTGAGAGTAACAGAATGGGAAATGAAGAAGCCTTAAAGGATATCATATTTTCCGTTGGAATAAAAAAAATACATATGAAAGTAAACTTTCTTATGTCAAGAATATTAGACAAATTTTGGTTTTAGAAATAAATTCGCAAAAAATTATTTGATATGTTTCTGTAATGTTTTGTGACAGTTTACTATCAACCCAAAAAAAATTTTTGTGTATTTTTAATATACCTTATGATAAGTCATATATTTATACTATTCTTAGGTCTTTAATAAGTATAAAATAATTTATTTAACGTTCATGGTAGTGTATTGATATTTCGGGTGACAGAACACTATTTCTGCAAATTTTTAAGATGCCGGCTTATGATAATTCTTCACATCCTTCAACTCCTCGCGATAAAAATCGAGTAACTTATAATTTTCAATGGTAAAAGAGGTATTTATGACAAAAATTCTGTATAAATTTCATTGAACGCATGAATAAATATCGATTTTCAAGTAATTATAACATAACAACACAACAACAAAAGTTAAAAAAGAAGAAATGAAAATGAGAGTATCCACCATTTTGGATTCTGAAAAACTGATTCGTTATTTATATTGGGTGATGTCCAAACCTAAATAGAATGGTAATTGATAGGTTACATTTCTCACTCTGTAACAAAACACGAAATTTAACGCCACTGTGAACTATAGTGAATATCCATCTAAAAAACCAGCAGCAGCACCTAATATTTGTAATTAAAAGTGACAGTAAACTACCATTAACTTTAAATGAATTATTTTATATTTATTAACTATGTAGATACCTACGAAACCCGAAAATGCCTTAATTCCCCATTTCCAAAAAAATGTTGTCACTTAGGAACCATTTGAAAATTCAAATCAACAAAAATCAAGACATGTGAATGTATATTTTGAAGTAAAACAACCAGAAACACATTTCTGATCGGTTACAAGTTGATCAGAAAATAGTATCATAGTGATAATTGCATTTGACAAAAATGTTATAATAAAAATCGCGTTTTTTAGTATTTTTTAAAAGATAACGTTGAACGTCATTTTTTTTTAAATTTTATCAGCGCTGGCAAAAAGAGCGTCTAGAAAACTAATCGGATGTGGATATATCGTTATATATAATAGAAATAAAACGATACCGAAATCCATGTGCAAACTGTGCTCGTATTGGTCGTTAAAGGGTTAAGAGGCTTTTCTTCAAGCAGTGACAATCTACTTCCAAGAAACAAAGGTAGTGGCGATAATGAAGTTTGAATTCCGGGTTCTTCTACGTTCAATATTGACATCACATTCAATGGAAATAATGTAGCTAAAAACAACGTGAAAATAACATAACCTAGTAAGAAAAATTAATAATGAATTTTATAAATCTAATTTTGTTTGTAAATATCTTAATTATCTTACTTAATTTTCTCTGAAGAACCAATTCTTACGCCTTTGACTCATTCTCTTAAAATGAGTTAATAAAATTTAAAAAAGGAACAGCGATTTCAATTTTACAGAATTTTAAGAAGATGGCTAAAAAATGTTGATGACAGAATTTTTCATAAACATTATTACCTAGTGCACCTTCTTCCTTCTTTAAAAAATTTATAATTTTTATGATCCAGAGTATCTGACCATTTTTTGGATCCCTGAAAATTAAGTTAGATTTCAAAATAGAAAATAGCAGAAATAATCCAATATGGCGGGCGATATTTTGCAATTAATCAGACTATTTTAAAAGCGGTTACTTGAAGATTTTTAGGGACGCATAACATTAATATAGTAAACGAAATGATTTTTTTATTAGGATACTATTTAAAAGCAATTATATTCACTTTTATAATTAGTTCATCGGTAACCTCGCTATCTGCATGGAAATTGAACTTTAAAAAAAAACTTTAAAAAATGCGTTTTTTCCAATAATCTTGTCAAAAGCGTTGGTTAATACTGAGTTTTTGTAAATTTTGAAGTCACCATTCTAAAGACCATTACTGTTAATAGCAAAATAAGATATTTTAAAGTAGTTGTACTAACTTGGGCGAGAATTCTGGATGTTGCAGGGTTAATTACAAAGCAGAATTGAAACCGTTGTAAAAAAGAAAATGTAGTCAACAAATTTCTATCCGATAATTACAAAAGAGTGCAATAAAATGATTTTTAATTGCGTCATGATACTGACCTAATGATAAACCTCTAGATCAGCCACTCAATTTATCTTAATATATTACTGAAAATCAATATTTTGCTACAATTACATCAAGGATAATTTTGGTTATTTTACGAATATGCATTTTCAACTGATGCTATACAAACACTTGTCATATATACATACACGCGGAATTTCGGTATCAATGCAGATATAAGTAATATCCAAAAATACTCTTTCCGCATTCAAGTGATGTCAGGACTAAAAGAAGTACTGAACTTCAATGACTCATATTGTTTACGGGTGAATTTCGAAAGCTACACATTGTATATCCCACTGCGATAACGCTGACGAATCTTCAACATTGATGTGTAAATAAGGTTTTCGTTCCAAAATAACTAACGAATTATTTAACGTTCAATAACCAGTATATGTGATACATTTTCAATTCTTTCGTATCGTTTACTTGAGTGACGAATGATTTAAAATAAATTTTCTATCGCGTACAGGAAAAAAATACGTTTTTGTTTTTATTACTTTAGTCGAGTTTCTCGAAATCGCTTTGAGATTACAAGGTGAGACCGATTTTGAGAGAAACACGCAAAGGTCCTAATTAACGAGACTAACCGAGCAGAAGTTCGATCGACCCTGGATTTCCAGCGGTTTCCAGAACGGGACATTTCCAAGTAGGATTCAAACAACTCCATTCTAACTATCTCACGTGTTTTGGAGATACATCAGAATTGTTAACGTGCACTCATTCGCTAAATCTGACCCGAATAATTATCCGAAGTAACTCTGATTTTACGTGTTGTAGAAACTTTTGACCTCAAACTATATATACAAATTTGATTTAAATTCTTACGTTTATTTTTATTTTCAAATAATATTCAACGATTATAACTGCTGTATAAATAAAAAGAATTCTAAAAGTAAAAACGCTCTCCTGGAGATCAAAAGAATATCAGTGTGCATACTCTCAGTTTAAATTTAGCAAAGTTGGAAAACGCACGTAGAACTCCGGGGAAAGTTTCATTAGAGCCGGACGAAACACTGAAATGTCAGTTGCTGAAATTAATATTAATGCTGGTCAATTTGGATAATGCTTGCCTACGTGCAATTCAACGAAACCTTTGTGAGGAGAGAACGTGCAACGACCGTCGAGGAGTGGTTCGGTTTCATTTCGGTTCTGATTTTGTACGGTATCCAAACGGCTAGTCTCTCTGACCCGTGTGTTGGGAAAAGCACTGCCCTGGTCAAGCTCGCGCTGGACTTCAATGGTTTTGAGGTCTGAAGCAGGTGTTCGGGAAAACGAGAAGTATACGTGTGGTTGCACGACGCGGTTAAGTTGTCGTCTGTTTCACCCCAATGCCCTAGATATAAAACGAAATTTCAAAATTGCTGTAATTATCAAACTCCTCCCGTAATATTCGAACTTTTTTATTTTGCTTGGGTAGTAAAATGTTGTTTCAATTTTTTGACACTCGATCGAGACATGTCAATAGACCCAATGAGATTAATCCTTACCAAAAATCTAGTTAAATGTGATCATAATTCTGCCTCTACTTCCTGTCCTAAACTGCTACTTTGACCTAGATCCAGGACCCTCTTTAGCTATGGTGTATTGTCGCCGAGATTTAAAATTACCATTATTGTTTGTCGCCAATGTTTATAGCAAATTCAGCTCAGTGGAGTGTGTGCCAACCAAGTGCCAGGTGGGCAAACTTCCTGCCAACAATCCTCAGTACGTACCAAGTCCCTAATGAGTTTCTCGGGTATTCGAAGGCTGAGTACGGGCTCTATTCAAACTCCCGCTACCCTTTGCTCTCTTCCCCTTTCCCTTTTCGGCTCCACTTACACTAGGTATATGCTTTACCGGCGACATGCTATGGAACTTGTCGCCTGTCGACGATTGTCTTGGTTTCGTTTTTTGAAGTGGGTAACAATCGTTTGGCTTTCATGCCGAAAGAGAACAATTAAGTGTGCGTTACCAACGATTTATAAAGAAAATTTCCCTTCATAACCGCCGCTAATAAACTTTATTAGATAACATAAGTTAATTATTAGTTTTAAAAATTCAAGCATATAATTTATAGATTTTCAGAAGCAATATTGAATCAACTATAAAAGCATTTTCCTGATAATCTCTACCGTTAAATCTTCCCCATATAATTTTCGCTTCAGCAAAATGGATTTAAATACACTGCATTATTAGTAATAAGCTTTTATTGCAATCGAATAGCGTAATCAACTTGGTAAATGTTCTTTACGATCGGATCGATATTTCATTACAGGACGCGATATTATTTTGCGAATTATCACGATTGCAACCCCGATCTCCCTCCAAATGCAACAAGCAATTAAAACAAAGACCTATGGCCGCTGATGGCTTTTAATCAAACGATTTCCATTATTTTCGCGCTCTACATCCCGTTTTCAAGTGTCACCGTCATTAATTCCCGTCGTATATCGTCCATCGAATCGCTTTGATATATGCGCCCACTCGGTCAACTATAATTTTTGTTTTTTAGCTCTACCTGATATTCATTTTTTATTTACATCTACTTTAGAACTGGTTTATATACATGTAAATATGCAAGGTTTGTTTAGGTACTGGGTTGTAAAAACAATTAGTAATGAAGGTAACAATGTTGCGAACTGATGAAGTATCCTAAAGGAGATGCTGAAGCTTAGGTTATGTCTGGATATTACTGCTAAATTTTAAGACTGACTCGTCCAATTTTTCTGATAGTCCATTATATGAATGATCAATCCTCGTAGGCTAGGTTAAGTAAGTACCACAACCATGAAAGACTTGGAAAAACGCCTAGAATCCTATTTGACATATTTTATCCAAATAATTTCCTAACCCCCAAACTCTTCAGCTTCATTCGAAGATATATATTACACATATCTAAAGATTTTCAAAATTATATATTCCGGAATTCTCCAAGCACCCATGAGTAGATCCTTTACCCAATTTAACCGAAAAAAATATCAATTTAATTTCAGCAAATGGCAAAGCCATATATTATTGGTGGTGTCGATGTTGGCAATTAATCTCAAGCAAGGTCGCTGCTTCCCATTCAATTAAATTCACCCCGGGGATGTCGGTGGTCCAGAACATCCCAACCCGTGGGCCGCTGTTTCGACTTGATGCATCAAGCGTGGACATCGACTTGACATCCGTCCAACTAGCGTGTAAGAACTCTGGACGATTACGAATGCTCTACGATATTGGAGACCCAGTAGCTACTGGCAGAGTCAGTACAGGGGCGTATCGTGCGGTTAATGGATCTGCTCTGCAGCGATGTCGCCATATGTCGTTGCCAATTTCCATGCGATCCGCACACGCGAACCTTGACATGGCCAGAGAATGTACACCACGGGACTACTAAACGTAGCGGAACAGAAATCGAATCGATTGTTCCCTATCCGCGTAATTGCACGCGTAATTCGCGAGATTGTAATCCAATCGCGTGTCTCGCTCAAAGTTATCGTAATAATTGTTCGGTGGAACATATACAGATATATATATTTACTAAACGGAAGTGCCCTATTATTGTAAGCGGACTGCATGTGCAACGTTGTACATTATAATTACAATCAGAATATTCGTGCGACGCTGAAGTAATTAACACTTGTATGCGCACATTATCACGTGTCAAAATTCGAAAGAAAAATTCGTGAATCACGTCTACAAATAATTATGTGAATTAACACTTCAATACAAGACGTCAATAACCAGAAATTATATTTTATAAATGTGACTCATTAAAGTGTAGGTAGAGAGAAAACAATGCTAACTAACAAAGTGCAACAACGTGCTTTACAACTAGCGAAAACATATGCATTTACTTAAAGCAAACTCCAGTCCAACTTCACCATCGTCACAAAAGAACGCGCTGGGGAGAGTTAAGAGATATTTTCATTCTGAAAGCAAACTTTGTCGCATATCAGCAGAAGTTGCTATAAAGACCCACGTTACGCAGTTTGCTAGCCAATTATCCGCTTTACAGTAACTTGTTCCAACAAACTCAAAGTTGTCAGAAACGCATTTCGTGTTTTTCATATTAATCTGAGAACGCTTTAAATTTAAGTGACTATCCATCAGCATTTAATGCAGATATTCCACGCAAAATATTCGGATCTGACAAAAGTTCCGATGAAATTTTGCTCTGTTACTCGCGTAAAACGAACGTAACTAGGAGTGGAAAGTGTAAATTGTAGAGGGTGTCATAATTTGCAATTCATATGCATCATTGGTCGCCGCGTAAATAGTTAATCTGCAGCCGGCGACTAATTCGGGGTGTGATTTTTCACAGGTCCCATCCTCTGGCAACTTCATCAATGCATGCAAATAAAGCGCGACCGTGGCTTTTGCTGCAACGAGTCGAGTGCTGATGATACAAAGATAATCTCGTTTCCTCCTCATGGTAGGTCGGGCTCGATCCAGGATATGTTCATTTGCGAGCATCGCCCGGCCACGACTAGCATTCACTGTTGGAACTGGGGACAGATATAGTGTCGCCCTCCACTCATTGCTTTCAAGCGGTTCATCGCGTTCCAGCAAATTCCACTTCCGGTTCCCTGGTATTCGCCAGCGGCTCGGTATATAAATCTACATATATCCTCTATTTGTGACCAAGCCCGCAAAATCCCGTCTTTGAGTTATATCAGACCTCCGGAGCGATGTCACAAGACGCGCTTTACGATTCGCCAAACTCTAACACTATTGCCACGAGTATGCTTTCGGAATTAATGTAAACTGAGCATTCTGACATATTGATTACACAAAGAATTTTATGTAGTAAAGTTATCTATACTGTTCATACAAATCTAAAGTCAAGCTCGAGGGTGCTTCTTTTCCTAACCAACAAGTCAATAACGCGGAGGATTGGGTGCAATTTCACTTTAACCATCTGGAGAAACATGATTCTTAGACCCTTCAGAATTTCCCCTTTGTCGAAAAAGTGCTAGAAAGAAGGTCCTTCGACTGAGTCGATTATTCGTTCGTCGTAAAAGTCGAGGAATTAGTAATTCGTCAATTAGCGTGGTATTAGGCGGACAGATTTATTCGAGACAGGACGGTGCGATGTGCCATTTTGTACCTCTAACACGTAGGATGTAGGAATCCCGCCATCGTCTTACACGAACCCTAAACGTGTAATTAATCAAAGTCGGGTTAATTGCTGGATATCTGACTGATTAGACTGATTAGAGGATCTATCGTCTATCGTACACTGCGAGCTCCTCTGCCGACGATAGATCGTAATTTAATTCATGGCGCGTTCGCATTAATTTCCAAGATTATCTTAAATCTTTCAAAATTAGGGTGAAAGCTTTCCAGAAACCGAATGTCAGATTCGATTCTCAAATCAAAACAGTTTTTGATTTTACCTTAGACAACCTCTCGGAATTCAGAAAGGTTGCAAATTTCAATAGCCTCTAAACTAAAGTGACGCAACATCCTGCCGTAAAATATTGCGGTGATGAAAGAAATCCCATAGACAACTTTGGGTAAAGAAGGCAAGATCTATTTCGCACGTCAAAAACTTTTTGACAATCCTGTACGTGTCATCCGAAATCCACTTACGTAGTGGGGTAGTAGTGCACCCGTCCCATCTCTCCGAAACATTCTTTTGCACCTGCACGTCCCTACTTCTTTTTACTTTTATGTGTGCTTCAGCTTTGCTCGAATCGTCTCTCTTTTTTTCCACCCGTGCTGCTGCTATCCGTGCACGCGCCAAACTTTTTATTTATTTACCCCCAAACAAGACTAGCCCGTCTGCCGTTGCTGTGCACGGTCAGTGGTGTTCAAAAATGTTCAACTGAATTTACTTCAGCAACCCGGAAGAATTCGAGTATTATGTTTGTCGTGTACGGAGTTCAAAATCAGTTGAATAACTGTTTTGCCTCAAATGGGAAACCGATGAATTGGAATTTAATGTGCAAATTTTTAACTTTTACAAAATTCATTTTAAAAAACATTACGTTTCAGATAATTTGCCTTTAATGTCCAATATGTGGATTAGTTCATTTAATAGCACTGTAAAATAATTTTTTAGAGTATTCGAGAAATAAGCCAAGATTTCACAAGATTAAAAAAAAAGTATTCTGACTTTTACAAATATATAAAAGAAAGCCTTCATTTTTATCATAAAATTACCTATTTTTGGTAATAATATCGTTATAAATTTCAACTTATAATGTATACCGTAAAATTTACTGTACTTTTCAAGAACTTTCAGAAATAGTTTATGGAGCCACTGACGATTTGGAACGTTTGTAGCTTATTTTAGTTTGAGACGTCGAGTGCTACTACCATCTAGCGACTAAATTCAGTACATGTCACGGGAATGGACAGTCGGTAACAGTGTATTTGTGCTTAAATTTCCCACTTTTTTACACCTTTAGAATATCATATTTTTCAACAGTTAAGGGACCTGTTAAACCAATATAAAAAAGTCTTACTAAAATGCACAAATTATTTAAAAAAATTTATATTTGCTTAAATTATATGGGCGCAGAATAAAGATGGTATTGATCTGGGGTTGCGGTTAAAATTGTTTTTAATTTTATTTTTCATAACACTTTTTATAAAATATACTATAAACTATATTTTTATTTACGTATAATTATTGTTGTTATATCATTTACATAATGGGTTATGATTAAATAGTGCAATTATTTAAAAAAACTAATATTTTTATTTCTTAGCACTCTGTGCATGACGCCGTCCCATAAAAATAAGTTACATGAATAGTCATTCCAAATTGACCGACTATATCGTTATATTTACTTTTTATAAGGTAACAGATTGATCTGTAAAATATTTTTAGAACATAACGAATAAAAATAGTTAAGAAAAAAAAAGAACTTTTGGATATTTCGTACTTATCAAATCATGTAAAAGAAAAGACTATAAATTCGGTAATTTTAGAGTTTACTAATTTCATTTGTTGTCAATTTCTTTCTGATAATTTTGCAAAAAAAAACAATCTTAATGTGATTAACGACATGCACAATATACTGTCGCAATTATTTAAAATATTTATTAATAACAATCGAAAATTTTAATTTTCTAACCATATCTTCTGATTGTCTATAAAATATACTTTAAACTATTACTAAATTAAAAATGATTAAAATACCCTTTATGCCGTATCGGGTAATATTAAAAATTCACATATAATAAAAAAAAAAAAAAAATGTTATAAATTATGCAATATGTTTTTCAGTAAATTTAAAAAACGAAAAATCGTTGTGTTAAAAACTTTTGCATTGGCAGACTTTACCCTACTAAAGGTATTCCTTAACCCTTTCGCGACCCCGAAATCCCCTGTATAGTAATTTTCATAAAAATTGAAAACTGTCAGAAAATGTTGGTCGCCATATTGGATCTGCCATTTTGAATTTTGGTAATCGGATAACGAATTCGTAATCAGTGACACCGAAAACCCCTGTATAGTAATTTTCATGAAAATTCAAAATTGTTAGAAAATTTTGATCGTCATATTGAATCCGCCATTTTGAATTTTGGAAATCTGGCTGCAGATTCGGGTTTAGCAATCTCAGAAACATGCATCGCGATCTTGAATCAGCCATCTTGAATTTCCTCTTACTAACGTTCCTATATTTTAGTATAACTATTTACGCCAACAGATACAGAGATCTAGCATGGTCAGAATACGGATTCCTGCTGAAATACACAATTATTTGAACAGAAATCCTCAAAAATCGCAACTTTTTTACATTTAAACCGCCATTGTAAAAAAATGGCGGCGCATAGCGTCAATCTGAGGCCGGATTTGGAAAGATGAAGGAAAAAATACAAACGATATGATTATTCCAGAATGATTTATTGATTCTTTCCCAACAAACGAACGCCGTTATGTAAAGGTAAAATTTAGGACATTTCAGGAAGAAACGGGTTAAAAATATAGATATATATATTTTGCTTTTAATGGATTTGGATTTTCATTAGTGAAAAATTTAACATTGGAACAATCAGAAACAAAAAACAGTTTCAGATATAATATTAATTAATAAGCCTTGTAGTCAATTATGATTTCCTAAGAGTTCAATTAGGGTTCAAAACCCTTCAAAATTAAGAAAATAAAAGTGAATTTAAGGTAGTTAGACCCCACGATATGGTATGTTTGGGAAAAATATTTAATAACGTTTCCAATAATTTATTTTTTACTAATCATGACATTGTTGAAGGGAGAAAATATTGTTGTTTTGAAAAAATATTATAATCTGCCAAAATAATTTGATAAACAACTTTTGTTAATGATTCAAATTTTCTTCTTATCTCTAGTTAAAAATGTTGAAAAAATAAATGGATTATAACGAATGATGGCTTATTTTTGCAAGAAAAAGATACTATACAACTTTACCAACAGCAATTGCCCTGTGGTCGGTGCGACGCACAGTCGCTTTTTCAAGTGAAAGGTTCCAGATAGGGATCCATACTTGGAAAGGTGACTGTGAAAAATAAAAAACAAAACGAGCGTTGCGCCCGCTACGGCAAAGATAGCAGGCCGATTACTGAGTGGGAGACACGGCTGCTTTACCATCAGAGGGTATACTCTGATGATAAAGTAGTTCGTCGACTGTATCTGTCTGGGTTTTCCGTAGTTTTCCCAGACCCCGTGCAAATGCGATACAGAGGGGTCAAGTCGCTCTACGGGGCGCAGTAATGGGGGGACTGGCTCTGGGTGGGTGATCCTTTGTGTTTGTCTAAAAAAGTATTGTCTTGTAATGTCTTTGAAAGTCTGTCCGACCAATCCACCCGAGAGCCGACCCGCGAATAGGCTAAAAAATGTCATTAAAGCGGGGGATAATTCCTTTCCTTCCAAAAACTTTACCGAACGAATTTTTCCAAATTTTCTACCTGATCGCTAACATTTTTCAGAACATGTGAAATATAATAACTTTTTTTTTAAATAAATAGAGATTTTTTACATTAGCTTCAGAAATTTAAAAAATCATACGGTAAAATCATAGAGAATGGTTTTCTCGAAAAAATAAGCTGTCATTTGATAAAATCCATTCATTTTTTAAAAATTCATAACTGGCCAAAACAAGAAAATTTGCGTCATTAATAAAAGTTGTTAAGCATATTATTTTTGGAGTATTAAATTTTTGTTTAAGAACAGGAATGCTTTCTCTGATCAACAATATCATTAATAATAAAAATTAATTTCTTGGAAACGTTATTAAATATTTTTCCTAAACATACTATACCCCGGGGTTAACTATACCTTAAGGCGTTTTTAACGAGGTAATTGTCAATACAAGTTTTCTTCGAATCATTGTCGAGTTTTGTCATCATTTTTTGAAAGTCTGAAATTTTTATTAAAAAAAAAAATTAGTGTGATAAAGACCTACATTTTTGGAAATTTTCATAGAGTTCATTATTGTAGCTTTTTTAAATAAGGTATTAAAAATATCAAAATTTATTTTTTACTATGTTATAACTTTTAGACGTTTACTCGAGTAGCTTTGTTATTCTTTGTTAGATAAACAAGTACCCAGCCATCGTATTAATGATAGTATATTTTGAATCTTTGGGAAGTTTGGAGGGAGCAGACTTTAATATAATTATAATATTTCAAGGGTAAACTAGGAGGGCAGGGAAATTTGACTATAGAATTGATAAACTTGATGTTTCGAATATTGGTTTTAGTCCTCTTCACAAGTTTATAAACATCTGACATTATGATTATATTAAAGCCGAATTTCGTAATAACTAACTTTTTTTTCAGTTTTTGTAAGGACCGAAAATAAAATTGTTTATTACCTAATTTATTTTGTTGATGTAAAAAGTATCCTTTCTACGCCTCCTTTATATTTTAAATAGTTGTTCCACCCTTAACCTAGCCTAATTGTCATGGATATCATAGTAATTGTTATTAATTTCAATTAATGTCAATTGGGTCGAAGTTTAGTTTCATTCCAACATAAAACTGAACAATTCCAAGCCATTTCAAAAAAAAAATATATATTTATCTTTAATAACACAAAAAATTGTAGAATAATTTAATAACAAATAAATTAGTTTTATTTGGCAAATTGCTAATTGTTCGGCTTAAATTATAATAAATTACCATATATTCATATGCGAACTGTAATCCTCTTTTCTTATTAGATCAAAATAAATCTCCTTTATTCACGAATTGTGTTATTAATTTAATAAAAGTAACCTGAATATTTCATAAATTATTATTGATATATCAAATAATTGGTATTTTTATCAGTAATGCATTGTATATAATCCGCTGCAAATGAATCAAATTCGGAATCGTATCAATGTTAACAATCTATGAATATTGAAATCTATATTTTGTATACTCCAGGTTCACATGAATCTCTATATGTCATTAATGATAATTGCAAAATCGTTACTCATAATTAGCGGCAGCATTATCGAATCTCAAAAAGTTTGCATTTTTAAAAAACTTTTAATTTTTTATGCATACATTACAAACTCGTATAACTTATAAATAATTTACAAATCATAAAAAAGACGCTTATTAATGATTATAATTAAGTCGTCAATTATGTTTCATAAATTGTTGATGGCTATTATGTAATTGCAATCTGACTCCGGTTACCATTACCTCACTGAATGAATTCAAGGAATATTTTGCTTTTTTATTTGCGTTATTGCATAGCCGTTTTTATACTTTGCACGGAAGTTCATGCTCTATATACTAATTGATATTGCAAAGACCGAGACTTGGTCGATACGGCCAGTTCAAAATCGCGTTGGTAAATGCAATATTTACGGCTCGAAAAATATTGAAATCATCCAGAGTTTTCTGTCCTTCGAGCAATTTAAACTTTTCCTAGCCTTTCAAACTTCTACTCTTTTGAACTTTTGGAATATTTGGAACTTGGCTGAATGTTATAACTTTCTTGCCTGAATATAAACCTGTTTGTCGTCTTGCTTCAACAGCCCCTTAGTTTTGCCACTCTTTGAACGTACTTTTATGCTGGATGTGATTGATTTGACCCTTTATTTATTAACGAAGTTGCATTGAAGTTTTAATAAATAGTAACTAATTATTTAATGGGTTCAATAGTATATTATGTAACAAAGGCGCAATTATCGATATTTCGCCCGTGTTCCATACCATATTTTTTAATACGACGTTGCCCCCGAATATTTTACTGCAGGGCGCGAAATCGAGTTCTACTCCCGGAGTTTCACAGTTAGAGAAAAGTTAATAATCACAATTTTAATGAAACGTTTTAAGATACTCATTACGACAGTATTTAATAATTTATAATTGTTTTTTTAAATCATCAATCATTCACTGTCACCGTCATACACTTCGATAGTTAATGAAGGAAGGAAATACCATGGAAATCTCTAATTACGATCCAGAGATCTGCAATCATAATTTTTATCTACCACCATCTATTATCATTCGTCAAAAATTGAAATTTATTACTGAAAATTTTGCAAAAACTAATTTGAAAATTCTTCATTTAGAAAATATCCAATATTTGATTGCAGTGTTTTTCAACAACATAATTTTTTTGCAGGAAATCTGCATTTGTTTATAAATTTTTTGGAAAGTATCTTCCGGTAACGCTAGGTGGCGCACCAACCCATAAATAAAATGAAGCAACAATTAGTTCAAATTCTGAGATTATGACCATTATGTGTAACAAATTATAGATCGACGCCTATTTATAATATTTATCAGAAAGATGTGGAGGAAACAACACGTTGAATTGGGCAATTGCTCATTTGTTTGCTTTATTTATCAGAGATATCTTGAATATAATTTGTGTTGCTGAGTAGAATAGAGTCCCGGTATATTTGTATCTGACTATATTTACGTTCCAGCATATTTGCCCAGTTCCGTGTTATTATATTTGTCTGTCATCGCCATCTTGTTCCCCCACCTTGCGCGCTGGGGCCTCAGAAAGCGCCAGCAGTCACGTCATGAACGTAACGAGACTGAGAAGAGTGGGAGAAGCGACGCTCCTAGTGGGCAAATATGCCGGGACTCTTCTGTACAACAAGGCTCTTGGAATTGAACGCCATCTATCTTCTTAAAGAATAAATTATTTTTTTTATCCTTCCATCTCAGTGAGACATGGATTTGGTCAGTAGATATAACAATCAACATGGATTTTAAAAAAATTGTATCTAACATATTATATTTAAGAAAATGACATTCACAATTATTCATGAAATCCCACAATAGATTGCGTGTCAACTTCTACTAATATAAGACATTTTGAGTAGATCTTTTTCATCTTTTTTTGTATATTTCATTTTTCTCCTCCATTATTAATATTGGCATTGTCTTCACTTTGTGCTGTTTTAAATTATAAAGAAAACCTAAATCAGAGAACAAGAATAGAATGCTTTAAAAGATCTGTAGAACATAGCTTCTAAATTTTATTTTTGAGAAAAATATTGTACTTAATCCACTTTAACATAGAACTTAAATAATACATCGTATTCTCTATTTTGAATATTGAACAACGTGCACAGAAGGAAATCACTCGTGCCAGAATGGTTCGTGTCAGTGATAATGCGGTTGTCGGCAAAATGCATCGCATGGTGCGAATTTGCTCATTGTGTGTTCGTTGCAGAGTCAGTGGTCCACTCGGGATGCTGATGATGACGTATATCTGCTCGAGGTTCTCTGCTGCTCAAGTACTAACCGACTATTGTTTGTCGAAGCCGTATTATTATTAGAATATATATACTAACGTTCGTGTTCTAATGACGATGGGCAGCAATTAATTTACTAAAAATGATTTCCACTATCCAGAATTCGCGCGGATAACGAAATAAAACGTTAGTAACGAAATACGTATATTTCGCAACATAATATATGGAAATTCGTTATTCTATGTTGTTCATGTTTTTCATATTTGAGCAAACCTTAAAATTAACATAATATTGATTATAACTAAATATCCTGTTGCAAGTAAAGTAACATATCTAAAGTTGATTTCCTTAAGGCACTTTTTCGGTGTGACGACCTTAATTGAAGAACTTTTTGTTTTTTTTTTATACTTTTTAAGGGTTATTCAAAACAACATAAATACTTCTTCAATGAATGTGGAATATCCTTTCTCTTTAACTTGTTGAAGTTGACGTCTCCAAATAAAGGTCTGTTGTCTGAGCGATATCTCCATTTCTAAACAACTACAACCAATAAATACAACTTTCTTATTAGACTGTAGGTTTACCACTTCCGTATGAATTCATAAAAGAATCTATATTACAAAATAATAAAATTTGGACATGTAAATAAAATGTGATAAATCCAGGGGTATTTTTCTTGTATAGGTGGATAAATAGTATATTTCGTTACTAGTACGGGAAATCGCATTTATCGTCTTCCATTCCATCGGCCTGCATTTCATCCTATTCCATTTCATCGTTTAGAGAATTAATCGTTTTCCATTTTATCGTCTAGGACATTTAATCGTCTAGAACACTTCATCGTCCAGACACTTCATGGTCGAGACACTTCAGACATCGTCTAGGTCATCACCTAGACATTTAATTGTCCAGATCACTTCATCGTTTTGGACACTTCATCGCTCAGATAGTTTACCGTCCAGACAATTCAACGCCCAGATAATTCATCGTCCAAATAGTTCGTCGTCTCGACATTTCATCGTCTAGAACACTTTATTGTCTAGGACATTTCACCGTCTAGGATACTTCATCATCCATTTCATGGTCTGGACATTTAATCATCTAGAACACTTCATCGTTTAGAACACTTTATCGCCCAGACACTTCAACGTCAAAACAATTCATCGTCTAGATATTTCGTCGTCTGGCCATTACATCGTCCAGACACTTCATCGTCCACATACTTCGTCGTCTGGTTATTGTTTCGTCTAGGACACTTTATGGTTTAGGACACTTAATCGCCCAGACACTTCATCGCCATCCATTTCATCGTCTGGAAATTCAATCGTCTAGAACACTTCATCGTCTAGACGCTTCATCGTTCAGATAATTCATCGTCCAGATATTTCGTCGTCTGGCCATTTCATCGTCCAGATACTTCGTCGTCTGGCCATTTCATCGTCTAGAACACCATTGTCTAGGATATATCATCGTCTAAAACAATTCATCGTCGAGGATACTTAATCGTCTACGATATATCATCCCCTCTTCTGGGACGTTTCATCTTCTAGACACTTCATGGTCTAGACTTTTCAGCATCTAGGACACTATGTTGGCTAAGACACCAATGGGTGGCATAAATATAGAATTTGTCATATCTTACGTTTGTGACAGTCATAGAAATTTATGTTTGACCATATGCATAAAGAATTACTCTTTTATTTACTTATATTCTGCAATCTAGTCCGTACAAAAATCATCCAATATTTTGCAACTGATATCACAGTTCGTTTGTTGATTTTCTTCTTTGTTTACTTTTGTAGCTGTATTTACCAGTAATATCAATATTATAATTATTTTAAAAGAACTTAACCCAGCCTAAGGAAACACGCCTCTCTCCCTCTGCCCAAATGAAAATAAGTCAAATGATGACTGTACTAAATGAGAAAACCCACCATTTATGATCCGTTATTTTGAATGTAAGTTTTTTGTCATGGAATCGAATTCGGCCACCAAAATAAAAAAACGTCTTACCAATTTTCGCCCGATTTTTAATTTTGATTTATTCTATAGTCTGATATCTTTGCAAAAGTTTATTTATTGTTAATATCTTTTAAACAAGGGTCTATTAGCAACTAAAAAAATATGTGTCTCATGGATTTCAATATAGAATGACATATTTTAGTCCCATCATATTGGCGATGTACGCTTTATGACCTATCTTTGTTAGTATTAATAGTTAGGTTATAGCATACAAACACAAAAAGATGTAAATAGAATTGACTTTTATATCTTAACCGCATTTTTTAGAAACAAAATTCAACCATGTGTGTGGTTTTACCTATTCTAATTATCTATAGATTTCCACGTAGATAGTGATAAAATTGAATTCATTAATTATTTATATTCGGCTTACATAACTAATGTCTTTAACTTCATTTGATAATAGAGAGTTCAATCGATTGCTACATAAACGATGTACACTGAACTTAAATTTGCAGCTTTGAATATATGTTTTGAATTTGCACAAATTACATATAAATAAAGCTTGTTTAATGCACACGAAAAAAGACTGTTATTACAGCTTCGCCACAACAGTCGTTATTGAATCATTATGTCAAGGCAAAAACATAACTGTTATATTGTATTTCTATTCAGATTTAGATAATAGAAGCATATTGCAAAATGGTCAGACGGTCCTAGCGTTTATTTTAAATTGAACATTAGAAACATTATTAGGAAGTTCATTCCAAGAAACCTAGAGTTCTGATAATATGAAAGAAAATAATGAGAGTGATGTAACCTTTAGTAGAATTATGTCTTCACTTTTAATCCTTTGATTAAAAAATTGTTGCTCGAAATAACATTGTTCTAAAGACCATCAATGTATGATATTTTCTTTTATTGATATTGTAAGTATCAAGTAATATACTCAATATTGAATTGAGTATTCTCTGAATTTCTTACAATGAGAATTCACTTTTAACGAGTGAAAATTCACTCTTAAAGAGTAAGACATCACTTTTTTCACTATAGAGTGGTTCAATTTTCACTCTAAGAAATTTAGATAGTACATTATTATTTGCAATAATTTGTAACACATAAACATCAAATTTCCAAAGTTGGGTTTATATAGAATCGCCGAAACTTCAAAATGTGATATCTTTTTCCATGTGGGTCAAGCGTGACAATGAGGACCAAGGTGCAAAATCACTGTAATTCGACTTTCGAATGTCAAAAGTGTGTGACATTCACCATTGTTATGAAAATATTTAATTAACTTTAAATCAATTTTGCAACAAGATGCATATTCCAGTACGATCTCCAAATGTCAGTTACTAGTCAAGGTCATCGATGATGGACAAGGAAAAGGCATCGAATCTTTTTGACTTTTTAGAAATTTCCATCGAGGCCCAATTTCCATAAAGATTTCCTCGATCTTATATCAAACAATATATTAAATCTGTGGATCTGCCTATTTCAAGGCGGGACATGACTTCTGTATTATTACGAACACATTAGGCAGTTCTGGGGTTTTTGAGGTGCACGGAAATTTATATAACAATACTTGAGATCTTGCACTCTACACCTATATACATATACTTAAGCGTCAAAAGTTAGAGGTAGTCCATCGTAGGCGATCTTGTCTACAGGTTGAACTGAAACGTACAAGGAAGCCTTAAAGTAGCATCCGCAGGTGTTTGAATACATCATACGAGCAGCAGAAATCTAAAGTTGTGGAATGCCTCGAGAAACTCCATAATCAGTGACCTGGTTCATCTGAGGTGCAGTGTGGTGCACGTGGATCCCATGTAGATTAATCTGCATAATTCTTGGTCGATGCAAATTAAGCCTGACGACAAGAATCTAAGTAAATTCTTTTGAACTCATCTATTACCGCTAAGGTTTTATGGCAAAATTCAAAATGGCGCGTAATTGGACGTTTGGGGGTTGAGAATCAGCGATTTTGTTATCGCATGCTCCAGTTCGAGCGAATTTTCCTGAAAATGTGCATTCGAAAAAGGGTTTAACTACAAAAATTACCACTCTGATTACTGGAAATTAACATGTTGGTTTACTAGTGAGTCAATGGATATGTTTGGTTATAATACCTAAACGTAAATAATTGAACTTAAATTACTTCCTAATACGAAACTGGTAAATATTTTTAGAAAAATCTAAATTTATTTGAAAGACTGAATCTTCAAATGCCGATATGAATGGCTCTTCAAAAAGCTGCGATTCGATTCCTTTGGACTAATTTGGAAACGGTCAATGATAAATATTACGCCAATCATCGACAAATAATGGACGATCTCAAACAATTTAGATTGTAAAATTAACTAAGAACGATGGCTGTATCTTATCCAACGATCTACTTTGCAGTTCTCACTATTTTATTTTTTAGTGCATTGATTTTATATCTAACTTATCTAACTTGGACGACTAATTAATGACTTTTATATCAAACCTGTTTTGTAACTTATTCTGTACGAACATGATGATGACTGAATGTATGATTCAATCCTAGAGTGTATGAAGTAATGTCTGGATGAGTTCATTATTATATTGATACATTAATTGATTTAAAAAATAACCGCAAACAGTTTACTATTATATGGAATATCTAAAACTATCTATAAGGTTAACCGGTACTACTTGTAGCCAGTTACTTGTATTTAACCACTACAAATAGTTTCTGGGGTTTTCCAGGGAAGATGCTTATCAGTTTGAAGTTTGATTTTACAAATCTAAAATGGCAGATCTAATATGGTTGTTGTATTTTTTAATTTGATTCTTACAAACATTAGCCCGTTAAGTCCCGAATAAACATTTTTTCACTACTGTTTTCAAGGTTTGTGTTTTTGGGAAAAAAGAATGTAAAAAGTTTATAAGGAGGCACATCTGACGTAAAATTAACTCAACTTTATGTTATTAGATTTTTCAAAAAATGTAAGTGGGAAACGATATATAAGATTTTTTCCAAAACAAGATGGATTTTTTTGTCTCGATTTTTCACTTTGAAACCTTCTCGGGATTCATGCTTTACGTGAAGAAATCGTGTCGTCGAGACTTGAACTTTAAAATGTGTATATATGTATCTTGATAATAACAGTAATAGAATCCAAAATGGCGTCCCAAACAGGAAAAAAACGTCAAACAGAGGACAAATGTTACGTGTTGACACTTTCAGTGCGATAGCGAATTTCTTCAGTTACGAATTATCTGTGTAGTGACCTCCTTTGATATTGCTTTTGATTCGTAATCGGTGACTAAAAGAAAGCTCCATGGATACTAAGTTTTGTAAAAGTTAAACCATTTTTAGAAGACATTGGGCCTGGTACATTTTCGATCTAGAATATTCAATGTCCCTTAAAGCGTATAAACTTTCGTCGGTTTTCTGTACAGTCCTGTATTATTATTTAACAAAATTTTATATTTTGTTTATTTGGATGTCAAGAATGTAAGCATATTAACTAAGTATGTACTGATATTATAAAAATAATATTTTTTTCTGTTACAAAGTAGATTACACGTACAAATTCTTGCAATATAAATATACCTTATGCTACAATAGATATAATACAAATTGTTAGTATAGCGGGAATTTAAATATCATGAGCGTGTATGGCCGACCAATCGGATATATGCGAAGTGATTCGTACAGAAATACGGAAATAATTAAATCTCGATTAACCAAGAACGAAATTCTCTCGAATGTCGATTTAGCACTCATTTCACATTAAATGCATACTACAATTTAAAGCCATACAAAATGTGAAAAATAATTGGCTAATATAATTTATGGGAACTTTACCATACCTTTATTGAAAATAGCCAAAGCAGGTGTGGAACTTTACCACAACCGATTTAACCTTTTCTTTCAAGATTTGTAAATGGCATCCTATTTATTGTAATTTTTGTATACAAATGTTCAGTATGTTGATAATAATTTGAAATGTGTAGTTTGATTTTCGAATTTGAAATGGAGGCTCTAAAATTGCGGAAATCTTTAAAGTTTTAAACTCTAATGAAAATATATAATCTTGTAATTAAGATAGTAATTATATTTTTTAAAATAGTCTGATATATAATAATTGCTTTTTCTTAAGAATTTAAAGAATGCGAGAAAAGAAAAGAAATAGTTGATTTTACTATTTAATTAGTGGCCTTGGTCGTGGTTACTATTGAGATAGTAAAATTAACTAAACAGGATGGCTGTTTCTTAATTCTATAATCTAGTTAGTAGTTCCAACTATATAATTTTTTGGTGTAAGATAATTTTTTTTTTAAATTGTGATATTTATAAATGTAAAGAAGGAATTGGTCAGACATTTTCAAATCGTCATATTGATTTTTGTATAAACATAAATTCATAACAAATGATTCAAAAGATGTAAGAATGTTCATATTCATAAACGTAAATTTAATATTGTCGTCCAACGAATAATGAATTTCAAAATTATTTGTTCAGATTTGTAATACACAATGAAAAACATAAAATTAATATTTTTCCGCTACCGTTTCCAAAATGACTTCTGAGAGGCAAAGGTTTAATAATACATAAACCACTTTCACTTAAACACTATTCAGTTGTGATGATCAGTAAAAACGTTGCTCTTTAATAGGTCTGTCCAGTAATATATTGTTTAACGCTCCGGGAGCAGATCTCGATTTTGCGCCCTGCAGTGAAATCTTCGGGCGAAAATTATCGAGCCTCATCGTATTAAGAAAAAAATCATATGATGGCGCCATCTAAGACGACCTGCAGCTCTCGCAATGGTACTCACCTGTACCTGGACAAGCTCCCTGAGAGCTTTTGGGACACCTCGATTGTATGATTCTCCCTTGTGACATAATTACGCCCTGGTTACATTATATCATTTACAGTTCTTTTCTAGCCCAAAATTGTAAACATAAGGGGGACAGTGGACTGCCCAGTGCAATGCATTTTCTTTTGATTTCTTCAATTCAATTTTCGTATTATAAACGATAGTGGTCACTTAATAAAACAGTATACCATTTCTTCATTCGTGAAAGTACTATCGAAAATTTTAAAGTAACATGATATAATTATGGTTAAATATGAAACTATTTCAAGTTAATTGCATAGCTTTTCATTACGACTGCAATATTTTCCTACTAATCATGACATATATTCAAAGGTCAATTTTAATCGTTTTCGTTATTGTTTTTTACTCTTCTTTCCTTTCATTCTAGGTGCTTGACTAGTTAAAGACCAGTCGGCTTATGGTTCTTTGGTTTGAAAGTATTCAATTAGAGAATATCACGCATACTTATAGGACCATATTATAACGAGATGTAGAGTACATTTTTAATTCTTAGTATCGACCAGTATAAGTGTAAATACTATCAGTTATAGTTTTGGTTGTTTTCTGGTCTTAATAAAACCGTATAAAAATTAATTTCTTGCATATAAATACAAATTAATTTAGGAGAAGAGACGATGTAAATAATGTAAATAAAATAACTATTGGAGGGTAAATAATAAAAATTAACGTTTCGACTCAGGTCCTCTTCAGAAAGGGTATGAAAAAACAGAGAAATTGGTTCGTATTTATATTAAAACATGGACACGGAATATGTATGTGTTTGTGTATAGTACTGAGAATCAACGGGTTAATACGTTACTTTCGATTTACCTATTAATTTAAAAAGGAATGTTAAATTTCTGGAAGATAAAGAAAAAAGATAGAGCATTAAATTCTCTACAAAGAAGGTTGCATGTATTTTCTTTTCCTAACGTCAACGATAATGCCATAAAAACTGGTTTAAAATGCTTATTACTATTGTCTGACAAAGTGTTGAATTTGGTCGCCTCGGCAAAAAAAAGTTACGCTATAGTTTTTCATCAAATTTCGACATTTCGGCCCCCTCCCCCCCAGGGGTAGTCTTCGCCAGCCCCTCGGGCGCGGTGATCCCTACGGGCGCATAAGTTCTTTGACGCCCTTGATACGAAAATAACTATTTCGATATATCTAAAAGATGTCTTATAGATATCTAAAAGATATCAGTCAGATATCTTTTCGACACTATCAAGATATCTTTGACGAATTATATGTATATATTGTATATATAAGATCACAATAATACAGGCAGTAATTAGTAAAACATATTAAACAATTAAACATGTAATATGCATCAAATAGTCGATTACAATACAAGTGCATGAAGTAAGTGTTTTGCAACTTTTATTTATTATTACTTCGGCTGGCCTGTCGTCGGGGTTGAAGTTTTGATAATGCTCATTTCCAATTTTACGTCGACTCATGCCATAAGTCATAGTTGTAAATCATTTTCAATTTTCATACATATAAGAAACACTATATTGTTGTAACATATCTATCGAAGCCACTTGGACCTAAATATTATTGTACCTCCAAATGTCGATATAATTTTATAATATAATTGAAAGCTGTTAGAAAACGAACGAGTATTAAGAAATAGCCGACTCTCCACTGGGTCGAAGTTTCTGAGCGAGCGAGGCACCGCTACAACACTAGTTTACATTGTTTTTCTTTTTTTTGATAAAGAAATTTTCCATATTATATCTTTTTTTCCAGTTTTTTCTTTTGTAAGAATTTTTGTGTTCTTGTAATCGGAGTTAGGACCAGTTTCCATTCGATGTAAAGTTAAACGAGAATGTGTAATGATGTACCAAGTGAATTGTTAACGTCTGTAACAAAGCGCGCGATTATGCGAATAATGTAAGTGTGTAAACTAGATTGTGAGTGTGTTTGGTATCTCTGTGTATTTAGAATACATATCAGAAAACTGTAATGACGTCACAGCGTGCTTAATTGACAATTGCGCGTCGCCCAGAACGAGATCACGTTGAATATGAGAAGGGGGCAGTCTTCATTAACCCTCCGAAGTCATCAGACGTACTTCTAAAGTGTACCTTGTGAATCTAATCTTTTAACGTATTAGCCACGTGAGATGTTGGAATTCTAAGTCCTGCCTGTGATCTTCCGCACAATTACCGAGGAGCGCCTGTTGTGCCAGGTTCAAAGCGTTTTGCCTCCTCGGCATAATGAAAGGTTCGCACTTTCGTCTTTTTTTTATATAATCATCGACTCGTGTGAGTCAGCCGTTGAATTATTTATTCATATTCAACTTTTTTATTTGCACGAGCATTTCAACGGCCAAACGAAATCAACAATCGGCAATGTTCCATGAGATGGCAGGGGAATTACACCATATGTACCACTTTTGGAGATTTGTGGCTTACAGGATCTCGTTCGAAGATACATTCAAGAGGGCTATGAAGTAAGATTGTCGGTTTCGCGATAATTTACGTTATTGTGTGAAGCTATTAACTGAAGCTAGGAGTATTTATTAAATGAAAAGTGAACCCGTTCTTATTTTTGAAATTATAATAATATGCGAATTAGTGCGCGCGTGTGAATCTCGATTGTAGTGAGATTTTGTAGATCATTCATAATATATTAATATTTTACTTGACCTTTTTCTTTGACTCGTTCATGTACCCAAATAAGAAATATTAAATATTTACAATAGTTAATGATAAAAAAATTAAGAAAAATTCGTTACAAATGTTGTTTACTATTTTTTTTGATAAAATATTCTTTTTATGTTCTTTTATTCGAGAATCATGAAGTCTGTAGGTCTGTCCTATGTAAGATTTATTACATTGAATGCATGGTGTTTTGTAAACGAGATGCAGAGCTCTGGAATACTGGAAGCGCTTGAGCGACATCCCATCATGCTGCTGCCATCATGTGGAAGGATTATGCAACGCAACCCGTGGTGAAAATCATACATAATTTATTCGTCATGCTAGGACACTAGTGCCACCTTATCCAGCGGTCGTTGTATGAAGTCATCTGCAAACATCAAATACGAATTGAAAATCAAACCCTATAATAAATTGTACGCATATATTGATGTTAGTTGCTGCATATAAGTATAGTGATTGCGCATGACTGTGGGAAGCGCACCGAGTGATCTAACATCACAAATTCGTTACCCTTAGAGGAGAAACTAAACTAGCTCCAGGAATACACGCATGGTGGCGGTCGAGTATTGGCGGGAATAACGACAAGTCGGCACGCGGTATGCCAAAATATATTTCGGGTTTCTTTTTAAATATCGAAAGCTCAACAAGCTTTTGATAGCGTAGTTTTTTTCTTCGACCCAGCCTATAAGTCCCCGGCAAAAAAATTACCTTATTGTTTGCATCAAAGGTCGACGTTTCCGACCCTAAGGAACCCAAAACAACAATAACAAAATTTGTGTTCGTTATATTGTACCTACAAATTTGTACACACGATATCTCGCGAACAGATGGGCGTATCGTGGTAATTTTTGTTCATGTCGTGTCTTGGCATAACTTAGATGTGATTTTGGCGCACACAGCCCCAGGTAGAAATTATCCTTAATTACTTCACATTGCACTGAGATCTTACATTTAGCGCTATTGTCGACAAAATTTGCAAGCCTTTAACCTCCATATTGACAAATGGCCCAATCACCTTTCTTCAAATGCAAGTTTTGCGTAGTTAAAAAATTAGCTCCAATGTCAGATCTCAATGTAGGGCTCGGCAGAAACATTCTAGTTAAAAATATCCGTATATCCAAACATTTTATAGAATATAATAAGATTCAGACAAAATTTTAGATTCTGGACAGTGTTGATTTTTCCCAAATTATATAAGCATATGCAGAAACGTCGAGCCAAAAATGTTATAACAAAGAAGTAAACTAGAGGATTTCGACATGCTTTATGAAAAGTATTAAGCAAGCCATTGTACTGTTGAGGTCATAATTATCTAATTACTGTATTTAACTTTGAAAATTAATAACGATCTGTTTTTTTCTCACATCGGTTGAGAGAAAGAAATTACGAAGCTAGAAAAAAAACTGCAAATGCTAAAATGTAAAACTGATACTGTAATTAGCAATGATAATGATAACAGTGGTAGTTCACTTGATAATATTTGTAGACCACCTATATTTAATAACATTTGTAATACCCTCCACGTAAGATGTAATATGTCAGTGCAAATCGAGAATTTAGAAAAGGATGAAATAAATAATTATGAAATATTTGAAAGAAACGAACCTGAAGCAGAAAGTGAAAATATCCCAGGTGACGACGTCCCAATTATTAAAAGTGAATGAAAGTGATGATGTTCATTTTGACAAGTACGATGCCAGTAATGACGTCCCGCGTAGAAAACCAAAGCATTGGGCAATATGTTGGCAGTATATTGGCCATTGCAATTGGCAATATATTGCACATACTATTGCCAATATATGGGTAATATCGTGGAAAACGAACATTTCCAATATATTGCTAATATATTGCTAAAATTAAATTATTTTTAATTACTAAAAAAATATTATATTTAATTTTTCCTTATGAGTACCTAAATTGATTCGTTTCCAAGCTCTCAAAGAAATTAAAAAAACCTAAACTACCTCGACGAGATTCGAACCCTGGACCCTTTCTTGCAAAGCACGCGCCTTAACCATATGACCATGCCCGACGTTGCAAATTCTTCCAAAAATAATGAATAATTGAAACCTAGATTCTATATTTATTTTTCCTCGATGTATAATGTTTAATACAAAGCGTATAAATTAATATTATCCATAAATATATGAGGCGTTGCGTGCAAAAACAACCTAACCCGGCTTAGGTTGTTTTTCCGTAAATTATATTATTGGCTACAGTGAACCCTTATTAATGAATAGATTGTTTAAAATAAACGCAATTAACATTATTGTTCGAATGAATAGCATTCTTTTGAAGCAAGTCGCACAGTCTGTCGCGCGCGGCTCCCTCGTCGCTCTCGGCGCGCAGCTGACGATCAGTATAGTAAGCACCCGTGCAGAATTATAATTATTTATTCTGGAATTGTGTTGTTAAATACAAAATGGATGTGTCAATGACTGACACAACCTCGAGCTGAAAGAAGTGAAAAAGATTTATCATCCACTGAATTTGTATCCGATGAAGAATCTGAATTTGAAAACTGAACATTTTTGCTCGGTATATCCTTGTAAAATGTGAAATTTATAAATAAATTTTTATTTTTCACCATAAAATTTAATATAATTTAATATATACCGTTTTTATTTTATAAAAGCGGTATAAAAGAAATTTATAAAAGAATTTACTTAAAATACCCGTTGGTTGAAAAAACAACCTAACTTTTGCCCTATTATTCTTATTGTTAAATTAAGGTTTAATACAAAAATATTTTTATTTTTATTGGATTCGGGTGTCAAATAGTGTTACTTTATGGCTGTAAAAGAATTTTGTTTAAAAATGTTATCGAAATCGTAAGATAACACTATCAAAACTTTAAACACATTTATCTTAAAATAGGGATTTCAGACTTAGGTTGTTTTTGCACGCAACGCCTCATATGAATACTGAAAATAAAACTAAACATTATTTGACGGTCCCTTTTAACGGAACGTTCGGAAGGTTAGGAGAAATGCTGTTGGGAACTCAACGATCTTTTGCGGCATGTTTAATATTATGATCATAATAACAAGTCCGTCATGAATGTTAAACAATATTATCGATTTCAATCATTGTAAATGATAAAAAAGTGATTTTAACAATCTGGCGAAAATGTATGGCAACATCTTTGCAAAAAATCGTATAAAGCGTTATACGATAATGGAAAAATGCTTAAAGTGAACAAAATAACAAGACATTTTAGTAAGTAATATAAACGAGGCTTAGCAAAATAATCTGAATTGCAGCAGATTTAATTGCAGTAGGAACGTCGGTGTTTCACCGCCTGTGCCACTTGCTTCAAAAGAATACTATTCATTCGAACAATAATGTTAATTGCGTTTATTTTAAACAATCTATTCATTAATAAGGGTTCACTGTATCCAATAATATAATTTACGGAAAAACAACCTAAGCCGGGTTAGGTTGTTTTTGCACGCAACGCCTCATATATTTATGGATAATATTAATTTATACGCTTTGTATTAAACATTATACATCGAGGAAAAATAAATATAGAATCTAGGTTTCAATTATTCATTATTTTTGGAAAAATTTGCAACGTCGGGCATGGTCATATGTTAAGGCGCGTGCTTTGCAAGAAAGGGTCCAGGGTTCGAATCTCGTTCCAGCTACCGACCGATTAGTTTGACACCAGCTATTAGTAAAGTACTCGAAATTATTATTAGTAAATCTATCAAAGACCATTCCTCTAATTGCAATATCATCCCTCATAATCAATTCGGTTTTCAAAACAAATTATCGACAACTCATGCCATTAACAAAGTACTTAATGATGTTATAAAACATATTAATGGTGGCGACATAGTTGGAGCCTGTCTTATCGATCTCGAAAAAGCCTTTGACACGGTTTGGATCAACGGACTACTATTCAAACTATATAACCTTGGGTACCCGTTACACCTTACTGAAACTATCTGGATTATGACAACGAATCGCACATTCGTAACATGGAATGGAAAACATACTTCTACGGAAATTTTCACCATTCAAGAAGGACTCATGCAAGGGACAGTAAACTTACCTATATTATTCAATATATATACGCACAAAATTCCCAATATTAATAATATCAATAATGGAACATCCACCTACTCAGCTGCATTTGCAGATGACTTAATCATATTGGCTGCCAATAAACGCCCCGATGGCATTAAAGAAACCCTTGAAAATAACCTCAATTCGATCAATAAAGTCTACAATCTTTGGAATCTCAAAATTAATCCCGACAAATGTGAGACCATCCTGTTCCACAAGCCAACATGCTACGTTAGTCAAAACATAAGAGAAGAAATAAAAAACTTCAAGATTGGTCTACATGACCTACACACCAATATTCAACACACAATCCACCACAGAAAGACTGTTAAATACCTAGGTGTCCACCTAGACTATTTGCTTCGACTCAACGACCACATTTTGCATCAACTCGCTAAAGCCAAAAATTGCTTCCGAGCCCATAGCAAACTATTTTTTAACAAATCCCTCTCTCATCGTGCTAAAGTAATATGTTACCTCCTTATAGTAAGACCTATAGTTATATACGCAGCCCCTATATGGTGGAACTCAAGCGCTTCAATCATAGAGAAACTACGGAAATTCGAACGAACATGTCTCCGGGCTTCACTTCATATATACCGGAACACTGACAATAATCACATGATAAGTAATTTAACATTATATAATCTTGCCAAAATCTCGCGAATAGACAACTTCATTCTAAAATTGACTAGAGACTACTTTGCCAACTTACCAAAAATAGAAAACGCATACACCAAAGAATACTCTATAGTTAACGACCACGAATGCATCAACAGTGCAAAAACCGGGTATATAACTCCTCAGTCATTTACTTATTTCGATAAACTTGACCTTATCCAAAACAGTAGTAACATTCCAATTATATATCACGTCTATCGGCATCGATCAAACAAAACCATAAAATATAATAAAACACCAATTCCCACAGATCTTAGATATTCTACTTCAATACCGATTCGCGACTCCATAGATCTACACAGACTGAAAAATAAATACTGGTGGCTAACTTATGATAAAGAAAATCTTGACGAACTCCGTCGCAGAGCGTACAGGATACGAGCAGATCTCCATTCAAACAATCCATAGCCTCCGTAATCCACTACAGATACACCGTCTATAACATTGAACTATATTATATAAATTCTCTAACAACTAACTCATACCATTAAATATTTATATTACACCCCCCTCCTTACTTTTACTGAAAATCGGGTTTTCTCTTTTTTTCCCGGCTATGAATTATTTATATAGCTAGTACACACCCGGCAAGTTGTCATCGCTTCACTATAATAATATCGTTTGCATGATAAACACCGCTAAAGTAATTACGTGAGATTGCGTTACAGCCCAACGTGACTGAAACAAGTGTTTAACTTTAAGGCTTTTTGTAACCTTCGTTTTGCGCCGAAAAAAAAGGTTCGAATCTCGTAGAGGTAGTTTAGGTTTTTTTAATTTCTTTGAGAGCTTGGAAACGAATCAATTTAGGTACTCATAAGGAAAAATTAAATATAATATTTTTTTAGTAATTAAAAATAATTTAATTTTTGCAATATATTAGCAATATATTGGAAATGTTGGTTTTCCACGATATTACCCATATATTGGCAATAGTATGTGCAATATATTGCCAATTGCAATGGCCAATATACTGCCAACATATTGTCCATGCTTTGGTTTTCTACGCGGGGTAGTAAAATTAAAAATATGAAAATAGGTTGTACCTAAGTTTTTAGGTAATAAGCCTGGCCTGATCTGGAATTCGTCAGTCCTGGTTAGGCGTTTCCATCAAAGGGTTGTTTCCAGATAAAATGTCTATTAGGGAGACAGCTTTAGTTTTAAAAAGTGGGGAATAACAATTAAATACATGAAATCATCAAAAATCACCCTCCGTAAACAAAAATATATCACGAAGCAATGAAGTCAAATAGCTTATTGGTTTGAGATTAGATCGACGATTAACCAGGAGAGATCAAAATAATTAAATTAAGATATATGGATGGTAAGTAATACAATTAAGTTAGAAAATAAAGTACGTCTAATGAAAAGCATACTTAAATTGATCTCAGTGTACTAAATATCACATCATAAACTATTTTAACTGACATTAGATATAAGCTCACATATCATCAGTTATTTTCGAGATTTGTCAACTGACAATTTTATGAAGAGATTTTATTTTTTCTCTTCTTTGACCATAGAAATTAAACTTATTACTTACCAAGCACGATGGTCGAATAATACTAACTAATAATATAGTAAATTCTGCTCAAAATGTTGGGTATATACCTCAGAACGTTTTTTAGTGGCCGCAACTATTTTCAGTTTGTTATTCTATAACCAAAAAAAAAAATTGAAATAACTATTTGAATTCCTTACTTCAACTATTTTAATTAGTTACATGGTAACAGGTCTGTCCTGTCTTAACCAATTAAAATAGTAATCATGACTGTTTAAAATAAATGAAATAACTATAAAAACAATCAGTTTAACTGGTTTTTGTTGGTAACACATAACTCGCGTGAGAACACTAGCAAAAAAAAAAGAATTCTGGGCTAATGTGTCAGTTTTTTTGACTTGTTCCATGGCTTCTACCGATTGCTCAAAATTTTAATGGTAATCCTAATTTTACAATAACGCTTAGAAATGTGTTCGCCATATTGGATCCACTATTTCGAATTTTCCAAAACTGACATCGGATTCGTTATCTTGAAACCCCAAGCAACAAGCTCCAAATGAAACGATTTTTTTTTTTTTTTTTTTTTTTTTTTCTCTTTTTTTTGATAATTTGGAGCATCTCCTGAAAGACACTAGATGCATGGTAATTTACCAATAATAGTCTGAAAAATAAAATAACATTAGCTTCTATATCAAACTCTTATTCTCATACATTAAATGTTAACCATAACCTTAAATTTTCTTCTTTTTAGTTATAATGCATATATTTAATCTTAGATTAAAATATTTTATTTTTGAATCTGTTCTGTCAATTCCCGCGTTTCTGAAATATATTTAACCCTGATTTCCAAATTGACCTTTCTTTTCGAAAAAATTGAACTTCGTTTCAACGTTGACTTGTCTCCACGTGACTTAAGTTATTTACCCAAATGGTAATATTTACAGGTACCCAGCAATAAATTCTATGCTATATAAATTATACTGTAATTTCGTATCACATTTCGGGGCATCGAACATAAAAAAATAGTTAATATCCACGAAAAATTTTCCGTCATTTTTCCCATTTTTATAGTAAAAAATACCATAAGAATAATATAAAAATGGACGAGAATAGATTATAAATATTCAAATTATTAAATAATAATTATTCCACCATATTAACATTATTCATTTTATCAAAACTCAGTACGAGATCAAAACTATTAACAACGAATGCGCCGTTCTCAAAGATATACATTTTGAAGACTAATGACGTGCTTTTCAGATCCGTGTCAATAGAAAATCAAACATTCTCTTGGCGACAGAATGTGTAAACTCTAGGAAGTGATGACAGGATAATGAGGGAGCCATCTGTATTAGTACATTTATTCGCTAATTATCGCTTATGCATATTGTCAATTTCTACCACGTAATGTATTTATATTTTTGAATTAATATTACGTTACAATTATACAATAAAGTGTGCATTTCCATTCTTCGAAAGATACGCTGTCCTCTTATCGTGAACGCAGTAGTCAATCGCGTTTAGTCTCGTGACTCGGATTAATAAATTGCGGAAGGCTCGTGAGCTTCGAGTTTTACGACATCATATATATTTGCATAAAATAATCAGTGTAAATACACGTCTTGTGCAATTAATTGAATCCGTGCAAATTTCGTTGAATGACATATCTTTCAGAGACATGATTCATTGTTTTAAATATAACAAATGCAATAGAACACAAAATTGAACTTCGGTTAACTCGCATCGAAAATATTTGAAATTCTGATAGGTCAGGTATTAAATATGGTATTAAATTTACCATAATTTCCAAGAAAAGTTCGCACCATTTTAGTAGAGACTTATATAATTCACTGATTAGATGCCCAATGAAAACTTGTCTGTTTAATATATTATACATGAAGGTAAAGCCGAAAACAATGAGGCCCTCAAAATTTTACTGTCGAGTTGCATTTTCCAGAAAAATTAACTTAAATTTTATGTCAAAATACTTTTGATAATAACAATTAACAATTACATAAAAAACGATGAATAGATTTCATCGAAAACTCATTGACAGAGGTTTCCGAAGCCGCTGTTGACTAATTGGATGTCTGTTTCTAAAAATTCAAAATGGCGTTCCAATATGGCGTCGAATTTTTAAAAATTACTTTAGAAGCACTGGAAACTACTTGCATATAGTCGCTTTCGAAATCGCTGATTACGAATAAGTTCGTTATTACGGATAATGATTACGGATAAGTTCGAATTTTTTTAAATTCAAAATGGCGGATTCAATATAATGGACAAATTTATTAAAAAAACAGAGGGTTACTAAAGTCTATAAGCGGATGTAATAGAATTATTGTGAGAAATCCGATTTCACTTTTTCAATATGAAAATCCAATATGGCGGAAATGTGGTAAACTTTAATGTTTATGAATTTGACAAGTGGTACGCCACAAGTGAAGAATGTGAGTCCAGTTTTTTAAAATAATTTGGCGATGGTAAACATTTTATGTTGTTAATGTTTATGGATGGCATTGATTCCTTGACAGAAGGAGGAAACAAATGATTTCTTACGAATCGTGGGTAATTTTTAAAAATTCGTCCGCCTTATTTGATCCGAAACTCTGAATTTTCAGAAACTGACATCTCATTCGCAATCAGAGATCCTGAAAACTCTGAATTTGAATTTCAGTAAATGATCAATAATGTTTACAAATTAGTCCGCCATTTTGGATTTTCGAAAACTGAAAAACAATATTCATTCAGTATGTTACTGTGTGATTTTTAAAAAGGGAGAGGTCAGATGAATGGGAAATTTGCACTTTTATGCATATTGTTTGAAGGAAAAAAATATGGTCCAAAACTCCCGGAACATAATATCGGAAAACAATATTTTGGAGAAAATATCCAGAAAAAATAACTTGGAGAAGCTGATGATAAATATCGTGAAAAAAATATCATTTCATTTGTGTAAACCAGTTTATTAGAAGAATTACTGACTTATTTTACCTGAGAGTTTTTATAGCTCTTCCAATTCTTTATCAAAAGGTCTTTGGTTCAATCCCCATCATATCTTTCGATTTTTCGCTTTTTTTCTTGAATAAAAAAAATCCATTTTATCTTTCCTGTGCTTTAAATTAAATTTTTCAACAATTTCAGAACACTTCCGAATCGTGCACACAAGTTCCTTACTTCAAAAGAAACAATAATGCAGGAAAAATTAATACACTGTTGTATAAGCCTGAAGAAAAACGAGGCCAATTTATATGCTCATTTTTGTTTTCTAGTCTTTATGTTGTTAGCACTGAAAACTAGAAAAAATGCCTAAAAACTGTTATCATGTCCTACCTACCACCAGAATATAGGATCACCAGAAAAAATCAGGAAGAAAGTAGCAAAGTAAAAATTAGAAAATAACAAAATTTTAGATGTACAAAATATTTTCAAAATTTAAAAGTCGTGTTACGACTTACGACTACATATTGCGACTAGCTTATGTGCGATTCTTATCAGTCGATGAGAGATCCGTGGCAATAATCGTCAGCTTAGAGGAGGTGGATGCATTAGCGATTTGAGTGAAGCAGTCACGAAGAGATTCGGTAGCAATTAAAGTCAGTCGCGGCCTTCGCTCGTGCCAAGAACGCATTGTCGGTATGCCAGTGACACCGGGAAAACGTATAGAGGAGTGCTCGCGATAAAGGTTGCTCCATTTGGATATCGAAAACCAAAGCCTGGATATGACTCCCAACGGTCGGATTGGGAAATCCGGTCCATGGGTAATTGGTGAGGTGCTGATTCTATCTAAGGATTTATTAACGGGATAAACGCCCGCCGAAACTTATTCCTGATTTTATCTCTTGGCAGAATCGGGAAACGGGAATGCTCTGGGTGCCACCGATTACGAAACTGCAATTTCCACTACCGGTAAGCAATCTCGATGATTTTCTGTCTCGAAACAACTCTCTAAATTTCTTGGAGTGAAAATTGAGCCACTCTTTTAATAAGAGTGAACATTTCACTCTATAAAGAGTGACATTCCACTTCACCAAGAGTGAAAAAGAAGCTTAGAGGAATGAAATATCATTTTTCGTGAAAAAGGTCTCAATTTTCACTCCAAGAAATTTGTAGAGTTGTTTCGAGGTTTTTTCGGGGAAATGCAGACTTCTGTTACAGATCGCGAACTTTTTAATTAGTTAATTAGAAAAATTAGTTAGACAAATTTTTGTTTACTTTTCGATAAAACTGTACTTCCGCAATTTTGCTCAAACAAGACTATCTTTTTATTTTCAAATAAAATACTTAAAAATTAACCAAACCTGAAAATGCAAGAAAATCATTAATTTAGAAAAATTATTGGATTTGGGCGCCATTTAACAATCCAAATGAATAAAAATCAAAATATGTAAAAGCAAATGTCTTGTAGAAAAACTACTGGGAATATGCTTCTGATAGGTTTCGAAGTGATAAAAACATGGCATCATTCTGAAAAATCCTTTGTAAAATAAAATTTTATCTAACAGTAAACATAATTTTTCGAGTATTTTTTTCATGTCATACTAATTTTTATTTTCCAAAATAAAAAATCCGTCAAAAAATTCTGTACATTTCGACGTTAAAGTGTTAATTTTATTTCGACGTATCTAAATTCATTGAAATTTGTGATTGGAGAAAACGCTTACTTTCTTAATTTCTTCTAATGAAAATTCATTTTACATAATGTGAAAATTAAACTATTGTAATGAAAGACAATTATTACTCTTAAGATTTGTTTTCACACACTTCATGGAGTGAAAACTCAGGCACCGCCTAAAGGAGTGACAGTTCACTTTTTTACTAAAGTGCCTCGATTTTCACTACCGAAAGAGATAAATCTCACTCTAATAAAATTAGAGAGTATCGGTATCAATTTTCGATAGGAAACTCAGCACTTGGTATAATTTTTCAATTTTGACATGTTGCCACATATTGTTCAATTATAACCCTTCATTACGTAGAAATGTAATGATATCTCCAATTCATTCTGTCTAAATGAAGTTTTAAATATTAATAAGAACAGAGATATAACAAATGTTGTTTAACACTGTATTTTTTTTTCTTTCTGGACTTATTTGATAGAAACACGTCTAATGGAATGAAATGAACAAATGGAGTTACTACTTAAGTAGTAAAAGAAAAACCAAATAATTTTCGAAGAATTTCTTACTATTTAGATAGTAATGCCTACCCATTAACCCTTTTCGTTCCAAACGAAATTTGGACGTAACTATCAGCTCTCCAAATTTTCATCCAAACATTGTTAAAAAAATTCAAAAAGTCGAGATAGATTGTTGTGGACGTCCACTTTGCCGTAGTCAAAATTAGCCGTCGATTGGATAGAAAAAATTCAAATTTTTTTGGAAGTTTCTTCACAAGATTCGGGATTTTTAATAGTGAAAAGTGTAATGGTGACCATTGCAGACGAAACTAGGCCTTTTGCTTATAGCCTTTCCGTTTTTTTTTTCAAAATTCAAAATGGCGGCTTCAAACTATCGTCTGCAAATTGTAGTTTTGCTACTGTAGTAGTTGCGAATAGTTGGGAATGAATAACACATAGGAGACGAGAAAAAATTAGAATAAGGGAAGACATTAGAATAAGGGGAATTAGAATAAGTGAAGGAGTACTGTACTTAAGAGGATTCTAAAGTGCTCCACCGATACAGTAGAAATTTTCACTAAAAACCGCAAATATATAATTACTGAATCGAATTTTCAAAATTTCGGCTCTGTAAAGGCAGTTCTAATTACTATAGACGATATAATTTTCAATTAATGTCTGTGGTATTTTCTAGGAAACCGTCTGTAATAGTTAGAATTGCCCTTCGAAACATCGATTCAGTCATTTTTTATTTACGGTTTCTAGTGAAAATTTCTATCGTATCGGTGGAGCACTTTAGAATCCTCTTAAGTACAGTACTCCTTCACTTATTCTAATTCCCCTTATTCTAATGTCTTCCCTTATTCTAATTTTTTCTCGTTTCCTATTCTAATATTTCCCCTCATGCGTTCTCCCCACTGCCGTGTGGATTATCTAAATACAAATAACGGCGCATGCGCAACAAAAGAAAAAGAGACAAAAGTGAGACTACAAATCTAAGTAGTGGGGGAGAGGGGAAAATTAGAATAAGGGAAGAATGCCGCCATCTTGGCTGACTGGACAAATTAGAATAAGGGACGGACTACTGTAGTCATTTTAAGTAGTAACCGTCCATATTAAAAAGTTTTGTTCGAATCATACTACTTAAGCAGAAGCGTAACTATCGACTTTTTTGTTGCTTCTCTCATTTTAATATAAATGGAACATGATGCTTTTTTTGAGACCCAAAATATCGCATGGGAAAAGAATACTGATAGTAAAAATCAACGACGATTTATAGTAGAACTTATAAAGTTTTAGATAAGTAATGGAAATTCTTCAGAAATATTATTGATGGTATGATCAATTTATTCGTATTCACAAAGACTTTTTATCTACCGTTTTGTAATCAGTGGGCTTATAGTTAAAAAATGTTTTGAAATATTAACAGTTTAAAAAAAAGTTTACAGAATAAAAGAATCAAAATGATTCTTTTTCCCTAAATTTAATTCAACTTCCTCTTATTTTTCAAAGGTTTAATTCGGGTTTTTATAATCAAGTATAGGTTTTTATTGTATTATCAGTTAAAAATCCACTTTCTCTAAATGTAAAAAAATATTTGTTTAACTACAGTAAATTATTTTATTTATGCAAATTCCTGCATGGCTAATAACGTCATGCCATTTAATGCAACGAATTTGGTTTAGGAAATTTGATTAAATTTAAAGGCTGATTATGCACAATACAACCATTAATTAAATTCAAGGAATATCGCAGGAATTAATTTCATTTTTAATAGCATGAGAAATTTGTTTTAATTTCAAACATAAGTAATTAATAGTTTGATATTAAAAAATTATCAATTTCGAGAACAAAATACTTATAAAATATGAAGAAATGGTTTAACAGATATCTTGTTTCTAAAACATTAATTCTCTAAACGTTATTAATTATTGACGACAGCTTAAATAAAAACGTATTATATATACGAAAACGCAAATGAATGAATTAGTCGAGAAAATAGCACCATTATAGGAGATAACTTCCTTCTTTTTTTAAATTTTAATTGAATTGTAAAATAACTAGTTCGTAGTTTGTATTCCGAATAACCAACTATCCTACAAGTAAGATATTTCACAGTTTTTTATAACGATAATGTAGCAGACAACATGAGCTTGAACACTTTTTATGTCAGACGATTCAAATTCAAATTACTATTGCAACCGGTTACAATTTTTATATTTGTATATTTGTAACAATGAAATGGAAATTTAATCTAATTGCACACAAAAAAACGCACACATTGGATTTTTAAAATTATGAATCACTACATTAGCGTCTTTCGTTGTTATAATACTTTTAATTGATGTACGAACCGTTTTATAAAAACTAGTAAATATTCTCAAAAAATTACAGAGTTTCATAATTTTTATAACAAGATCACATACACACAACTAAAATTTGAAAAAAATGTAATTTAATTAAAAACACAACGAAAATTTAACGCTTGTGGTCATTTTGCTAAAAATTTTTTATTAATAGAAGATTCAAATAATAACATTTAGTAATTTTCTCTAAACAAAATGCACAATCGTTATAATTCATCATTTTTACTATAAAGGGAATAAAACACTACAAAATCGTAATTAGTGGAATGTGCCAAATGCTATACAAAAAAAAACTATCAAACATTGTATAAATAAAAAATAACCCATTTTGAAAATTACTCTTTTAATCCGAGTTAGTTACAAAGTATGTGTCACGTAGAACATAACAAACTAATTTGTAATTAATACAAGGACTTTATAATTTGAAGCGAAGTTTGTTATGGACTGTTCTCAAAAATTGTTTTCAAATTAATGAGGAAGCGTAACAAACGAAGTTCTAGTTGACATCCTCGTTTTTCATTACGAAACCTATGTTAATCGTCCATAATCTTTGAAATTATAGACGATAATACTGGATCGAAGTAAAAAGTCAGGACTATTAGTACTCGTGATTATTTTTGAAGGAAATTAATAGTTGTGACAATGTCACGAAGTAGGTAGGCCACGTGTACCGATTTGTACATCACTGCATAATTAAATAAGCGACAAAACTGAGAACATTTAAATTGATATGAACATTTACAATGCCATTATTAATTTGGCTAATACATTTTAATTGCTTTTGTTTGTTATTTTAATTTTAGACTGATTTGTATACTTTAAATCCCTAAAATATTTATTTATAGAATTAAAGAGTTTAGTGGCATTTGAGATTTATTTATGTCAAAATATTTTCTTATTTTATTCGTAGAAAATGTTGATGGATTCATATTATTTTATAATTTTAATTCTTTCCAGAGATTTTGTCATTATAGTACCTCATAATTTAGATGCTATTATGTGTATTATAATGTTATTGCTTGAGTATTTTTAGTTTATCATCAGATTTATAGGGTGTCAGAATCTCATTCGAGGTCAGACTCGATCCCATCACGTGAGAATTTTAAAATATGTGAGGTGTTGTACCCGAGAAGTGCACTTTTGTTTTGCTATTTTTGAGGTTATGTATAGATTGCATCAAATTGTCATTCCCGTTACTCCTTTAATCCCTGCCAATAGGATTTAGATCTGGATCGACCTTTTTTTACTTAATTTTCGAATTTTAAAGTAATTGAAATATGATTTTGTTGTAAATTGATGCTTTTTTATCTTGCTAAAATGTTTACACAACTACAAATTGTTTAGTACAATCACATGTTGTTCATAATAACATAGTTAAAAACCTTCATAGGCACCGTATATATTTTTGTCATGTAATTTTATTTTTCACGCTACATTGTTAAATCCGATGCACCTAAGCGTCTGGACTTAATTCGATTTGACCATCGCAAAATGTAAAAATTTACAATTTGTGTTGTATATTTATAGAATAGTTCGTTTTATTAACTTCTTTTATTTCTTAAACCTTCTAAACCGAATGTCTAAATATTACTAGAGTCACCCATATGCTACATTTCGAAAAAATTATTTGAATATTTATTAACATTAGCAATTGATCTAATTGTTATTAAAATTTGTTAAATTATCATTTTAATGGTCCAAAAAATGTCGAAGGAACATTCTAAGACTAATGTAATTGAGTTTTAGAAATACTTTTGTATTTTACATTTACATGCAGAAAATTTGTGTTACTTGTAATAACTGTTAATTGGAATTACTTGTTTACCAAATCCTCCAATCTTCACTTTTTATGCCATATGCTCGATGATACTTGACAATGCATAGCATTATTTTCAGAAACGATTGTGTTTTATAACTATTAAAAAATTATGTATTATATGAGTACATTAGAGAATGTAGAATAGTAATAGTGTACACGACCATTACGTCAATCCTGGCAATATCAAGCCTCTACGACATTTTTCTAGAATATACACTCCCCGGCAATCACTTTTGCCATGCCAAAGCCGAAGTTTATTAAACTTCAAAGTTTAATATCTTTGCAAAATTATTGTAGCTAAAAAAATCGAACGGCATTTCAAAGGTTATTGCAATAGCTTTCATTTGAGCACAGACAAAATTGAAAATACGCAAAATTCAGAATTTTATCGATAAAAAAACAACAAGAAAAAATACGATATTTTTTATCTTTAGTTAATTGTTTGCCAATTTGAACCGAATAGCAGTAGGGTAATGAAACTAACGGGGGTTTAAAGGTATGGTTTTTACCTTTAAAATGATCGCTCGTCCATTTTTGTGCGACCTTTCTGACTGGAGTTATGACTATTTTTATAAAAAAACATGATTTTTTTTATTTTCTTATTATCTGAAAAACTAAGAGAGATAGAAAAAAATGTTACCTACAAAAAAATACTCGTTCTTAGGTAGAAAATACTAAAATAAAGTCAAAATTTTAAAAATCAAAACAATTTTTTTCTTCATTTTTTGTAGGTAGACATTTTTGTTTACAATTAAGAAATAAAGATTTTTGTTGTTTATTGAAAGAATTTGTTATGTAATACATAAATCAAATATATAATAATTTTACAAAACATTTCGTAGTGCCCAATAATGCAGAAAAATATTTCCTTATCATTAAAATATTGATGTGTACATTTGTAAAAGTAACGTTACGTTTTGTTCGTATACATAACTTTGAATAAACAACTATATTACATATAATGAGAATGAAAAAATTTCTACCTACAAAAAATGCAGAAAAAAATTGTTTTGATTTTTAAAATTTTGACTTTATTTTGGTATTTTCTACCTAAAAACGAGTATTTTTTGTAGGAAACATTTTTTTCTATCTCTCTTAGTTTTTGAGATAATAAGAAAATAAAAAAAATCATGTTTTTTTATAAAAATAGTCATAACTCCGGTCAGAAAGGTCGCACAAAAATGGACAAGCGATTATTTTAAAGGTAAAAACCATACCTTTAAAACCCCGTTAGTTTTATTATCCTACTGCTATTCGTTTCAAATTGGCAAACAATGAACTAAAGATAAAAAATATCGTATTTTTTCTTGTTGTTTTTTTATCGATAAAATTCTGAATTTTGCAATTTGTCTTTTCAATTTGTTCTGTGCTCAAATGAAAGCTATTGCAATAACCTTTGAAATGCCGTTCGATTTTTTTAGCTACGATAATTTTTCGCAAAGATATTAAACTTTGAAGTTTAATAAATTTCGGCCTTGGCATGGCAAAAGTGATTGCCGGGGAGTGTAAGACGTTTCTCCTGCAAACAGGACACATATTTTTTTTAACAAAAATCTCTAATCCAGTCACACGATATCTTCGAATGTTTACACGCAAGGTAGACCTGTTTAAAATAGTAGACAAATGAAACAGTCAAAAATTTTTTAGTTTTAATTGGATACGAAAAAAAATTTGTTTTTCTTGTACACTCATCCAGTTTTAACGCTGAATTTTATAAAAACTTCTCCCGTTCTTATACTTCAGTTTACTTTTAGATCTTGGTCAATAATTGTACTCGATATGAATAACATTTTTTCAACATTCGACAAAATAACGAGCGTGAGATTGTTTATAAATTGTGGAATATCAAACTCTATTTGAAATGATCCGAAGTAACAACGTTTTACTGCAATAAAGAATTTCCCTGTTAATGCGGGATGTTTTCAGACTCTGGATAATATATTTTTCCCGTCCTTCAGCAAGTTTTGAAGGAGATAGAAATCTGTAACAAGATGTTTCAGAAAGTTGATTTTAATAGTTTTCCTGTGATTTGTGATTTGGTATTCTAGGAAGCGTCGATAAAAAGAGGCGCGAAATAACCATTTTGCGCCTGCTGAATCCAAAATTGCTATTTGTGTTCATTAATTCCTATGTTTAATTATCGATTGGATTAATCCATACATGAGGCATCACATTAATTGCAAAACAAATCTTATCCCTTTTTAATATATTTAGTGAATTTCTGTTGTATTGAAACAACTTTTAATCAAACACTTCTAAATGACTATTTACTAATTCATATAACCGCAATATCTAAAAGGTATTTGAAGGTAACCTACAAATTATTTATTGTAGAGTCATTTTTCACATTTTAAAATATTTGTATGTTAATGCATCAGCTTGTATATTTTTGTAGAAAATCGAAAAGATAGGTATTGTCCAAAAGATGATTTCCCCTCTTTTTTTAAATTTTTGATTCTAAAGGAAGAAGATCGCAGAAGTGTTGCTCAACTAAATTATAAATATTTGCCATTTTTTGTGACGTAGGATGTTTTAAAAATTAATACAATTTGGGAACAAAAAAGTTGGTTTGTAATATCTGTTAAAAAATAAACAATTATCTTTTGAATTTCGAATAATAAAAAGAAGATTAAGAAACGAACTTTTTTATTTCATTTTTTTTTTATGTGCGGCCGTTTATTTTTTTATTTTTATAAATTAGTTTGACGTAAATTTATTTTCATTCTATAATAAATGTAACATAATTTACTTTTCATTGGAAAAATTATTTTCGTGAGAACCATGGTTTTATTTGCTAATCTTTCACTATTAAACTTTATCACAAATCTTGTTAAAATTACTACTTTGGTGCCGTAGACTGAAAATAGGTACAATCTGTCTAGAAAGGAAAAATTACACATCTGTATTTTCGCCGGTACCAACTTGAAAATTATTATTTTTGGTAAGTCAGGAAGTAAAGCGTTCGTTTTCGTCGGGAATGTGTTATTCTTCGTGGGAACCCTTGAAATTGGCTTTCCTTCGTACATATCTGTAATATGTTAGTATTTGTATGGACCATCGATTTTCAGATCCCAACGGGCACGAAAGTCCCAAATGTTTCTAAAGCGTTTTTAGAACGTTCCAGAAACGTTCCTAAAACGTTAAATGTCTGCAACTTTTACGGAACGTTTTATAAACGTTCATTCCATGTTGCAGACATTTAACTTTTAGGAACGTTTCTGGAACATTCTAAAAACTTTTTAGCAACATTTGGGTCCTTCGTGCCCGTTGGGATGAATCAAATAGGGAAGTCAACATTCAGATTGGACAAATACTACCTATACCTCCTTTCTGACAGTTTCAATAAATTTTTTTAAAATAACATCGATTAATTTGGTTAACAATACTTACGAAAGGAATCATGAATTAAATTTATCTGCATAGTGTGATTAATTTACCTACCCAGACAACTAAAAGAAAACTGGAAGTCGACTATGAATGTCCCAATAAATCAATTTTATAGTCAACTTTAAATTAACTTTATAGTCAACATTAAATTAACTTTATAGTCAACAGTCGACTCGTAGTTAACTTACCGGGTCCGGGTTCATAGTCGTCTTTCACAGTCGCCCTTTGGGTTGTCTGGATAGATTCTTAAGTTTATGGTGATCATTTTGTTGTTAATATCATAATATTCTATATATTTTCTGCTAAAAGTTTAAAATAATTTGTCGTATATTGCATCATTATTCACAGACTTTTTTAATAGTTTTTTTTGTTAAATAGCTTATTTATTTTTTTACTTATTTATTTAGTTTTTGCGTCAGTTGTGATAATAATTTTTGTTCATATACAAACATGCTTTTTTTTATTTTAAACTTATTTTAAACTATTCAAAAACAATTTCAACTATTTATATAAATATTTTCATATGAAATTTTCAAAAATTAGTCTACATTGAATAAACATTTTTATATTAGTTTATATATTTATAATACTTTTACTTTTTCTTATAATTTTTTGTATTTTCCTAACAAAGTTTGATAAAAATGGACAGACACATTTTGTGTATTTATGAAGTCCATAGACACAAGACAACATTTACATTCTTACAATGTCACTGCACTTTAAAACATTTCCTATACACCATGATACATATATAACTTATACTTATATCAAATCTTGTTTAAAACTTTTTTGAATCCAGATATTACTGTATTATGTATTACGCAATATGTTAAATAGACAGAAGCTACTTTAGGATTACTTATTTACCTACTTTTTCTCTAAAATATACAATTTGAAATAAAGTATGTTGACAGAATTCAGTAAAATTTGATTTATTAACGTTCTGGCTTATTTTGGATAATGCGGAGCGTATTTTTTGTCTAATTTGATCAGTGTATAATATTTTTCGAAATTTTATTTCCAGGATATGGCATTTTTCACATACTACTTCTGGTGGCTACGATACCCGTCGGTTGGGCGAGCGTACTGGATACCTTGACAGCGGCAACAATTTTACCGTCAGTGGAATGCATTTTTGAACTCACATTTTTTCGAAAAGGAATCTTTGTGACGACTGTATATATGGGTAAACAAATAAATGTTGTGTTCATAGATTTTTGGCAGTTTAAATTTGGCTTATGGGCTTATGACCTACAGTAGCAACTGATGGTAATTGCATTGTTTAAAAATGTCAACATAGCTAAAATATTTTCAAGCGCCCTCTGTGGAAATCATCTTGATTCCCGACCATCGAATGTTCTTCAAAGTTCCCCGTTATTTTTTCTGAATTTTGCACACATTTTCGGTTTTTCTATTTAGTCATATATTTAACATAAAAAATTAAAATTTTTAATATTTTCTTTGAAAATGTATTTTTAAAAATCTCGATGTTAGGGAATCGAAATAATTTCGACAGAGTGAGCTTGAAAATATTTTAGCCATGTTGAAATGTTTAAAGAATGAAATACAATTACCATCAGTTGCTACTCCAGGTCATAAGCCCGCCAAATTTAAATTGTATAATGATTATTATCATAAAGTTGACATTAACAAATAATGCCATTGGAGAATATCAATTGGAATAACTATTACGTGAATGGAGCTAATTTTGTTGATAGTAATATTAACATTTTGCATCTTTAATGTATCGTTAGAATATTATTGAAATAATGTTTAAAAATGACTGTATGCTAAGCTTTTAGTCCGCAACTCGTTTAGAAGTGAGTCATCTTCAGGGCATAATACCTTTTTTTATTATAACATTTAATTTCATTTTCAAAAGGTGTACTAAAAGTGTTCCATTGTAATTATGGATTGAATTAGTAATTTTATGACTTTTTCAACTTCTTGTTTAAATTGCATTCAAATTTTAATAGTTGCAACCCTACTCTCTCAATTCGAAGCAGTGAAAAACTCCCTATTTGAATCAGTGAATGAATACTCACTGCTGGGTCAGTGATGTTCATCACATTCACTGCATAAACGTGTGGAAGTTACACGGGTTCAAGCAGTGAATCTATTTTATTGTCTTATAAAGAAACTTAATTTTACTGCTTTTTCACTACGGCACTCAGTGACTATTAACTGAGAATCAGTAAATTTCCACTGTTTCAAATTGAGAGTGTAACACATTTTCATTTTAAAAATGTAAGCTAAGTGTAATATAAAAGCAGAATATTAATAAATATAAGTAGAACAGGTGTAATATATAACCAGATAATAATTGTTAGTAATATTTTTTTGGGTCGGTTTTAAAATGTTTGAAGATGGCATTTCTTGATCTCGATAAAAAGAAAATATATTGTAATAAAAGGAAATGTTCTATGTGAATACATCTTCCAATAATTCGATATTTTTATTTTATATTTTTTTTTTGGTCTAGGCTGATGTACCGATGCAAAATTGTTCGATCCGCGATGCATCCGTCATGAGTCTGTGGTGGATCTACTTCATCCGCAGTTTGTTTTTTTAATGCAGTGGATTTAATTTTCGCATGCTTTGTACACCAAAAATCTGTTACAAATTTCTTAAAGATTCACTAAAAGTTACATCCGTACACAACATTTAGATAATTATATCCAAAAATAGTTCGGGTTCACCATAGAATACAACATGTATATACTTACAATTAGTAGATCCCCCACAAAGCCGTCACAGATCCAACATGGACAATTTTTGCATGGGGTAGGCAACAAAAATGTGAGCAATTAACTGATAAACATTAATACATGAACAAAAAGACTACAAATTATTTTGTATTAGAAATATTTACGTCAACAAGAGTTGTCATTATGCTTTGTAGTTGTTAAGTGAATTGAAACAATATATAATCATCTTTTAAATTTATTGGTTGACAACTAGTTCCAGGTACAATATTAAAAATTAAATATTTTTCTTTCCACCAATTAAAATCGCTATTACTGTCGTTTTAATAGTCATATGTTTCTCGTAGTCACCGTGATTTATTAGTGTTAAATATTTTTCACAAAGAAGCAGCTCATATCATGGACAGAAATTTCACTTTAAGAGTTATTGTATACTTCCTGACATATAAGCAAGCTAATTCGCATAATTCAGAAACTAGATTATCATAATATAATACGCACAATATAACCGAAACATTTTTTGTGCAGGTATGATAGTCGCTGGTCCTCTATGGGATTTTGTCATTGGAGATTCCGTAACTAGTTACCTAGGTCATAAAACCGTACTTCTAGTCAGTCTTTTTGTAAACACCGTTTGTAATATTTTGTGGATACATACAAGTTCCTTTTATATATTTCTACTATTGAGATTTATTAGCGGATTAATGTAAGTATTTGTAGTTAATTATTTCAAACTACCTTAATTTTTAATTTAACATTTTTTATATCATTTTTTATTTCGGCAATATAAATGTTTATTTTCAACATGTATTTTGTTATTTTAATAAGATGTTATTAGTTAGACTACACGCAAACATATTTGTAACGATTTTGATGACTAAAAAAGTTTTCTTATCCGGAATAGGATCGGAGGGCCCCTTACATCGCTTATGCCCTATTTATCACAATTTCATTCTATAAAATATAAGAAGAATTTTGAAAGATGGGCAGGATTTTTATTTAGCACCGGCAACGTAGTTCCAGCAGGTATTTATTTACATATTAACATTGGTTTGATGTCATATAAAAATATAATGTTGATAAAAACATAATAATTTGAAAATGATGGAATTTGAAAGTGTTAACTATTTAAAACATTAACCCTACTATAATTTATATTTATCGAGATAAACTATAGAATTGCATCTTCATATTCATCGAAAAAAGATGCAAAGACGACTTTAATTAAGTGATATTTTTGTTTTTTTGCAGCGCTAGCATACAATTTCCTACCGTACAGTTCTCCATATACGTTCACGTTATTTAATCGATTTTACGAGCCATGGAGAGTATTTTTAGCAATTTGTGCACTAACACCAATTGTTGGATTTTTCGTGGTGTTTTTTTTACCGGAAAGTCCGAAAGCACTGTTAGGAAAACAACAAAACAAGAAAGCATTACAGCTTATTAAATACATGTATCGCATCAACTCTGGAAAATCTTGGAATTCTTTAAAGGTATTTCAATTTAATTTATCATATTATACGTTTTTTCAAAGTTCTTCTAGAAGACAATAAGTTTCTGTTACTGTGATAAAGTATTCGTAATGGGTAAATAAACGGATTCAGTAAAAATAGATATATTATGCTGATAAATGCTGATTAACTGTGACGTTCCCATTTGCGGGCGTAAAATAGCATTTTACGCCCTCGAAAATTACATGGCTGAAATAGGAGTTCCCCATCTGTTTAACATTCCAGGAATAAATTCGATATTCGGGCGTAATCTTTTATTCTTTATTTAAAACTTTATTTTACGTCTTTAATACGAAAAGTACTATTACATGATATTTAAGAATAATTGTAATATGTTAAAAAAATAATGAGTATCTTACTCAGTAACTAATTTCTTTATATTATTTTCCTGTACGATTCAGTCAAAATGATTATAAATACAAGATCAATTCGTCGATAGTTGAGACTGGGCCTGGAGAAATTCAATGCTAACTTTTTGAACATAACCTAAAACTGTAAAGGCTGAAAATCACACTGTTCTATTTAAATGCAAATTGCATTTCAAGAAGTATTAACTGGACTTATCTTATTCATCAGAAATGTAGTTGAAGACGAATTTAATTACAAAAGTTTTAAACATGGCTAACAAATATCGATAAACCATTATAATTACGAGTATCAATATTATGTTGTCACTCACAAAATTATCATAAATAAATAGTTCAAAATAAGACAAAATTTCATTGTCTGGTCATTGCTACGAAACGCCCGATTGCGAGTCGAGTACCTAATGACGTAACTATTACTTAAAGTCAATTTTGTATGATTATGTATAATATCGTCTGAATATAGTAAAGAAATATATTTAACGTTTTAATGCATGCTACACTTGTAACGAACAAAGTTGTAAAGTTGCATAATATACGAGCTCGCAACAGCGCGTTTCGAAATAACAAAAGATACATTACACGTGCTGTAGAATTTCGAAGAAATAAGTTACCATGCGTGAAAACAGAGACGATGCAATTTATACTTTGGGTTATACAACATTTCTTGTCTACTAATAAGTCGTTACTTACACGTATTTTAACCTATACAAATATCCGCACAAAATTTTCACAAATTCGCGGTACATAATTTATATATAAAGCTTTTTGGATATAATTTGTTTACAATTACTTTGCTATTCAATGATGACCTTGTCCTTGACCTTGACTTTAATTAAATGTTATCGTGACCTTGAGAGTGATAAATTTTAAATAGATTTATTATATTTCCGGTACAAACATGACAAGAGCCGAAAATTTTTACGTTCTACCACAACCCTGACCATGACCTTGAAGGTCATATCAAGGAAACTGTAGGTTGTCATGCAGAACTTGCATTTTTATTACGAATGTCAATTGGGAAAAAGGATGATATATTTATCTTCATCCTGGTGACATTTAATTAAGGTCAAGGTCAAGGTCGTCATTGAATGACAAAATAAAAATAACAAAATTTATATCCAAAAAGTATTTGGTTAATATAATAATAAACACAATATTACTCAGCAGTAATTTCATCACTCTACATTTTTGTTGCGAAAAAGTCTTTAAAATATCAGAAACAATGTTCTTGGTGAGAAATGTCGTGAGGTGAAAAGCCACTAGTAAATCAGCTGTACTGTAAAATTTACCGGTCATTCGTAAAGATGGAACCTTCCGTTCCTCCGAATGTAAATCCCGTGGAAACAACACCCAAGTTGCGTGAATGCGTGAGGAACGTTTTTCCGAAGATAAAACGTGCTTTTTGTCGGTCGTACATCCGCGGCTTGAAGAAAAAGGGAAAAAGAAATGCAGAGCCGTTCTTTCCGCACGTACAACGCGTTTAGATACCCGACCCCGAATCCGACATAATTCACCTCTGCGGATTCTCGGCTGTCTTCTATTTCTATTGTTCTTGCTTTTTAACAGATAAGAGCTCTGCTTCCGCAGCTGAGGACGCAATCACAGGATTTTCGCAAAAAAACCCGCGAGGCCTTCGCCAAAACAAAAGCTCTCTTTTCCACGCCCTATCTCACGCCATTTTCCATTATCGTCTTCCTGCAATTCGGCGCAATGATTGGGTAAGTGCACGTCATACAATAGCTAGTAATCGGCTTTTCGAACGAATTTATATATAGGTATAATAAGGATTTTTCTTTTGCGTTTAACAAAATTTTAGGTCAATTTTAAGCCATTCTATTAGCTCTTTTTTAATTATCTATGTGACTACCCCTGGGTTTAGCATGTCATTTTTTACTTGAGACGTAGTATAGCTGGTGCTACCACGTCACACTAGGTACATGTCAAAAAATCGTATTTCGGGCCGACACTCAAAAAACGGTGACTGTCAAAAAGCCAATGAGTCATAAACCTGTAATATTCACGAAAACAACAATGTCAGCTTTTTAAATGTCGATTTTTCAATGTTTCGAATTTTTTAAATTTGTTTTTTTGACGTGTACCATATCACACTGATAAAATGGTACACTGAGAAAAAAAAGACGTCGATTTTTCGTCATACTGATCATCCAAACAGTTAATCACTTGTGACGCTGAAATGACCTGTCAGTGCAACTAGATGGGTGTTACTTATTACACTATTCAAATGATCTTTTGAAAAACTGATCATTGAAAAATAATGAATAAATTTTTCAAAATATGCGGGCTTTATAAGAGGTTTTCTAATTATTAGCTATGTTTTTTTTACAGAAACACCATAATACTTAACCCATTTTGTCTCAAAATGACCATTTTAATCATTAACTCTGAACAACGTACAATTATCAATTTTCAAGCTCCGAAAAATATGCTAAAGACATCGATTTATGCCATTTAGAAAACGAAAAAAACCGTTTATAACCCCTAATTTTTTAATTGTAAAAGACAAAAAGGTAATTTTGTTTAAAGCGCAACCAACGCAAAATACGACTCGAAATTTAGTAAAATAGTAGAAAATCGAGCTGTCAAGGTCAAATGTCAAAAGTTGTAGCATTTGAGATTGCGAAAGGTGCTTATAGTTGATAATGTCAATTCATAATATTCAAATTAACCCAATAACGTCCAAAAAATAAAAAAAAATTTTACTTTTATATACTCTACATCATACTAACGACCTCTAAATGATCGCAACAATGAATATTTCTTTGAAATTTTCTGGACACTCTAACTAAAAAACTACGATTTTTAAAAAAAATGGTAAGAATGAAAAGTTCTCAAAACTTCTGGAGAAATATCAAGTTTTTTTTATTTTTTAAATGAATTTTTTTTTTTTAATTTTTTCAAAATTGTATTTTATTTTCAAAAAATTCTGAAAAAAATTTAGTGTATTCTCTCATGAATTCTAAAAGCCCATTCTTCTTTGCATTTTTTTCCAAAAGTGGATAGTTTTTAAGAATATTAATTACAAATATTATAGCTTACGATTTTTTTTCTCGAAAACTGTCAACATTTGGAAAAAATGGCAAAAAGCAAAAAATTCTTAGAATTCGTCACAGAATACAGTAAATTTTTTTCATAATTTTTCGTAAATAAATTACAATTTGGACAAAAAATATCGAAATGTCATTTTAAAAAAATCTAATATATCCGTGATATTTATAGAGAAATTCTGAGAACTTTTCATCCTTAGCATTTTTGTAATAAAGCTCGTAGTTTTTTAGTTAGAGCGTCTAGAAAATTTCAGAGTAATTTTCATTGCTGCGGCCATTTTAAGGCCGGTAGAATGATGTAGGGTATAAAAGTAAAATTTTGTCTTAAAAGTGAAGTATTTTATTCGTCATTGTTCAGAGTTTTAATAGAATTCCAATATTCTAAGGGCTCGAAAAAAATTGATAAGAATAAATATTTCCCAATTTTTTAAAAATTATTTTTAAATTCAGCGCCATATTGGAGTTCTTCATGGCTGAAACTCCATTTTGACTTCGGAATCTTAAGAGGGACCTCGAAAACAGTAGGACATGTACATCTCAATTATTGTTAACTTCGATTTTGATGCGAAATACTCGATTGAAATTGAAGCACACGAAGAAGTGTCCTTTGATACACAAGATGCACATTTTTTATTTGCTTTTCTCCCTTAATTCTCAACAGAAAATAAGATTAATATTGATTTGAAAGTGACCAATGAATTTCGAGTACGGTCTTTCAAATTGATTCAAAACCCAACATGGCGCATTTTAAATAAAACAATGAACAAAACTTCCTGTGGTTCGTTTTTTTCTAGAATTTTTTTGGCATCAATAAAGTTGTGCAACGAAGCAAAAGTGCATAAAATCTATGAATTTCAACTAGAAATTCATTTGTTTTGCCCCGAATTAAGCTAACCTCTTCAAAACGTCAATATATCTAATAAATAATCCTTATTTGATCAATTATGAACATTCCTGATGAAAATCATATCTCTAGTGATATAATTGTAAACTGTAGGAATAGGGGATTTTGAGAACATTGATCAGGAATTTGAGGTTAGCTTTTTAAAATTGAGGATGGCGGATCCTGTATCAAAATTCAAATCAAATTAAAAATCAAAATCAAAATTCAAAATGTGTATAACGGGTTTTTGAGGAAGCAAAATTGGACCAAAGAACTAAAAATCATGCTAGGGATATGAATTTCATCAATAATGTTCATAATTGATTCAAATAATTATTTTTCCGACATATTGACGTTTTGATTAAGTTAGATTGGTTCGAAGCAAAACAAAAAAATTTTTAGTGGAAGTACATAGATGTGCATTTTCGGTTGCGAATAGGCAGCGAAACCGCAAGTTTATTGATCCAAAAAAAAAACTGACAAAAAAGAAATAAAAGAAATGTTGTTAATTTTTTATTTCTAATGCGCTTTATTATAAATTCTATGGTTGATCGCTTTCAAGCCAATATTAATTTTATTTCCTGTTGAGAATGAAGGTCGAGAATTAACTAAAAAATGTCCGGGACTTAATGAGTTAAACATAATAATAATAAAAAGAGTTTTTATTTCTGTTTGTTGCGAAAAGTTATCATCCTCTCCATATTGTTGTACATTAGGGTAGAGTGAAATAGTACAACTTTTTAATTTCCTATCGCTTGCGTCTTGGGAGTTGTAGGTTTTATGAGTACAGAAAACTATATGTGAAAGCGGAAATCTGTAGGGCATCTTCAGCTCCGACAATCGCGTTAAAATTCAACATTGTTTTTAAATGAGGAAAATTTTCTTTTTGTATTTTTAGTATTTTTTGGCGTATGTACAAACACAAAAATATATCTACATAATTTGTTCAGGATATCTTTTCATAAATTTTTGGCAGAATTATTACGAATTGAATTTGAGTCATTTTTGCTTATCCAATATGTAGATGAACGACAAATTTTTATTCCATCGCAATATGTGCGAAAAAAAGGAATATGATGTTGAATAGCGTGAGAATGTTTAATTTTCTCCCTTTGATTTGGAAACAATTATGCAAAAATGTTTTTCGTATTTAACTTTCAATAAATTTCAAGTAACAAAACTTTTATTTGAAACTACGATAAATCTGCTTTAAAACGTTCTTTTTAATCCAGAAATGCTCATTTTAAGACAAAGATTCTCGATTTTCAGAACTTTATGAGGTCATAATTTTCGGATGAATTCGATTAGAAATCAAGAAAGAAAAGGGGAAATTCATAAAATGTTTAATATTTTTAGCAAAAATGACTCACACTCAACTTGGAATAAATGTTCCGAAAAGAGTAGACCGAAAATTATTTCGTTTTCTTATGCTTTTTATCAAAAAAAGACGTGAAAAAAGAAACTGTTTAAATTTTTTATATAGATCTAAAAACATCGCCATAATTGATTTGTACATGACAAAAGCGCAATACTGACACCGGAATTTTAAAGAGATACCGAGAACAAAAAACTTGTATTAAATTAGCCTGAACAACATTATGACTTTTTAAAGTGTTTTGTTTATTTTCTAAACTTTACTATTACATAATTATTAAAATTATTTTATTCAGTAGTACTCAACGTTTTGATCACTATTGGAATATAATTTGACCTGCAATTTTTTTCTTACATTTTAATCAGCTTGTTTTTAAATTTATTATAGTTCCAAATATAACATAAAATTCTTTGAAAATAGATCGTCATGCTAATAAAATACGAAATATTTCTGACTAATAAAAATTAACATTAGTAATGACATATATTCTTATAAATGCTTGAAATAATCAGGAAACTTTAATAACTATTTACATGTGAGAATACGCTTTCAATATATATTTAAGTGCCAATTTAATGCAAAATTGATACAAAATGAAAGCATCTAAAAGCCGGGGTTACGAAGGCTATATAACGATACCTGATTATTACCAGACCGTAGCTTACGCGATATAACTTACCTTCATCATAACTTCAGGATTGAGATGTAAACTAGGATCGAAAACAAATATGTTTACAATCTCAGCGGTAAACATATACAACTTTGTAAATGTAATAGCTTATCAAGCTTTTTACAATCTTGATATAAAATATTAATGCTAAATATTTCCTTTCAAATTGCAATCCTTTGTTTTTCAGAATTCCATAAAGTCAATAAAAAGTAAATTATTTACCATTTTATTTCACCAATATTTCTGTCTGTATTTATATTCTGTGATACAGTAGAGTCCCGGTATATTTGCGTCTTGCTACATTTACGTCCCAGCATATTTACGCAATTCCGTCTTGTTACATTTGCTTGCGCCGCTCTCTGTTTCCCCTACCTTGCGTGCTGCAGTATGGGGCCTGAAGAGAGTGGGAGATGCGGCGCTGCCCTTCTTTTGACAAATATAAGGAAACGGGAGGGCAAGGCGAGGAACCGATCGGGCAAATATACCGGGATTCTACTGTACTAGTAACTAGTCACATATGATTACAATCTAAGGCTTCGCATTAGTATTTACTAATTAAAAAGTAACAGCAACAATTATTCTTGTTATCAGTGCAACAAAATTGAATTTTAATATAATAGTATATATGACAGATAAATGTTACTTTCAGGTTCAACGTCATTCGATTATGGATGCCTCAACTTTTTGTTATTTTGAACAATTTCAATTCATACATTATGTGGGCCTCATATGCGTCTAACGTAACTTATACGATGTGTGGAATGTTAAATCCAGATGTCACTATAGAATATGCTGAAATTGCTGATCCAAATTGCATACCGGTTTGTAGTAAAACAACAGATTACATATATAATTATAATAGTCATCACACATTATTTTCATTTTTTATTTCTAGAAATGATTTGTGTTTGTTAAGTTTTTTTGTTCATTTTCAAACTTCATTATCAACAGAAAAATTGATTACTGTCGACTTGAAAGTGCTCTTTTCATTGATGAAGTCAAAATTTCATTTAAATACTTTCTAAAACAAAAATGGCGGCTTTTCAATAGAAACAAAATTTGAACTTTGTTTTTTTTTTTACGAAGTTTTCATATTCCAGGTTTAAACCAAAAGTACATAAAATTCGCAAAGATTTTAAACAGATTTTTTTTTCGTCTAAAATCACCCTAACCTCAACAAAAATCTTATTATGGTTACCTACATCATATATAAACCGGTTGCATCCATCCAATCTAGAATATGTATAGCTTCGTTCATTAATTTGCGCGTATCCGTTTAGTTAAGTCATCCTAGTTATTTAAGCAACTGTATTTTTAAGTTTGTAATTCTTTTTTACTATGTATTATCTTGAACCTAGCCATAAGGTAACGCGAAGTTTATCGCAATCGAGGGCTTAAGCAATAAATAAATATAAATACATATATAACTGATCAAACCGAAAGGAACCACAGCATCACAAACTCTTCTCGAAGTCAAATTTTTCTAAGAAGTGATACACGTATATTTTAATCTGCAGAGGGCCGCAATTTTACAAAGAAATTTTATATTTTAAAATAAGAATTTTATTGTCCTTATGAAGTCAACATGGAAAAATAAATCCCCAAATCGGAAGTAGCTTTAACCCATTAATGCCCAAGAGGACACAAATTTCACCATGATTTTCGGGATATTTCTTGACATTAAAAACCAATTAAAAAAATGTTAGACAAATCATTCTCGATGTAAAATTGACCGCCCTTTCAGATTCTCCGATCAAAATTTGGATACAATTAAAGTGTAAAAAGTTATTTTCAAAAATATTAATTAAAAATTTTTTTAATTAATATTTTCATGACAGGAAAAGTCACTGGGTCAAAGCCTTAAAATAACGTGTCTTTAATGTCTGAGCTATAAATATTCGTAATAATATATGGAAAAATTAAAGAGGGCGGCTCCAAAGTGGCGACTAAAATTTTTTTTTTTATTGTAAAATGTTAGCTTAGGGTACCAAAACTTATTACCCATAAATTTTAGTGGTCTCCGAATAATAATTTCAAGTTATTTTTAAAAAAAAATTAATTTTGCTGATCCAATATAGTGGCAAACAATTTTATATTTTTTTAAATTTTCATGCAAATTGCTATAAGGTGTTTTCTTAGGTCGCTGGTTATGAAAATGAAGTCATTTTTAAAAAATTCAAAATGGCGGATCCAATATGGAGGCCAAAAATAAAAAATTTCATTTTATTTTTATGAAACTTAGTAAATCGGGGTTTTGGGGTATTTAATTATGAATACGGATTAATTTTTTGAAACTTGAAAATTACGGATCCCATGTCGCGGTCAAAAATAAAAAATTTTATTTTACTTTTATGTAACTATTCATCAATGCAATATATAACTTTGACTATATAAGTTTTCGAATGAATCTCCTGCGTCAAAAGTGCTTACGCGTCGGTTGTGCTGGAAAAGTATTGTCCTATAGTCGATTTTCAAAAATGTTTAAAATTTTAATTTTCAAAGGATAAAAAGGTCAATCTTTCTTTGCCGTTACAAAAAGTGAACTTTTTTTAAATTATAAATCTAAATTATCGGTATTTTCTCAAATTTAAGAATTTCGAAATGACACAAAATGGAAATTACAGACAATATTTTTATTAGCAAATGTATAAAAAATAAATTAAAAAATGTATAAAGAAAATAATAAAAGTTAAAAACCACCCTAGGTCTATTTTTAAGAAAAATAATAAAAGTTTTTAAATTTTGTCCGCCATTCTGCATCCGACATTTATAATTTTTTAAAAATAACTCGAAATTTGTAATCGGAGACTCCAAAACCCTGATTTTCCCAGTTTCATTAATATAAAATTAATTTTTGTATTTTTGGTCGCCATATTGGATCTGACATTTTAAATTTTTTAAAAAGAACTGGGAATTCATACTGAGAGACCCCAAAAACTTATGGGTACTAAGTTTTATCAAGATCGGATAATTTTTGAAGATTTGGTACACTAAACTAATATTTTACAGAATTTATGTACTGAAAAATCGCTAGTTTTAGTTTTGTAAAAAGGTAATTTTGCGCCCTGATTTGCGGGTGTAAAATGCTGATTTCACGTCTACTGCATCAAAAAATAATGTTTGAAACTCGGACAGGATTCGTCGTCTTTCGCATTCTGTCATCGGTGCGTAAAACCCCATTTTACGCCCGTGATACAAAATAACTGTTTGGCTGCGCCAATCAAAGTAGCACACTCGAAATAGTAGATTCGGTCACTTTTGAGACAATATTGATCCTGTTTCCTGTTGAGAACGAACCACGAAAATCAACAAAAATATGTAACTCTGGAACTTAATGAGTTAAATATTAATTTCTTCATTCTTCAATAGTTTTAGAATAATTTATAAAACCCGATTTTGTATAATCGTTTTTTAATTATGAAAATGTAATCAATTTTTCTGAATTCAAGTTCTTTATTATCATTCCAAACTACAATAAAAACATGTCGTTTTTTTTCAAAATATTGTTCTGAATTTTTTAATTTATTTTTTACATTATTAAATTATGTATACTTTATATATTATTGATAATCATTTTTATTATTTCGAAAATTCCTACGAATTTTGTAAACAGTTGTATAATGTTTTTCGTTATTGATTTTTATTGTTTAAAAAAAAAGTCTGTATTTACCATATTTCAAATCGTCATAATCATATATATTGTTTTCAGACACACATCGAGCCGATGGTTTATTACAAATCAGCAATTATAGTATCTTCGACTCTTGCCATAGCATTTATTAGCGATATAGCAGCTGTCACAAGAATAAGAAAAAAATTAGTGATTGGTGAGATTAATAAATAATCGCCGTTATCTAATGTATAATAACAAAATTCTACGAAATTATACACTTGAAAAATTTCAAGTCCACTCAGAATTTAATTAAAATTTCTGAAAATTTATTATTTTGGCATTTCTGTTACAGTCGGGGCACTCTTAATAGCAGTACTTTGTAGTGTGGGAGTGAATTGGATGAGAACAGTCCTGTACATGCTGATAGGATGTTCCGCAGTGTCTGTAACGACGAAAACCGCATGTAACATTATTATATCGGCGAACGCGAAAGTCATTCCTGCTTCGTTAAGGTAACACAATTAAAAAGCATGTTCCACGTTATGAAATTTCATTTTTCGTCACGCTAAAATTGAAATAATTACGTTTTAACATTTTTGCAAATTAGACTTTCGAAATTGACTTAATGAATTTTAGTAATGAATTTTCTCGAAGATGAAAAGCTGTTTTTGAAATAATTAAATGTTGTTCAAACAGGCCGACAGCAACTAGTCTTATCAATATCTTTGGGAATGTGGCTGTTGTTATAGGAAACTTGATATTTTCCGCTCTTCTGGCCACAGAATGCCTCGTTGCTTTTATGGCCTTTGGATGTTTACTGTTGGGTAAGTAAACGAGCTTTTCATGCCGCAACACGGTATAATATTTTATACTCGTACTTTAATTTAATATCTACACCACCTTAATTGCATGTTTCTTTTTCCACAGTTTGTTTCGTCGTTTCGTTTTTCCTGCCTTGTAGGCATGTGTCCGTCGTCGATGAAGCCACCAAAGATACGTATCGAAGGAAATCTTTCGACAAATTCTAAACCCGTATGTATATTAGAAAAAAGTGTCAAGCGATAGGTTAAATTTACGAAAATATTTTTTGTACTATCTACGATTTATTTAGTGTATACTTGTTATCTTTCGTATTTATAATACTGCTTCGATTATGCGCAAAAAAGATATTTTTTACGTCGATTATTGTCCGTGTCATTTTCAAATTCAAGTTTAAATATGGTGCTAAAATGCTCGAAGAAAAAAATATTTATTCTTTACGTCAAAAAATATTCTAGGAATATTTTGATTTAGAACAGTGTTAAACATTTCGGGTATCCGCAGTGTATTTTTTAAATACATTTATTGGAGTATCCTTCAAATTCGTTAAAAATATAATATGCTTGTATTCTTGTGGAATATTATGTATGTTATATATAGTATTATTATCTACTTAGTATTTATTGTTAAGTAGCGTTACAAATTAGTGAACATATCTTTGTGTTTTAAGTTTAAAAAATATTATTTTTATACATCATTAAATATATGGGACACATACAAAACTTTTACGACTACCAATTAATTGTTCGTCAGAAGGTTATTTAAATTTTTATAATTTTATGAAACTTGTCACAATAAACTATATCAAATAAACATAAACACCTTCTTGTAACTTTAAAAAATTGGAAATTCAAGTTAACTTTTGTATTTTTCTAACGATATAGTGAAAATTTCCGTCACTTTTTTCATTTTACTATTTGAGTTATTTGACATATTAAAAATCTCATATTTTTCAACAAGAGACATGAAGGATGATGACGTTGGGTGTTTGAGACACTTTTGAGTTAATATTGCATGTAAATATATCTTAGACACAAAAAATAATTATCAACTTCATAGGTACTTTTAATTATATTAATTAGGCGGTAATTAAATAGGTTATAGTTACTCGACGTAAATGAAAATCTCTGGGACATTAAAAAAATGTTTGTTGTAAGTACACATGTCAATAAAAATATATTTGTGAAGAAAGTTAGAGGTAAATACGAATTTTATACGACTTATGTAATGTACAACGAATAGTAGAAATTACTAGTAGTATTATTATAGTACATACTTTTTAATCAAGAATACATCAGAAAATATATTTTAATATATGATATGAATGTACAATAATTAGCATAAATTTACAGTTCTCGAACATATGAACGATTTGAGTGTTGACAATAGGTTAATTACGAATTTCAGAGTAAATAATAGAATTTGTTGTCATAAATTGATATTTCGAATGTCAATGTATGTCGTTATTAATTTATCACCTGATTTAAGGTGATTTTGGTATTACTACATACGGCATACAGTATAAGTAGTTTTAAAATATTGACTTATTACGTGTCTGCATTATATTTTATTATAAATAATGTAACTTTTAAAGTTAATTGTAATTTTCGTATTCGCATATTTACGTAAACTTACGCCTCAGATGTAATTACTAAATCGTATAGTGTGACGTAGTTTTAATACAGGCAGAATTATATATTCAAAATAACGAAATGTAATACGGAAATAAAGTTATTATGAGTAAGTATATAATGTATTAATTTAATTCCTGTTCTAAATCGGATTTTTTTTTCAAATTAAGTTAAATATTTATGTGGTATACATAAACAATCTCTCAGGTTTCTTACACCAATAAGCAATTTTTAGTATTACATATTAAATTGCAAAGTTTTAAATTGCATCTTCAAGGTATCTGGTTATCAATTAAATTATAATAAATTTTTTTATTTTTATTTTTTATGCGACATTTTTTAATAAAAACAACATGACTTAAAAAATCGAAATACACAATATTTTCAACCGCTTTTGAACAAAATATTTTTAATCCATAAAGGAAAAGTATATGGGGGATATTTTTTTCTGATTCTACATCGAAAATAAGCCGATACTTTTTTTTTGTTTGTCATTTAACTAAAGATAGTAAGGCTATAATTTTTAAAATTTTAACCTGATATTGTCAAATATGAAACGCAAAATTGTGTTAAAGCTATTGTAGTTATAAAAAAAGGAAATTAAACTTAAAAAGTCATTTTTTAATAAAATGGCCTATTTTAATTTTGATGATTTTTTAAAATGTAGATGAAAATAGGCCATCTTATTAAAAAATTACTTTTTAACTTTAATTTACATTTTTGGTGTGATTTCATTCGGGTCAATCGATTGAATACATGAAGCTATGATTTTGAAAAATAATCGACTGTAGTAGGCATTTTTGAGCCACAATTTTATTTTTTACAATAATTCTTCCAAAATCACGATCTTCTATCGCAAACATTTTTGACGCGATATTTATAAATATTTGCGGTATTGTAATGTTGGAAAATAAATTTAAAAAATCCTGATTTTTGTTCAATAAATGCTGGTGATTTGGTTGCTTTTAAATTTGTGACATTTTTGGATACACTGTTCGAGAGAGCAGGTTTTGAGATATATAACGTTAATTTTTAAAATTATTTTCACTGTATTTTACTAATAAAAAGTACTGTCAAACTAATGAAACGTAATGCGACCATAAAAACTTATTACTGCCGAAGCAATCTAAGTAATCCCAGTTAAGTTTTTTTCCCTTAGAATTTATGTATTTATTGAATGTTTATATCATAATGAACAAGAAAAGAGTAAAAAGGATTTTCCATGCGGTCAGTTCGATATAAATCGAGGTTAAAATATCAAAACATTGATTCTTTTAGAACTTTACGAGTCACAATAAATCTGAAACCGACGGGATACAAAATTTCTGCTAGGACTAAGATGAAAGCTTAAAACTTGAATTTTTCGACCCAAAAGAAAGGTCGCTGCTAGGGAGAACTTAATTTACCAACCACCTTTTTATTACGATAAAACTACACTGTTAGAATTTTTTTCGGAATTTTCTGAAAACGTAACTGAAGTTTTTTACTGTGACCGTTTGAAAAAAATGTTGTTACAATTTAGTAATTTTTTAAAACGATAGCAGAAAAAAGATTCAGTTATATGCTGCAAATATTCTGTATCAGTTTAGTGATTTTTAGTTACTATAAGAGAAAAATGTAAGGGGAGTAAACATTTTCTTGACTATTGGTTAATCTAGATTTATTAATATGTTTTACATACGTGTATAATTATTGAGTGTATATATTAATAAACATAACTTGAATTAATTTGCATACAACATATTATTAAATTAAATTTAATGAAAGATACATGATCAGCAGTTATGGAAAATTATATTGTCATCGTAGACATTAGAATTTTACAATATTCATATGACGCGTTTCATACGCTACTGCTGCTTGACCAAAGAAGGGATGAAAATCCCACTTCTACAACGGGATGCACAGGCACTAAGTGTATCACATGTCGCAGCCGCATCTGGCGGCTAGAAATCAAACTAATGTCCCCTTAGTTATCTGATTTCATCTCAGATTGCTGTCACAGTTTCGTAATTTTCTGGAAACGTTACGTAGTTTCTTTCTGTTACAGAATTTAGTAAAATAACATAAAAGCATCCGAATTTTCCGAACATTTATAACAGTGTAGTTGAACTATTGCGACAACTGATACAATAGTCACTCCATTATTTTTTAGATTCCCTACTTTGCAAAATATTTTTATAAATATTCCTTTCTGTACCAATAGCATACTAAAAATATAATAATATCATACCTAAGATTAAATTTGTAATCAGCGACTCCCAAATCCCTGCAGTAACAAATCTCTAACGAATTATCTTGAAAAAATGTCGTCACCATATTTGATCCTCCATTTAGAATCAACAAAATTGCAGAAATGACACGAGATTTGATATTGAAAACTTCCATAGAATTCGCATCATTTAAAATTTAGTCCGACCTTTTTTAAATTTAACTTTTGATTCATAGTTAAAAATAAAAAGAAACTATTCGCGGAGAACCATTTTCTATCGGTTGTCGCAATTCCAGATATTTTTACTACAATAAAAAAAGTGTGGTTGGCAAATTGAGTCCTCCAACTGCCGGCACTGACTTTGCATTTTTTACTTGAAAAAATTAAGTTCTAAACTTTCATTTCAGCCCTATTAGAAATGTTGTCAATGGTGGATATTATTTTTTTGCTATGACTCAAAAAGTGATAAAAATGCAATTTTTTGACACTTTAAGCTCAGTTTTTATGGAACTATTAGTAACCAAGTGTTATAAATCCAATTTTTGGATTAGATTGACTGCATCTGGCAGTAAAAATCATTTATGGTCGCAATATATTTGCTGATGAAATAGCTTTTATTGAAAATAAGCTATACCCGATGCTGAATTTAATCTTAAACATTTATATATTAATTTATTTACTTAACTGTTTATGTGAATCACGTTTGTAATACTGTTCGTAATGATTGGAAATATATAGTAAGATTAGGCATTTGCGTGATTTTATATTTTATTGAAGACATTTTTAACTCTAATAACTTTTCTAAGAATTATCTTTAGATCTATAAATATATTGTAATTAACCGTTTGAGAGAAATTGAAGACGAACTGTTACCTTTTTCCACAGAGGCTTACCTTCTGACATGCACAAAAAAATCCTTGGGAATGTTACAAAGTAAATTTTGGGCACAGGCTCATAGAGGTAAGACAATATCCATTAATAAATTCTAAAAAAAAAATACTATATTTGTTGTACTTTTTACTGCCTGAATAATAACTTTTATCAGATATAATGCACGATTTCCAAGAACACTTTTTATCATGCAATTTTTATGAACAATTTAAAACTAAAAATGCTCATTAATATAGTTTCAAGCCAACAGATTTTTGAAAAATTATCATACATATCGGGATCTCTTCTGATTCGTTAAAATTTCAAATTCGAAAATGACGGATCCTGTTTGGCGCAGCTAATATTATGACTGGCCAATTTAAATGTTATATAAATTGCTAGATAACAGTTTTTGAAATCACTGATGAGGATTATAAAGTTTATTTCAAAATTACAAATGGCGAAACCTACATGGCGGATTAATTTTTAGTTTTAAACAAATCTTGTTATGACATTGTAAGACCAGGTTTATTAGTAATACGAAATACCCCCAGAAATTAGAATAGAATATTCTACAGTTTTTTTAAGACTAGTCCGCCATATTGGATCCGTTAATTTTAATTTTGAAATTTTAGTATCAGACTCCCAATCATCATTATCAGCGATCCCAAAAACACTAATTTACCAATTCATATTGAAATCGAACCAAATATTTAATTTTTTGTTCTCTTACCTACCTTTGGGAGCGACAAATGTAATTTTTAAACAAAAGTCGTTTTCCTGTACTTTTTCTCAGATTGGTCAATATTTTCATTTTGGCAGTTTAATAATCACTATTTGCATATTTATTCTAAAAGTATATTTTTTTGACTTATTTATAAACCATGAATTGTTCCTTTTTTGCGTGTTTATGAGATATCGTAGTAGCTGGCCACCTGTAAAACATATACCGTAATAAACATGCATGTAAATATTGCCTATTAAATTACCTATCAAATGATACTTTGCATCATCCTAAATACGAAATTCAAGGAGAGATATGATACACTGAAAAAATCCTCGTCGCTTCGCCCCGCTTTCCCCTAATATAAAACAGAGTAAAAAAGGGTTGACAAGCAATCTTTCTGATTCAATATAATTATGTTATTTATTTAAGATCTTATCGACAATCGGTTTCGCTGTTGAATCAACAATGTTGATAGAGGAAAAAGTTGGGGATCATCTCAAAAACCCGGCAAATCGCAAAACAGACACTTCAAAAACCATGTACATATTCCGAAGATGTAATTAATGATCAAATTCTAAATGTGCTTAATAAAAAATCCGGGGGTCAAACTGATTTGACCTTCAAGTGACCTACAAAATGAATCTCTTGGTCAAACATTTTTGACCTTGAAATTATCTTCCGGCGGGACCTCAAGGACGGCGAGCCGAGATCGGTTTTGTCATGTAGTCAATGCACCAATCGGAGGTGTCTATATTTTGAAATTTCGGGATTTTGAATGTCTGCATTTTGAAATGTCTGGTTTTTGAAGTGTCTGTTTTGTGATTTGTCGGGATTTTTAGGTGCACTCACAAGTTGTACTCAGTAGGCTATTTTTATATGGGGATTTTTGACAAAAAAACTATTATTTAAATATCAATATTTTGCCAATTTTGCTTTTAGTGATTTTTATGAAAAAGTTACTGATCTTAAGTAATAATTCGGTTCGAATATAAAGGAAGCAAAATATCACTTTCTCTACTTCAGGAGCAAAATAAATTTCTCACACTCTAATGACAAAATAGTACTTTGCTCCCTTGTTGCAAAATGTATTAATTCCACTTCTCGAAACAAACAAAATTGTTAGAGAAAACCATTTTTTGGACTTTCACCGACTGTAACAGGAGAAATATGCATTGTTGATAGAAGCGTTCTACTTTCATTCAAACTTGATCGAAGACCATCGTGTCGAGATATTTTTTAACTTAATTTACTGAAGATAGAAAATTAAATCAATTAAAAAAAAGAAAAACCTTAAACGAAAGATAATATATCCCCATAAGGAATAAACAGTATTCCATAGTATCAAAACTAATTTATAATACTACTATTTAGGGACAACTCCCAAAGTATCTAACTCCTACAATAATTAGTAACTCATATCATAATGTTTTATCACTGTGCCATACATCAACATCATTACGTTTAGTTTAATGACTATGATGTAATTAATAATAATGACCTCTAACACCATAACTTGTTCATTTTTTAGGTTCATTATGTCCTTCATATCACGTTGTGCTACTGCTGAAACAAAGTATCAGATTATCACCCAAATCGGTAAAGGAACATATGGGTAAGTTTGTACATTACACATTTTCTGCGAATTTCTAAAGTGAATATATTTTTTCACAGGGTTGTTTACAAAGTTATGGAGAAGGCAAATCCGTATAAATATTATGCTATGAAGAAAATTAATTTTATTCGAAGCGATAAACAAGTAAGTACTCAACTTTAATTAATATAAAAATATAGCATTGAATGGAATTGATCGAATATGGTAACTCTTAGATGTCGAAATTCGAGAGAAGAGAAATTGATTGTTTACACTCAGCTAGGGGCTGCGAAAACATTATACATTTTTATGAAGTTTGTCGAGCGAATGGTGAGTTTCATTAAATTGAAAATGCACTTAATGAGACTTTCACAATGAAATCAAGAACTAACATGCATTTACTTTACCAGATGGAAAAGGTTCGTTTTATCTCATACTGGAATATTGTGATTATAATTTAGAGAAACTGTTGAGGAACATAGGTTTTCATCTTGCACAGATAAAAAACATCTTTAAACAAATATTAAATGGATTATTTTATCTTCATTATAAGAAGCGGATCATTCATCGGGATATTAAACCAGCCAATATTTTAATAACTAAGCATGGTGTAGTGAAACTTGCAGATTTTGGACTTGCTCGAAGTTACTGCTCTTTAGACAAAGGCGAAAGTTTCCACGTGATATCATTTCATAATGAAAACTGGAAAGACGTAACTCTACAAGGATATACAAATAATGTAGTTACTCTTTGGTACCGACCACCAGAATTGTTATTTGGTGGCACATTTTATGGGAATTTAATAGATGCATGGAGTGTCGGATGTGTATTGGGAGAGCTTTTTACACGGTAAATTTACGTTAATCCATCAAAAATAGTAGCTTTTCAATTTTTCTGAAATCCACAGTTATATCTATTACATATTTAATTAGAAATACGTAAGCAAGCATATTTAATTGAGTGCCCGGATGCAAAAACGCCTTAGCCGATCGGTCTGATTCATGGTAAGTAGTATGCATCCGGGCCCGTTGACACAGCTTTCATTTGTATTCTGCTATGTAAGTCCCCTAAAATATATTTGCAAATGATTGTTTCATAATTCGATATAATACTTACTCTTTTCAATTGAGTTTGTTTGATCTATTCATTTTACAGAACGGCAATATTACCAGGAATGAATACACGTAGCCAAGTAGAATTAATAACTACATTATGCGGCTCTTCGTATGAAAGTTGGCCAGAAGTGCAGAATCTGCCACTCTTCAGCAGGTACAAACCGATAATGGGAAGACCTTCAAAGGTAAATATATCATTTTTAAGGTGTCTTTTATTATTAAATTATCATTGCAAACTCATTTTTAGATCAAAGAACGACTCGGCAAACACGTAAAAAATGCAGAGGCCATTGATTTAATAGAGAAACTATTGACATTAAATCCTTTAGCTAGAATGGATATTCTTGAAGCTTTGGATCACAATTTTTTCTGGACTGATCCGATGCCTTGTCCTAACGATGCTATTTTAAACAATTTAAAAAAATATACGCACAATGGGATCACAACGTAAAAAGGACCACAAATCTATTTATGGAATACTGATGTCGTTGGATAATGCAAGTATCAAACACAATTGTTCCTAAGTACTCCTGAGAATTTACATTGAAGAGGTGTTTAAATATAGATTACTCAATGACACTAAAAAAGACTTTGCATAATTCGGAATTAAAAGTTCCGATTAGTACATTGAAGACCAAAAAAAGGTTATCTTCAATCTAGATCGTCAATTTATATGTTATGAATTATATTTATGTGATAACTACTAATGACTCTCTATGTAAAGAAATATTTATAACTATTCTGACAATAAGTTATTTTTTTCTACAATACTTTTATGTGTGAGAAGGAGAGAGTGCGTAATACTTATAAGCACTCTTGCTAGGTCGTTTTACTTTATATGTTATTCTTTTAACTCAATGACCTTCATTTTATCTACTTTTTATTGTATTGATAATTGCATGCAGTATTTTGCCTGATGCACACTTTTTTGATATAACATTATATGAATATACTAATTGTATTTTGATAACATGAGCAAAGAAATACATAATGTTCAACAGTTAATTTCTGACTTAAAAATATTTTTTTCCCTGGCATATCAAACATATTTAGGATTATATTGAAATATATATCAATTTTCGTCTTAAGGTGTCTATTCTAATTAGAATTTTCAAAAAATCGATTTTTTGTTTTTTACATTTTTTGAAAGTGAAAATGAACGTTACGAAGAAGAGGAAGGCATAATGTATGGTGCAGGCAGGATTAAAAACAGGTAATATTTTTTCACGATTTTTCTTTGAAAAAAGTTTTAAACGCTTTAAAAAGGGAACAGAACTTACTACGTCCTCATCGTTATTTCCGGGTAACGGTAAAAGTAAGATAGAAGGTGCTTTTGATCTTGATATGACCTTCGAAAGGTCAGGTCAAAAAAGTGCCATCATTTAAGTGCCCAATGTCAAAAAAAAAGGTTTTGCAGTAAAAATTGCGGTTCACCAATAAAAAATGAGTTTTGACCTTCAAACAACCTTAGAAATTGACAATCAAGTTCAGCCAGTCAATGCGATCATCAATTTTATAATTCATTGAATTTCCGGAGCAATATTATGTTACCGTGAAAAATACGTCATTTTAGAAAAAGTACGTCAGATCATTTTGTAGACATTTAACCTTCATTTTTGACCTTTTCAAGGTCGCATTGTCAATTTGATGTGAAACTAGTGTTGGCGTGGTGCCTCGCTCGCTCAGAAACTTCGACCCAGTAGAGAGTCGGCTATTTCTTAATACTCGTTTGTTTACTAACTGCTTTCAATTATATTATAAAATTATATTGATATTTGAGGGTCCAATCATATTTAGGTCCAAGTGGCTTCGATTATATACAGGGTGTACGAAAAGTCCCGGGACGGTTGAATAACTTTCAAAAGAATAAAAATTTCAAAAATCGCCGAAACACGTGATTCGATTTTTCAAACAAGCTATCTTTTTAGGGGGGGTTTCGGCCCCCCAACCTCAAGGGGGGCAGGGGGCACGAGGGGGGCCAAAAATCTTAAATGGCAACATGGTTTGAGTGGGGGCTCATTTGAAAGGTATTTTCGAGACGAATTCAGATCACTGGTCATAGAGGGCGCTGCGATCATTTTTCGGAGAGAAACAAGTAAAAGAGGTTTTCAATGTAACGTTCAGAAACGGGTTGACACCCGTTTAAGAATATTGTTTTACACGATTTTAAGTTTTTTAAGTTTCTTAAGAATATTGAATTACACGATTCGGCGACTTCGAAATTTTCATTTTTTCAAACGTTAGTACGTCTAAGATCTGAAAAAGTAAAAAATCTCTGCGAAAAATGATCGCAGCGCCCTCTATGACCAGTGATCTGAATTCATCTCGAAAATACCTTTCAACTGAGCCCCCACTCAAACCATATTGCCATTTAAGATTTTTGGCCCCCCTCGTGCCCCCCGCCCCCTTGAGGTTGGGGGGCCGAAACCCCCCCTCAAAAGATAGCTTGTTTGAAAAATCGAATCACGTGTTTCGGCGATTTTTGAAATTTTTATTCTTTCGAAAGTTATTCAACCGTCCCGGGACTTTTCGTACACCCTGTATGTTAAAACAACATAGTGTTTCTTATATGTATGAAAATTGAAAATGAGCATTTGCAAAACTTCGACCCCGACAACAGGCCAGCCGAAGTATTAATAAATAAAAGTTGCAAAACACTTACTTCAAGCACTTGTATTGTAATAAACTATTCGATGCATATTACATGTTTACAGTGTTTTACTAATTACTGTCTGTATCATTATGATCTTATATATACAATATATATACATATAATTCGTCAAAGATATCTTGAAAGTGTCGAAAAGATCTCTGACGGATATCTTTTAGATACTATAAGACATCTTTTAGATATATCGAAATAGTTATTTTCGTATCAAGGGCGTAAAAGAACTTATGCGCCCGTAGGTGATCACCACGCAAGGGACTGGCGAAGACTACCCCTGAGGGATAGGGGGTCGAAACGTCGAAATTTTATGAAAAACTATAGGGTAATTTGAAGTGACCAAATTCAATACTTTTTCAGACAATAGTCATAAGCATTTTAACCCAGTTTTTATGGCATTATCGTTGACGTTAGGAAGAAAATGGATACAACATTTTTTGTAGAGAATTTCATGCTCTATCTTTTTTATTTGAAACATTTTTTAATAAAATTTGTATTTTTCAAAATAAATGCAAAAAACTACGAAGAAACCTAATTGGGGCTAATTTTTTTTAGTAATGGACGGATGGATCTGCGCCAACATATAATCAGATCTAAGATATGCCAAGACGCGTATTTAAAAAAAATGTATGTCAATACGCTTATCTGTTCGCGAGTTATCGCGAGACAAAAAAACGGGACGTACGGACCACGGACACAAATTTTTTGATTTTTGATTTGGGTTCCTTAGGGTCTGAAACGCCGACATTTGATGAAAAACTATAGGGTAATTTTTATGCCCGAAGTGACCAAATTCAATACTTCGTCCAGACTTGGTCTGGGTCGAAGCAACTTTCCGGTCTTTCGATTGCCGAGGTCGAAAAAGGGTCTTGTCATTTAAAATTACAATATAAATAAGTTTGATGGTTGAAATAATCAGATTATAATAAAAAATAAGAAATTAATAATATTTATATACATACAATTTTAAATCAGATTTAAACATATTATCTCTGGTTCGAAGTTAACGAATTTGATCCTTTGAATTTTTTAAGATTTATGAGAGGCTGACATATCAAAGATCTGATTACGGTCAGTTTCAGTGAAAATTTGAGATATTGATTCTATTGTAAGGCATTTCCTTCGTCTGGTATTTTTCTATGAATGCTCATGGATTCTTTTCAAATATGTTAGTATCTGGATAACATAACAAATATTATATAATTAAATTTAAAGCAATGAAAAACAAGTGGAATATTTTTCAGTTTTTTTAATGCTGCATACTCTCGTTGTCATTCGATAGTCCAATAATTGACAAAAATCCCACTCTCACCTCGTGTATGTTCCCATGCTCTTGTAGTAGTGTAATCATTTAGAAACATGCATTGTGTGCTGTTCTATAGATCTCTCATATTTCGCAGTATGTCACGGAATGTCGTGCAAATGGTTCAAACTGTGATAGCGAGATTCTTTTAAACTCGCGTTTTTTGCTCTCTTATAAAATTATTCATTTTCAGAAGTTTTTTTACGTACGCTAAATAATGTACAAACTAGTACCTAGTGATGATACAAAATTAACCGGTACGTATTATTTATTACTCTTTACATTTTGTTTAATTATTAGTTTATTTGACGCCATTCGTTATAATTCCGACCTATGGACAATAAATGATTGTGCGAAAGTTGCTTCTTGATACAAAATAATACATAATAATTATATTCTTTAACTGAAATGTCACGGAGTTTAATTAATGATTTAATTGGTATTAGGATCATATTAATTAAAGTAAGATTATTTTCAAAGAATTATTTGTATATTCGTATATTAGCAGAAACGACGTAGCTGAATACTTGGCATAAATATGTTTTTGAGATTTGGAAAAACATTAAATTAATATGAGAATTTTGAAATAAAACAAAATATGTATATGTGAATTATGGCATATTAATATATCCTTTTCGATATTTGACACTTGCTGAAATAAATTTCCGAAGTAATTCAGCGATGCTGGAGTAGAATATTTCTTTATAATTGCGGAAAATTTGATTTCCTGCACGAGTAATGATTGACTAGGCATGAATGTTCTGTCAATCATACAGTAATCATAAATAGCGTTTTCTGTACGAAAATCAGTCAGATACGAATATCCGGCCCACTGTAATAGTAACGACTGCCGGAATTTTAATAAAATATTTTATTTTACTAATAAAATTAACTAAGTACATAACTATGTACACACAACCTAGTAATAGTAAATAATTTACGCAACGTAACCAACTGCAACAAGTTTACTATTAGCAAATACCCTGCACAATAATTAACATTTTTCATGTCAACATTATTGTACGACAGTTTGGAACTTTATAAACATTTTCATTTAACATATGTTGAACCCGCAATAATTATCTAATAACTAGTTTGAATGCCACAAAAGCCCTACTCAATGCATCATTTTAACCCATGCTAAAATCAAGTTTACACTTACGTCCGATAAATTACACTGATTAATATAAATTAATCTTCAAATATTACTTACAGTTAACAGTTCTAATTGACTAATTTTGTGTTCCCAAAGAAATATGGACAAATTGTATAAAAACATTCTATTTACATGCTATATCCATTGTAGTAAGCATGGATTTTAATGACATTTTCCCTCTTTCCTCTCACGTACATATTAACATGCTAATTAATTTGTACTGTATTCTTAGAAAGTACAAAATTGAAAAAAATGCTTTAATAGTCTCTTACGCTTTGACGAAAAACATTTAAAAGCGTAACCATTGTAAATTTCGTGTACCTATTTATGTACGATTTATATCCATTTTCATTAAACCGAACATCGCTTCAAGACATGTGCAGTTACATACTAGCGCCGCCGTGTCAATTACTTTTACTAGCAACGTTTGTTAGTAATTAAAAAGATTGTCAGGATGCTATGACATTAGGCCTCATATTTTCAATGCATCTTTCTGTTTAAATGTTTTTCTTTCTTTACTTTAATAAAACCAATTAATATTACTATACGGAGAACAATTTTCTTGTAAACTTTACTATTCGAGGTGGTAATTTTATGGCAAACTTGAAGAATGAGAAAAATTGTCATTTTTTCTAATAACAATGGCTTTGTGTTCTTGGAATTTTAAATATACAGACTGTAAAATTAGTCATTATTAGTCGTCAAAATTACTATCTGAAATCTAAAAAATTACCATGGAAATCTAAAATTTCCAAGAATTTCCAATATTTGCAACATTTTTCTTCGTGCACTATATAGTGAGCACTTACATACACTGTTAGAAATGTTCGGAAAATTCGGATGCTTTTTTGTTACAGAGGTAACAGAATTTTACTAAATTCTGGAACAGAAAGAACCATTATATGTAACATTACCAGAAAATTACGAAACTGTAACAGAAAGGTAAGGTAGGAATGAATCCATTTTTTGAAATTTGGGCTCAATAACGACCATTCTAAACACTATATATGGTTACCAAAAAAATATCAAAGAGAATTGACCGGAATTTTATAAAACATATGCTTTTTTCGTATTTCATAAAATTCTCAGCAATTTCCGACAAACCGCTTTAATATTTTTTAGGTGATCGTATATAGTGTTTAAAATGGTCGTTATGGAGCTCGAATTTAAAAAAAATCGATTCAGTAATTTTTAATTGAGATTTTTCGCGTAAGTTCCTACCTTAAGAACGTCCGAGCAATGTAGAACCCCCTTAAACACTGACCTCCCACACTGCGGCCACCAACACGAAGATACAGGTGAATTCTTCGAAAACTGCTAAATATAATGGTTAATATAATTTCTGAATACATTTATTTAAAATTATTGTAACGAGACACAAAAAAAAAATACGTTTTACCAGGATTATATATTAAATCGTTTGACTCTAACGGTCTTTTGTGTATATTGCGCTACTGCACATTTTGAAACTGACCTCGCTAGAAATGCAGAGTTATGAAGTTGTCGATAAGTCATCGAAAGGAAATCATTTAAAATATGCCGAATCTACTATCGAAATAATGGAAGACAATATTACATAGAAAATCAGCGATAATGGTGATTTTGCATTGCATTTGTGTTCACTACTTAAAAGGCGGCTGGATTATTTTATCTTTTAATACATAATTTTTTGTGTTTTTTTTTCCGGCAAATCGAATGGAACATATCTTAAGTTAGAGCGGAAACTACATCATGCTCAAAAATGGCAAACAAAAAAATAAGAAAAAAATGTATTTTCTGCCAGAAAGAGGGTCTAACGATCTCCAGAGCCTCGGAAAAATATCGGCAATAGGTGTATTTATTAGGAAATTTTTTCACGAGTAAAACTAACTAAAATTCGTCGAAAAATATTGAATAGCGGCTAAACTACATGCAAAAATGTGAAAAAAATGTCAAAAAAAGGTTTTTGCTGTTTATTTGGCGCTAAGTGCTCCTTTTGAGCTGAAATTTGGTGAAAAAATATCTTAAACCAACCCAAATAAGATCCCATACTTGGTTTTTGAAAACGGTTTGGGCCCAGATTAATGTTTAATATATACACTCAATTATTATTCACGTATGTAAAACATATAATAAATGTAAATTAACCAATAGTCAAGAAAATATTTACTCCCCTTACATTTTTCTGTTACGGTAACTAAAAATCGCTAAACTGATACAGAATATTTGCAGTAACTGAATCTTTTTTTTGCTATCGTTTTAAAAAATTACTAAATTGTAACAGCTTTTTTGAAGTGGTCACAGTAAAAAACTTCAGTTACGTTTTCAGAAAAATACGAAAAAAAATGTTAACAGTGTAGAATCCTGCGGAAAAAGATAACAGTTCATCTTCAATTTCTTCGATTGTCGGTAATGTGGAGCAATTAAAACAAGCCACGCACAAGGAATTTTATATCTATAAAAATCCTGGAATCGAAATCTAAAACGGATGATATATATAACAACGTGTATAGCATCCATCTAATATGTCGCCACAGTGCAGACCCTTGTATATAAGCTATAAGATAGCAATTAGAAGTGGGTGCTTATAGAACAGACGACAAGTAAAAGAAACTACACGTCAAAAAACCAATAGTTAAAAAGCCGACCGCTTTTATTACCTCTATGTCATGAAATTGAAAACGTCGATGAAATTGAACTTAAGATAGTCGACTTTTGTTTGTTGGTTTTCCAACATGATTGATTTCAGTTTGTCAGTTTTCTGACGTGTTGGTTTTTTGATGACCGGTTATTTAACGTGTTGATTTCTTTTATGTGGGATTTCCAACTGTCGGATTTAGATTGTTGGTTTTTTATTTTTATGCTTTTTGGATCACAATTTTTTCTGGACTGATCCGATGCCTTGTCCTAACGATGCTATTTTAAACAATTTAAAAAAATATACGCACAATGGGATCACAACGTAAAAAGGACCACAAATCTATTTATGGAATACTGATGTCGTTGGATAATGCAAGTATCAAACACAATTGTTCCTAAGTACTCCTGAGAATTTACATTGAAGAGGTGTTTAAATATAGATTACTCAATGACACTAAAAAAGACTTTGCATAATTCGGAATTAAAAGTTCCGATTAGTACATTGAAGACCAAAAAAAGGTTATCTTCAATCTAGATCGTCAATTTATATGTTATGAATTATATTTGTGTGATAACTACTAATGACTCTCTATGTAAACAAATATTTATAACTATTCTGACAATAAGTTATTTTTTTCTACAATACTTTTATGTGTGAGAAGGAGAGAGTGCGTAATACTTATAAGCACTCTTGCTAGGTCGTTTTAATTTATATGTTATTCTTTTAACTCAATGACCTTCATTTTATCTGCTTTTTATTGTATTGATAATTGCATGCAGTATTTTGCCTGATGCACACTTTGTCGGATTTAGATTGTTGGTTTTTTATTTTTATGCTTTTTGACCCTTGTTCGTGGAAGTGGAACCATTCACTTCCTTTATTTTTTATTCGGCGATCTGTTGAACCCAACGGAGATCTTAAACGCATAAAAAAATGTACTATCTATGATATCTTTGCACAATATCAATTTTATTTTCATAAACCTATTATTAATCGTTGAAATATAAGTCATAAATTAGTCACACCACAACTCGTGACTTTAAATATTTATGTTTTAAACATTAAATAAATTTGATCCTGAAGTATGTTCAGTAACTTTAAACGAATATTCGATAATTGTTTATAACGAATATTCTTTTATCAAATTTCAAACCAAAACCTCCATTTATTGCAGGAATTAATATTTATTTTCATGTGCAAAATAACTTTTTATAAAGAAGGAAAAATTGATAATGTTAATAAACGAGAAACTAAAAAGATTTGTTACATTTTTCGTAATTTTTATTTATATTATTGCATAAAGTATACAAGTCTCCAGACTAGTGGATATGCGTGTCGTTAATAAAATGAATCGTTTGATCCAACTTGATTGTGGGTCACTGGCTCAATTTATATAGTCATTCTTCCATAAGCGATTCTTTTCTTAAGGTTGTCATTCACGATACCGAATGAATCTTCTAGCATTCATCCTGTACATTCTTGTAAGTTATAATTATATTTCTATATGTTTCACATTTTTTAGAAATTAAACGAAAACGAAATTTATATAAATATGAATTGTTTAAATGGCTCCTTTTTTGGAAGTTCATTGACATCACTCGAGGAATTAATAATTGTTTTAATTTTTTTTACAAAATTATGTAGGAGCTTGTGGGATGAATAACAAACATCGGTACAAGTAATTGAATTATTAATTTATAATCGATAACTATTTTTTAAAATTAAATTCAATAAAGAAGGAGCAGACGGCGTCTTACTTCAGTGGAGAATGGAATGACGAATAAATATCCGATATAATTGCAAACATCTCTAAAATAAAAACATTCAATAACGAAAATATCACCAATAGAAATAATTAACAAAATACATATCTAAGACAAAAATCTCAAATGCACAAAGCTGTAGTAACAATTCTCAACTGATAGATTCACATGGATTCTTAATTTAATTGGCAATATTTATCCAGGTTAGGTTACGTTAATTTAAGTTAAATTCTGTTAAAGTTAATTATAGGAACTCAGTGGGGTATAACGTTAATCAGTAAATTGTTGCCATATTTTGTAATTGAAAAATCTACTAATTTATTACTAATTCTATCAACTAATATGTCAAGTCTGCTTTTAGAATTCTGCTAATGACTTAGTAGTTTTTTACTGTTTACGGAGAGATAAAACTGATTTCTTCTTCGACGCATGTGTTCTATAACTGCATGTCGGCGGAGTGGGGGAAAAATTTCTTCCCCTCACTAGGTAAATATTGGGAGGGTTAGAAAAGGACAGACAAGACGGACGAGGCAAATATGGGGGGGGGGGGGGGCTGTACATATATGCATCATAGACACTCACTCTAGGGGTTGAGGTGAAATATAATATTGTATTATTTAATTCACATATATTAAAATGTTTACAAACGTTTGAATTGTTGAAGTAAAAAGGTACGCACTACTTAAAACCAGGCATAACCAAAAATGAATACTTACGTACAATATTAGCATAAAAGAGTGCAATCATTTCGAAATCTACGCAGATACGGAAATGGAGTTACTTCCATTGTACATGCCAGAGATGATAGTAAAATTTAAAGCTGGACGCTGTGCATAATGTGGACGTTATGACTTGAAATTCTAAATTTTCTATTCACAAGCGCGGTGTGAGTTGTATAAGAGAAAATTGGGTTTTAAAGTTTTTAAAATTATTTTTTAAATTAAAATAATGGTAAAATTATAATTGATTATTGTGTATCATAATAGGTGATTACTAGGAATCATTAATTTAGAAAACTATGACATTTTTGTTAGTAAAAGTTGTTATTGACATAATGCTTTTCTTTTGTTTCGCTTTGCTTCACAATTTGTAAGTGCTTTTTTTATGCTTCTGCTTTGAATCGTCTGTAAAGGGAATTTTTATTAATAAAGCTGGTTGATTATTCGAGGCACTTTTTGCAATCAAATCGGCTGTTATATTCAACTAATCCTGGATGTACAGGAATCCTGCATTATTTGATTTTTGTTTCTTTTTAATAATTACTTCAAAAGTTTATTTTTTATTTCCATTGTACATATATGTATTTATTTCAAGAAGTAAGTAAGTTTTATTTAAAAATAAAAAATAAAATCGAGATGGCTATAAATAACAGCAGAAAAATGAGTTTAATTCAGATTTATATCGAAATATTTGAAATGTTTAATATTTCTATTAAACAAATCAAATTTGTTAGGCTTATGACCTGCAGTAGCAACTGATGGTGATTGCATTATTCAAATATTTCAAAATCGCTGAATTATTTTTCAAAGGTCCTCTGTTGAAATCCTTCCGATACCGGAGTGGCGGGCGTTTTTGAAAAATTACTTTCAAAGAAACATTTTGAAAATGCAAATTTTAAATGTTAAATATATAAATATGGAGAAACCGAAACAAAATCCATTTGTTTTTATCATATTTTTCAAATTAATATTATTAATTCATTGATATATCTCGGAATTGTTGATGTATATTTCATATATTTTTAAATTTATAAACTATAATCTAATGTAGTGGCCGTCTTTTTATGTTAGGTAACAAATAATGGAAAGCAACATTGAATCACTTCCGGTATCGATCGGTGTAACACGTTGTCAATGTTCTCTGCGTGTTTTTACGTTTTATTTTAAATTTTACGGTACATAAATGTCATGTCCTGATGTTCCTTGGAAAGTATGTGAGCCGTCTTACAAGTCTGTATACTTTTTCGTCTAAATTGCTGCTGTACCCGAGGGATATTATTGATTGGAGTGTGTCGGATTTCTATTCTAACCTCAACATGTCACTGTAAAGTAGCTGTCAACGGTTACTTCGTGTCTGGTCCCGTGTCGATAAGTCACCTCATCCACTTATGATCATTGTGGGCTGAGCTCTCTAAAACACTAGGATCGTCGGACGGTGAGTTTTTTATTTTCATAAAACTCAACCGTCAAAAATATTCGAGTGCGCCACGTCTGGATCCCGCGCATTTTTTTCGCGCCAATTCTCCGGAGCCGGTATCTGCCGCCAAGACACTGTCCCGTAAGAGGCAGCACGTCCCGGGCGAACTAATTGTCCATGCAGCAGGAGGAATCGGCCACGCCTTCCCACTCTCCACTGACTACGTCAGCGAGTTCGACTGGGAAAGGGGAGGAGTCGTCAACTACAATTCACTCGCTACCATCAAGAGTAGGGCGGCCTTCGACAGCGACAAAGTGGCTCGACTATAGAGATACGCACACTAAGCCTATTTCGGACTTCTTTCCGCGCTCCAAGCGGGCTTGTTCGCCCGAAATCTTTTCGCCCGCCGATTTTGAAAACTTGCCGCCCAAGCGTCACTGTACAGTCCCAGCTGTTCTTAAGGAGCCACAATTAATTGTCGAACAGCCCAACCATACAATGGACGCCCAGCTCAAGGACTTACAAGAGACCATAATAAATGCTCTGTCAGCCAAAATCGACGCTAAAGTAGACGCGGCGACTAAATCGAGCCTGGACGCGATTTCAGAGCTTAGGACTGAGGTCCTTAGTGAGGTAACCTCGTTAAAATTGCAACTAGAGGAAAAAGATGCCCAGATATCCCACCTGACCACTGAATTGGAGCACCAGAGCAAGTTAATCAAGAAGAAGAATCTGAAAATTCGCGGACTGAAAATTTCGGGTGATCCAACTGCCTGTGTTGAGAAGTTTTTTGATGAGGTTTTTGGAATTTCCAATGTGGTCGATACAGCCTTCCTCATACGGAATGACCCTCCTATTGTCATCGTTGAACTACTGTCCTATCGGTCCAAGCTTCACATCATGGCCCAGAAGAAACGCCTCCTCTTGGGCAAGGACATTTTTATTGACGCTGACTCTACGGCCAGGGAACGCCGTATCGACTTCCACGCCAGGCAACTAGTGAAGAAGTCCAAAGCAGACCGAAAAAGGGTTGAGCGCAGGTACCAGAAGGTGCGAGTCGATGGCGTTTGGTATGTTTGGTCGGATGCTGCTGACTCCTTTATACCGGAAGTGCCATCACCATCAACTGGTATGGAAATTGACTTACCATCCTCTCAACCGATTTCGTTAGCTCCTAGCACATCCCGCTCATACGCCCACCGCACTCTTCAAAAAAACGCCTAGATGCAGCCCCGTTTACCAGCTCAAGGGGCTGCCGAGTCTCACAACACTCCATCATACATCGGCTTGGCTCTCAACCCTCTCCGCCGGCATCATCAGCACGCAGAACTCTTCCTATAGTGGCTCCATCAAGTCGGCAGGACCTTCTGCTTTCTGTTGCCTTTTGGAATATTCACGGTCCCCACAATTACTCCATGGCGTCTAAATTTCCACAAGGCAGGATCATGAATTTCACCGAGACATGGTGTCCAGAACCATCTACACTTCCTGCGGACCTTGGTACAGTGAACTTCTCAGTCCCAGCCTCGCGTGAAGGTTCCAGAGGAAGATTTGGCGGTGGCTTGTCAACTTATGTGCCGTCGTCGGGGTCACCGGTGCTGATTGAATCCTCCTCGCACTGGCTTTTTCTTCTAATTAAATCATTTCCGATTTCTCTAATTCAAGGTTCGTTCTATTTCCCGCCAAATTCTGATCTCACGTCGTTGCTTTCTTCGCTCCAGCTTGTTCTTGATTCCTTTTCGGTTAAATTTCCTGATAGTATGATTATTTTGGGAGGAGACTTCAATTCATGGACCGGTGACCTCGACTACGAATGCGACTTCCCGAATTTATTCGAGGAGACCCAATTTGTACCTGCGAGGCGAACTCGCGATAGCCGTTATAATGTTCGCGGTAAATGTTTATACAGCTTTATGTTCGATAACAACTTCGTGTTACTTAACGGTCGTTCGCTTAGTGATTCACCCGCGCAATTCACGTTTTTGGATGTCAAGGGGCGTAGCATTGTCGATTTGGTCTGGGTCTCAGCAAATCATTTATATTTGGTGAACGACTTTTTTATAGGCCCTGAGAGTGGAGGCTCAGACCATTTTCCGGCAGTCGCCACGTTGTCCCTTACATGTATAAATCCTCCGCCTATGTCTCAAGTTTCGTCTAACGTAGCACCGAGGTACATAGTGTCGTGGTCCCCTGAAGGGGAGGCAAAACTCGTCAAGCGTTTACGCGAAGTCAACCCATATGCACTTTTTTTAAATCACGCAACGCAAACTCCGTCTCTCGATACTTTTTGCTCGGGTTTACTCAGCCTTCTCGTGCAGGAAGGCCTAGTAAAATTGTCCACTTACTCCGGCGGGAAAAGTAACTCATTGAGCTCTATACCTCGTTGGTACGACGAGTCCTGTAAGGTCGCCAGAAAAGCTATGAACAGAGCCCTGCATCTCGTTCGGTCGAATAACTACGAGATTTCCTATGAGCACTCTTACCTCGCTGCCAAGAAGAAGTTTAAACTCGCAACGGTTGTGGCAAAAAAACTATATGCCTCGCGTACAGCTGATGCCTTTGCTGGGGTGAGGGACGCCAAGGGTTTCTGGTCCGAGGTTCGGAGACACAGGCGGGCTCCTTTAGGTAGTTCGCCTGTGCCCTTGGAGGCCTGGTCCGGGCACCTGGAGCTCCTCTACCCTCCAAGGCTATCATTGCCACTAACATTCTATGGGGCTCTAGACAACGACCTTGACGGCCCAATTCTGCCGCAGGAGCTGAGGGAGAGCATGAAGAGATTAAAATCCGGTAAAGCTGTAGGTCCTGACGGTATTCCGGCAGAATCGTGGAAGCTACTCACGGGCGAGTGGTTCTCCTATGTTTTGGAGTTATTCAATTCAATTTTAACCAACGAACTGCCTCCTGAGGGGTGGATGGTAGCTAATCTCTTCATGCTCTTCAAGAAGGGCAACCGAACCGACCCAGAGAATTATCGTGCGATCGCCATAACCAATGCGTTCACGAAATTGTTCACGCAGGTGCTTATGGTGAGACTCGAAAACTGGCTTTCCCAGCGTGACATACTCCCAGATGAACAAGCGGGTTTTAGAAGGGGACGCTCTGCGGAGGACAACATTTTCATATTAAATGCAGCTGTCCAGATCCAGCTCAGGAAAAAAGCCTCTAAGTGTTACGTCCTTTTTGTGGACTTCCGCAGGGCGTTCGATTCTATACCCCATGCAAAACTCTGGCACAAGTTATATAGCATTGGGATTAGTGCCAAAATGGTTAGGGTGCTTAAGGCCTTCTATGACTCAGCTGAATCTTCTATCGTGTGCCCATCTGGCTCTACGGATCGAGTTAGGGTGACCGAGGGGGTTCTTCAGGGAGAAATCTTGAGCCCTCTGCTCTTTATTTTATATATCTCCGACATCGTAACATACTGTCGGGGCCTGGGCTTGAGGGGCATTGACTTCACAACTACGCTCGACCTCATGATGCTCCTCTTCGCCGATGACTTGGCGATTTTCGCTTATTCACCTGCTGACTTAAGAGCTAAACTTAGGGCGCTCGAGTCTTATTGTAGCCTTAATGGCCTAGTTGTAAACATCGCTAAGACAAAAATCGTTGTGTTCAGAAGAGGTGGTCCTCTTGACGCCTCTTCAAGAAATTTTTATTATGGCAATCAGCAGGTGGAAGTTGCGACCACTTACCCATATCTAGGTACAATCGTCTCCTCATCGGCGAGTGGATTGAAGGCAACTGAAAATGCTATAGCCAAGACTCGCCAAGCTACGGCGTCTATCTTGGCTATAATGGCTTCAGCTGGATGTGATTCAACCAGTGCTGCCCTCAAGCTTTATGGGGCCTCCATATTATCTACCCTGCTGTATGCTGCTCCCTGTTGGGCCCTCGGCCATCTTCACTCTTTAGAATCGGTACAGGTTGACTTTTTTAAGAAATGGCTTAAGCTCCCTAAATCGACGCCGCCTTATCTTCTGCGTCTGGAATTGGGGCTCTATCCAATATCCGTCGAAATAGTGCGTAGAGCGTTAAATTTAGTACTAAAGTATTTGCGTCAACCAACAAATAGCTTGGCGCGCGCGGGGCTAGTCAGGCTGCATGAGCTCAGCTCTGGTGGGACGACAGATATGCTAATGAACTGGCTTGTGCAGCTGAGGTCGGTCCTCGGCTCGCCGAGCTGTGATGGTCTATGGGAGGATTTCTCGGCAACTAACTGGGAGTCTAGTATAATGTCAACCTGCGAAACCTTTGCCATTCTTCAGCGTAACCGCGACCTTCAGCGCTATTTCTTATCGGAATCGATCCAGTTCCCAATATTTAGGCAATATTCCGACGGAATGGCTACTCTGGCTCCTGAACGCTGCCAGCTTTCCCATTTGCGCCTAAAAATACAGATGAGAACGGCCACTATATTCTCGCGTTCGCTCTGCGTCGGTAGTACTCACTACGCCTACAACCCGAATGAGCCGTGTTCGATATGCAATACGGGTGAAAGGGAGACATTAACTCACATCCTGTGGGACTGTCCCCTTTCTGCCCCCTCAAGATCTAGACTCCGTCGTAACAGCATAATGATCAACTGTTCCGACGAGAATGTTATGGCCGTTCTGATCCATTCTGCAGACCCTCGTGCGCTGAAGGTCCTTTTTGGTTTCGTCAGCGCGTGCTTTGCCAGGAGACAATTTGTAATGGACTTCTAAGTTGGCCTGCGAATTTGCGGTTGCTGCCGGGCAGTGCGTTTAAAGCAAAATAATTTTATATCTGTAAAAAAGTTTCATATGGTGTCAGCGAACATTGTAAGTGTTGTTTATGAAAGAAAAGTCGTGTTTTATGAGCTGTATCCTTTATCCGTATTCTATAAAGGTTCAAAGTCATTATCGGTATATGTAAGAGTTGTATGTTAATGTAATGTTGTTTGGCGACACAAATGTAGATATCGCGTTAATGAAATGTACAATGCTTCGTTCGGTCTTTATTAAAGTGCCTAGTTTTGTGTCCCTGTCGTTATATGCCGATAACTGTATAGTGCGTTCCGTTAGTAATTAAGAGCGTGTTTACATACATATATATATATATATATATATATATATATATACATATTTACTTCTTTATTGTATTTTGTTTTCTCTTTTTATGTGTATCATACCGGAAGCGTGAATGTAGCGTACCTGTTTCTGTATATATTGAGCAACTGTGCACTCTACCCTCAAGAAATTTCTTTATATTTCAAATACGGGTTAATAAACTTATACTTAACTACTAACTACTTTATTTCAAGAAGTAAGTAAGTTTTATTTAAAAATAAAAAATAAAATCGAGATGGCTATAAATAACAGCAGAAAAATGAGTTTAATTCAGATTTATATCGAAATATTTGAAATGTTTAATATTTCTATTAAACAAATCAAATTTGTTAGGCTTATGACCTGCAGTAGCAACTGATGGTGATTGCATTATTCAAATATTTCAAAATCGCTGAATTATTTTTCAAAGGTCCTCTGTTGAAATCCTTCCGATACCGGAGTGGCGGGCGTTTTTGAAAAATTACTTTCAAAGAAACATTTTGAAAATGCAAATTTTAAATGTTAAATATATAAATATGGAGAAACCGAAACAAAATCCATTTGTTTTTATCATATTTTTCAAATTAATATTATTAATTCATTGATATATCTCGGAATTGTTGATGTATATTTCATATATTTTTAAATTTATAAACTATAATCTAATGTAGTGGCCGTCTTTTTATGTTAGGTAACAAATAATGGAAAGCAACAAACGTTTAACGTTATATTCCTTGAAGATATTTTCTATAACATTTTTAATTGTTATCATCAATATGATTTAATGTTTTTTTTTTATTTTTAAACATTTTTATACAGTTAATATGTAATAAGTTCTCTCACTCAATATCAAATATCATTTATCCACGAATTTAAGGAAATACCTTAATAAAATATAAAATAAATCAGCTGGTCCAAAATTAACAGTTTTTAAGCAGTTTTATGAATCATTCAGCGATTCATAAATATTTTGCGAAAAATACTTAATTTGTTACTATTGCTGAAAGCATATTTGGAAAAGTTATATGCACTACTATAAGACCTATAACTATTCGTATTGAGTCATAATACAATATTTAGGATAAGTAGGTACAAATCTAATCAATTCATAATAATAATTAACACTTCTGGGATGTTATTGTAGTCAAACCATTCTTATGGCGGATCTCAGTCATAAAGATCCTTGTACAATTTGCAAACGAGGAGACAAATACAAATGATATGCTTGCATACAAGGTGGAGTTAATTTTCCGTTTTATCAATAATACGTATTTGCATAGGCATAATTAACTCGGTTGACTATAAAACGCAGGGCGTGAGCAGCAATTATTCTTATGTATATTTTCGTCCTTTTACTTTCAAGTTGTTCTTTACTGGATATGACTAATCTTCTACAAAAAGAGTATAATTTAATACAATGCAATTATCCATATTTTTATATTACTACATTATTTGTAATTATAATAAATCGGACTATTTATCGGATTATTATCAGTTAACACAGATATGGCACAGGTATGTAAACATTATGTAAAGGCTGTCTCTTCCTAAGTAACAGCAGTTATGTCAATTATTGGCAGTATCTTGACTCAAAAATGTCTGTCACATTGCAAGTAGCACGTACGGCGACAGAACAATGTAACATTTAAGTAGCAGATCTATAAAAGGCAATTAAAAATGATGTGATAAATAACATCTGTTATTGTGATAATATTTATGTATATCTCTAGAACTTTTAAATTTGTAAGTATTCTAAAACTAACTTTTTTTTTTTGATACACGTGTCCATACAGTAGACACTTTACGGACTCCTTTTAGTCCGTAAAGTGTGATTTTACGGACTGAACTTCGCACTTTACGGACTAAAAATAGTCCGTAAAGTGCCTACTTTGCGACCAGTGTATCAAAAAATAGTGTTCCCTCCTCGGCCGTAAAATTGAATTTTACGGCCTAGGACCGAAAAGTACTACAGAACCCCTCTTATTTCAACTAGTCATGGTTTTCAAGATGGCGCCGACCGCTCTTATTTGAAATTTTCCCTTACCCTCTTACTCAACTTAACGCTGTAATAGTGGATGATAATATCTGATATCTTTTTATTTTTGTTAGACATCGTATATATTTTAGAGTTGAATTACGTAAAATATATATATCATTTATCTGAAAAATGTGTAGAGAATTTTAAATTTGGATAAAAATGTAACGAGATCACAAGCCTTTATGTGATAAATAAAGATTGCAACATTTCGCATTTATTTATCGTCATTTATATCTGCATTCGAGATATCAATAAATTTTTGTTTCACAAACAAATACACTGTGATTAAGACCGAAATGAATATAGGAGACAATATTTAACCCAAATTTGCAAATCTGATTAATGAAAGCTTCAGATCACTTCAAATTCAGTACTAAGCTGCTGACATTGGATTTGTTTCTTATTTTGCAAATGAAAGACTTTTCAATTTTTATGGAGGTCTTGAAATACACATCATTATAAATTGACAACATCCTAACCTTCAAAGGTGCACTTTTATTCTACGAAATTAGCAGCTTCTCGAATAATTTGTATGATGTAAATCATGAGTTTGGTGCAAAATTTTAAATTAATTTGAAATTTCATTACGTATCAGTCTATCGACTATACATGTTTGCAAATTTAGGTTAAACGGTATTTACACTGTACAACTTTGATGGTGTAAACACTGTAAACTGTATCAAGATGTTCGAGCGGTGGTGGGGGAAGGCCTGAGGGGAAACGATTCAAATAAGAGGGGTTGGACAATTCAAATAAGAGGGGCAATTGAAATAAGAGGGGTTCTACTGTATTAAGGCATATTGTTGTAACTATTTTTATTGTCTTCGGTATTGTTCAGATAATAAGAAATAGTTTCTTATCACAAAAGTGGTTACTAAATGTATACACTTTTACTATGGCTAGATATTAGTATAAGTTGGTATGTTACGGTTTCAGAGGTCGCTGATAACGAATATGATGTTAAAATTTCAACATTCAAAATGGTGGATTCAATATGGCAGACTAATTTTTAAAACATTATTGAAATTTCATGAAAATTCATACCTGGGGGTTTCTGGGGCCGTTGAGAACGAATCTGATGTTAACATTTCAAAATTCAAAATGGCGTATCCAACGTGGCGGATCATTTACCAAAAGAATTATTGAATTTTCACAAACATTTATATTTTGGGGTTTTTGGGGTCGCTGATAACGAAGCTGATATTCAGTCATTTGACTATTGTTAAAATTATTGTAATTCATTTTTCTTAGCCATAATTAATTGTTTACTTAAAACATGACGGAATTCACGTTAAACTCTCAAAATATTTTGACTGATTTTGACATACTAGGAGTAATATATTGTCATAGAAACACGTAGAAATAAAAAAAGTTAACTGATTAATTCTGTCACTTTTTAAAAATCTTTAATAATACAACTGTCAACCTTTTATGTCCTATTATCCATATAAACTCTTGATAACAAAGTTTATAATAGTTCATTAATTTTTTAAAATTATGGAGGCATAATATCTCACAATTGTCATAATATCCTAATTTCAATAGTTCCTTTATGTAAGTACTTATTGTAAAATTAGTAGTTAAAGATCTCAAAGACTCTTACATAGAAACGTATATTAAAATCTAAAGATCTTTAAAATATCTTGTTCGTCATATTGGATTCATCATTTCAAATTTATAAAACTATCGTTAAATTCGTAATCCACCATATTGGATCCGCCATTTTTAATTTATTACCGACGACACCAGATTCATAAATAATCAGCGACCCAAAAATTAACTAAATAATAACTTTCAAGACAATCCAATCAATTTTAAAAAAATTTCTTCCGCCATATTAGATACGCCATTTTGAATTCTTCAAAACTGACACCAGATTACTGAAAAGTGAGTCCTAAAACCAATATGTACCAAGTTTCAAGTAAATCCGTTAATTTATTATCTTATTTTCTTCAAGAAGCATATGTGTCACGAATAGGAGCTCGTATATTTCATTCGTATACCGATTTTATGAATAGTGAAGAAGTTAACGATTTAGCACAAATGTTTATTACATTATGATGTTTCAAAATTTTTTTGACAACCTTTAACGTATCATAATGTACAACAACCTCAAGTTTAAAAGTTCTGGAGATACGTCCATATCTTCTGCCATTTTTACACAATTTAACATGCTCGTAAATAAATGTGTAATGCGCACAAAGAAATATGAAAAATGTTTTGCCGGCGTGGAATCGAACCCGGCTCTCTCGTTTACTAAGCTAATAGTCTAGGCACCACAGCCTTGAGAACCCGTGCCCACTTTGAGGACCCCTCAGGAACTAAAGTTTTTTAGACGTATTTTTGGCTACTGAATCCAAATTTCGGCGTATCTCGTCCAACAATGTGGTAAAAAAAGTTGTAAATAAATCAATTGTTTGAAAGGCCTCCGAAATAAAAGGACGCTTCAAGTTGAAACTCGATTCAAAATTTTTATTTTTGTAATTAAAAACATTATTTTAATTATATTTTTTCAACCAAACTTGATAGTGGCGAGAAATAGCCGAAAAACACTTGATGACGCGCACGCACCGAGTTCCGTTAACACGCACGTTTTTCGGCAAATTTTTTGAAACCCATCCAAAATACCTGAAAAGATATATTAACAAAAATGTTTCTAATAAAAAAATAAAAATTTTATAACCTGTTTCAACTTGATGCGACGTTTTAATTCGGATTTATGGATATTTAAACAATTATATTACTTCTAACTTTTTTTAAGAATGTTAGGCCAATAAATTCAGAATTAGAAGCCAAAAAAAGGTCTAAAAAACGTTCGTTCCGTAGGGGACTTCAGTGTGGCCATGTAATGTAAAGGCCGGCCGGCACGCGCCTATAGAGTGTATATATAACTGTGCTCTCACACTATGCGGTTACTTGTTATTAGGAGTAGAATACTAATATATTTGAAGCATCCCACGATTAACAAATTACCATGGCCTTAAGATTTTAATGTTATATAATATATCAGAAATATGAATATATAAACATACATATTGTTTTTTTCTGCAGTAACATATTAATTTGTATCCTTTTATTTTCCTTATATGGTTTTCAATACGTGTAGAACTGGTATATATCTACCGCCTAATATTTATATATATATAAACAGCAAAATTAAAAAAACTAATCAATGAAAGAACATATCTTACGCAAACGTTACATACCTGTTATATGGTGTTATGTATGAGATTCATCATGTTCAAAGATTGTTCATCGAGAGAACATTTGGTACGTAAATGTTACATAAAACTGTTATAAACCTAACACCTAATACAGTAGAGTCCCGGTATAATTGCATCTCGCTATATTGGCACACCAGCATATTCGTCTGCTTCCGACCCGTTATATTTGCCCGTCATCGTTCTCTTTTCTCCCACTTTGCGGGCTGGGGTCTCAGCAAGGGCCTGCTGTGACGTCACGAGCACACCGTGATTGAGGAGAGTGGGAGACGCGTCGCTCCCCTTCTTTTGACAAATATAATGAGACGGGAAGGGAAGACGAGGAATCGAGCGGGCAAATATACCGTGATAAATATTCTGTAACAGCGATATACTTCACACTACGTATTATACTGTAAAAAGTAATGTTTAATTAATACAAGAAATGCAACTAAAATCTGGAATTAACCCATTAGCGCATACGGCATACAGTGGTACGATTTTGGACACACGCGATTTTAACTTTTAGAATCAAACTTTTCTTTCTGGAAACTATGTACCCTATGGTTTTAAGGGTCACTGATCACCAAGTCAGAATTGCAAAATTTAAAACAGATTATCCAATATGGCGATTCAAACATAGAAATAATGTTTTCCAAAAAACCAATTGGACAAATCAATCTTTCGAAGGTTCGATATAAACGACAGTTGGTTGCCGTATGTTTTTGGGATCGCTGAATATGAAATTGAAGTCAGAATTACAAAATTCAAAATGGCTGACGCAAAATGGCGGACATCAAGAAGCTAATTGTTACACCGACAATCGGAATTTCACAAAAATCGATGTATATAAGCTTCTTGATGTCCGCCATTTTGAATTTTGCAATTCTGACTTCGGATTCATGATCAGCGACCCTTAAAACCATAGGGTATATAGTTTCCAGAAAGAAAAAGTTTGATTCTAACGGTTAAAATCTCGTTTGTCCAAAATCGCACCACTGGTGTGCCGTATGGGCTAATGGGTTAAGTAAGAAAATTGATTCAAAATGTAATCTAAGTAAGACCACTTAGAAAAGGACAGAGTTATGCACTAGATTACCTGATTTTAAGATGTAAACATTTTAAGTATTTGTATGTTTATCTACAGTTTGTTTTGTATAAATTGCGTGGTCTTTCGTTTTTAACCGAGAAAGTAACGCTTTTTTGTCATATTCTATATTTAAGGATTGGGTCATATTTATAAAATTTTCAAAATTCAAAATGATTATTACAACATTGGCCGTTGCTTTTTTAAAAATCGATCCAGTGGGCTTGAAACTTCTTTCTGAAGGGTTTCCGGAGCCGCTTATTACGAATCCAACGTTAGTTTTTGAAAATGTTAAAACTTGCCTTGAATTAGTAACAAACATATCCAAAAACCGCCAAGTAAAAAGTTTAAGAAAAATTATATTGATTTTTTACAAACTCGTCTCCCATCTCGAATCTAATTTAAAATTTTGAAAATTAGAAATCGGATTCGTGATCAGTGACACGCAAAACCCCTAAGTAACTATTATAATGAGCCTACACCGAGAGACATTAAATAACAAAAATTTTAAACTGTTTAAGAATTAGAGAGTTCATCGGTGTACAGTCATAATAATTCTAAAATTTAAAACTAATTTTTCATATAATACTAAAAAAAGACGTATGTAATTAATATATAATATATTTTTACATTAATTCAAACGTTTATACTTTCAATTCGAATTAACATTCAAACGCTCATAGCATATTTCACCCACATAGCAAGGCGCGAGTCTCACGATGTCCTCAAGTTTGAATTCTCACTTATGAGTGTTTATGTGACTGCACATGAGAGTTTAGGAATGAGTAAAGTATACCAGATACGACTGAGCATGCGCAAAAAAAAAATCCGCTTCTACACACATATGTATGAGACTTTTATGATACTTGTAGTGATTGGGAAACCAATCGCCATTGGGTGGAATGCTGCGCGGCAAGAAGTTAGTGTTTGCGCATGCGCAAATTGTTCAATAAGGTAAGACACATATAAGAGTGACGATCGTCATCTGATAGGAGGACACAAATAGCACTCACATGGAGCGCAGACGTGCGCTTTAATCTCATTTGTGAGTTCCATAATGCACCTTATGTGAACTCACGTTGCTATCTGGGGGTACACGCCTATTATGAACGTATAAAAAGCAGCTTCCAGTTAACATAGTTTTTTCGAAATATGTAGTTTGGTTATTAAATCCGTCACAAAAAGACTCTTTCAATCGATTACTGGGTATTTTTCAAATGCTATTTTAACGATAATTAATGGGAAAATAGTGGATGCTTAATGTGATATATTTTGAACAAACTCGAAATTATTGAAATTTGGAACATTATAGTCCTTTTATAGACCGAAGTTTCTATCAATCTAATCTGCAAAATATACCGATTTTTCTTATAACGTATTTGGGCAATCGGCGTACAGTATTCACGTCTTGCGATAACTACATATCGAGTGTTGTTTAGATTATTTTGCCTGCCAGCAGGGGTATAACCAAACGATAATACGCCTATAGACTGTCAATTATTTTACTTCCATTTGATAGAAATTTAATGTTTGAATAGGATGGATGAAAATCAGGATCGATTCCCAATGTGAAGTTGGCGCAAGGTCGCAAATATCGTACGTCGATTGCCCAAAAATTGCGACATGAGAAATAATCGTAATAATAATCTCACAACCGTAGAAATTGAATATTTCCCTCTTTTGAATTGAAATGAAAGTTTCCCTACATAGCGATCGGGGAATATTCGATTATTTCGAAGATTTTGGGATATTACATCTGAAAATTAGTTAACAGTTAACTTATAACCGTTACTACAAAGCTAAACTATTAACGATTTAATTTACTGTTAAATTTAGGGTGTTAACTTTAACATTTCCGAAATTCAAAATGACTCCTTTGTTGGCGTATATCTGATAAAAAATGTAATCTTTCGCAAATGCAAAGCTGCAATAATAATCATTAACGCATGGAAATCTGGGCCGACTTAAATACGCTGTTAACAATTTTGAAACTTCTGATACGTTTATGTAACAGTGGTAACAGAATTTTACTAAAACCTGTAACAGACAAACAAATTATGCAACAGTATCAGAAAATTGCGAAACTTGCAACGGAAATATGATTACGAATCAGCGAGCGAAGGTTAAGTTAGTTTGGTTTGTAGTCACCAGGCGCAGATGCGACGTTAGCATCTCTACAAGAGGCTTCGATCATAACATCACAAGGTCAGCCTTTAGGCGCAGTAACATCTCGCAATTGTCAGTATGAACATCAACAAGGGTTAAAGTGTCGGCGAAAAAGTACCGGGGAAAAAGTGTCCAAGGAAAAAATGTCGAGATACAAGTGTCGAAAACAATAATAAAAATAGTTAATTTCAGTTTCTCGATTGTTTTATTGAGTAATTGTTTGAGTACATGCGATCTACAACAATATTTTATGTCGATCACTTATATCGTTTTAAACTTTTAATATATAACCAACGTTGTAGGTTTGTTTTTGCAAGAAAAGAAAATTATTCATAAAAGTATTGTGAAGAGTAGTATCCGGATTTGTTATGATCACAAAAGGATTTGATATGTAGGAAGGACTTTTGTGCATGAACTGCCATTATCATTGCAACAATCTTATATTGTTAAAATCTTCATTATGTAACAACTTGAGCGTATCCGTTAACGAAACTATTTTGTTATTTTAAAATACTAGTTGTTGTAGCAGACCTAACCTCTTTCAAAGTTCTGTTTGTTTCCAAACATACTAAACTATTCTAGCTAGTAAATACATTTTGTATTGGCTACAAAAAATACGAGTTGTAGTTTGAAATTACAGAAATCGGAAGGAAAAATAGTATATTATTGCCGAAGGGTGCAATTATCGACCTTTGAAGAGTGCGAAGTTTGCCGCACGAGCGAAACGAGGACGACAATCGCAATCGTCGGAGATTAATATTTCGCCCATGTTGCCTTTGATATTTTTTAATACAACAGGCGTGGGACTTGAACATTTGCGCCCGAAGATTTGGCTGCAGGACGCAAAGGAGAGTTCTACTCCCGGAGTTTTAAAAATCATTTAATTTCCAAAAATAGAGAACAGATTTTGTTTAGAAGTTGTATTATATTATTATTATATTATATTACATCAATATTAATGGGCCTAGTAAATTATTTACAGAAAATTTATGATTGTTAGGGTTGATAAAAACTAAAATGTTACTGTTGTTAAAACACCAATCCTAAACTGATGCCTGGTCAAGTAATGTTATTTTTTCAATATAGATAACATGGAACTTAAATCTTTTGTAAGAATAAGTAATTATTCACGATAAATTCGATTGAAAATTTAAACTACCATATACGGTGTCATCTAATTTAATATTAAGAAATTAAAATATTATGTATTCATTATAATAAATATTACTTGCTAACAGTATATAATTATGCTAAACATAATTTAAAATTACACCTAAATCGTAAGTAAATAATTTATTTCAATATTCAAGCAAGATGAGTCTGAGGGCGCTGCTATCGCCGATAGATGGCGCAACTTTCTTTTGGCTTACCCGCATCATTTCGGTTTGAATGAAAGATAATTTCTGTAAATTAGAATGCAATCGTTTTATAGTTTAGACGCGTGGATTCTCTAGGTAGTAACTATAAATATCTAGAGATAAAATTTAAAGATAGTCTAATGTTCGGTAATTATGGTTATTCACGTGGAGTAAAGATAAGATTTTAAAGTCCCTAAACGAGGTATTTCCCAATTTTATTAACATTTATGCTGACCATATCTCAAAGAAACAACACGTAACATAGTTTTCTAGGTAATCTTTTGCGCGTAAATGCTTATTGTCTGATATGAAATCTGGGATTCAGCTGTCGAGTGATCTACAAACGCATCATCGGCATTAGCCGTGTTAGAATTATGCCGTCTTAATGTTTGGCGCGATACCAACAAGACCGACTGTAGTCGCTCGGTTAAGCTCTTGCGCATCGAAGAGTCTCAGTGCGTTTCAGTGCGACTAACGCGTCGGGGCACTCGATAGTATTAATCACGCCTAAATCGGTTAGTACATCCGATTAACTAGCCATGGTGAATAACGATGGGGACCATAGAAAAAATGGCCCTTGGGTAATTGGTGAGGTGTAGTTTTAACTAACGATTGCGTAATGCGGTTCTTATTATTACCGATTTCGTCTGCCCTTCATACCAGAAGCGGAGCATGGACCTGCGAGGAACGTCGACGATGCTGTGGATTACGAAAAAGCCATTTGCTCGACTGGTAAGTCACATTTTTGGATTGACTTTTCGTGTAAACGTAAATGGTTTTTATTCTTTCTCGCGTAACTGAAAAGTTGTGTTGCCGGATTTAGCGACTCTATAGGGCAACAATTTTCTCCCTCGCAACAAAGTATGTTTTATTCAAATTGGTTCCCATGATTTATTTTGAAAAATGTTGAAAAAAGAACTTTTATTTCCATCAAGTACGATTTAATCTCTTCTGTAACTTCTGCATGTGTCTTCTGAATGTGTCGAAAATAAATTCGTATCAAATAGAACGATTGTATCTTAATTGACTTAAAATTTAAAAAGCTTTTACAATTTTAAATGTAATTATGTTTAGTATTGTCGTTTTTTAGTAATAATATAAAACGAGGAGAAGTGGAGGTACAGTACTACGATATTCAGTATAATAGTAAGTTAAATGAAAATAAAGAGAAGATTTCTTGTTTATTGTTGGCTTTATTATTTTTTTTATTCTATTATTCTTTTATTATTTATTTCTGTTTTATGTCCTTTAGTCACCCTTATTTTATTTTGACCGAAAAACGCCAGCATTTTAATATAAATGTTTAAACCGTAAAAAAACGAAGTAAATGTCAAACTCCTGCAGAAAAAAATAGTTTAAATATAGATAAAATAAGTTTACGGTTATCTATCTGTTTATTTATTATCAGATGAAATATTAATTTTACTGCATTTTATTAGGTTTCGTTAGATCTACTAGATCTAATACTATCTAGCGAGACAAGAAAAAGTTAAACGTAAACATTATTTGTTTTTGTACTAAGATATACTTTAAAATTAATTTAGGGGACTCCCAATGATCTTTTGTAATTTATTGTAGGGGGGTTTGTGTTTCTAATTTGAATAATTAAAAAACTAATACTTATCAGTGAATACCATTCGATATCTAAATAAAAAATTGATATTAGTTATTAGGCAATACATTTATAACATCCTCGTTTTTCTAGAATGTAATGAGTGAAATAAATTTTGTATTAAATAAAAATTGTTACATCTATTCCATGAGCGATGAGAATAAATTTTCACCATCAGATGATGCAAGAGTTTTCGCGATTACAATAATGAGAAAATCTAGTTTTTTAGTTACTCGTTTGATTTTTGAAATCATCACCACTATAAGAATTATGTCTCGCCACTTTTCAATCGAATCAAATAATTGTCTCTTCCAAGATATTAATTAAACGACGTTTTCAAATGACATGTCAAAATTAGTATAATGGACGCTACTCGTTTAATAGAGTCGAGGTTTCAATTTCAATTTAAAATACTCTCAATCATTAATTTAAAAACTGTATTTTATTTTCATACTGTACTTTGTTATTAGTTTTAGTAAATTGCGTATAATTTTAGAGTAACTTATTAATAAGTGTTAGCAACTTCGCTACTGGTTGAGAAAAGAAGCAGGAATTGACTTAAATTTGCTTGTTTGAATGTACTTGCAATAATATTAATAAAAAATTTGTTGTTTAGTTGGACGATGTGTCTTTTTTTTTCTTTAAATCTTTCTCAATTTACATTCTAAACTGTGAGTAACATCCATCACACTAATAAATTGTAGTAAAGATATACAAACGAAATCTACCGAAAAATTTATTCTTTTATATATTCAGAATTAAATCTTTTTTACATCGACGTACAAATTAATTGTTCAGTATTAAATAAAATTTTTGTTATCAAAATCTTAAAAATTTCATTAAGATAATATGTCAATTAATCATTAAAACCTATTAGGTTAATAACCTAATCACTTCAACAAGATGACATAATCTATATTATATATTAACCTGATAAATTTAGGTGTTTTTAAAATTTTACAATAATACCCTTTTTTAAATGAAATTTATCTACTAAATTTTGTTAACCTACTACGTTTTAGTGGTAATTCTAATAGAATAATTCTAACTTGTAATCGAAATGATATATGACGTAAACATTCAATATTTATGAACTATTTAATTATTGAATGCTCGACATGTATATCTTTTTTCTGTTTCATTCAAGTAATTAATGACCGATTTAATTAGATCATGGGAAGTTATCAAAGTACTTTTATCGACGTATTTTTAGATAAATCCATTCAAATCAATAGTTCCGATATTGAAATCTTATCTCTTTAAGTGATTTTGCAATATTTGGGTGTATTTTATTCGTCATCAATTCCATCAATTTATTTCATAAGGAAGCTAATATGAATCTATAACGAGGAAACTGATACTTTAACTGTATTTCAATAATTATCACATACTGCCCCATGTTGACGTTTTGAAGGTGATGAATATATTCGCCAACTACTACAGCTTTGAGTAAATTACGTACGTGACGTCACAATCCTTTCGTCGAGCATTCCTCATATCCCATTTTTTTATTTACGAATACAACAGGTTTTTCTTACCGGTTCCTTGAGCGGAAATCGTATTAAGCCATTAAATAGAATTATTCTTGTAACGCGGGATCTGAAGACAAATTATTTATTTTCAAAGACTCCAGGTAAAAAAAAAGCATGGAATGAAATATGCAACGTCAAATAGAGCATAACACTAATGACTAACTAGCTTGTGACATGGAGGCTGAGATAATAATTTATTATAATTTATTTTTTAAGGCTACGGTCTGTACAACGTGATGTTACTACTGGCAGCTATTCCAGCGGGATGGACCGCAATATTTGACACAACTAGTGCAGCATTTATCCTACCGGCAGTAGAATGTGTCTTCGAACTCACGATATTTAGGAAAGGAGTTCTAGTTTCTATTGTGTATATAGGTAAATTATTCCATTTTTATATAAAATATTTTCAACCTGAATATAAATTTCACGAAATGAATTTGATAAATTTTTTATGCAGTACAATTTTTACAAAATATCGTAGTATGTTTGAATCTCATCAGTAGAATGAATTTTCGCCCCCGCGTTCGATCATCGTGGCGTAAAACACCATTTTACGCCCTGTATATAAAAATATCCTTTTACGGGCGTAAAATTGCAATTTCACAACTTATTATCATTTGTAAAAATGGCCATTTTTACACCTACAGAATCAAAAACTATTATTCGTACCATTTGCGTAGAATTTACGCCGTCACTCGGGCGTGCAATCACAGACTAAGGCGTAAAACTCTTACTTTAGGCCCTTGGAATGAAAAGTACTAATAAAATCAAATTCCATTTAACAGTTAGTACGTGCTAGAAGTGCAGGATGAACATTCAATTTCATCGCAATAAAAATCAAACGGATGAACCTAGAATCGATTTATAAGTTTCATTTTTAACCTAAACAAATAAAATCATAGTATATTATTGTATCTTTAATTAGGGGTAATTAAATTGCAATTTTACACATAATCTTCGAATAAATATTGTTGAAATTAAAGCAGTAATATTTATGCTAATTTAAATACGTATAAATTATATTTTTTTTATTGCAGGTATGATAGTAATCGGTCCATTTTGGGACTTTGGTTGGCGAGATTTCGTGACAGATCGACTAGGTAAACGCAACACGATTCTTCTCGGGTTGTTCATCGATTCGATATGTAATATTTTATGGATTCACGTGAGCTCGTATTACTTGTTCCTGCTGTTGAAGTTTATCAGCGGGGTAATGTAAGCATCGAGCGAAGCTAAATTTATTCATTTGAAATTGATTTACTGTATGCAAATTTCGAAAAAAAATTTTGCATATTTTACATAATGTAATTTCGTGGGACGTACGTGATTTATACGAAAGGATTTTTGTTATTATTCAGATGCGGCGGTCCATTATCGGTATTGATGACACATTTGACTGAATTTCACGCTCCCAAGTATCAACCAAATTTTGCGAAGTGGGGAGGTCTTTTATTTGCTGTCGCCAATGTTATTCCAGCAGGTATAATTTATTTTATTTTACATATTTTTAAGTCCATATTAAAAATTATCACTCTTTACATGTCGGTCTTGTTTAATAGAACAGATACACATGTTAAACACAAATATAAAAATAAAGTACCCCAATCATTTCTTAAATGTTTCACATAAAGTAATTCTGACAAAATCTTCTAGTAAATTCCAATATAATATAATTTAAGATAGCTTTTTCTTATAAATTCTAAAAGAAATAAATAAACTAGACTAATAAATAAATCTCTTGCTAAAAAACACAAACGCTAAAAGTATTGCCTGTAGTTAGTTAAGGGTTGGTATATCAGCATTACTTGATAATAGATCGCGTTAGTAGTTTAGTTTTAATGAGGGTACTTCGTTGTACCTCCAGGTGCCATTTGATTCTCCTTTCTCCTCCCTTGTATAATTACTCTTACTTCACAATAATGTTCGAATAACATACGACTTTTGTTGGTATTTATAATTTACAAAATAATCAAAAATAATAATATAATTAGAAAAAAAATCGGGTTTAATTTGTATGTGCCAATTACGAATAAAATCTATTTTTTTTAATAAATTATTTGGGTATTATTTACTTTAACATTTTAATAGATTTAAATGTATTTCTTTGCATAACTAAATATTTTCATATCTTTGAAATAAATTAATTGATTTTTAGCGATCATTTTTAATACCAAATTTTGTAATATCCGCACTGAGAGAAAAATTTAAATGTAGATTTAAGTAATTGATGAGGAACTAAATCTTTAGAAGTTTTTTACCAACATTTCATTAACCTGGCTACAATTTAGTTAATCCAACTTCCTATTAATTATCTGAACTATATGGAGATGCAATTGGTATTCCGTATCGGAAAAGTTTATTACTAATTCTCGTTTTTTAATTTTTGTGTTAGAACCGGCCAATCGGTGAGAATGCCTAGAATTAGTATTATGGTTAGTTAGTTTTTGATATTTTCTGGTTCATCTATGGACTTTTATGTCCAGGACGATAATAAATGGTTTCATACTCTTACAAAACAAAATAATTAAGTTCACATTGGGTAATTCATCATTTAGTTAAGTTTACTAAGTATTGTAAGGAATTATGGTATGTCCCTTTAAGGAAAATCCTAGACTAAAGTTACAAAAATGTTTTATTAGAAAGCTCAGAAAAAATCAAATACTATAAAAATTTAATAAGAGTATGGTTTCTAGGGGTTTTTTCACGTTTCCAGGTTGAGTATTATTGAACATGTTTTTTTTTTATAAAGCATTAAATAATTTTAACTGAAAACAGCTAAACCATTATGAAGACTATATTACGAACGGCCAAAATGTGCGAGAACGATCCGGGTTCCAGCGACCAACCGCTCACTTTTTTTTTATTTTTATAATATATTTTTTATCCATTTCACTGTATTTCTTTATAAAATACTATATAAAATGATTATCAAGCTATTCATTTCAAGACAGTTGCTTCTAATTAATAGAAAAAAGTTACACCGGTTGATGAAAATTTCAAAATGTATTAAAAAACAAGACGAAAAGCAAAGATATAATAGTATTCTGAATTATGCAAATACAAAATTATTTAACATATGTAGTTATTACATCATTTGCGCCCAACATTCAGAGTGTTAAACATGTTAAATTTCCTATGAAATTAACAACATAATAAAAAAAAGAAAACAAACAAAGAGAAGAGTTAGATATATGATGCGAAATTAACCTAAATTGATTTAAGAAAAATAAATGCAATTAACAATTAACAAACATTTTAATTAATCCTGTATCAGAAACGATCTGGCTTCTTGCCATATCTATTGAGATCTATCGATTTACATTGGATCAAACTCAACAATTTCTTGAATGTAATAGAGAAAAGTTATATTATATTTATATAACGTTAGATTATGTCCTTTTAGAGAAACTTTTATCAGAATTAAACATATCTGATACTGATTCTATTTGACTAACAGAAATTGTAAATTTATTCACATTCTGAAAAGAAAAAAAAATATGTCGCTCTCGAAAGAACAAATTAAATCTCATTCTATCTATGGAGATTGTTTAAAATTCTATCGCAGGAAGTATAATATCGAAGGAAATAATAGATACACTATGCAATTCATTAGTTTTTGGTACCGATTAATTGACTAGTACCAATTTTGTTGAATGAAACTATTTACTGGGATCTCCACAAATCCTTTTTTTCCACATGTAAAACAAAGATCTACTTAAATGGGATGTTAAACAAATTAAAACAACATCTATTACTTGATATTTCGATATTAACATGTATATATATATATATCTAATTTTTATCGACAAACGTAGTGTTCGATTTCGAATCTTTGATTTACGCAATAATTAGTTAATTTCAAAATTATTAGTTAAGCAAAATGATTTAAAGGATTATGAGGATTTACTTTTAGAAGTGTTTTATAGGATACTTTTGGAAATATTTTTAGATATTATTTTGTGTTGTCGTTGTGATAATCAATTAAAAAACTATACAAGTTAAATAAGACCATTGTCCAATTAAAAAGGAAACTGCACTGCAATAGGTGAACGGCCTTATCAATAATGAATATTTATCTTAATTTTACTCCATTAAGTCCCATAGGTCAATATTCCGAATGCAAATAAATCCGAATTTCCATGAGTTTTATCTTCCGGAAGTCTTCTGTGTTTTCCCTTTGGTGTTGTAAATTGTATATTTATATGTATTGACAGGTTTATTTCCAATAAAGACGTTAATAATAATAATAATATTGATTCGACAGATTGTTTTGACCACTCGCCCAATTCATCTCCACCAAAAAATTGTGAACATTGTGGCAAATGTTCTAAAACAACACATCTTACTAACTTTGATAATTATTTGCACCTAAAAGCTAAGAAACTAAAAAATAAGATATTGAATAACCTACCGCAAACTCTTTCAGTCTACATCTACAAATGAATATCATCTTGACAATTACTAGTTTCAATTAAAAATAAAAAACAATATTTAAAAAAAAAAGTTACAATATCTTTAGATTTTCTAACATAGAAGAAAATCTTTCACTGAAACATTACTTATCAATCACGAGCTTCTTCTAACTATCTCTTATATGCGCATAAATATAAATAGCGCAGTTTCAAAAAACAGAGTGCTGTTCTGGTTCTGGGAATCAGACCATATTATTCTTATGTATTTTCAGCTCCAAAATACGAAACTGTCCTAAAAAATGGAGCTTGTATCTCTAGTTTAGAGGAAATCTAAAAAACCCCGTTTTAAGGCTGACAATATCTTGCAACAATAGCAATCAACCTTCTAAGGTTGAATACTTTAATCCTGATTAATAACTTTTATAAGTACTTTACTTCTGTTAGTAATATACGTCTTCTATACATATTTTATATTTTTGTCGGAGGGTTTTTCTTTAGTTTCGTATTGAAGCAGTACTCGTATAAAACCGAAAATATCGATATTTTTCTCTTTATGTGTCTATAACTAGAGAAAGATTCATCAAGATCGTTACAAGGTCCCAACAAAATTTTGAAAGTGAATAGTGACTTCTTGAAATAACTTTTAAAATTGACAGGTTATTGTATAAAAAATGATCCTCAGACCCAGTTTTGGTAAACATCGTATAAACTCTCAAACTGAAATATTGTTATCAACACTAAAAATTATTCTGATAATAAAAAATAGTATTTACATGTGCAGTATATTTAAATAAACTATGTTTCTGAAATTTATTTTGAAGCTCCTTTAATACATTCCATAAACACTTTCAAATTTATCACTTTAATCCCTACTCATATCGCTTTCTAATTTCGACATTTGTTTTAACGATTTCTTGTCATTTTAGTATTTTACGATTTCTATCCTTATATCACGATAATTTCATCTTTTTACAGCTTTGGCGTTCAACGTTCTGCCATATTATTCACCATTTACCTTCAAGCTGTTTGATCGATTTTACGGTACTTGGCGAGTTTATCTTTTAATATGTGCCATCCCTCCAGTCCTTGGAGTTTTCACCACATTTCTGGTACCAGAAAGTCCAAAATATTTATTGTCACAGGGTCAACAGAAGGAAGCCCTGCGTCTTTTGCAGCGAATGTACACGATGAACACCGGCAAGTCACGAGATTCATTTCCGGTAAAATAATGCGGAAAATTTTTACCGATTCAGAGTCTGAATCAGATTCATTAACTTGTTTCATTAACGAATAATTCGGTTTAATCTTATCAGAAACTAATGGTCTCTTATATGGATACGCAGTATCTTGTCTAAAATCTTGATAATTTCGACAACAAACACTGCTAGATTATATTTAAGAATTCTTTGACTAAATTCATTGATAAAGTAATTGCTGCTGTGAAATTTACTTGCATATATTTTGAAATTGATTTTATTGAAGATAATCGATATACGATAGACGATAGATAATATCTTATTGAGGAAAGTCTTGTAAAATGACGTGGTCTTTTCATTTTTTGTTTACATTTAAAAAAGAAAGTTTTCCTTCTAGTAAAAAATATATAGTTAAATATCATTTTTAGAAAATTTTCAAACACTATGAATATTTTAATATAAAAGAATGTAAAAACATGAAGAAATAGAATTCATATTTTAAATTCAATTTGTCGTTAATGGTTACCTCTATTTATCATGGTTCGTTTATTATTGATCGATATTAGTAAATATTGTAACTACTAATTACAGAATTTTGTTGGATTACGAATTATAACAAAATCTTCAATGAAGAATAAAAATGACCATTTTGTGACGTAAAGCAAGGAACATCCTTAGTTGTCAACATGTAGCATCGTTGACTATTATACAGATTGTTCCTCATCAATAATCGCAACCAACAATGAACAAACATCATTATCTGATTTCAGAACAAAAACTAAAATTGAATTTCCTTTTTTCAAGGGTAATATCGCGAAATAAGTCGATCTTGTATTACATTTAAATGTTAAATTATAAAAAACTTGGTTCTTTGTTTTTTGTGAACTTATTCAAATACAACTTTTTAAAGACAGTGTAGGCAGTACAATTTTTCGGTATAAAAGAGGAATTTTGTGTTAAAACGTGCTTTTATCTTTCTCGAAACGTTTATTATGGACGATGAAAAATACTGGATACTTCGCGTGGTGTATCGCGTCCAGATTTCCGGAACCGAAACCGCACATAATTCATCCCCGTAGATGCCGAGCTATCTCCTATTCCTATTGTTCTTTGTTTTCGACAGATAAAGGCGTTACTTCCGCTACCAAGGGTGCAATCGTCAAGCCGAGCTGACATTGGGAAAAAAATGCAGGAAGCTCTTATCAAAACGAAAAAGCTTTTCAGCTCGCCATATCTGCTACCATTTTCCATCATTGCGATTCTGCAATTTGGTGCAATGCTCGGGTGTGTACCACATTATTACTTATTGTTCTAATGTTTCATGACTATTTGCAAATGAAGTGATTTAAAAAATGGTCATTATTTGTTTGAAAAATCAGAGTGGAAAAAGATGAAATAAATTTTAAAAGATCATGTTTAGTACACAGTAGATTTAAATATGTTTTAAAATGACACACTCTCTCATTCGAGATCACTTGAATGAAAAATAGTGGATCTTACAGATTTTTGGCCTCTGAAAACGAATCCGTTTTTCAATTTGGTTCATCACGTCAGGATTTTAAGATATCTGATTCGAAAAATATTCAAAAATATACTTTTTCACGAGTCAAATTGGACAACTAATTTATTTTCAACGACTAAAAATCTATAAGATCCAGTACCTCTGATTCAAGTTATCTCCCCTAAAAAATTGTTTTGCGGTCCTGTATAATTAATCACTGAAGGTGCTTCTCAAAAAAATAGCACAAGACCGGAATGTTTTTTTTTCTTTTACGCAACTTGAATCAGAAGCGAAGGATCTTATAGAATATTGGTCGCTAAAAACGAATTCTTCATCCAAGTTAACTCATCGTTTCAGATTTTTTACATATCCTAACCTTAAATTACCAAAAAGTATATTTTTGAATATTTTTCGGATCAGATATCTTAAAATACTGACGTGATGGGCCAAATCGAATAACGGATTTGTTTTCACGGCAAAAAATCTATAAGTTCCGCTATTTATGATTCAAGTGATCTCGAAACAAATTTTTTTGTAATCCTGTATTATTTGTATTATCACATTAAATTATATATTTTTAATTTCTTTCAGATTCAATACAATGAGACTTTGGGTACCACAACTATTCATTATGTTGAACAATTTTAAACGATTCTACTCTCCGTTTTACCCAAAAAATGTTACACTTACTATGTGCGAAATGCTCATTCCACAAATTCCACGAGTTACTGCCCATAATCAAACAGTTACTGACTGCAACCCGGTAAGTGTTTACTGAAATCGTGTATTTGCTTAATTATAGAGAATTTAGAAATACTGTTTTTCGAAAAAAATATTGTTTGTGAATTTGAGTTGTTTACATGTTCGAGTCATTGTTAAAAGTGCAAATTGCAATCAGCTGACATAAAAATTATTTTTTGTTTGTAAATAATTTTCATTTTTCGGGATGAAATATTTTATTTTTAATTTAGGAATTTCTCTAATCTTCATTAATATATTCTATAATGAAATGGTCTTTAGAAGTATTAATTTAAATAGTAGAATATTTACAAAATTGTAAACGTTAAAAGTTTTGTAAACGCAAACAGACCTTTAATTTCAATGAAGAATTTAAATACATTACCACAATTGCTGCGATATAACTACTTATATATTAGTTAATATAAAGTCCTAAATGGCAAAATTTTACTGGTTTTATCGGCGAACAGATTGCAAGTGTTATTCTGAGGAAAGTATTTTCCGAAATAGGGCTACATTTCAATGTTAGTTTTTCGCCGGTATTAGAAACGTAACTCAATAATACTTTTGAAATGTACTCTCTAACTCATTTACAAATGCTTAAGTGTGTATTACAGTCAGCATGTTAACTTTTGGATAGGTTTATATTAATATCCGAATTTATTTTGAAAAAACATATTTCACGTGAAATAACTAGATTACTTCATGAATAACGCAACTTAAGTAAATAGTAAATATAGCCGGAGAAATGGGTTTACATAATATTGGTAATATCTGATTTAATTATTGCGATCGTTCTATTATGTTAATGTGAATACGATTAAGTTTTCGTCATTTTATTAAATTAAAACACGAAATGAAACGTCCTATTATTACTTTCATAGTTCATTAACATCAATGCGATAACTATTTCAGTTACTACAAGAACAATGTGCTATTATAAAATTGTTTAAGTAAGTATCTTAATTAAAACCTTTTTTTACTTAAATAAATTAGTCCTAACGAGGGTAACTTATTATTTCTACGCATTAATAGATATCAAATTCAAAATAATTATATCAACAACAAAAATTGAAGAGACACAAACTTACCTCTAATAGTTTAATATACTTCTTAAGTATAAATATCTCGATGATATTCCAGAATACGTCTTGGGAATATACTACATATAATGAAAATGATATTTCGTTTATATGAGTTAAATGGATTTGCATAAGCACTTTTTACAAAGATGGCTTTTTCATGAAACCATGGATTGCAATTTTGTTGAATTATGATGAAAAATGGATGCTTTAATATATTTTAGTAAATTTTGATAAATTTAATTATTGTTTCTAGTCATACATCGATCCTGCAGTTTACATTAATTCTACTATAATCGCAGCATCTGCAGTTTCATTTGGATTCTTATTCGGTTTTTTTACAAACACTGCAACACGAAAGAAAATCGTACTTGGTGAGTACAATTTCATTTGACCTAATTAAATTGACTTTAATTAAAATGTATTGATGTATTTAATGAATTTGAATGGTACAGTTTAGTGTTTTTGTATTTCGTTGCAACTTTTAATTTTAAATTATTAACAGTTCTCCTGTGAGGAAACGTATACCTAACATAAATAATAACACAGCCACACAACACAAAGTGTATGTTTTCATCTGCAGGATGTTTTAGGGGTCACTGAATCTGAATCTGTCGACCGTTTAACCCAATCAGATCAGGATTTTGACATAACCTCAAAAAACCCATGGCGCAAATAACACACTGAATCCTTTGTAGCATACAGTTTCAAACAAATTCAAAATAATAATTAAAGTATTCATAATAATAAATAACCACGGAAATTTAACCAAATTGTTCGCCATAATTAACCTCAAATTCGTAATCAGCGGCCACAAGACCCATAACAGAATATTTTTCATAACAATTCATCTTTTTAAAAAATGTATGCTGCAAAGAATTTAATGTGTTATTTACCCCATGGGTTTTTTGAGGTTATGGCAAAATCCTGATCTGATGGGGTTAAAAGGACCTCGGATTCGAATTCGGCGACCCCAAAGACATAAGCATAGTCAGACCTCCAGATTAGAACATACATTTTTTTTTTGTGAGGCTGCGTAATTATAAGTCATTAACTATTTTCAGAAACATTATTTGAATCGTTTTAAATTTATGTAAAAGTTGAAAACGTTATTTTATACAAAGATAACTTTGAAGGAAGTGGAATGATGAATATTTTGTTTATATTGGAAAATAGATTATATCTTAACTAACTTCTGTATAATTAGTTATGGTTTATTACAAAAATATCAATGGGAAGAATTATTGAATGATTAGTACATTCTATTTCAGTTATGGTATTTTTACTGTCAATTGCAAGTAGCTTCGCAACAAATTGGTCGCAAGCAGTGCCCATTATGCTAACATTGTGCGCAGCCGTTATTGTTACGTCCAGAATAGCAAGTAACATTGTTATGGGTGTAAACGTGGATGTTATATCTGCTCCCTTAAGGTATTTTGTATAATTCTTCTTGTACTTCAATACAATTGTGCAATTATTAAATGTACAAAATTTAATGGGCCATATGCCAAATTGTAGTTTCTCACATTGTTAATGCTTGTTTTATTAATATTTGGTTAGCATATTACAATTTTTTATATATCGCTTGTAAATAATATACTATGCAAGTAACAACATATTCCTTACAGGCCTGCAGCAACAAATATTCTAAATTTAATTGGGAACATTGGCGCAGTAGTAGGAAATTTCGCCTTTTCTGCTCTTTTGGGTCCGCAATGTCTTATAGCTTTTTTGGGCATAGGCTGCTTAACGATAGGTATGCAACATTTTGTACTGCCTAAAATCTAATTACGCGTTTGTCTCTATAAATGGGAATATTTAGTAACACCAATAATTAGACAATTTCTGATATGATTTTTTTGTCATTCTCTAATTGATTCGATTTATTAACAAATTTAACAATATTTTTCCCACGTCTTTGTTCTTGTTAAAAATTAATGTTTTATTCAATTTTCAGTTTGCTGCCTTTTGTCTCTGTTCTTGCCAAAACCTGTACCAGCTGACGCAATACCAAATGCTCGTCGAAATAAATTTTAATGAACTGTGAGTTAGAGTAATCAAATTAAAAAAAAAAAAAGTGTAGAATATTTACCACACTTTTCGATGATTTACAGAATTCAATTCAACTGATAACCAAAATTCTTTATCGAAAATCACTTTTGATTTTTGATGGTGCAAAAAATTTAATTTATAAACTATATTTTTAATATAAACCGTCGGAAATTATTACCATTAAATGTGAATAATTTGTATTCAAGTTTCAATGTATTCAGTAGATCTTGTATACGTAGTTTAGAAACTTGTAAATATTAGATGTGTATAAGCTACTTCTATAATTTAAAAGACCTTGATCAAATTGAATTGGGTCGATTAAACAACTTTGATGGATTCAATGTTTTCAATACTTCATCGATTACTCAAAGTGCTGCGGACAAATATTAAGGCTAGTGATTTTAGTATATAATAATATTTACACATGCGTATAGATATGCGGAAGTACATTAATAAATGTTCAGATTGTTATTGTATGGGGTTAGTAAATATTGATATTGTACAAAAATTAATTATATTTATGACATATTTCCTATTGTATACGAATTTATACAAGATTATGTGTTTAAAATCATAAATAAACTTTTACAATGTTTATTATATTTCATAATAAACGAAACAGATGTAAATGAATGAAGAAATTTTATTTGTTTAAAGCTTAATGATGACGTAATGATAATATTAGCTTCTAATCCCTTCAATTAAAATATAAAATTAATCATGTATTCTACAAGGAGAGTGACATTATTAAAAAGAGATTGTAATGTAAAATTAACTTGAGTGCGGACAGTAGCTTCACCAATTAGAATATAATAACGCATTGTGCACCTAGGGAGTAAAGTGGAATTTTGCGCTCAGCGTATGAAAAAAACAATTGTATTATAGAATATTCGAATTCTACTTTGTTTTATACCACATCTCATTGTTCGTTTTGAAAGAATACAGTTGCCATTTGAAGAAACATTAATGAAGATATATTCTTTTTACGCACGTTTCAAATTATCGACAAAATCCGCACCCTCTAGGATTTGAATGATTAATTCATCAAGAATGGTGTGTATTGTCGATAACTGTTTTCATTTAGTTAGAAATTCTTGTATACCTACGGTAGGTAACGTAACATACGTAGGTAACACCCGTCTTACCGACATGAAGTGTGATGGAAGGTAAGAGGTAGGTTTTTCTAGCTTGTAGCTTTTATCACAAGTCCTGATGTACCATCCATTGATTAACATCTGTTATCTTTAACTGTTAAGTTTGATTCGTCAAAATTTCTATTGATTATAAATATCCTTCATACAAGTAAAATTCAATTTCAAAATGTTTATTATTTATAATTTACAAACAAAATGTTGTTGACATTATTGACGCTATTTTTTAATATAATCACCTAAAATTTAGTGTAATAGCATTTCTGAGGTTGCTGAAAATGATTTCGGTGTCGGTGAATCCACGTATCCACATTTGAGAGGCCGCATATTGAATTGGCAATTTAAAATTTCGAAAATTTGACACTGAATGGTTGTTATCTTCAATCTGCTTTTTGAGTGCTGAATATGTGACGAATTTGTAATCGGCGCCGACAAAACTGCATTGCAAAAAGTCAATTCAACGTAAAGAATTAGTACATTGTGCAACTAGGGAGCAAACATTAATTCGAAACTCGCTTCGCTCGGAAGTCAAATTCGCCCTCGTCGACAAACGCCTGTTTTCCCTTGTTGGACATATTATTTTCTGATACGATCTACCGCGATATAGGAAGCAAAATAGTATTTTGGGAATAGAGTGAGAAACTCATTTTGCTCCCTAGAGAGAACGCCCTATTTTGCTCCCGCAATATAGGGAGAAACATAGCATTTTGCGCTCAGAGAGTGAGGAAATATATGCTTCATAGGATTAAATGATGAAAATACTGGTGTAATTACTAAAACATACTATGATTTGCATTTTCAACCAAAATTTAGTTCTTCATTAACTCCTCCTATAGGGATATAATTGTACCCTACTTAAATTAATAATACTTTTTCTGACACTTGGATTTCAAAATGTTATTTTGCTCATTGAGGGAGCAAAATATGACATTCTCTCCCTAGGAAGAAAAAATACTATTTCGCTCCCTACATCGTGAGCGCAAAATAGCATGCTGTCATATGGGAAAGTAACAAATGCAACTGGAGATCAAATTAGGTACCTGGAGTTTGTAGACACATGCGAATTCATATCTTATTTTTAAAATTACCTACTGTTAAATTTATAAATACAACCAAATATATATTAAATTACCTATTTTTCTCCCTAGTTCTACAATGCACTGTTCTTGCATAATAAATTAATAATGTTGTTTTTGGTATTCGATAATTAAACACACACTGCAGTTATGAGCATAATCGTATCAATGTTAATTATTTGAAATATTATTTACTAAATTTTGTATGTTAGTAACTATAATATAGGCATTAGTTGCGGTTTTGTTTAATTATGTTTCAACTCAACAGAGTTAATACTTTCAAAGAAACAATACTAATAAAATGAGGAATGGATTGTAATATTTGTGATTAGTAAAATTGATTCGTATGATTTGTTGAATAGTTCTTTAGCCGCACTTCGGGTCATTGCACTGATTGACGACTAATTAAACATTGCGCTACTCTCTAAATTTAAATCACTTCGAATCATATGCACTGATTAGCAGCCCATACAGATAACTGAATCAGTAGTAGTGTATAGATTAATAACACAGTCCAAGAAAAACTGTAGCCGCATAAGTAAGTAAAGCTCCAGAATCCAAATATGACCACAAAACTAGACAATTGGATCTAGTTTTTGAGATATTGAAGATCAAAGTTTAGACATTTTTGAGAATCTATGTTTTCTCACCAGCAAGACTTTATTCTGATTTTTCCCGCAGAATTCAAATATGCATGCCAAAATACTAAATGGGACCTACTTTTTGCCCAAATTGAAGGTCAAACGGATTATTAAATGGTGTTTTAGGACATATTTTCTGTTTTTATTGAAAAACAGGCTAAAATATTTTAATTATATTCCTTAGAAACGTCACAGTCAACTTTAGGATTCAGACTAACAAGTAAGTATGAAAGGTACAGTTATCTTATTCTAATTACACTGAAAGAACGGTGTAGTGGTGAAGATCAGAAGTCTAGCCGAGATAACTATTATATGAGCCTGAGGGTCACATTTTTCAAGATTAGAAGGAAAACTTACCATACTTCTGACCCTCGCCACTGTACTTTTCTATCAGTATACATATTATTGACTATTATAGAAAATAAAATTTTTATTGACTAATAATATGGGAAGGCAAAATTACAATCAAAGTCTATGACAAAAAAAGGAAGATGATGTTGGATTTAAATGGAAAGAACATTGTCATTCTGGTTTTTTATTCATTCAATTTTTATTCATTTTTTAATATATACATATGGGATATTGCTTGTAAAATTGGACACTTTTTGTGACAGTATTGTGTACTACACAATTTTTTGGCTGATTTTATTCGTGTTTAACTTAATAAATAAACGAATGAAGGAGTGAAAAACGAATTATATGCTGAAAGCCCTAAAACATTCCATACATTATCTCATTCTCATAAAGTCATTCTTGTAGGAAATTTTGAAGCTTTCATTTTTTTATATGAAATTTTGTACTAAAATCAATACCAACAACGATATTTGCCAAAAAAGGAATGTAAAAAAATATTGTACTCAATTTTTTTGAAAAGTGACAACTTTTGAGCATATCATTTTGTAACAAAACACCCATTAGTAACGATTTAATATCTGGCATTTCCTTTATGTATACATAAACTAATAAAATCAGTTGCAAACCGATTAAAAAAAAAATATTCACGTTTCTTTTTACACAAAAATCGTAATTGCTACTAATTTTGACTTCGGCATGAAACTTGAAACGGCTATAACTCTTCAACAATTCATCGTAGAAACTAATTTCATCCAATACTACTACTGTCAAAATGTATCAAAAAAATACTTCTTTACAAAAAAGTAAATGAAAATAACTATTTTTCATATTTTCTTTTGTACCGTCGTAGATTTATGATCAAAATGATTTTTTATTAAACATATAGATTTAAAATTTCATTATCTACAACTTTTAATGAAGGCACTTTTTGCACATGATGCACGGTTTTCGAGTAATTATTGACTTTAATGCAAAAAAAAAGGTCGGATTGTGTCGGATTGAATACAACGTACAGGATTACATAAAAAAGAAAATTATTTGTAATTTCATTGTCTACAACTTTTATTTCAAGCATTTTACGATTCGAATGATTATTTTTTACTGCTAAGCGAAAAACGCGCCTTACAGTTGCTCCGCAAAACTGCCAATATTTGAAAGAAATCTCGGCCTTTATTGGTCGCGGAAGATTTTTTTAAAAAACGAAATGGTGCGGAATGTCCCCAGTTACAATTTTCGTATGTTTCATTTTTCGGTAAAAGTGATATTTTTCGAGTTATTTCAGTAAAAACCGATTTTTTGGACACATTTTCCCCCACCATTTCCCTCCGGCAGCTTTTACGGAGGGGGAATACCTGGGGAGAGGATCTCGTCCTTTTGTCCGTTGTCTATTGTCACGATAGAGTAAGATACAATCGCAATGTTTAATATCGTTTTAAACTTCTCAACAGAGGATCCTGTTTAGTGTCCAGTGATCTTAAAAACCAACCATATTCACTTCAGTAATAAAAGCAATATCTGTGTTTTTTTTAAATTGTTAAAATAGTAATCAATTCGAATCGTTCAAAAAATTCAAATTGGCGGTTACAGCGTGCTGGAAATGTTTAAAGTTGATGCTTTGTGATGACAATGGCACAACCAATGAAGACAAGATACGATGATGTCTTAACTTTCGTTAGCACTCCAGTCCTTCTTGGATACTCAATGAAATAATCCAATTCTCCTACAATACTGGATGATTTTAGAGCTTGATTATGCTAAGAAAGGGCAGGGGTAAATTGAAAGTGATAATTTACTAAAAAATAAACAATGCACAAAATGTAGGAAATAACAGTCACTAACTAGATGTGCAAAAGAGATGCTTATCAACGAATAATCTTAGACTCAAAATAAACAAAAAAAAAGTATCTTAATTATCAGAAAAACAATAAAAGGAATTGATTGGCTATAAAAAGAATAACAAAGTCAAAATTGCCATTGTTTGTCAAAAAGTCATTATGTTTTATCCAATGTTGTGTAGATGAAATCAAAAACAATAAAGTATTCTTTTCTGGTATGTACGGCATAAAAAAAGTTTTCCTCTGCATTCTTTAATTTTAAAAAACGGGGTGAAGAATTGTACACATGAATGAAAATAAATGTGGAGATTAACATTTTCTGTTGTCAATCAGCTTTTTTGCATAAGAAGCAGAAAAAAATGCGAAGAACTTAATGTATAGATCAAATTAATCCTTATTTTTGCGTATAAAAAAAAAGTCAATTGTTTTATTATTAATAATTTTGATATAAAATTTCTATAAAAATTAAAAAGACTTTTCCTTTTGTCAATACTGGACTATTAGGCATAAAGAGTGATTCATCGAGTTTTTAACTGAGGTAGGCACTTCATAAATTGATAATAATGTTGAAACCTGTCAGTCGGTTGTTGCTGGTTGATAGATAAAACCATCTTGTTAGAGATCGATGAAATACGGAACGTCGATTTTATAATTAATATCTGTCCTTCCGAGTCGGACGATGAGAGATGGAGTGGTTACAAGATATTTATTGAATTACTGTTGGAACTGGAATGTGAACGCATTGTCCTCTGAAGTATTTATAAAATATCAAATATCACGTATCATATTATTTAGGCGTTAAAACAAGTTAATTTCGAACTTGTTAGGTGGTATTAAAAATCAAGACCTTTTGTTCATTATAAGCAGCATGGACAAAGTTAAATTATTTCAAGCGTCTTAATAAATTTTAATTGTATCGGAATTTTCTTTAATTATTGATATTGGTTTAATAAAATTCTGTCTTAATCCGCGAATATGTAATAAAAGACCAAATTAGTGGCTACGCTATCTAAATCCAAATCTGATGGATAATTTTGAACAATCTTTGAATGATTACTATATAATTTCAAATTAGCTACTAACAAAATAATAATTTGTTTGGAATATATATTCATATCCATTTTTTTGATCGTGTAACGGGCTGTATGCTTTTGCATCTTTGACGTTATATCGACCATATTGGATCCGCCATTTTTAATTTAAAAATTGTATGCCCAAATTCGTAATCAGCGACCTCAAAAACCGCCGAATACCTACTTTCATCCGAATTCGTGACTTTCGTATTTTCATTCTCCATATTGGATCCGCCATTTTGAATGTTGAAATTCCGAGTTCAGATTCGTGATCAGCGGTCACGACAACCTAATAAACAATGTATAACTCTTCCAGTGGTTTGTATAACCTCGTTATCAATCTACTTTCTCTCTGCCAAATGGAAAATTTGTTATAATGATGACAGAGAGTTAAATAAAAAACCTGGCTTTTTTTTTTAATAATGGCAGCTTATCTTTATATGGTCTAATATTCCCTAGGTTTCTATAGACTGATTTAATATATTATCATTTCATTATGTCCTCTATTCTTTCCATGCTACCCTTTACATATGTTATATAGAGATTATATTTTACTATCCTACCCTATTAGAAATAAAGATAATATTCTAAATACATTTAATATATAATATAATAATAGTCTTCAAAAATTAAATGCCTTAACAGTACGCTTTTAAAAATTTCCGTAGCGATTTCCTGAAAGACTAACCGATGTTTTTTTTCGTTACGGTTTCAGAATTTTACGAAACAGAGTTTAGTAATTTTCTGAAATTTTTTCGTAATTTTGTTTCGAAAAATTCTGAAGCGATAACAGTAAGACACTTTAGTTACTATTTCTGAAAATTCCTAGAGAAATTTCTAATGGTGTAGGATCTCTTTGACACAAGAAATAATAAAATTCAATTTTTAGACATGGTAATTATCAGAAAAGACAATGAATTTATCGATGATAAGTGATGCCATAAAAAACCTGATCGGGCCTATATTTAAATTTTTCATAAAAAAACCCACTGCAATATAAAGTTAACGTGATTTATTGATTTATAGAGCTGTCAAATTATCTGCCATTAGATTCACAGACAAAAAGTCAGGGGGAGTTAACTGAATAGGAAAAAAAGGTTCCCGTTACAATATAGTTCCAAAGGTTCCGAGTTACGTAGATGTCGCTGCGTTGATGAAAGGAAAGCGCGACCTTGTTTATTCACATGTTGAAATTGCTGCAGGATAGACCAGTATGGGATTGGTGCTTATGCAGACCAAAACAACTCACATTTACGATACCCATGCATGAACACAATTTGCATTTGAAGATATTCAGTTTATTACTTAATTGTTCTGTGTACTAAGAAACGTAAAGATTCAAGTATGAAACACATTTTTTGATGTATTAACATTTAATAGCAATATTTATTTATGCAATGTCACTAAAAGATGCATGTGTAACGAACCTGAAATTGTTAATCACGGCCATGTGATAACTTGTTTGTGAATGGGTAATTGATGGTTTTCTATTCGGTCAAATCATTTCTTATGGCAGAAACTAGCATATTATGTGTCAAGGGGGAGGAGGAACTCCTTAAGTTGGGAGAGAATTCCTCAAATTGTTTTAAGTCTCCGTCTCCGAGTTGCGAAGAATATTTTACGGAATGAAGGTACAATCATGAAGCAGAAAAATCTCCCTGGACAGGGCTGAAGAATGAAGTATTTTATGCATATCATTCGCAAAATTGACAATCAATTAATTGAAATAAACCGCTAATAATAAGATATATCCATCCAATGTAACGCTACTGATAACTGCCAAAATATTAATAGACAAAGCCGCGCTTTCCATTTATCAACGCAACGACACCTACCTAACTCAAATCCTCTGAAACTACACTCTAACGGGAACCTCTTCTCCCTATGCAGTTGACTCCCCCTGCAAAAAGTCTCAACATTGTGAGGAAAACTTTACTGGAAAATTGACGCTCAGGACAATTAATCCATGGATTTCTAAGAATATCCATAACTTTTATAATACATTTGGTACTCAAAACAAGTCGCAAAATACCACAATCCTAAAAACTTCCTCTATGCCTTAGGTAAAGGGTGTCGCCAAAAGAATCCAAAAAGACTTAAAATATGAGATTCGTATCAAAACTAGTCTATAAAATCCTCGGAAATATTAGACAATATAAATATAGGCAACCATTAATAAAATACAGCCATGTAATTTATTAAATTCCCTGTCTCCGCTGTGACAAACTTTACTTTGGGCAGGTAGAAAGAAGATTAAAAACGAGGATAAAAAGAACATCGATGGTAGCGAAAACAAATATAACATCTTAACAATCAAGAGAATAGAAACTGAGCATAATTTTGATTATAATAATATCAAAATTTTAACTACAGAACGAAACAATTAAAAGAAAAGAAAAGAAAAAAGAAAATTATTATATTCAGAAATATGTTGAAAATACTATCAATATCAGATTTGAACAATATAATCTTCTTCCTATAACTAAGTTGAATATAGGATTTAACGTGCAATACTATTAATCACTATATTAATTTAATGTCCTCTATTAATATTAATTAAATGTTATCAATGTCTTTAATTTTTAGAAAAGGACAGTTTTTATGATTTGGCTGGATTCTTTTTTTGAAGTCTTCCGATTTATTATAAATGGATTTTTCACTGGGATGTAACAGTACCTTTAACATAAATACCACATACAAAATGAACTTTAACTCCTATTATTTTTTATACATATTTATCTAATTTGAATGTATATTCTAAGCAGAGCTAACAAATATTTTTATTGTGAATACTTATTTATTAAGGTGACAATTTTTAAAACACGAATTGTTAAAAATTATTTAGATATAAGTAGCAAGCTGTTGGAAAATCTGGACTTTACTTGCAAATAGCAATAGAAATGGTAGAATATAAATTTCGATATGTTGGCAATATAAACATCTGTAGTTGAAAATCTTATAAAAAAAAATGTATGTTCAATTAAGTAAAAAAAATATAGTATTAATTTTGTTTATAAAAGATACTACAAAATTTTATGAAGTCATAATGGGCTGATGGAATGTAGAAATTAAGCGTACTACAGTATCTTCAGAAAATTAATTTCATTTTAGAATGATCTTTATAGTATGATTACACACTTACGTAAATGCAGACTCACGTATCTACTTTAGAAAATGAGATACGTTTGTTGATTTTATAAGCCCTTACACCCCGAAGGAATATGTATGCATCTTCTATTCGTTCATTTTCTGAATTAAATAGGGTTTAATGTTAGCAAATTTTTAATGCGCATAAAAATGTTATATAATGTTTTTCGATAATGCGCAATCATAATTTTTGTCAATGCCTAATATTTTATAGAATTTCAATATGTTAGAGGTATTTCTATTTATTCCAATTAATTATACCGAAAGAAATGAAGTATATTCTATAATGCACCTTTAGTAAACTTAAATTTTATAATAATTATATATTCGGTACACTTTTCGAAATCTATTTTTTTTTGTATTGCTTTTACTACACAGAATAATAGGATTGTTAATGACGAAATTTTATCTCTATATAATATTGCATATTTTTATATATTAAAAGTTCAAATTAACCCATTTCCTCCCAAAAGTCCGGAAATTGGGCAGAATTTTCAACGCTGTAAATGTTGTTCCAAACGTCGTTAGAAAACATTGAAATAAGCCAAAATCGATAGATTTGGACCTCCTCTTTCTAATGCCGTGTTCAGAATCAACCGGCAATTTCAAAGAAAAAAATTATTATCATTTTTTTGACGTTTCTTCGCAGGAATCGCGTTTTTTGACATTGAAAAGCGGGCCATACTGACCATTTCAAAAGATACTAATTGCGTCTTTTTACTCAGCCCTTTATTCTCGTGTGGGATTTTTTTCCAAAAACAAAATGGCGGTTTCAAGATGGCGTCTGCAAGTTATAATTTTGCATTTTCTCGCACAATTATCGATTATTTGACCACGTAACGGTCGAAATCATGGAGGATTGGGATGAAAAAGTAATTATTATCATTCGTGAATACCTAATCTTATTATAATTCATTTATAACCTCAAATTAGTTCAATACAATTGACTTTTACCTTTTTTTCTAATTTTCACTCAATATTCAACGTTTCCGTATTACTTACGTGTGAAATTGAAAATGACCAGATACGATTGTAACTTCTCAATAACCTAAAAATTAAGTAGGGGACAACAATTATGTGCGCATTCCTAACTGGTACTTTAACGTTTGTAGGCTTAATAAAAGCGAATGTCAGAGTAAACTTCGCTGTAAGTGATACCCGAGATTATATACAAAAACCGTCTAAAAAACCTTTGGAGACCCACATTATCAAAAATTAAGAGTCAAAACGATATTGTTCTGATGACAAGTATAAAAGACGAACATTTTATTGTTCAGAATGTAATAAAAATTTTTGCAAGGTTCGCTTCAAATGATTTCATAAAGTTACATAGATTTACCATATTACTATTGATTTGATTTACCGTTGTCATTTCTTGGAAAAATTCAATGTACAAAATGTTATCAAAATGAAAGAATACAAAAATTGTTAAAAAATGACTCTCCGGATAGTGTTTACTTTCCTTAGTAAGAGTCGGACAACGGCAAAATATGTATTGTTGGCTAAACAACGTGATGTAAATCGTGAATTAGTGGTGTGTAGGTAATGTGTTATATTTATCAGCAGGAATAAACAACTTGAAATTAGGAAGGATCGATGTATTTACTCAGATATTCACATTTATTAAATCTACAAACGTTATAGTACCAGGTAGCATTGCACGCAAGAAGTGATACATTCCATTTTTAGATTATAAACCAACCACTAATAGGTCACAGTCGTATATAGTAATTTTCAATTTCACACGTACGTAATGATACGGAAAACTAAAAAATTTAGTGAAAAGCAAACAAAAAATTGATAAAAACCAATTGTATGTACCTAATTTGAGATTATGAATGACTGATGATGAGATTAGGTATTCACAAATCAATCTTTTTCACCCGAATTCTCAATGATTTCAACCGTTACACGATCTAATACTCTATATTTGTGCCACAAAATGCAAAATGATAACTTGCAGACGACATATTAAAACCGCTATTTTGTTTTTTTTTTAAATCGGACGGGACAAGAAAAGGCTGAGCAAAGAGATGCGATTAGTATCTATTGCAATGGTCAGCATTGCCCTTTTCAACGCCCAAAAAGGCGATTCTTGCGCAGAACCATCGAACAAATCAATATTTTTATCAACAAAATGATCATAACATTTTTCTTTGAAGTCGCCGGCTAATTCTGACTACGGAATTTGAAAGAGGAGGTCCAAATCTATTGATTTTGATTAATTTTAATTTTTTCTAACGCCGTTTGGAACAAAATATATAGCGTTGAAAGTTGTGTCCAAATTCCAGACTTTCGGGATGAAAAGGTTTAACACATAACATTAAAATTACTATTTTCAGGGACTCCAAGTTAAAAGGAAAAAAGTACCAATTAATAAACACGCAGGAAAGGAAATAATAAACACCACATACTACACTATCTCTATAGGTATGCTATTTCAATCGTCATGGGTTAAAACGCTACAAAAAGTAAAAAACGAGCTAAATTTATAGATTTTAATTAAAAAACATAATTTTTTGTATCAGGGGTTTTCAACCCATACTTTTACCCTTCTTTTTTCATAAATCCTTCTAAAATTGAGCAACTGGAACTGAGACTTACAAGTAATAAACCCATAAAATTGAATATGGATGAAGTGCAATAAAAATGGCGACCGATACAGAGTAAAATCGGTACATTTTATAATGGAACATTTTCTAGGTACGACTCTATTAATGAGGTCGCATAATATGCAGTAGTTTTTATTTAAGACCATATCTCACAATATGAGGGACACGAATGACAATATAATTATTATATCAGTGAGATTCAAACTTTTAATTTGTTGGATTTATCGAAAGTACCCTTTTTAACAAAATTTATGAATCTAAAGTTCAAAACGGCGAATCAAATATGACGCACTGAATTCGCAAACTTTGTTAGTACAAATTAACAAACGTAGACAAAAATTATGATTAGTTAGTTTAAAAATATTAGGACACAAATGACATTTTCATATTATTGATAAGCCCTCAATGATTGCAATCAGCTAATTATGTACATCACTGAGTACTTCTACCTATACTTGAATGTCTATTCACTTACGTTATGCGAAAATAAAAGCAAAAATATTAAAACTATAGGTCCACAACGTCGTGCGAAATTAATTACAGAAAATCGGGACAAAGGAATATATATGTAGTGCATTCATTGTTGTAATTTGTGAACAAATATAACTAATTGTTTATTATTTTGGAAGACTAACTTTATTAGTTCCAACGATTACCAATTTGGGCCATAATTCAATATGACTAGTAAAACGTGCTGAAGTTGTCAGTTTGTAATGTGCTACAAGCGATTATTTCAAATTGATCAGATTTAAATATATAATTTCAATGTTATAAAGACGTGTTCGTGTATTTGGAAGATGGATTCATATAGTACATAGTTAAATATGTACAGAAAGAATAGATCGTACTAATTTAGCATATTTTAGTGTAATTATAAGGCAGTTAACCTAGGTATTTCTTTTCCAACAAAAATTGTATAAAATAATTGCGTTTAATATTTTGTAGGTGAATATTAACTTCTGCAAAGAGTTGCTATATTTTTTGTTAAACAATAGGGTCATGTACCAATTACTTCCCCAGATAGCGCAATATATACTCAAAATATCATCACGATATACTATAATATACTTTCTGATATACGTAGGATATCATATTTTCATACGATGATATTCTCAGTATATACTCAGAATATTCTTATGTCCGCCCTTTTCATGTACTCAGAACATTACTAGGATATTCTGCAAGATATTCTCAGTATATACTAAGAATATTATCGGTATATCACCCGCTGATATTTGTAAAATGTCCTCGCGATATACACTGTAAAAAAAAGTAATGGAATAAACATAAAAAATATCATTATTGGCTAAAATATTTATAAAAAAAAACGAAACAAATTTTGAGAATTATCGTTCTATTTTTTTAAAATTATGTAAATTCTCTGTTATATGTATTATACGATTGTATGTAATTTCATGTGTAAATGAAGTTTAATTATGTTTTGCTCCTTTTATTGTATTTAACACTATCGAAAATAAATTAGTAACGCTCGAAAACAAATAAGAAAAACGCTCGCCCCGGTGGGGAATCGAACCCGGGTCCTTCGCTTACTACGCTAACGCCTTAACCACTACGCTACGCTCAATTTCGTATGACCCTGGTCGAAATTTTGACAAGCAGGCCCTGGCCAGGAACTGCTAACTTTTTCAGTGACTTGAAAGCAACTCATTGATATCAAAGTACTTGTAATAGTCTCAGAAGAGCAAAATCTTCCAAATTTCATGGTCATATTAGAATTTTTAGAACAATTTCAAATTTTATTGCATACTAAGCAATTGTTTTTCATCAGGTTTGGTTAAAGCATATAAAAATGGAAATTGTGCTAAAAATTCTAATATAACCATGAAACTTGGTAGACTTTACTCTTCTGAAACTATTCAATGTAGTTTGATATCAATTAGTTACTTTTAAGGTAGTGAAATAGTTAATACAAAACACTGGTGAAATTGGGCTCCGAGTGGACTTTCGACGAAGAAACAAAAAATGCATTTTTTCTTGAAAAGAAGCAACCGATGATTACCAAACTAATAATATTACTTTTAAAGACTGCAAAATGTAATTAATAACTTATCTTTATCACAATTTGCAGCCTAAATTGTATTTTCTTATATCAATGATAAAACTCCCATCGAAAAGAGGAATTAGCTGACTTAAATTCTTATATCGTTGATATAATTTCCATCGAAAAAAGGAATTGGATCTAAATTCTTATATCGTTGATTATTGTAATGGAATAAAGTCAAGATGTAGTTTTTAAATTATTTATTTCTTATTTTTGTATATCTAAAAGTCTTGAAGGCATAGACGTAGGAAATTAATTATATATCGTTCAAAAATGAAGACAGGAAATTTTGGGTAGATATATGTTAAACATATACACATGATAATATAGAATACTACATTGAGAATTCTTCAAACTTTATTAAATAATAATATTTTTGAAGACGACATTATAATATAAGTAATTATAATGCCAAATGTTGACCGTTCAGTGATTTTGAAAAGTTCTTTCCAATCAAATGTGACTTTCGATGGGAGTTACATATCAACGAAATGAGAATTTAGGTGTAATTCCTTCTTTCGATGGAGTTATATCAACGATATAAGAATTTAGGTCTAATTACATCTTTCTTTGGGAGTTATATCAACGATATAAAAATTTAGGTCTCATTCCTTCTTTTGATGGGAGTTATTTCATCGATATAAGAATTCAAACCTAATTCCTTCTTTCGAAGGGAGTTATTTCAATAGTATATCAATTTAAATCTAAACCCTTCTTTCAATGGAAGTCATATCAACTACGTAAGAATTTAAATCTAATTCCTTCTTTCGATGGGAGTTACATCAAAGATATACGAATTTAGGTCAGTATATACCTCCCATCGAAAGAAGGTATTAGGTCTAAATCATTATATCGATGATACAACTCCCATCGAAAAGAGGAATTAGACCTATATTCTTATATCGTTGAAATAAGTCTCACCGAAAGAAGGAATTAGACCTGAAGTCTCATATTGTTTATATAACTCAATTCGAAAGAAGGGATTACATTTAAATTCTTGTATCTTTGAAACTTTGAAATACCTCCCATGCGAGCTGATCAGCTGATATAACTGTTGTAGGTTATGACGCTCTGATGGAACTGTTCGCAATGGGACAAGAGAAAGAGAGTGAGAGAGGAAAATAGCGCGCATGTGTGCACGAGAAAGAAACATACAGATAGTATTTCCAACTGTCAAACACGTGGATGTAAACATTTCAAAAGTGTCTGGCGGTATTATCTAGTTAGTAAAAACCGTGCATCTCCGAAGCTTACTATCTAAAGATAGTAAATGCTACCAACTGGAGATGGCTAGGTCAAATTTCACTATCTAATTAGTAAATTTTACTACTTTAGTGATTGCGCCAGCAAACTATTTTTCTCCGTGTATGTTCGGGAAATACCGCGTATTTTCAGAATGTTTAGGATGAAGTCCGAATATTCGAAGATTCTAATTAGGATAAAAGTCAATTATCCGTCGAATCTACGAAAAATCTACGAAATATAACATTCTGTTGACGATATCCTCTGTAGATTCCAGAAATATCGCGTATCTTTACAGGATATTTAGGATAAGAGTCGAATATTAGTCGAATCTTTGAAAAATCTATGAAATATAAAATTCGGTTGCTGATGTCCTCTGTATATCCCGGAAATATCGCGTATATACTTAGAATATCCTCAGAATATTAGGTATATTAAATGGGATATTCAGTATCAAATTGGGATATTCGTCATATCATGTGCTATCTGGGTTCGGGTGTCCGTATTATTGCGTTTTTCGTATGAAATACAAAAATAAATGGTTTAGAATTCTTATTGCCTTTTAAAAATATGTCCATACATTTTAAAAAAAAAATTTGTCAATTTGAGAATGTTTTTTATTTCTTTCTAAAAGAACTTGAAAACGGAACACCCAAAATTTGCAAAAATTATGTATTTTCTATATGCTTACGGTACCGCAAGACCACGCAACGCCATCCTTTGAGTAGTTTCAAATTAATCCCGTCGAATTTATTGAATGGGTCAAAAACAGGTTTCCATACTACATAATACCTATTTAAGTAAAGTTAATGATGAATAATAGTACTTTTACAGGTGCGTAAAAGGAAAAATTTTACGAATCAGTATGGAACAATGCTTTTTGCCATTGTATGCGAGAAATTTTATTTTACGCAGTGTTTTTGGTGCGTAAATAGTACATTACAATATGAGGGCGCAAACTAGGTATTTCCCACACGAGCGAAATTTGTCACCCGAGCGAAGCGAGAAATTCCGGATTGTAAAAAAAGTGCAGTAATAGATACTAAAATGTGCGCAGTAATAGGAGCAATGTCGCAGTAATGGGTGCATTGCTACTTCATGACATTTTAATTCATTATTTCGATAATACTGATGTAATTAAACTTTATAAATTATTTTACGAAGAATACATCATCAGCTACTCATAAAATGCTAGAAAGATCGTTTCTTTCAATGCGAAAGTACCGAAAATGCCATTTCATTGTGATATACCCTCTAATGCAGCAGTAATTGGTACATTTACGTTAAATCTCGTTAAAACCACATATGTATAAATTACGTTATGTATAAGTTACTTTTGTTCACGTGCGAGCGTAGCGTAGTGGTTAAGGCGTCAGCGTCACAAGCGGCGGACCCGGGTTCCATCCTCGGTCGGGGTAGGATTTTCAGGTTCATAGGTTTATTTGCGAAATTGTAGAAATGTATTACGTTATAATATACCTAACAACACATAAATTATAATAAAAAATAAAAATCGATAATAATCCATCCTACTTTTTAATTTTCCTGCTCTGGCCAAATTATCAGGCCCTGATCTGGCTCGGTCCCGTGCCTGATCGGACACCTGATCCTGGCCTTGTTAGAAAAAACGTTACACTGAGTAACAGGGCCGGATCCGTCACCTCATCAAGGCCTGAACAGAGGTCATGTCAGGGCCTGAATTTATTTCCAGTTTGCCTGATCAGGGTCTGATTCTAGCCTGACTAAATTTCTGGTCGGGATAAAGTCGTTACGTTCTTGAACAGACCGTGATATTATAGCCTGATAAGGGCCTGAAATATATTCAAGCAGCCTGAACAGGACCTGATCAGGGCCTTATCAAAATTTGTACTCAAGAAGTTTCTGTCATCAGAAAAAATGTGCTAGAAAAATTATAAGTATTTACAAAAAAATATCGTGATTTGCTTGTCAAAGACGTTCAATATTTAGTTGGTATGTACGTAATTACTAGCACAAAAGTACATTTATTTGTTATAAACCGTCATATTTTTGAATATATACAATGCACCTATCTGATTCAACTTATTAATTAGTACATTAGCTGATTTAGTAAAGTTGAGTAAGTTTAGTTGAGCAAGAATTATATTTCATAATTGGTATAAAATGAATGTAACTTATTTGAGGAATGTTTTGTTGTTAAGGGAATGAATCTAGGGTGCGTAAATGAAGCTATTACACGTTAAGTAAGATTCAATGTGTTTGACGTAATGGTCAAACGACTAAAATGAATCTAAATTACATTGTGGCGGTTGGTAAACAGAGAGTTTCCCTTACGGAGGCTGACACGATTGGGAAACTGACACTAAAGACTAGGATTCCTGTGTGGCTTTTGGTACACAAGGTAGTGGACATAATATAACAGAGTCTATGGAGCGCGGGTTGTTGAAACGCCAAACGTAAAGGGAATATATTTGATGAAGTCCTTCTCGTAATATCGAGAAATTATTGAGCAATGTGTATATTTCACGAGGGAATATTTCAGTAATCTATTTTTTACTATGGCGTCTATAGCTTAAAATGATAACTACGATCTGCCAAAATCGACAAGTATGCATCTTTGTCCGATCTCTACGTTACTCATTATCATTATGGATCTGACAGTTATTTTATAACTTAATGTAATTAAATCAATTTAATTACAGACTAATGATTATTTGCATTTGAAATTTACTCACTTCTAGAAATTTAGCAACCCAATCAGCAGAGAATGGATTTATATCCCATGTCACAGTCAAAGTGCCCTATTTTCTTAAAAAATAACCAAATTATATCCTAAATTATAACCTTAAAAATGCTCTCGTAGTTAAAAAGTATTCGAAGTAGATGAATTAGTTTATATTTATCAAATTTCTGCCTATGAAACAGCCATGACAGTTCCGTAACCGATAAGTAACATTTCAGTAACTATTTTGTTCATTTGAACTTCTATTCTATAAGTCAAACAGCTGTAGGAAAAATTTAGGTTATCGTTCACAGTGAATTCTTCACTAAGTTCCCTAAAATTACCTTAGAAGTACGTATTGACAGATAGTCGAACTAGGGTAATTTTTTATTTGTCAAAGTACTTAACGAATCATTCATTAATAACCTTCAATGTTAATATAATATATGTCACATAAGCAGTGCATAATCACAAATGAAGTGACGAACGAGAAAGGTTTATAAATATGATATGAATGAGCATTAAGAAGCATCTAAGAAGCATCTGTTTGAGCTTGACAGGAGCAAAATACATATCTACTAATAAAAAAAAAGTTGATATGTTAAAAAGCACATCCAGCCATCGAAATGCACTAAATTGGTAAATAATGACCTCCTTTCAACCCTTTCGGCGATAACCTTTGATAGTATATAATTACACGCGTATGATGACATGTTATGCACTCATCCGCCGCCGCCAGGGGCGGTCACGACACATGTGACTCTCCGCTACTCTCACGAGAGAAGCATTTTATCATTTACTACATCGGACGCCTTTGTGGTAACCTATTTGACATTCGCAAATTTTTTTGTAGAATGTCACTTGGAGATTGCATTCCTCTGAGTTTTGTGCAATAACAACTGGATGCATCCCATTTGCTTCACCATATAGGAAACCAATTACGCTAATTTTTTAAAAGTTACATTATTTCCATAATAAATAATAAACAACTTTTTATTTTCATGATCCTACAAATTATGCTTTATTCAAAACAAAGAACATAACCACCGGGGAATATTAAGTTAAATTAGGACAAAATTAGGTCGTATTTACCAAAATATTACTAATATTTGATCTCTCGTCGGTCCATTCTTCCCAATCGAACTATGACTTTCATCGAAATGTCTTCCATTAACCAACTTGAAATTTTCCGTGTTTTTAATTTGTCCGCAACATAGGACATGACTAAGAAATGTTTCAAGTCATGCATATATCTGATGAAATTAACTTGAAGTTTGTTTGGAGATTATTGATTAAAAATCTGATAAACATAGTACTACATCTAAAAATGTATGAAATAGATTGAATATGGCGCTATAAACTGTAATAGAGATAATTTTCAGCAACTGAATTTTACAGAGAATTATATATAGGTATTATTTGCTCCATATTTTCAAATATAGAAATGCTTGATTTTAACTATGACAGTTAGTTTAGGTATCTAATTATTGTTCGTGCATAATCCACCTCTTAAGCCATAAAATAATGTAATAAAAATGTGTACTAACCTATCAAGTCAAAATTAACGTTTTTCGCATTTTATGAAGATCGAAATACTTTTTTAATTTTAATTTTAAGAAACTTTTATAATTTAATTACGATGTTAGTTCCACCATTTTAGAAACTATAGAAAATAATGTGGAATAGAATATGAGTGATTTTGTGCCGACTGATATAGAAAAATAAGAGTTTTAGTACACGTTATGATATTTGATTTGTCGTATTACTACATTATACAATACAAACAATAATACTAATGGCATGAATAACTTTGATTGTCATTTTATTAGTATTCTGGCATTTAAGTGAATCAACAGCTTTCATAAACTGATGAAAAAACGTCAATTTTGAACAATTTCTCTATTTTAGCCGTCATTTTGGTTCCACCATTTTATTCAAAACAAGATTATTTCATTTACATATATTTGGAAACAATAAAATACAATGAAGAATAGAATAGGAGTAATTTAGTTCCAGTTGATATGGAAAAATATTTTTCATACATACTATGACATTTTATAGGCCATATTGGATTTTTACAACATACAAATACTTCTAACTTCATGAATTACCATGAACTACCTTCATAAAATTACGAAAAACACACAAATTCTGGAAAATTTCGATGTTTTAACCGCCCTTATGGTTCTGTCACTTGGTTAATAAAACAATTGTAACAGTTATATATATCTGAAAACTAATGTTGTAAATATCTTTTATTGTCATTTTATTAATATGATGGTATTTAAGTGCCTCGACTACTTTCATAAAATTACGAAAGAAACACGGGAAGAACAAAGTTTTGGAAAATGTCTATATATTTTAGTTCCCTGTCGACATTTTGATTCAACCATTTTGTTAAGAAAACGCCTATGTCATTTATATATGTTTTGAAACAACAAAACTTAATGGAGAACCGAATAGGAGAGATTTACTTTCAGTTAGTGTAGAAAAATAGTTTTCATATGTGTTACGATATTTTATCCACCATACTGAACTTATCCAACACACAAATGCTGCTAATGTCATATATAACCTTCATTATTAATTGATTAATGTGGCGGCATTTATGAGGCTCGACTCCATAAAGTTATAAAAAAAAATAAATTCTGCAGACGTCGACATTTTAGCGGCCATTTTCTTTCCATCATTCTGTTATTACAATGATTGTATCCTTTATGCAAATATAGATATAGTAATAGATAATGGAAAATGGAATAGTAGTTATTTAGTACAGAGCGTTATGGAAAAAGAAAATTAGAAATATATTTAATGGTGTGTTTTCAGCCATATAGAATTTTTAAAATATGAAAATAATGCTAATGTCCTAAATGATCGTGATTGGTCTCGAACAGAATCGTGGCATTTAAATGTATCGTACTTTCATAAAATTACGAAAAAACACAGGTTTCGGGAAATTTCGATATTTTAACCGCCATTTTGGTTCCACCATTTTATTAATAATAACATTTATGGCTATTTGGAAACAATAAAACATAATGGGGAATCGTATAGGAGTGATTATTTTCTGAGCTACATGAAAAAACAGTTTTCATGCATCACATGACATTTCGTCCGCCATTTTCAATTTGTACTATACCAAAGTAAAGCTAATGTTGTGAATATCGTTCATTTTTATTGTATTAGTACGGTTATATTTAAGTAGATTGACTACTTTCATAAAATTACAGAAAAACACCAAAAGAACGAGATTTTAGAAATTTGCATATTTTATCCGCCATTTTCGTTTCACCATTTTGTTAATAAAACTATTATTTAATTTACGTACATTTCGAAATTATAAACCGTAACGTAGAATCGAATAGGAGTCTTTTTGTTCCAGTAGATATGGAAAAATAGTTTTTATAGTGGAACGACTACTTTGATAAGATGACGAAAAAAACATGAATTCTGCAAAGGTGGACATTTTGGTTCCACCATTCCGCTAATACAATGGGTGTATCATTGACACATGTATAGATTATGAACACATAATGGAAAATTAAATAGGAGTAATTTTGTTTCGAGCGATATGGAAAAATAGTTTTCATGAATAAACTGTAGTTCCCGTCGCGATTTAGTCCCATTTGGGTTCACAAAAGTCAACGTAAAATAATATAAAAAAAAAAAAATATTTTGTCTTCCATTTTGAATGTGTACAACAGAAAAATACTGCCAATGTCATAAATAAATGTGACTGTTGTTTGATTAGTATGATAGTATTTAAGAATATCAACTACTTTCATAGAATTACGAAAAAAAACACCGAAAGCATGAAATTTTGATCAATTTTGAGGTTTTAACCGCCATTTTGGTTCAACCATTCTGTTATTTAGACGGTTATTTCATTTATGTATATTTCGAAAGAATAAAACTTAATGAAGAATCGAACAGGAGTACTTTTGTTCCAGTCGAGACGGAAAAATAGTTTCCGTACATGTTACAATATTTAATCCACCATTTTGAATTTGTGTATAAAATACTTCTAATGTCATAAATAACGTTGATTGTTATTTGATTGCTAACGTGCCAACTTTAGGGATAGAATATTTTCGTATAAAGACGAAAAAACACCGATTTTAGAAAATGTATCTAAACCGCCATTTTCATTCCACCATTTTGTTAATAAAACGAAAACAATCGAATAGGAGTCATTTTGTTTCGGGCAATATGAAAAAACAGTTTTCATACATCTTATGACGTTTTGTCCGCCATATTGGCTCGTCAATTTTTAAAAAATTACAATAATTTTATTTTGGGCGCCACTTTGGATCGATAAAATCTGCAAACAATTTTATGATCCGCAACTTTTTTCTACATTCATCAAGTCCACCGATTGTTCCGGATATACAAAATTTTGTAAAAATGTGGATTGAGTCAGAAAAAGATGGTAAAAATCGATATTTTCGAAAAAAACATACATTTATAAAGCTTACTTTTGGTTTTTCTAAACTAAGATTGGTTGTGTTTGACGTATCATTCATTAATACAAATTGCAATGATAAACACATTTAATAGGGGAAAACGAAGGTAACCAGAAGTACCGAGGAGCGATTCTGAATGCAATTTCAGATGTAATTTTGGATGCAGCGCAAGTGCGTTGACAGCGAGGATTCGCAATAGTGGGCGGAGGGCTAAGGGCGGGGGTGGTACTGGTAACAGCCGCGTGCGAGAGCCGGTAGTGGTATCGTGGGGTGGATTCACCCCCTACCCCGTGGTGTACTACCCTTGCCGGGTACCCCCGCCCCCCTGGCCCCCCGACCAAGTCGAATGGTCGGATTCGTAGAGAAACTTCAGTGCGCGGCCAGCCACCGTCGTGTTTACGTTCGGAGCTACGGCGCTCGCGATTCCCTATCTGGACCCGACTACCAACCCGTCACTCCTGGTAAGTCCTTCACAAACATCCGAATATTTACGTTTCGCTACTCTGAATTTCCGGAAAACTAATTTGTCACTTTTCAGTTTAAAAAAAAAATCGGAATAAATAGTGACACAAATCAAAAGTTTGTTACTGGTTATTTTCTGGCGAACGGTTGGAAATTAGCAAATATGAAAATTCTGAACTTTCAAATGTTTAAGAGCCACGTAATTAAAAATTGAATTAATATTTTACGAGTATTTCGACTTCTGACGGTAAATTGCTATTGTTAAAGTTTCTTTTGGAATTAAGAGAGAATTTGCATTGTCTGCGCAAGGGGGGAAAATTAATCCAACGAAATAATAAAGTTGGAGTTGCCATTGTGTCGATTCTTTTCAAGGGGAAAACTAATTCCTCCAAGAATATTGACGGGAGTGCAACACGTTCGATGAAAATTTGATGATTTTCCGCTGTGATGAACGTCTTACTGTACCGGTTTGTTTGTACGGCCGGAAAATGCGATAAAAGTATTAGTTTAAGTGAAAAGTGAAAGATTTTCATTCAGCAGCCTCGGGGAGTTTTAAAACGGTACTTCGCAATTTCGCACGTGCCGACGCGCACTCACTTGTTACGCTTAACATACCGCGAACTTCGGTTTTATTTTAATTCGGCACAATGGAAGGAGCGAAAAAGACGACTGCTGCAATTGCCGGTGAGCTGTTTAAATATGTTTGTTCAGTGTGAAAAGCGAAAATGTCGCAGGTAATTCCAGTTTAAAGTGAAATAAATACGAAATTAAATTTACCGCATAGCTTCCCTTTCGTCGCTGTGAGAAGGAGAGGTTTCGACAAAAAAGTTTCGGTTTTTTGTTTGGGTGAATAATGTCATGTTAAGATTTTTTGTATTTTCGATATTTTTAGAAAATATTGTACGAAACCTTTTTTTATGTCATTTTTCTTTTTTTCTTCTTTTTTTTCATTTAATTTGGTCTCAGCATTTATTTAATACAAATATTTCTTTCTCCTTTCGTTCTTGTCAATGGTTTCTAACCTTCTCATCATCCCTTCATTTTTGTTCAGTACCAATGCTTTTTAAAAAATTGGCAATAAATTTCTTTATATTTTCTTTTTTCTGTAGTATTTCATAATTTTAAATACGTATTTTCAACTCACTTATTCCATTAGGTATAATCAATTTGTCATTCATTAAAATAGTACTTTTTTTATTTTAATCTCTTTTAGTAATTTTTATTTTCTCTGGTTTCGATACATACTTTAAACTTTACAAATTTTTTACTATTCCTATTACTTCTTTAAAGAAGTTCTTTGTATGTTTATTAATTTTTTATTAAATTTCACAAGTTGTTTTTACTATTCTGTTTTCTCAATTTGTTTAAAAGACACTTTTCATTGCTTTATTAAATAATTTGTTGATACAATAAATATTTCGTGGTTTTATCGACAAAATTTCTTAATTTTGTTTAAGTTTAAATGAATTTTTAGAGATTTACTGACCTTCTCACTTTAATCAATCGAACATGAATCGGCGGATCTATTAATATAATATGGACATTAATTAGTAATTTACTTCATTCAAGAAAAAATTGTTATTAATTAATGACTTACTTGGTCAACTACTAAATGATTTTTTTTTACTTTTTCAATAATTAAGAGAAAATAAGAGATTTTTTCTTCATTGATATTTTCTCTATATACATTAAGATTTGAGAAGTGAAGACAAAGAATTATTGCAAATATTACGTCGTTTGTTTTATCTTTTAATTGTTTTCTCCTATTTACTATTTCCTAGTATATTTTTAATTTGCTTCATTAGTGTTTTCACTTATTTTAACACTAAAAAATGTGTTTGAAACTATTTTTATTCTAATGACGCACATTTTTTAATACAAAAATATCATTTTTGTTTTTTCATTTTATTTAATTTTTCATACAAATATTCTATGTTTTATTTGCTACTAATAAGAACACGCAGACTAAAACACAGTAAAACTACATAAAAAAGTTTACTAGATACTTGCAGAGTCAAAAAGAATTTCAATTCATTTACTAAATACTTAGTTAAAAAACTATTAAATAGAATCAATATCAATTGTTTTTGTTTATTTATTTATTTATTAACAATAATTGTATAACGATTACTCCTATATCATTTTAAACCTTTGTGATTAAAAATCGTTCCTGAATAATCTAATTAGATCATTCGTCTGAAAATTAGAGATTCAACAAATTACTAATCAGTTGTAAAAAAGAATACGAAGGAGAAATCAATCGATTACATAATTTTCTACTGCGAGTAATCGTATAAAATATTTTAAGTAGTTAGTGTCCGGGCTACAATCAATTTTACTAATATTTGAACAGATATTTTTCGTGAATAGTTTTATTTTGAACATATTTATCACTTAATAATGATTATTGTTGTGTTATTTTTAGATATTTGAAATATTTGCTGAACTTTTCAAAATAACTTTTATGATTTACTGTTTCAGTTTTATACATAATTTTTCAGTGGTATTATAATGACATGAATTATCAAAATTTCGATACTTTAATTTCTTTCCATAAAGTAATTTATTCTTGAAAATGAATCGACAGTTTTTATCCATTCTTGAAAAATAGATGAAAAAACTCGAAAACTGATTAAATAAAAATCTAAGAAAATGATAAAGATTTGCAGAATAAAACAAATGAAAAGTTTGACCCTTCAAAACAGACATACTAAATTTAAGATTAACAAATTTTAAACGGATTTTGGCAACGGTACAGTCAGAAAATTTCATGCGCAATTTTTCATAAAAACCCCGAATTACAATTCATAATAAGATTATTTATTAATAATTTTAATTATGTATTATTCTGAATAATTCATTTACATTTAATAATTTTACTGTATAAATTTTACACTTTAATCGCATTTCAATACTTTACGTCGTCGGTCCGCTTTTTGGGGATGTGGGTATGTATCACATGACACAATTTTGCGATTTTCCGCAACCTGAATACGCATTTGAAAAATAGCGATAATTTGTCATTATACATGCGACCAAATTAAATTACGATAATACACATGTAATAATACAAAACGACATACAGTCTATGTAAGTAGTGTAACGAGTATTGAATTATAACTAATGTAATTATACTATCGGTATACACATGCGAGTATGAATATTAACAGTTTGTCATTGCTAAATTTATGTCGACAATCTGTTTGTCGTGAGAAATATATTTGAGGTTCGTCAAAAAGATTATTTTTTAAGTGCTTTTTGAATACATCTCGATCAATTTTAATTTTGTACGATTCTGTACTTCATATTTTAACATTTTTCAATTTAGATTCTCTTTAATTGAATTTAGTAAGTGCACATCTTATGAAAACTAAACTCTTTTTGGTTTCACTACCACAATTTTTGTAATAAAGTCAATGACTTTCTTCCTTATACTGAAACTTTCTGAAATTTTTTTTTTATGTTATCGTTTTTATTGCAAATAAACCTGACAATAGAAAAAGCTACGTTACAGACTGTCTCATTTGACAGAGAATATATTTCTAATTTTGATTATTATTATCAAATCGTATTCATAACCTAAAATGAAATATATCTATAACTAATTTACAAAAAAAATTATAAATTGAAGGATATAAAAAAAACTACATACGTCGTTTTTTAATTGGCTTTATATTTCAATATTATATGGAGCAGACAAAAATGGATAATTTAAACAAATATTACCATCATTTTTTTGTGACATGTAGAAACTTTGACAATGTACTGATATGCTCGATCTTATAAACTCAAAGAATACATCTATAAGCTATTGAAATGTAAAAATATTTTCCTATCTGTTTCTACTTCTTTGTAAACAAAAATATAAAAATAAAACGTTGTAAAACTACTGCAAAAACATGAAATGGGCAATGTGAAAATATAAAAATGGAAAATCGTTGTAGTTGAAATCAATATTACTAATTTGTTATTAAATTTTACGAAAAATCAGATCGATGAACAAATAACAGAATACATTTATTTCGATAAATAAGCTGGATGCCAAATTAAGGAAATCAATGGGAAGTTATAAAAACTGGATAGATAGTACTGCAAAAACATTTAAAAATTAATTAATCGAAGGGATAAACTTCCGTAAAGCATATATTTGTAATTGCATACCTCCAATTTTATTGAAACTTGGTATGCTTTCGTGGTTTAATGTACTGATGACGAATATGGTAATAAAACTTGGCGCAAATTATATTAGCATGGTTAAAACCGAAAAAAAAAATATGTTGTGCAATTAACATAAAAAGTACGCAAAATTTTGACAAATGTTTTATACAAAACTTTTAGGTCTTGAAAAAATACCTATTTTATCCAGTATACATTTTTCAATATAAATTGATAATTTCAAAGAATACTAATCCCGTAAAACACGGAAGAAATTTTTATCAATACGAAATACTCCAATTACTACAAAATGTTGATCATTGAAACTGTTTCCCTCAAGTATTACGTAATTGTAAGTAGGGATTACGAAAGTCGTAGTCGAAATTTTTTGAAATTGAGATAACAGCAAAAAAACAAGATGTATGGTATTTTGTTTATGACTTTCATCATAATAATCAAGTTTGCGCCAATTTTCACTATGATTACGTAAACAGCGCATAAAACACATAAGTACAATAAAGTTTCAGACCAAGCACAGATATGCGTCAAAGAAAAGTTAACCTGTTGATATTATAAAATTAAATTATAATAGGTTTCGTTTTCTTAAAACGAAGAATTCAAGCGGTTTTACACCGGGCTTCAGACCTACCAACGAAGAAACAGATTAATTAACGATTTCTTCTTGTTAATCATTACCTCCTGAAGAGGGATCTAAATAGATCCGAAACGTCGAGGTCTCTAGGGGAACTTTGATGTCCCTTCCGTTAGGTTTCTTGCATGCTTGGGGAAGAGGTTATCCAGGTTTGAACAACTTCCTGTTTTTTTTCGTTGGTAGGTCTGAAGCCCGGTGTAAAACTGTTGATATTATAATTATTATAATTTTATCTCAAATTTTCATACTGTTTTTTTATTTATTTATACTTCTTAAACCTAAATGCAGGTTTATTTAAAATAAACATTAATATTTCACAAAACTGGTAATATCCAAACATTAATTTTAAATATTCCAAAAGTTAAATTAAATACATTTTATTAACTTATTATGGATCATAATAGTATTGTAAAATAGAAATCCCCAACAAATTATAAACGAACGTGATAGACTGGCTCCCGAAGAGGGCTTCATGAAAAAGTCGAAATATTTTTGTGATCATTGTTAGAAGCAATTTCAAGGTATGAACTAAAGACAAATCCTAAAATTTATTACCGATGTTCAAAACTAGCCTTTGTTTTGGTCTATATTTATGCCGATCGATGCTACTTTTAAGCAGCAAAATTTTTCAAAAATAGTCCTGCAAGACCAAGACCAGGAACAAAACTAATTAAACGCAAGATCAAGACTAAGATTAATGGCGCAGGATTGACATTAAAATCGAAGGTATCTAGATTTGCTGTTGGTCTCGCTTTTACATCAAAAGGTTGTTATTTGAAGTCGACTGTACTAATATATTTTTTACTACTAAAAATTTGTACAATTTTTGCATAGAACCGCCATCTTTTCTATTAAAAGTGTATTAAACGGATATGATGATAAAATAGGTATTTATGCTAAAAAGAATAAAATAAAATTTACTGAATTAATTTTTCAAAATTCTGACGCTTCAAGGGTAATCTAACTACTATATGTTTACTGTCTTCTAAAAGTTACTAAATAAATTAACTCGGAAATGATTGCGCATTATCCAAATTAGATGATTTTTACTTAATTATGATAAAGTTACATTAAATTTCGTTTATTTTTTAGTATCTTTCAGGCGACGATATATATATATATATATTAGTTAGAATATCTTTTCCAGATTCTGTATTTTGAAAAATTGAAAATTAAAACTTATGTAACCATTAAATATGTTTAAATAAGAACAATTTTTCTTCGAAGGATTTGTATTTAAATTTTGGTACCAGCAATTACGAACATAAAATTGTGTCCATTCCGGAAATGCAACTTCCCGGAACGCATAATCTACATTATCATTCTCACATACTGAGCGCAAAATCCTATTTTTCTTCCTAAGAATAACCTCGCTTTAAGTGGGCGTCAATCTCGCAACCACCTATTTTGCTCTCTAGTTGAACAATTTACTATTAATAATGTGTTACTCATTTTTATTTCCCGCATGCTATTTTATATATATAAAATCCTGCACAGTTTTGGGAGTTTAATTCGCTTATTGAAATTGATAATTGCATTGCTTGTGTCACTTTTTTCTTTAACGCTTTTTGGACGGGAAAGCCACTAGGTTTTCTTAACTTTCAATGCTGAATCGTTTAATATAATCTGGCTGTAAACATTTTCACAGTTATGATTTTCAAAAGTTTGAAACCTCCTTTTTCAAATCCTGGAGTTGAAATTAACCTACGAAATAATATAAAAAAGTTACAGCCCATTTTTGTCAAAAACAGCACAGAATTTTCCTGTTTTTTTATTAATCCTTTCCGACCGAATCAGTCTTCTTTTTCGTCATATAGGTAAATATTCTACAAATATTGGCTATAGAATTTATGTATTTAAAATTAATTCGAGGAAGGTTTAAAGAGATTAGAATCTCAAAATTCGAAAAAATATCGTTTTTATTTATTTATACCGCCATATTGAATTATCGTAAACGTCTAATGGGATTTGTTAGAACCAATATCCATGCCACCTTTTATGTTAGTTACGTTATTCTTGCACAACATTTTCAAGATCAAAATGTAAGATATAAAATAAAAAAAAATAAAAAAAATAAAAAAAATAAAAAAAAAACATTCCGAGGTTTCTTTGAAAAATTGACTGTAACTGTTTTATATTTCTTGAAAGTTGAAAGTTGAAAGTTGAGTCCAGCAGTAAAAGTTGAGTGGCCTTCCCGTCCAAAAATGGTTAATAAGGGCGCAAAATGACAATTTATAATCGTTCAACATTTGTTCTCATTACAGCATTCATATAAATAATTAACACGTAAATTCATATAGCTTTAATTTTCACCTACGTTTAGGTAAAATTTAATTTTGGCCTTGTAAACTAAAAATAGTATTTTGCGTCCTAGTATGACAAAGATGCTTATTCTCATGGATCTTACGGATTTTTTATTTAGTCTACGCCATAAATGAGACTTTTCATGATGTTGCACAAACTATACAAAATATGGATGAGCATTTTCCGCACTAACCATATTCGAGGAAGTACTAATTTCCCATATATTATTAAAAAAAGAAAATTTCGAACTGGACGAAACACAAGCATGTCTGAAGGCAGTCGTAAGGATCACAAAGCGTCCATTTTTATTGTCCCGCTAATATCGTCAAGGAGGTGTCCTTATGATATCTAGAGGGTTTTTTGAGGTTCCTGATCACTAATCCGTTGACAGATATTCGGAATTGAAAATGTCGGATCTAATTTTGGTAAAAAATGCATTTAGGGGCTTTTTTGAGATCCTGGACTACGAATCCATCGTTAGATTCAAAAATTGATATATGGGGATTTCTGCGTTTTTCGGATAAAGAATTCGTTAGTGGATCTTTTGTGTCCATCCTAAAGAATTTTGAATCCATTCCGAAGTTCGAAAGGCAACATTGAGGCGAAGAAGTACTTTCTCGTCACTATTGAAGAAGTAATATCCCATCTCTATTGATGATCAATAGTACTTTTGAGATTTTGAGTTTCAAAATAAACAAAACAAATTCTGAATCAGGAACCTCAAAAAACCACCTATACTCATTCTTAAAAAATTGATAAAAGTTTTGGATTTGTGTCCGCCATATTGGATCCGCCATTTTAAATGTCAAAAATCTAACAACGGATTTGGGACCAGGAACCTCAAAAACCCCTCACACATTTGTATAAAAATGATTAAAAATTTCAAATTTTTTACCAACATATTGGATTCACCATTTTGAATGTATTGTGAAAACTTCCATTGTGAAAATTTAAAAAGTGATTCGTGATCGAGGGGATGTGGAAAGTTATCTTTTATCAATTGGTATTCAATGTATGTTCGTTTATAAAAGTATTACAACTGAATAACAAAAAATTGTTTGAAAATGCCGCCATATGTTAAAGCCGCCAATTTAAATTCTAGAATGCGCAATTCACTATCTTTTGGCACAACCAATTACTTCGCCAGACCTAAAAATAGGAATCGATTGGACTACAGTTTCATATAAAAAAAAGAATTTTAATTTACAAAGCTATTATTTTTTCGTTTTTTTTTTTGTCATTCTGGGCGCCGTATTGGAAAAACGACTAACATTATTGGAAAATGGACTTCAGAATCAGAAAAAGTAGACTTGAAACCTATAAGATATGGACTTGTATAAAAATTCATTCACCCTTTCTATGAAAATTATTTAGCTAGAAAACGGCGATAATTTATGCCATTTCAGGACGAAACAGGTTAATCCCCAAGCAGATGTTCTGTATGGGACCAAAGAATCTTATAATATAATATAAATGTAAAATATATGTTTTATTTCTTATATCACATCAAAAACTTTTGGTATTTCCTCTAATCAAATCTAAACTACTTACATTTTTCAAGTAATGAAGTATATTTTTTAGAATTGATGCAGGTACTTAAATCTTCTTCGTAATTAATTCATCAAAAAGTATGAAACTATAACTACTGAAAAAGTAATGATCCGACAGAATGATTGGAAAATATTTACACCGAATCCAAATTTACCCGTTAAACATATCTTATCTGTGTAACGGGTGGGGGTCGAAAAACCAACAAATCAAAAACCCGACAGGTCAAAAAACCGACAGTCAAAAAACCGACAATCGAAATCCGACAGTCCAAAAACCAACCCTCCCAAAAATGACTGTCCACTTGTCGACTTGCCTCATTTTTATATGTTGACTTTTTGACTGTCGGCTTTTCGATTGACGGTTTTTTTAATGTCGGTTTTTTTTACCTGTTGGCTTTTTTATTTGTTGGTTTTTCGACCCACACGCAGTTTAACTACGAGAATTATATCACACGTTGACCAATCGAGAGTCATTAATCCATCGCAATTAGGTAAATCGCAAGAAAGCGTAAGATTGTAACAAAAGGGGATTCCCCTGAATCAAGTCGACACTAGTTGTGTTTTCCTGCCAGACTTAAGCAATCTCAAGTTTTTAGCGCCTCCTTCGCACTAATCGACGATGCCTGGTGTTTGTCTATCGGCGCGTTGATCGCGGTGGAGCGGAAATAGTGGTTGGAGCGTGTAAGTGGTGGTGCGCCAAAGAGGAAGGAAATAGGGGGCGCGCAGCTATAGGGTGGTGGTAGGTCTAGCCATCCCTGGTGGTTGTACGTTGAAAGTAGCTACGATCACTACTATATCTATATATAGCCGCATAACTAGATTGCATATAGATATTCGGTGTGTACGGAATGGATGCGTACGCGTCTGGTGATTTCATGAATGGACGACCGCCTCGCTTCTCCCGATCGTTAATGGGCTGCCTTTCTTACACGAATTTATCAGCTGCTCTATGTTACTACCACCAACGTTTCGACCCGTTCATTATTTATTACTTAAGCCGAGATCGATCATTTTCCGCAATGAACGCTAATCGCAGCAACTTATCTTCTCACGATGAAAAATTAAAGATTTGTCCAATTGCAATAATGTGCAACTCTTTTTTTACATTCCCAAGAGTGTGAAATAACAGTTTTTCTGGACTGGTATGCATAAAGTACTTTTTAAGTATCTGTTTCAAGCGTGAATTAAACTATTATGGACTCCGGTGTGTAACATTCTCAGTTTGGAAGGTCATGTACAAAGTTATACTTTACATACAACTTTAAGGAGGGGTTCTAAAGTGGTCCGCCGATAAGTGATAAAGAAGAGATTTTTACTTATTTCAGAAAATGCTCGGTCAGTTCTTAACTAGTCTTAGGTATTTTGTAGGAAACCGTCTATATTTAGTAGATTCCCGGTTTATATGCCCGCCCGGTTCCTCGCCTTCCCCTCCCGCCTCCTTATATTTGTCAAAAGAAGGGGAGCGCCACTTCTCCCACTCTCCTTAGTAGCGTTACGTTCGGGACTTCACAGCAGGACCTTCCTGAGGCCTCAGCGCGTAGAGTGGGGGAAAAAGAGAGCGGCGACAGACAAATATAACGAGACGGAACTCGGCAAATATGGTGGGACGTAAATATAGCGAGATGCAAATATACCGGGACTCTGCCCTATAGTAATTAGACTTACATTTACAGAGGTCGAATTTTGAAAATTCAATTCAGACATTGTTTATTTACATTTATATTGAAAATGACTACCTTATCGGCGGAATACCTTAGACCCCCTCAACGTACATAAATACCAAAAAAATAGTGCATACTAAAAGTTTGTTTGACATACGAAAAACAGGCACAAAAAATACTTTACTGACCCACTAGATATAAGAATATTAATTTGTTCTTAAGTCTGGCAGGAAAACACAACTAGTGTATAGGTTGGTCAGTCTGAAAAACAGCATTGTCGCTGTGGCTCGCCATTTGCATTAAAGGGAATGTATTGTACCTCTCTTTGATATCAATAAAGTCGAAATAATAATAATAATAATAATAGTGTCGATTTGGTTCAGGGGAATCCCCTGCTTTTACAATCTTACACTTTCTTACGATTTAGATTATTAATTTCGAAGTATTTCTCTTCCTACATTGAATAATTATATAAAATTTGTTATGATTCTGACTAGGGCTCCGAAGGCAGCCCGGCAATTATTTTAATATTTACTACTACTTTAGTAAGTGTTCCTAATCAAATAGGAAACTTTACTATAAAAATAGGAATAATTATTAAATTAATAGTAAATGTTGACATAATGGCAGTACTGTACTCGTAGCCCTAGCGAGAATGACAAATATTGTTATACAATTTCTCTCAGTAGCCAATTGCACAAAAAAAAAGAAATAGTTGGTTTTACTATTTGAATAGTGAACGTAGCTATTTAATTTGTCCAGGTCACTATTTAGACAGTAACATCAACTAAAAACGAATCCTAGTTAGTAGTTTCAACTACGTAACTTTTTCGTGTGATAACAAATACTTTAATTGAAATCTCGCTGGAAAATTTCACAAAAAAACAAGCAATATTACATTATGGTCTTTTGGTTCGTAATAGGTAACACACACGTCGAGACTTGAGCGAAGCCTTGAGCATCTTAAGTTTTGGATTTGAGTGCCATCTAGCGCCACAAAGAAGTATTTTATATTTGTCAGATATTCTTTTCCTATTATTCTTTCGAAAACATATGCAAATAATATATCACAAATCAAAGTTTGAGAAATGTTCAATTCAATGCAATTATCGTAGATGAAAATAACCATAACCAAATTGAAAACTTTCATAATTCTTATTAAAATTTTCTCATTTCATGACATATAAGTCTTTTATCACTCCAAGTATGGATAATTTTCAGTGAATTTTTCTTGCAGTGCATTTATCAATAGTATAATGTTGACATGAAAAGATGTTGGAAAATATTCAAAGTTGTATCGTTTCCAGTAAATGAAAATTTATTCAGATTTTATCTTTCGACTGGAAAAATAATAATAATAATAATAATAATAATAATAATCATCATCGTCTTTATTGGAAATACACAATATAAATACAAAATGATTCAAAAAAAGAAATATGTATTTCACTAATTTTATTAATTTATTTAATACGTTCGAGAAATATATTATATGCAGCAGTAATAATAATAAAACCATAATAATTACTAGTAAGTGCAGTTGGAATATTTTAATTTGCATGCATTTTATGACATTCTTAACTTATAGATAATTTCCAACGTCCAATTTTTGAATAACGAAAATAAACGAAAATAAACTATATCATTAACACAGTTTAATTTAAAGTTAAGATTTAAAATTTCCCAATAGTTTGACAGAAAATAATAATTTTAACAAATTTTGTTCTGGTAAAAGTATAATTGTGGTATTTTTATCTGGAAAGATAGTAAGGCCATATTTAACCAGAATTATTTCCTTTTATGTTTAATTAGTACACAAAATGCTCGTAATTTGAATAATAAAATCTGTTTTATTTACTATATTTAAGAAATTTTAAAGCACTCTTCTATAAATTCGATCCATTTTTTGATAGCGTAATGTTATTTCTTTATATTTACGTTTATAACCTATGCTACATTAACGTACTTTTCATTGTGCTACTTCTATTAACAAATTATAAATTAATCTCAGAAAATACGGGTTTATAAGAGTTAAGAATTGGCGTATGAGAAATTAATTTACCTTTCAAGCAATACGAAAAGTTGATATTATAGACGAGCTTCATAAAATGGTTCATTATATCACTAGTCTCCAAAATAGAGTTTCCAATACTAGCTGGGTAATATAAAATCCTTTTTAAAATTAATATTCAATTCTTAATATTCCAGAAAACAGAAAACCTGAAAGGAAGATTGAACATAATTCAGTAATGCAGTCGATAGAAAATTTCATTGCAATTATTACTAAAACAAATAAACGTACAAAAAATGATACCATTAAAAAACTCGAAAATGAAATATAAATACTCTAAAGATAAATGAAATATATACGTTGAAATTCTTGGTGTGATCGCCCAATTATATGCGCTATTTGAACTATTTTTACGAGGAAGCCAACTGTTCAAAGTAGTTTCAAACTATGTTCAGTAGTTCTGGGTGTTGTGAACTTCGCCCTTGGTGTCGTGCCGTCGAGGGTTTCAACTTAATGGGTACTCGTAATTTTGATGCCCATTGTAAAATCATAGGTGTAATGTTTACGTAGTGCAATTAAAATAGTTGACTGACATTGACTAATTTTTATAAGCATTACTTTTTTTATCTCAGTATAAAAATTTGTTATTTTACTAACTTTATAGTATTTCCGTTATTTAATATTTAATAAACAGTATAAATTATATGGGTAAATGAAATTCATAAAGAAAGACTATATACTCTTTAGTTCGATTCTGATTTATAAAAATGTTTACTATCTAAATGTTTTGCATTACTTACTAATTTCTGATATAAGAAATAACATTTACTTAATTGAATTATCCTATAAAATTGTCGGACAGAAAGTTTTGAATGAACGTTTTAATACTTCGATTAGTTGGTGATGAGTTTGAACTTGAACTTCAACAGTCGAAGTATTCAAACTGTTGTCTGAAATATTCGCTGTGAAAACTTAATTTAGGAAACTCTGTTAAAGCGTTCTTGACTTAAAGCGTCTTGTAATATTATGTTATACAAGCAAAAGTCAGATTTTATTAATTTACACGAAGAGTTTATTAAAGTGAAAAATCGGTCGAGAAGTAATCGAATAAATGAGACTTGAATGCCGTAAAATTACTTTCATATATTGTTCCTTTCATTATTTCCAAAGAGTATCTTTATTTTCTATATACGTGTTAATGTCACTTTCGTTTCCGAGTCATGATTTTCATTTTGCATATCAATAATTAATATTAATTAGTCATTAATTTCGGTTGTTGCATCACGATTGTACATCCCTTTTCATCTGTGAAATAGGAATAAAATATATGTAAATATCAAGTTTAGTCTTCCTGTAATAAATTATTCCGGTAATTTTCTATAGTTAATTATCAATATACGATAAAACCTATTCAAGTGTTTAAAGAAATAGTTTCATATGCGTAATTTAATATTTTAGTTATCTGATGGTTATTTTGATGCGGCCATTTTGAATGTTAAATAATCAATATTTGGCCCCCTCTATATTGGGTCTGACTTCTTGAATTTCGAAAATCTGATAATAAATTCGTAATCAGCGACTCAAAAGACATGAAGGTAATGAAACAAAAAAAAAATTGTCGATCATTTTGATCAGCCTTATTGCATCCGCCATTTGGTATTTCAAAATAAGAAATTAAACAAATAATAGTCAAAAAGGTAAATAATGAATTTTATTGAAATCCAAGACATTTTATGTTTTTGTCCGCCATATTTATAAGCCAAATATTTATATACTACTTTTGAAGTTAATTGAAAAGATTTTTTAATTTTTGGCAGTCATGCCATTTTGAATTTTTGAAAATGTGGTCAAATTCGTAATCAGCAACATAGAAAACCCACAACTTCAGTTTCCGCGCCTTTTGTTGAAAAGAAACATGTATGCTTCATAGGGCGGAACATAGTCCTTCCTCATAATGAAGTGAAAACGTTTTCTTACGATCGGATATGGTAATGAAATTGCGCTAAATCGCACAGTGATAAATGTGCATACGCGGACAATGTGGACTTTGGTAAAAGTGATATTTTAATTTAAAACAGCAAAGTCAATTTAAAACGAGAAGTCAAAACTAATCGGGCCGTTATCTACTCATCTTACGCCAAAAAATGTAAATGAAGTATAATGTAATCTATAAGTCGAGTCGAGATTTCATTAAAAGTTCTCTCGGAAGCCATATATAACGCCATAAAATCCATGATTTGCATCTCCGGTGTTCCTTTTCTTAGGAAGTTGAACCCAATAGAGAGACGGTCGACTGTGCGCGAAAGACGAGGCGGCAAAGGTTCGAAAGATTACGCGGCGGTCCATTATCGTAATTAATACTATTACAATTAATGCGTGAGAGAGACTGTAACGAAGCGTCCGCCAAAGTGCGCGACGGAGGGTTACTGGAATGGGACGCCGCGCGTCCCACGATGGGGTTGTGGGCGGGCGCGGCCCGGGACAAAGAGAATAAATGGGTAGAAGGAAGCACGAATTTCTTTTTTAAAGGTGCTTTTATCACTCCAACGAAATGGACCGTATTCTCTCCTTTCGTTTCACGCTCGAGTTGGCTCCTGCGAGCGCGAGAATCTTGGCGCGGTCTTCCAATCCGCGTCGAGGAGCTGCGAAATTGACTTTAAACCATCGGACGTGTCCCGCGAACTTTTCGCGGACTGTACCCACCACCTACGCCCTATCGATTTGCCGCTTTATTCGATTTTTACTTCTTGTTTTATTTGCCGACGTGAAAAGCGGAAAAAGCGGCAGATCTCGTTTTAAGAGCGTTTTAAGATCTTTTGATTATTTTTTTACGTTTTTTTCCCAACTACAACCTTCTATCGGGGATTGGTGGAACCTGATTACTTTCTCCGATATAGATTCGTAATATCCGATCGAGTTGTCCTTTTGGTAGGTGTTCTTTCCCTCGACTTTTTATTTTGAACACGCTGAAATGTCACTCGAGAACAAATTTACGGGATTTCCTTTCATCAAGATCACCTGTTTGAAGAATAGTGATTTCCGAGTCGGATTATCCTGTCACAATAAAACGATTTGTAGACATTAAGATCAATTTCCCTCGTATTTATCACTATTAAGTGGCAAGGAATGCCAATAATAACTGAACATTCCTTAATTCAAAACTGCATTTGAATATTTGAAAAAACAGGGGATGAAATAGCAACCCAGAGCTCCCTGCTGATCATCAGAAGTCACTAAATCATATTAGGTCAGATGCAATTAACATTCCCAACATGGATTAGGTCAACATCCCCACGGGAACGACAGAAATCCAAAGTCTTGATCCAAGACTCAAACAACAGTTTGGGTCTTAATCTATATAAATCAGAAAGGGGTAACCCTAAGACCTGAGGCCAAGTAAGTGCAGCATCAGCATCATCATTGCATCGGTTGGTGATATTGTACTCACTGAATGGAAGACCAAGATTCATCACAATTATTTTATTTTGAGAACTATATAATAAGACGTTAGAAACCAAACTTCTGTAGCAACCTCCATTCTATCAGATTCTATTCCTAGAATGTTCTTCCAACATGTGCTTGAGCCAAAAGACAATTTCTATTTTTCTTATGTTTTCACATCATAAAATCCCGCTAAACAAACTGGAAGGTAGTGAATGAGCAGCTTACCGGAATGGGATTTATGTAAATCTAGTTTAAAGGATCGTCTAGAAGAATCCCTGTTCTCAGGCTAAAATTCAATTTACCTGAGTTCATCAACACTGATTCCAACTGAATAGAATTTGTCGAACTAAAATTAGTTTCGATCCAATTTGTCACACTTAAATTCAGGTAGTCGTATCTGAAATCCAGGTGAGCTTAGCCTATAGGAATGGAAAAGGGACGGATTGTGATCATAATCAAATTGTTGGACCTTTTTCTATTTTTGTCATAGCCCATTGTAGATAATCACACTAAGACGTCAAAAATATAATGAACTTACGGTTGATTAGTTCACTCTAACTTGCTGAACTGGTGACATAATATGATAATGCGAACCTTTAACATTTATTAAATGGAATTAAAGTTTTGAAACTAGCCTGAACCCCTGTTTTCATTACTTGTTTTCAATAATAACAAGTTAAATCTCGATTGATTGGACCATTGTTATCTACAAATATTATTGCACAATTGTATCAACAAAGTGTACTTCGAATTGATATCACTGAAACCCTGTTCGACTGGTCGGCATAATCATATCGGTGGTTCCGTATACATTATGAAATATGTTTATTTTCTTGATAAATACGGACGAAAATTGTAAACACAATAGGTTCTACTAGTGCCGCGATAGAGTTTGGTAAAATAAAAGCCCAAACATTATTAGTATATAAGAAAACGTTTCCTCTCAATTTTACTATAGAATTCGAAACTGACTTTGAAAACTACAAGGTGTAAGCGAAAATGAAATTTTACAACTACAGATTGCATCTTTATGTACAATAAAATTTCAATAATCGACCGTATGTTTTGAAACGAACGCAATACGTACATGATATCCTTGTATACCGTAAAATTTTATGAGATTCACGGAGCTTCAGCAGAGATTGCCAAGGAGCCTTTGCGTCTGTCAGACGAGATGACCGACGAGACTGCAGACCGAGGAAATCACCTTTAAGCTTGCCTCTACGGGGCTCTCGTCGAGGCTAAGCTTTGAAAGAAGAAACTCGGTCTTATATCCCCGCCCAAGACCCTTTGCCCACCTCCAGTCTGAACGAAAGACGTTGACATTTTCCCCGGGAAATCTAATTTCCCGGTCCCGAGTGTGTTGGACGGCCAAAGAGTGCAGGAAAGACGAGGAAATGCGCGCGATGGCTACGCGTGTAAATATTTAAACTCCCAATCGCGGCATAAGTCCTTGTCTCGCGTCCGCACCAAGTACCGACCGTAACCACTGAAGACATTTGGAAAATGCAAATGGAAACTGACGAAGACAAATTTTGGTCTTATTCGTTTTAGCATACCTCACAAAAAATACAACAGTTCTATTTACGTTTTCGAACAAAATTATGGAAATTGTATCAGATTGATCAACAGTTTTTTTGGTAGATCAGTTTCTTTATTTTTCATGGGTTACATCAATGCTAAAATTTATTGTACATTAGCAGAGGGCTATAAAATCGGTCTTTGTGGAAGTAAATTTAAAATATTGCCGTAAAACGACTAACCGAAAATAAAATCTATTAAATAGAATTGTTCTCTAAATTTGATCTCAAAATTAGAAACGTTATAGCAATTTTATATCATGTAGTAGAGTTTCACACTACCTGTAAAAAAGACCGGAATGAAACAAGGCCAACATATCGGGTTACCTGTTTTAAAAACTGAACAATTAATTGCAATAAAATAATATAAAGGGAAGGTAATTCGTTTACCACTGCGGAAATTTAATTGAATATCAAATGCTGCTTACCAAATTAAAAATCAATATTGCATTAATGATATATGCTATAATAATTATTAGTAGGCGTGTCAGCGCACATGACGATGAAACCCGAATCGCGGATGACGCTTTGAAATGGCTATCGCTACATGGCGCTCATGCGCATAGATGGCCGAAATAATTGCGAATGCAGGGAAATAACATCCGTGATGAAGGCCAATAACGTTTGTTTATCGTATAATCGTTTCAGTGGAATCTACCTGTCTGCTCTGTTCATTATGTCGAGCTTGCGAAATATTACTCTCTTCTTAGCCTTCATTTTCTTTGTATGTTATTGAAATAAATATTGCGTAACATTTTCTGAGTTTGAAATTTAACCGGCAAAAATGAATTGACCTGAAATTGGTATCATCAATGTTGAGTTAGTCTATGTATGTTTAATAAGCATACTTAAACTAAGACAACATTCTCTGGAGCTGGACAAGAACTTGATCAGATCAGTGAAAGGGAGAGGACTTTTACAAACAATTAGATACTCACACGTTACGAGAGAAATGATGCGGAAGTTATTAGATAACATTTGTAGGGGATTCAAGAGTTTTATTGTGGGTATTGGCGATAATCCCATTACAATGAAATAATGACTGAGGTCAATAATAACTCAAGTTTGTGTTGAGGTTATTTATAGTAAAAACAGCTTTGTTTTATTAAAATATACGAGGGAGTACAACTGCTAACTTCTGAGAGGTTGCTAACAATTTATAAGATAGGAACTTTTGTTGATGTCTGAATGAGGTCATGATGTCATGACCAAAGACATCCTGTTGACGGTTGACAAGTTCAAGAATGCTTTGATGAGAAACTTTTTCAGCCCGATATGGATATAATCTCCTAGATTATGATTTGATGAAACTTGTAGAGATGGGTCTATCATGCACATCTTTTTGTAACCATTAAAGTATACTAGTTCAATTTGGAAATAACTACGCAAAAATCTAAAGTTTTTCTTGACAAACGCATTCATAAGTGACGTTTGCAAATTCCATTCCTCCATACCTTAACTGACAACAAAATCGACTATACGCCTCCTTCCTCATCTACACATTGCGTCATTTGCCACATCGATGATGCATACTTGCAAATAGTTATTCCATAGGAAAAATGTGGCGTAAGAAAGCGTTGGAATAACGCGTTTGTGCTCATTATTGATATACACTCATCTTGAGGACACACAGTTAGTAGGAGTTGGACAGGAACAAAGCTTGAAAGACTTATAAAAGTACTTGAAGGAATGGCAGACTACAGTGAAGTACAGTAAGATCTCAGTAACGTATTATCACAAGGGTGCATCGAACGATTTCGAAAGAGAAACTACCAGCAAGTTAAAAATGTTTCACTGACGTAGTCGTTAGTCTGGCACCAAGGAACGATAGAATGGTACGGTTCGTGGAGTGACAAGGAGGAGGAGATGCCAGTATTGAGTGGAGGGTTCGTTTAGTCATGTGCCAGTGCGCAGTATAGGTTACACTCAGATACCATGGATTTGGTGTCTCCATCCCAAGCGTAAAATCGTCCAACAATGCATTTTCCTCATCCCATGAACTTTTCTTCCGCCGAAGCAAGAAAATAAACTGAAATTTTAATTCACGGGCTATTCAATTAATTATTGAACCGGATATGTAATTTCACGTGATGTATATTCCAATTTCCGGAAAGATGCACGTACGATTGCAGCAAGTGCAATAAAGCTGACCGTGTATATTATTCAATAGAATTGATATTTAAAAGTTGAATACTTTTATATTTTAACATAACTTCCATGCTAAATATAAACAAAAATGTTGTCAACTATATTTTAAAGTATGTGAAGCTAGCTGTTATTTTAAATCTGGAAATATTTACCCGTAATCGCGATCTCCTTTTCAAACTTAATGCCTCTTAAAAGCCCTCTAAATGAGGTTCTTAACGTACTAATGGGCGTTTGGAGATCTTTATGGTATTTAGTGCATCACCCGGGTGCTTTGCAAGTTTCCAAAGTTTGCAATAATTTGTAACTTTTGGAGGTGACACAAAATCAAGTTAAGTGAGACATTTTTTACATGGAAACTTATGCCGTTGAACAGTATCAAACGAATTGCAAAAATCTCCAACTTCCGTTTTATCTCAAAAACGGATATTATATCCACAGAATTTGAATTGGCGTTAAAGCATGCACTTATATTATATACATAATTTGCTTTTGCTCGTGTGTACTTTGCTTTCACAAACCATTGCGCCATGCTCCGAAGCAATGTACGTAATGAAATTGTAGGAATTTCGGTGAAGCGAACATTCCATTTAATCAGCTTTACTTATCCTTTGTTGAAGGCTACTAAAGAATTAGTGTATCCTTCAGCTTGCTATACCTTTTTTGTAGGAAATTCTAAAAATTAAGTAAAAGCCAAAACATTTCAACATATTTATATAAAACCCTAAATGTGCATTGTACTTTCAAAGACCCTTCAGAAATTTCACTCTAAAAGGAGAGACTTTTCACTCCAAGAGTTTCGGGAGAAATTAAATTACAATATTTATATATTCTGTCGCCATTCTATCAAAACAATTGACTTCATAGTATACTGGTACTGTCATGATTGCTTGAATAATGCGCGCAAGCTAGAGATATACTGATTACCTCAAGGATCTTCAAAGCACCACTAGTGCGTTAAGAATCTCTTTGAGGGCCAGTTGTAGAGCATTAAATGTTCAGTGCATTATCAGAATGCGATAAAGGTAAAAGATAAAGTTACTAAGAAAATTTAAGGAGACTAAAGATTGCATAAATGTTAAAGACAAAGTTTGTGTTTCCTAACAAAAAAAAAGTGGTGATAACTACTGATCAGATAACAGATTCTCAATCACCTACCACTCAATGGTGTACATTAGTAATAAAATTTTTGCTCCCGAAGCAATTGATATAATTGATAATATCAAATAAATAAGTATTTTTAGACATGTGTCATTGAAACGACGATATTTTCAATTAGGATATATGCAAAATCCAGGATAAATTAAAGCAGCTCATGTAACGTCCATCAAGAAAAGTTGGACTGAAATGGATTATGTTACAATTGCTGGTCAATTAGCCACAATTTGGTCTTGTTGAAATTATAAACAAGCGTCTTGCAAAAATAAATTGTTGTACTTGCTCTATCTTTCTACACAGGATAGTTAACGGTGTGCTCAATTCCATGATATTTAAAGGTATTGAATTTTAAGTTCCAGTTATGAAGTGATGTTGTTCATTCCTAACTCCCTTCATATCAATTTCCACGTTTTTTTCACAAAAGTATGGATGAACATGGATCTGGAACAATAGAAACCCCTGGAAAAAGTCTGCGTATACATAATGTAACCTGAGTTAGGTCTCCATTTAAATTCACTGATCCATTCGCGGGAAGAGAAGATACAAACAGACAGCACTAAGTTTTGAGCACCAACATCCCTATAACCGCAAGTAACAATTTGAGTGAGGAAATACGCTTTGATGATTTGACAACAGAAAGAAGATATGGAAACGGGAATGAACCTACTGCTGATGTGCAATAAAAAATTATTATTTGTCAATGAATTGATCCCTGGGAGGTATGTAGGTCCATATGTTTACCCTTGAGGATCATATAATTTCTTGGTCACTTAATTTGCACGAAACCTTTCACTGCAGGAGTCTTTAAAATTCAGAACTCCCATTCAGAATTTTGGCGACTAAAGCATTCACAAAGTATAATGCTCTAGATGGTGTCTTCAAAAACTTTGTTTCTATTTTTTCCTACAAATTTCAATAGATGCCATTACTGCTCCCAGCAATATGAATGTTCAGTTGATAGCCAAAAACTTTTTTGACGATACACCTGATTTGCTCCATAATACTCCATCAAAGAACTTGGTAGAACAAATTCTTTTTTTCCTTGGGAAACTATCACTAATTAGTAACAGAGATTCGATTTTGGAATTATCAGAAATTGGTAACTGACTTAAGAAGCGACATTAATGGAGTGAATCGCTTATTTATAACAAATAGGCTTCTTATTAGGCGGCGTTTATTAAGCTGCTCATGTAATCTTTTCGCTACTTGAACCTTAGTATCCGCGATTTTTCCCGGATCCGCTTGAAAACTCGCGCACCTCAGAAATGAATGGTACTTCATTTGCGTGGTGCAATGGGGTGACTGGGTGGGGATGGAGTGAAGAGGGGTAAAAATCTCTCGGTACCGGCACGACGCGGCTCGCGGACCTATTGTGATGCAGCACAAAGGAAAAGGGGGTGTTCGCGCTGGATAGAAGAGGGTAAAAAATCGAGCGGTCGAGAGGAGATGCTGGAGAGTGAGAGAGGGACGTCGAGGGAGATGCAAAATAGGAAGAGAGGAAAACAAAGAGAGAGCAGAGAACTTGGGGTACAGCAATCACAAGTGTCGTGTGTCTGTTCAAACACACTCGGCTTTCACGCTCTACTCCAACGTTTACGAGAGTGGGAGAGAGAACTCGAGAAAGGGAAATCGAGAGTACAAGAGATACTTGGAGAGAGTCAGAGAGAGAGAGGAGGTAGAGAGGGGGAGAGAAAGATAAAATATACGAATCATTATTGTAGAGAAAGAAAGACAACAAATGCCTATGCGAAATACGTGTGTATTTTTTAGAATTGAGAGGTAGCACGAAGACCGTCAGGAAGTAGAAACCGAGCGGAAAGGAAAACTACCGGGGTGGGATTACGCATACATTTCCATGATTGTCCGGTAGTCGTTAAAGTAATGAAAGGACAACACAAACAGAAATAGTTGAGTGAAGTTGCTCCGAAGCGGAATACATCTCTTTGAATGAAAATAAATATTAATCTATAATATTTACCCACGTCGTGCAATATTACATTCGAGCTGCGTACATTACCTTCGCGTTAAGCCACTCGGAACGCATCAACCATATCTATTGGAAAGTCGAATCGATGCGCACTCGGAAGCTCCTCGAAATACGAATGCTCAGGTTTCGATATATTTCGATATATCAATGAGACTATTTCGAGTTAAAGAATAATCGGTCAATACTTGAAATTTAAATTGTTTTCTAGTACATGCAGCCAAGCGTTGTTTAAAATTTTGACGGTTAGTATTGCGACGTAGTTGCTGCAAAAAAGTTTCCAGTTGGGATATCATTATTTGTATACCGGTGACGTAAAATATAGCGTTTTTGCTAAAAGCTTTTAGTTTCTGCGATTTTACGCCGCTGCAAAAGCATCGGTTGTTGTGTAACCTGGTTTATGCTGACGTAATCCGATGTTTTTCATTTTAATTTAAATACTGGATTTCTTTAAATTTTATCGCTCAGTATGAGTTTTGTTTTGAATGAATTTTATTATGGTTTTACTAATAGAATATGTCCTCTAGTGGTACTATTAGTACCGGTAGTGTATCTAGTTTAAACCACATAATGTATACATTAGCATCGTAGCACGAGATTTTGACAACTCCTTAGAGAATTCTAGATGCATCAAAAGCAGCTGTGGTTTGCAGATGGTTTGTATGATCGCAGAAAAATTGTAAAAATAAAAACAATGCAACACAATAAATTCCTGAAATATGAGCCGTGATGTAAATAAATAAGTGTTATTGCATTTGTTAAAATCAGCAAACGATAACTCTGAACATTCTCTGGGAAGTGAAATAAATTAATAATCGATTACAATGTTGCGGCATTCACCGTAATGCGTGGAAACATTAACGAATACGAGATTGAAAATTAACCATTTTATTATCTAAAATTCCAAAACGAATGAAATTTATAAATTGGAGTCGTTTGCGTTCACCGCCTCAAGCTCTATGGCGAAATTGAATATTCGTTTGTTTTTAATTTTGTTGAAGTACATGGATTTTAATTAACATATACAAATTCAGTTACATAATTAATTATTTTGAATATAATATAAACAAGTGTAAAATTATTAACTGCGGCGAAATACGGAAATAAACTGCATTTAAATGATTTTATTTTAATTCATATCAATAATTTTTTATATTCGTTTTTGTGGTATGACCTTATTTTCAGATATTTATTTCGTATTGTAGATTTTCTTCGTAATTCCAGGTCTTTTTGAACATGACAAATTTTGCATTCGTGAAATTAAATTAGGTCAATCCGAAAGCGAATTTGCCCTCGTGTGTAATAATATAATAAGTACTATTAATATTCAACCTATTATTAATAAAATAGAGGTATTTATTATCACATCTGATGCATTTTATACATATCCACCAGTGAAATAGATACTCGTTAGACCAGTGATTACATCGTTATTGTATACTACGTAAATTACTGGCCCACACGCAGAATTTCGTAAACGTAATAGGAACTAATGCATATTATTACTAGTAATAGATACTCGCATCTTGAACAGAGTATCAAGTTGTCGAATGTTCATTTAACTTAATCGTGTCGACGACATATTATTGATATCCATGCTAATTGATTATCGTGTACGTAGAATTACATGTGTAGTTTTTTTAACTCATTGAAAAATGACTTTTTGAAAAGTTACATATAATGTCCAGAATTCATGTTTGTCACTCCAAGCAATAATTGAAACTATTAACGGAAAGATAAATAAAATTTAGTCGTCGAAGTTTGGGGTCCACAATAAGTAGCAGATAGTGGGACATATTCAACTACTTTAAATGTTTTTATCCGCCATATTACATCAGTCATTTTGAAGTTCGAAAATTAAATGTTGTCTATTATTTTTTGTAAAAAAAATTTACTGTACTAATAGTGATAAACTTCAGATATTGTTTTTATTTAGCTGAATACGTATATGAACACAGAATTTCAAATAGTGTATACAATATGGCCGATGAAATCAAACACCATATTTCACAAGAAATGTGCGTATCTTAACTTGATTCCAAATGGATTGAAATGCATTACAAAAATAAAACTTCGAGCAATAACTGGCACAGATTTTCATTAGAAAATCCTATAAGATTCGAAGAAAGGCACTTTTCACATATATCCAGTAAATAAAACAAAAAAGATTGTTGAAAAACAAATTTTGATGTCCTTCATGCAAAGATTGTGTTGGTGTACCATTTCAATTAGATTAAGTAACTTTTCGCCTTTTTATCCGGCATTTTGAATGTGCCCTTTTTAATCTGAAAAATGAATACAGATTCATAATCAATTAGCCAAAAACCTCCACGTAACTAAACGTAAAATGACGTGAAAGACAAAATTTTCACAATAAATACTCAATTTTCAACATCATCCAATCGGGATTCGCGTTTTTATCGGGTTACATACGGATCAAGAATGGCAGATCCATTTATGGCGGAATAAACCTCGAAAATTATAGTATATTTTTAAAATGTTTAATATTATTTATAGCGGATCCCATATGTCGGAAAAAACATTTCATTCGATGTTTAAGAAACTCGATGTACAGACAGTTTCTGAGTTTTTTATTGTCATTTTCTCGCCCAAATTTAAAACTTGTAAATGGCGACTGTAATACGGCGAACTAAAACTGAATACTTTCATATATTTCTGAGAAATTAGATACAGAAGCATTTTTCAGGTCTCCAATTACAAATCTAGGTAATTTTTTTAACATTTCATTGTACTTTTTTCGATTTTTTAATTTTTATTTCCTTATATCATATCAATATTAATTTGTGAATATTTGAAAAAATACTAAGCTAACAATGTATTTCTCAAAGGAACACGTGTCCGTTTTGTGAGACGAATCATGACATGATTTGTTTTTCTTTAATTCTTCATTTGTCTTTAATAGTATTTTTTTTTGTTTTATAACTGACCGCTAGGTGGTATACGGCGCTCTCCAGATTTCTTTGCTAGAGCAATGGCGATTTTCTGAGACTATAAAATGACCATGTCTTAGTCTCTATTTTCAATATCTGCTCACAGCATGGGATCCTCCTCCTTTTACTTCGACCCAGACCATAGGTCTGGCTAAGTATTGAATTTGGTCAGTTCCCGCCAAAAAATTACCCTATAGTTTTTCATCAAATATCGACGTTTCAGGCCCTAAGGAACCCAAAGCAACAATACAAAAATTGGTGTCCGTTAGGTTGTACGTCCGTCCGTCCGTCCGTGGGCAAAATTTTGTATACGCGATATCTCGCGACTGGCAGGACGAATTTAAAAAGTACAAACGGATTTGGGTTTCTCTTGATCAAACTTAGATCTGATTAGTTTTTGGAGATAATGCATACTAGATTATGAGAAGGTTTAACTAAAAACGCTCAAAAAACACGTTTTTTCCATTTTTTAACAAAAAATACAAATTGTACAAAAAAATGTTTCAAACAAAAAATATAGAACATCGAATTCTCTACAAAAAAGGTTGTATTCATTTCTTCTTAAAATCAACGATAATGCCGTAAAAAACAGAAACCGAAGTATCCCACATATAAAAAAATTTATTTCCTGCAACCCGACCTGTCAAAAACTCGACTAAACCGCGTTTTTTAAGCATCAGTGTGAACAAGACGTGCTCATTTATCAGTGCTTCGACTGACCTGCGGTCGGGGTCGAAGTTTTGAAAATGCTCATTTTCAATTTTAAAATAGGGTGAATATGCCAATGAATGGACGATTTTCTACATATTTCTATTTCTTATGAATGTATGATGCACAACATGCAACAAAATACATATTTTTATGTTCTTTGAACATTCAAAACAATATTTACAGTACTATTGATCTTCCAGTGTTTATTATTTTGTAAAATCAAAGCAAAGTTTTAAAGCCATCCAAAACTGGTACTGAAAACGTCCCATTTGATTTAACCCGTCTATTAATTGGGGTTTAGAGGATTTTTTTACAAACGTATGAAGGCGAGGTTAATAATTAAATAAAATCAAAGGTTGAACTACACGGTCATAAAGAGCAGAGTCTAACGATTCTAATGGTGGTATCATAATTAAATTTTCATAAAAGAATTCAAAAGTTACAATCGATCAAAGTGTGAAAAATGCTTAACCGTCCATTCATTGGCATATTCACCCTATTTAAGGAACAAGATATTGTTACAATATATGTATAGAAACTACTCGAACCTAACGATGCTAGAACTACCCTCTGCCGCCTTCTTTCCTGGCAGTGTTAAAATGGGAATATTCCCGGAAGCATCAGCCTTTCGTCAAGGAACTGCAATGTGAATTTAGCCATAATTGTAGGCACCCGGGTCGAAGGCATCTAGTTTAAATTTTAAAAAGTGTACAACTGATTCTTAATCACAAAACAAAGCCTGCAAACCTGATTTTAAACAATTTTATAAATATTTCTAATTTTTGTCTGCATTTTGGATCTGTTTTGGATTTGCACTGAAGGACTAAAAAATTTATCAAAATCGAACTCTTTGAGATTTCGAAATTGGTCGATAGGTTTAAAAGACTTTAGAACCCCAGTTTCAATATATTCTACTTAGAAATCTCCATTTATATGAATTATACATACAAAATATTAGAATTTTCATGTAAATGGTACCAATTTGAAGCCGCCATTTTGAATTTTGAATAAAGCATGTAGTATTGATCGTAATGACACTCTATAAAAATGCATAACCAGATATTGTCACCACTATTAATCACTGCCTGCAATATCTGGTCGAAAATATTTTGGCCCAAAATATCCGCAATCATAATATCCTAAAAAATAACCTATGTCATAATATTATTAACCAAAATTATACCAGGATAAAATATCTCAAATTCATACAAAAAATACAATTTAACGTGTAACACTGCGGGATGCGGGTCGAAACACCGACAAATAAAAAAGCCGACAGGTCGAAAAATTGACAGTCAAAAAACCGGCAATTAAAACATGACTGTCCCTCGTGATGATATGTCTATTTGTTTAAGTGCCGGTTTTTTGACTGTCGGCTTTATGACTGTCGGTTTTCCGACACGCACTCACATTACTAACTCAATTAAATTATTTTTTATATTGAATGGATTTCAAAACCATATTTATGAATTTTATTAAAAGAATCTGTTTTTCGCCCTTGGTATAAACTGTTTAGATAGATAATGATTTTCAGTACACGGATCAATTATAAAGGAATTAATTTAAATTAAGTAGAGATAAAAGAGACCCAAAATTTAGAATTAACCATTATCTCTATGCTTGAACTTTAGTTTCTGAGTTAATATCTTGGATTTGAAAATTTTATGCTTAATTATTTGATTCTTATTAGATTTAATATTTTTCTATAAATAGCCAGCAAAACGTTTAATATCAAAATTCGGTCTCCCGTATAGATATTCAATGATTAGAATTAAAAAACATCTCATTGCAATATTTTTGCTAACTTTAAAGTTATTTAAACGAATGAATGTTCATGTTAAAGATTTTTTGAAGCCCTGAGTTCCATCAGATAACCTGCTAATGATAGTTATAAAAATTGTTCCAGTTGTATTAGAAATTTGCCAAATAATGATACCTACTCAAAAGACCTCAAACCATATGCAAATGGGGCATTGAAGCCTGAACCTCAATTGGAGATATCATATTGAATTCTGCTTATTGTTTGTAATTATCTAAGGCGGAATCCATTTCAAATCATGCAAGACAACTAACTTAAAGTTGTAGAATTAGATATCCCTAAAATATGATATTCTCCATCAAAAATATCCGAAAATACTTAAAAATATTATCATCTTCTTGGGTGGATGGCCTAGACCCTCCGGTCTGGAGAAAAGTTAAAAGAAATGTTCGACAAAAAGTTCTCCTGTCTGTTAATGTACATTAGCCGACGTCAAACTTATATCAATTATTCGTCATATTGGTAAAAATCGCAGAGAAAAAAATTGGGGTTTTTTGAGAAAATGTAATTTATTTATTTTTATTAAATCCCTCATTTTGTTAATTTTGCATCTTTTTAAAGATGCAAATCTAGATAACTTCGTTAAACAAAGTTTTTATGAAAAAAAAAAATAAAAAAATACGTGTCCCTTTACTTTTGGTGGAGAATAACATATTTTAGGGACAGCTCTAATTCAACAACTTGAAGTTAGTTGGCCTGCTTGATTTGAAATGGATTCCGCCCTATGTAACGTCGTTCACCATTATAGTGTTTCCAAAAATCTGTCGAATTACATCATTATACACGATATTTCATTCCATCTTAATAAACTAAAAATGTCTGTTTAGCGCTTTTCAAAACTCAGAACACTTAGCTTTTATAAGCTTCCCTCTGATTAATCACTTTCAAACTGGCCTTCATGTGTGATTGAACTTTCCCTATTACAAATCAGTAATATTTTAATACCCGTCTAAACTAATTCTTTCTTTTTAAGGTTAGCAATTTAAAAATTTGCAAAACTTCCAGTAAGGAATATATACCTAAATTTCTTAACATACATCGCAGTAACAATCGAATTTTACCTGTTGGAGACGTTAGTACGGGAGATTAGGCTTGAGCTCCTATCAAAATGAACAAATGTCTAACTGAAAAGCCCATCGGTAACTACTTCTTTGCCATTTATGGTGAACCCCACTTAAGCTTGCTTTGGATTATCCGTCAGAATGGAAATCACCGATCGGCTCGTGTCGTTGCACAGACGTGCATTAGAGCGCCTATTTCATTCAGCCGCAAACTCAATTCGCAGCGGACATAGTAATGCAATTCGAGTCGCTCGTAATTGTATTATATCCCACTTGCTGGATTCGACTAATCTGCCTCTTCCCTAGGCCTTGATCATCTCTTCGCCTCCTGCAACGACCTTCCGTCTGAATGTTGTTCTGGTTCGTCCCAGTCTGCGTTTCTGATTGAATTTCGTTCTTTCGAGTTTTACATCGGCGTCTTCCGTCTTCCTGTTGCTGCCGTGAGCAGATCGAATTATGGATTTGCCACTGCAATTATGCTATCTGCAAATTTAGGGTTAACAGCCGAGGAATCAGATTATGTCTTAGCTTAGGTTGTATCGAAATGCCGACGTGAAATATTTTTATCGATTAAGCTGATTCTGAAGTTCTGAGATTATATTTAAATTCTTCCAAGAAATCGTTAGACCTAGAAACTTCAATCCAATCAGGATTTATTGATTACGTAACATTCATAATCTGCCTGGATTATAAAAATTATTCATCTTAAATGTTTAGCCATATGCAAAGAACGATTATCATAAAACAGAGATTAAAATAAATATTTATTTATCTTCAAATGGTTTAAATTGACGTATCTTTTACAATTATTATTGAATAACAATAAAATGGCAAGCGATTGCAACATACGCATGATATTCAGAGAATAAATTTACGACTAAAAATGAAGTAATTTTATTTTTGATACTTGATATGAATTTTAAATCCGTACTTTTTTATGACAATATAAACAATTTATTTATTACTGTCACGAAAGTAAATTTTAATTTCCTATGCAAAATCAACATTTCAATCACATTCGTTTAACGCAATTTTCACTCTGCCATACACGGGTGCATACTTCCATACATATGAGAAATCGATTTTTCACGGCGCGGGAAAAAGACTGAAATGTGTGAAAGGGAACAACAGAAGCTTGCAAAAGAGAAAGAGGAGGATAGAAATAGGCGCCCGGAGGCTCCCCTTAATTAGATCGAATCGACTTCGACCAGCGAGGAGGAAGAGTCACTCGTCTCGTATCTTCTCGTCGCCTCTTAAATTGCAATTATTCCGAGCTCCCGGTTTCGCACTTGTCACAAAATAATGGGCATACTTGTGGAAACACGCAGATGAGGTATTAAGGTGTGACTGCCATACTTCATTCTGCCATTGTACTCCTGAAAAATACCAATCATCGATCTTGTACTGTCAGTACATTAACCTTATTGACGATCATTAAATGTGGTTTTTCTCGAATTCTTATGTAAATGTTTGAGAAGCAAAATTATCCTTATTATTTTTAGTAAATATGGGTTCAACTAATCGCACTAATAAATCTAAACCATTTGATATTATTGAACCTTTAAGTGGTCCGAAGTAATACTTGGTTACAGTACCATTTATCGCATCTTCAATGTTTAAAGAGGTGTACCTGTCAACGAAAAGATATCATAGATTTAGTTACAATTTATACGAAAGATAATTTCTAATTTACTAAATAATAATATAAAATGAATCAGAAAAAGAATACTGCCTTAAATGATCATTTATTTGTGTGGAATTCATGTCTGACGGTAACGTCTGCTACTACTGACATGTGTCTTCAATAGGTTCGGACGGTGGATATAGTGTACAGTAGTAACAGACGGTTACGTCAGGCCAATATTGAGCGCCTGAGAACCAAAAAAAATGTAATGCAACATATTTTGTAATATATCATGCTTTACCATTTCTCTTGAATTAGATATTATGCTCTACATTTTAAGTGGTAACTGAAATATTTTTGTTGAAATTATTCTTTTTGCATTTGATGATTTTGTTAACCATATTCTGGTGACCATTCGAGAGTAAAAAAGTTTGAAGTAATTTATTTATATTATAGAGTATTCAATTACACTGGTCGACAAAATTCGGTCATAAAAAACTTCGGAGATGAAAGTAGCTAATGTGTGTCAATTTTGGGTCGCTGAATCGCGAATCCGATTATAAAAATTTTCAATCGGCTCTAGTTTCCAAGAATTATGGCGTCAAAGTTGCAAAAAGCGTCGTTTTTGGCAATATTTGAGGAGGTATATCTTTTGACAGAGACGATGAAGGGTTCAACAATGCCTCAAAATAACGCTTATACCATGCACTTTACGATAAGAAATAGAAAATAAAGAAAAAAATCGTTTGCAGTGGTCATTGTTTTGAACGCGTCTAAAACCTGGCTGACCCTGACAGGTCTGTAACTACTGCGCGCTATGTGCTCAAGAGCGCAACATTGGGCGAGCGGGATGACCGATTTAAATCAAGTACTACAAACACAAAGATGTATTTTTATTTAATATAACATCTCTATAATATGTTTTAGAGCTTACCATTCCTTTATAAAAATATAGATTTGGCTATCGAAAGATGTCTTAACCCGTTATCGCTTGAAACCTACAACATTTTACTCTTACGCTTACTAAACTATTTTTCGTAAAGTACATGTGGTATTTTTATGTGTATTTGGGGTCACTCCTGAAGGTGGCATGCTCTGTTGTCGTTGTTATATCTGAGAAAACTCAAAATGGCGAGGTTCTTACGGAAAACACGAAGAAAATCAGTAGTTTTTATTTCGAAATTCAATATTTCCTACCGAAGACATTGCTGTGGCATAACATAAAGTATCAGAAAATGGCACAAATATGTTCAGATTTGAAAATATGCATTACAGTGTAAATTAAATTCAAAATGGTGATTTCTAAATAGTGATTATTGTACAAAAATTATGTTGGCTCTTAATAAATTGAGAATGTTTGCAGAAATGTTCAAAATTATTCGAAACCTCGCTTATTAAGAATTTATGGTTTTTCAAAATTCAAGATGGCATGGTAATCTGTAAGCTCTGAAACATATTACAGAGATGTTATATTAAATATAAATACATCTTTGTGTTTGTAGCACTTGATTTAAATCGGTTATCCCGCTCGCCCAATGTTGCGCTCTAGAGCGCATACTGCGCAGTAGTTACAGACCTGTCGGGGTCAGCCAGGTTTTAGACGCGTTAAAAAATGACCACTGCAAGCGATTTTTTTTTGTTATTTTCTATTTCTTATCGTAAAGTGCATAGTATAAGCGTTATTTTAAGCTATTATTGAACTCTTCATCTCGTCTCTGTCAAAAGATATACCTCCTCAAATATTGTCAAAAACCACGCTTTTTGCAACTTTGACGCCATAATTATTGGAAATCAGAGCCAATCGAAAATTTTTATTATCGGATTCGGATTCAGCGACCCGAAATTGACAAAGATTACCTACTTTCAACTCAAAAGTTTTTTATGACCGAATTTTGTCGACCAGTATTATTATAGACTATAGAAATATCATATTTAATTAAAATCAATTTTACAACATTTAAAAACAACGAAGCTTATTAAAAATCGAGAAAATTGATTTGTTATTACGTCGTTTCGTCCACGTTCATTAAATTGCAAAATATATACAAGATTACCGCTTGATTTCGATTATCCGACGAAAATACTGGAGAGCAAAATTATTATGGAATAAAATTGATATCTGGAAGATTTTCATCTTTTCTCAATTTTCTCTTGTTTATCGCGGATTTACCGGCGAAATAGGATCGGCTCCCTCGATCCTTGTTACGGCGTCGCAGAGTCTGATAACTTTATCTTTCGGAAAATTCGATGCGACGTAAGAAAGGAAGGATTTTCCAACTGGCGATGGCGTATTAACGTGAAAAAAATGCCTGTCGCGAATCGAACGATGGCGACGTCTACGGTGCACTGCGAAAGACGAAGCGTACGTTTCGCGATTGGCTTCGAGATAGTAAACGCGGGACCCAAGAAAATTGGCATCCTCAGTTGCGAGCAAAGTGTGCGGGTATACGCGGATCCATTGGAAAAGCAGTTCGCTCAAGTAATTTTCGCGAAGAATAAATCTTCTTGTTCTTCGTCTTCATATTAAATAAAAACATGGAAATCTTAAATGAAAAACGTCGAAATAATAATCGAGAAATTTATAAAGAATTTTTAAAATGTAATCACACAATTAAGAAAAAAAAGGTTAAGCTTTTGATGAAAAATCACTTAAGCTCCCCTTAGGCACGGAAAATACTTTTAGATTTCCCGCGACTAATCTCCTTAAACTAAAGCCACCTATAGTAGAATTAAGAGCAGCCGGGAGTGAAAGTTACTGCAGTTTGCGGTTAAAATCACCGCGGTCTCTTTTAAGCATTAAGCTCACGTTCGAAGTTAGATTCTCGTTTTAGTTGACAAGCTCATCTCACTTTTATGCGTCTTGCTTTCCACTTTTAATCGAATTAAATACTATCGCGAAACGTCGCGGTGAATATTCATAATATTTTGCCGTATTATTTAATGCGAATGAAGCTGGAAAGTTAGAGATGATAAACTTGTAAATAAGTAGTGAAATAATGTTTCCAATTTTTCCGGATTAAATTTGTGCATTCAGCAATGGTAAACAAGCATTTTTATTATCTTTCTAAAACTTTTTGTTTAAAAAATTAACATAATAATAATTGCAGTTAGAAAGTAAGTCAGGAACAAGAAAGTGAAATGACAATCGATGATATAAATATTTTATAGAGGTTACATTTCGTGTTTACAAGAAATCTCCCTTCCATTTCAAAAATCTTTCGTCAAGTTTCTCAGTTATTCCTCTGCTCGTTGTTATCGCAATAATTCTGCAAAAGCGAGCCGTGCTGAAAACCTTTCTCAAAGAATAAAGTATTGAATAGTGACTATCTTTATTTACTCTGCCACCCGTCACTTACGTCCCACCTCCTTGTTTACTTTCACCCCAGCTTCAGCGGACATGCGACATATATTTCACAGAAGTGCATTCAAGAATCGGACAAGTACACGTTTCCTTTGTCGGAGTACTTTTCCAGAGATCGAAAAAAATGTGACAAAAAAGAACGAAGGAATAGACTTTTTCTGTTTTTTTCTTTGCATATACACAGTGTCAGATACACTCCGGACGTCTGGAAATAGACAGGTTTTTCGTTGATATCGACGATTTCTTTTCAAAATGTATCGAAAGAAAAATTCCTCCAGTTTAATCCTGAATTGTTTCATTTCCACTTCATAGTTGTTTCATGGAATAAGGGAGTATCCGATAGGAAATTGAACCTCTCTGGCATGCTTTTCTAAGATGGCTTCCAATTTTTCTCTTTATCCCCGCCATTTCTAATTTGTGAAATATTTATGTCCTTTCGGGAAAAAATCGTCTCCAGTACAGGTGTAGAACGAAATAAACGAAAAGTAGAAATACCTTCACAGATGGGGAAAGACGACGTTTCTCGACGAGAGCAAATTGACGTCGGAAGCAGTGGACGAAACACACGTAGACCGAGTATGGATCGGTGTCCTTTGAAAAAGCGACACACGCGAAAGGGCTATGTGGGGAAAACCTTTTCGACCCACACCATCGTTTTCGTTTCTCCCATTCTGCCTATTCTTCGCTGCTGTCGTTTTTATCCGGATGCGCGTCGCTTTCTGTAGCGTTCCTTTAAAAAAACGTCTATTGGCTTTCGGAAGAGCGAGTAAGCGGTAATTAAAAGCGGTTATTTCGCGGAGGCGCCGGACAAAATTGCCAATTCGCTTCGTAGACATCGAGCCTTCAAAGCGAAATTCGCCCACCCGGTATATGCCGTAGACGACTAGACGCGACGCTCGAATTTTTACGACTTATCGTTACCCGGAATCACCCGACCCGGATTAACCGACACGGTTCTTTAATTTACGCGAATTACCAGCATCGGAGGAATAAAATGTCCCTTTCTTGAAATAAGAAGACACACGACAGCTGACACGACAATTAACGACAGTGGCGAAATGTCAAATCGAATGCGTTTTCGATATTCATGGGAGAACTAATTGAAGTGGAAGAACGAAACGTGGGAGTTTTAACGGATTTCGGGAATCCAGTCGTTTTTACTTAACAAATTCAATGGAAAGTCACGTAGACTATTGTAAGGATGTGCTCCGAAAAAATATCGGAATTGCCGATTAAAGCTGCCGTTTCAAGAAATTTATAATTCGGTCGAGACACCTAGGGTTAATGAAAATTCGTGTTACGAATTTCGAAAAGTGTTTAGATAATGTTTTATCCTAACATTAATTTTAACCCCAACGAATTTAACAATAAGCAGAATTAGTTAACAAAATTAGATGAAATGGATTAAAAGAATTTGCTAAACATTGGCATCAGTGACTTCGCAAAATAATTCCATCTAAAATCCTGAAATTCCAAGAAGACAGGAATATAAAAAATTCAGCTTGTCAGTCATTGCATTTTGAGCAGTAGAATACCTCCTTCAGAAAAATACGTTCGGATCGATGCTATCGAATGAAATTACATTCCTCATCGGTCTCTTGTCATTCTCTTCTTTTCAAATTGGAAAAAATTGCAGAATTCGTATTTCAAACACACCAGATATTTTCTAGTTTGTTTTCGAGTTTTGAAGTGACGTTATAATAAGATTTTTGACGAGCTAATTAAAAAAAAATTATTAAACACGTCAAGCACGGAATGTAGCAATTGAAGAATGCAAATCGCGTTTTACCTTTTTCCGACAAAATTACTGGATAATATAGTATAGTTTGTGTTCTCAACGTTTATTGAGTTTCTCCAGCGTTCATTCGGTCGTTTATTTTCCAACGTTTCCTTAGTTATAGGTAAATATTTGCTGTAACGATGATGCGATCTGGAGAATGCCAAAGATATTGGAGAAAACCGCAAATGCTTCAAATTCCAAACATACTTAATGTCCACAGTGTCCAATTTTTTACAATGTAGTTTATTTTACATTATAATATGTATGTAAAAAATTCTTCAGGGTAGTAATCAAGTTTTCCTAATATTTTAACAACACGATCTACAACAAATCTTAATCCGAGTATAGTAATCAATACATTTTTATTTAGAATATTCAGTAGTCCATGTAGTTTTTAGTCAGCCGGGACGTGCAACCATTCCTTAATATTTAAAATAAATCAAACATTTTGCAGATTACATAAAAGAATAATAATTGGACCCTCGGTTCATAAATTCTAGATATTTTATCCAAAATTAATAAAATTTTGGACTACACATTACGAAAGGTTACATGTTGTCTAACCAGTATTTACTTCTGCTACTACTTATTCTAAAGTTTATATTTAAATATGTTCAGTATACCGAAATCTGAATTAAAAAAAAAAACTCTACAAGGCTATGCACACATATGCACACATATTCAAGCACTCATGAATACTTACACACACTACTTTTTAGGGATTACGAGATTCGTATTGACGAGATTAATGAACCTTCACAGACTCACACACACGCTCTAACGCTATCACGTACACACCAAGTGACGAGTGTGCAAGTTTTCAAGCAGTGCGAAATTCGTGCAGACGAGATTAATGCACACGCGCTTACACTCACTCGATTTTTCAATAAGAATTTTACAGCGCATGCGCGATAATCCCACTGTAGATAAATTTAAGTAGTAACGGCATGAGGTGGTAAGACAAAACATAATAGAGATTTTTTCAAGTTTCAAAATGTTTGCCAATGTTGGAGGCTTATGAATACTTATTGAGGCTTCACCAAGATGCAGAGCCATGATAATACTGTGGAGCTGGAACCAATTCCATAGACATGTTCAGTAGTTAAAGCATTTTTGGTAAGACGATGAACTAATACCAAACTCCCATTCTTATTTCGACGCAGGATCTTTGGAGATTTGTGACGTGGAATTACAGATCATTGGAACACAAACGAAACGATTTTCGTGGCGTCACAGCTAATCAAAGCTGGAATGAAAAAATTGATCCGTCCACCAGCGTCCGACAGATGCTGCAACTGGTACGGAGAATATTCGTGGAAGCATTTCGCGTATTATCCAGTGCTATTTGAATTCCCGCATTGGCACCACTGCCTAATGAACGTCGGTCTTGGTGAAAGCGGAAGCGACTACTCCTCTTTCGTGTGCGGTTAGCGACGAGCGAGAATTTTTAACGAGTGTACGCGGGACGACGAGAGACCTGAAGAGCCCTTGGATCGGGAGACTCGCTTTCGAGCGAAGGGTGAGCCGAGTAAACATCCGCGCATCGGTAATTAAATTCGATTTCCTCCTGGCTCTATCGTCATCCATTTCCGTTTTCCAACCTGTTCCGCCAATTTTATTTTTATCTATCCGAATATATGCGGTGTACCCACACACACACACACACACACACGTACATAACGATGACTTTTCTCTCTCGACTTCGCGAGGGAAACTTTTTCCCTCGTTATTTGCCGGGAAACTATTTTGCAATTTAATGTATATACCTCTCTTTCGCTCGTCTCTCGTTTCGCCCTGCGCTCGGCGAATGACATTTAATTGCATGCACCTGCACATATACAAGCACACCCTGTCATGCAGACGTGGCAGGAACGAAAGGGAGTGTCGGAGGAAAAATAGGAGACCGCAAACAGCCTTGTCTCGCGTCAACGTCGTTAGGAGCACCAGCCACGGATCTAAAGTTTCCTTTTGAGAAAGTCGTCAGGGTCTTGAAAAATTGCCTTTGCACCCGGAATGGTCCGGCGATGAGAAAAGAGTCGACGACTTCCGATGCCACGTTGGGAACTTGGAGAGCCAACGCCGAATCACGAAAGCGACATTAATTACATGAAAAACTGCAAGAGCTGCTCCTTCACCCATGGTGTAATTCTGATACTATGTGAATTATTAATAACCTGACTAAAGTTACAATCTATGAAGGTGACCTTTATTGCATAATTGATGTGTTTTTTTTTAACGCCACCTATGACACGCAGTTTACTATGAGATAAATGATGAAAAACTGAACCAGAAGTTCCTTTTTCAAATTTGGATCTGAGGCTTAAAATTTGATTGGGGAGCCATCGAGGTTTCGAAAGAAATCACCATTTTTGCAATCACTCGGTTCTTTTTGAAGTTATGTTAACTAGTGAAAGTCCACATTGAAGATATTTTCAAACTCTACAATTCAGCTTGGAAGCTCTTTGACCTGTCATGAATATTTCTCTTGTTATAGCCAAAAATAACGGGAAAAATAATGATTTTTGCGTTTTTTCGAATCTAACTTTTTTCACTACACATCTAACGAAATATCATACAGGAAGAAGATGTAGGCCTTGAAAAAAGTATCAATTTAACCCTTAATATGATGTGATTCGATAAAAATTGAAAACACGAGGAGCTTTTTAATGTCATGGAATTAGCGCAAATCGAGTTCTGAGAATATCGAGACTTTTTCGACAATTCTGCGACTTTAAAATACTCTCTGTGGATTTAAATTTTAGCGAATCGCTTCCGATTATGGATCGAATTGTTCGTTTTTTTATGGCCTACAACTTCTTTATTGTGATATTTCGTCAGCTGTTTAGCGAAAAAAGTTGGACGAGAAAAATCGCAAAAATTGGCATTTTTGACTCTTTTTATCGCTATAAAAAGAAAAATATTCAATGTAGGTCAAAGAGCCTCAGTGGTGAATTGTAGAGCTAAAAAATAACTTTAATATGAACTTAGACTGGTTAACATAACTTCAAGAAGAACCGGGTTAGTGCAAAAATAGTGATTTATTTTCGAAACTTCGATGGCATACCAATCAAATTCAAAGCCTCAGATCCAATTTTGGAAGACGAACTTCTTGTTCAGTTTGTCGGCATTTACCTCCAGGTAACGGGGTGTTATAGGTGGCGTTACACGATGTATATTAGATACATAGGGCCATTTAAAAATTTTACTATACAAAAAACAAGCAGTAAACCGAATTTGTATCATGCACTGTCTGACTGAAATCACCTTATTCTACTTGATCCGTATGTTCAAGAGAAGAAATTTTTTTCGCACCATAACCAAAATCTATATCAATAACTGATGACATCAATTTATTCGAATATTTCAATTTAAACCGCTGTTAATGTCGTATCATAATATTTCTATTCAATTATTACAAAGCAAATTTCAATTTTAGTTTTCGATGGGGAAAAATGTCTACCCTAGGCACATCATTCGTAAATCTAGTGCCAATACTGTCGATACACGAGTAGTTCCAACAAACGTGTACAAGAAGAGTGTAGGCGTCAAGAGCAGGCATTTTTTATTGGCTGACAAAAATAATTATCCCTCTCACGAAAATCGCGCCTCAGAGTACCATGTTTTTCGATATTTTCCGTGAACGAAAATGTTTCCATCACATTGAAGGGGCCTGTCCGAAACAAACAAAAATTTTTCTTTTGACGATTCGGTACGTCGGGATTGTAATTTTCTTCCCAGTCCAAACGTTTCAGAAATAAATTATAGCGACCGACAGTAAAAGTAAACATAGATGCATGTTTGAAAAATATTATTTTCGAAAATTAATTAAATTTAATGGTAAAGTAAATGAAATATACTTAATATAATACATGTATTAAATCCAATGTATGCATTCGGTTTAATTAAAAATCAGTTTAATACCAAACAAACCGTTGAATCATGTAATAACAAAAATCAATGAATGAAAATATAAAACTGCTTCGAAATTGATTGAATTAACGAATAGTTCTGTTATAAATTAATCAATACATATTAATTATTTGGTTTTAAAGACTTATATTTTATATTTATTTATTATATTGTGCAATAATAAAAATGTTGGTATATATTATTTTTGGTTGAATTTTATTACATAGTGAGTTAGCACTATACTTTTTTTTAAATCAATATAAAATTTATTAGATCGAATTAGAAAATCTACTGAATATTACAATTCTGGAGTTTGTGTAAATGTGTACATCAAAATTAATGTATGCTAAATCGATTGACGGAGTTTCAAGGCTCAGCCATTTCATATCATAAATGGTATCACATTCGAAATAATTTGATATTAAACTGTTTAAAGTAAGTAATTGAAATGATTTTAATATGTGAACAAATGTACAATTCAGAATCCAATTAACTTTGTAAAAAATAAAATAAAATAAGCATTTTGATTTTTTGCAATTTTAGCACAATCGAAATTTGTAAAATTTCTTGAATGTAAAAAAGTTAAAACCCACGAGATGGAATAAATTGTCGTTTTATAATTTTATACAATTAAAAACAGTTTAATTTTCATATGGGAGGTAGAGTATTTTTGTTACATATTTTTCAATAATCTGTGCTACATTAAATGATGCAACTAAAAATGAACCAAGTCGATATATGACTGAGCTTAAAATGAGAATGAAAGCAATTAAATTAAATACTGAATTTATTTAAAACAAAATTTACCTATAAACAATATCAATTAATTCGAAAATTCAATTAAACCATCTGACATACTAAATTACCCAAAAATTCGAAAAAAACACTAGGTCCTATCTAGATTTCAAATTCATTATACCAATTTTATTTTTGATTTATTCGTTAAGTTATTTGGAGGAAACTGACGATTTCATCGGCGGAGATGGAGTCTACTTCCGGGAGAAACTGGCGGCTGATTTAAACGTGTTAAACGTATACAAATAAGACTGTAGATGTGTGGGTACCTACATACATGATATCGTTGAGACACAACCAGAAGGGTAGATGGATATGGATTAATAGCGAGAGTAAGAGAGTTTGGGTGCAATGCGCTTGAAACTTGGGTTATTATTAAAAAAGTTGAGGTTGTTATCTCGTCACCGTTTGCCCATTAATTTCACAGCGGCTCGTGTGACGTCATATGTGCGTTCATGAATAGCACTGTGAATACTCGACTGGTGCAATATGCATTTTATATGCATGAAACAAGCGCGTGCGTGTATGCGAGCGAAATTGTAAATGTGTTAAAGAGAGCCGACAATCGCTCAAGAGAGAACGACATTGGCGCCATGAAACTCGCACGCGACATAAATATAAACATCAACTTTATATGCGAAAGTCCAATTAAATAAACGAATTTACTTTATTTTTAACTATTATAGCGTATTTTTTCATTGTCATAAAAAATTTTTGAATTTGACCGATATTTGAATTTTTAAGTTGTTCAAGCACAAACTTTTCGTCTAACTCTCACTAAGTTGCGTTTGAAAACTTCGCTTGCATTTTATTTATATTTTAGGTTCGGACTACATAACCTAAATTTAGGACCATGTTATTACTCAAATGAATGCTCCGTGTAATCATTATTTTTTCAAAAACAAATTAAGACGCCAGAAAAGTTATTGAATCTGCAGATGTGGTTAGACCATCCTCTTGCACTAGTCAACACATTTGAGGCAATTCCATGTTACAGAGATGAAAATAACTAATCTTTATTAATTTTGTTTTGCTGAATCCCAATCCGATAGTGAACATTTTTTATTTGCTCTTGTTTCCATGTAATATGGAAATAAAGTTGCAATAAACGTCATTCTCTCCATTGTTTGAGGTAGTATATCTTTCAATAGAAACACGGTACAGGCTTCAATGATAGCTTAAAATGAAGCTTATAACTTCTATTTCATGAAAAGGAAATTGTTATACGACCTAATAAAAAATTATTTTCTTAAATGGGCATTTCTTTTTATGCGCAAATTTTGTCTGACCTAAACTACCTGTTACCACTGCTCATTTTTCGCCGCGCTGCCGACCAAACTTTTTGGCGAGCCGACGACTATCTGAAATCGAATGTTACAACTACAAGGATGCATCTTTATGTAAAATAAATGTTTTATAATATGTTAAGAAGCTTTCAGTGCTGCTCATTTCGAATAAGCTAATAGAAGGTAAATCTCTGAAGTGGATTTGATATGGCTGTAAGAAAGGATATGTTCAAAAATGGAAATCATGATTATATCCATAAAGGCGAAATTAGCAGTAGTAACAGGTAGTTTGGGTGAGACAACGTTTTGCGCATAAAAACAAATGACCATTTAAGAAAATAATTTTTTACCAGGTCGCATAACAATTTTCGTTTCGTGAAATAAAGTTACAAGCTTCATTTTAAGCTATCATTGAAGCTTTGATCATGTTTCTATTGAAAGATATACTTCCTCAAACAATGGAGAAAATGACGTTTTTTGCAACTTTATCCCTATATTACATGGAAACAAGAGCAAATAAAAAATGTTCACTATCGGATTCGGATTCAGCAACCCAAAATCAACAAAGATTAGCTATTTTCATCTCTGTAACATTTTTGTGTTGACCAGTGTTATTATTAACCTCAAAGCTTGTAACAGAATTTTCATAATCCGAAAACGAAAAATAATAACTACATTTAAATATTGTGATAGATTAGCATAAATTATGAATAGTAATTTTATTAAGAAATGACGAAGTACACAATAATCTGAAATTTGTAATTCCATCAGAGTAGTGAAATGAGGTAAATGGAAGCATAGCCCAGTATCGTCACAGAAATGCCCATATTCAATTAACTGATTGTGTATCATAAGTAACGAGTACATGATTGACAATATTGACGTACATTCGATAGCTTCGAAGGGTATAATTCATTAATTAATAACTTCCAAACATCCAAAAATAACGATTCATCAAAAACTCTAATAATCGTACGCAGTTCACGTCATATTATCGGGAGCAAGAGCATTCCTTCAAAATTCCAAAACAATGCAACCCATTTCCATTAAATCATACTTTTTATTTTTAGTCAACTTAATTTTTCACTTTAAAAAGCTCAATAAATATTACTTAGTTATCTCGTCCCGTAGGATGAAGGCAATATTTGTGAAATATGATTGCGAGTTATTTAGTAATCTGAAATAATATCCAAATTTCTCGCACAATTTTTTTAACAAAAATTATTACAGTCCGCTTTTTTGAATTGTAATATCTAAATTGAGAACATTTAATTACATTAAACACTGCCACGTATTACGTAATATAACTGAATGCTGAAATTGTAAATTGTAAGTTATGTACATATCAGAAAGATTCATCACATCGTTGATACTACAAACAATTTCTTGTTTTAGAATGTTAGTTTGTGTTTAAGACTCTCGGGTTTTCTATTTCGAGTTAATTTTAAAACGCGTAAGATAAAAATTTATCACAAGTACTTTACGACCTCAGTATTTTATGGTTGCAGTAAAGTTGAAGAACGCAGAGAATACCCGTAGAGCAATCTGTTCAGAAATTGTCGTGAAAAAGAAAACACTCTGAAATAATTATTCTAACAAAAATATACTGTTAATAAAAAAGGTTGTATCATAATTTTCATTAATATTGCAAAGTTTAACAAAATCAACCTGGAAGGATTTTGTTAAGTTAGTAATACATCTGTTTTAAAAATAAACCGAATTAGTGTTTTACGGTTGTAATTGCATTAGGTGATATTTTGTCAACGTCCAGATATACCGAGCCACAGATTTGCTGGATGTACATGAGCTGCTTTGTCGTTTAGTTTTAGTACGCCTAAATCTACGCAAACATAAACAAGCGCGTGGCTTCAACCTTTGTGATTTCATACAATTTGTAACGGAAATTTGACTTGACTTTAGTGAACTTGGCTATTTGTTTAATTCTAACTTCAAAACTAGTTAAAACATACTTTTTATGATTTATATACCTGTGTTTTAATATAAAATTTACTGGAGATTTGCTAGTTCAATTATTCCTTTTATTATTATAAAAATAGTTATATTAACCTTGACAATCACTGTAATATATGTTAATACTTGTACAGGATGTAAGATTAGTTAATATGGATTTATTGTCTTTTTCAGGTAAGTTCCAATATTGGCTACGTGCTACGAGTAAACTGTAAGAAATTCCATATTTATTTTTCAGATTTTTATCTCTTTAACTGATAACCAAAATGGTGTGTGCTAGGGATTAAAATATTTTCAAGACAGGAGATTTTATTAAAATAAATCGGTCGACAAATAAATATTTCTATTATTTTCCAACAAAACTTTTTATTACGAAAACAAATTAATTTTTGAAAAATATTTTAGCTAAAGAATTAAACTTCTGCAAGCATTATGAGATATAATATTTTCCAAACATTTTGCAGTATTAAAGTTGAAAAGAGGAATTCTTATAGTAATCTGCTCTGTATTTTTCATTTTGAGGAATCCCACATCGTTTATAAGATTACGGATAAATTTGTAGGTTAATTTTTTATCGTACAGTCTTAGTATTTTATAATCGCAGAATGTATTTTTATGATATATCATTATACTCAAAATCTATTAGATAAGAATTTAATGAATCGCAGCATATATCACTACATTTAAATAACCGAAACATGCGAGCTATAAAACTTAAAACATTAAACAATTTAGTCAGATAGTACTGCACTAATCGGATTATCTTCTACTTTTGGTTTAATCCATTTTCCAAAATGCATTTTGCTTCCTATGCGAATCGTTACTGTAATGCGTCGATGCAGATGCGCATTCATACAATACTACGTTCGCAAACAATTGCAAATTTAAATATTTAGAATGAGATCTGTTGTTATAAACTAAATTAATTGAGATTTTATATGAATAAATCGATACTTTCCGAATTACCTTAAGAGCGATTTGTTGTTTCATTTTCGGTTTATCCATATATCAATACATTTCCGCGAATTTTCATGATTTTGTATTTTCTATAATCACTTTAATGATAGTAGAAGAATTTAACTACAGATTAATTTTATTTATATAAAAGAAAAAAGCAAATACATTATTAACGGAAGTACATGGGCGTAATGTGGACTAATGATGATGACGTTGGATGCAGCACTATAGGTTTACTATAATTTCATCGCATGCTTATTTATCATCAGGTGCGTTACTGAGTAGGTTGAATTCCGGAACGAGAGTCAACAGAATATTTTATTTTTCTTATAAAAGGAGGATGCCCACGAATATAGGTGATTTTGCCCTCGAGATGGAACCTCCAAAAGAAATTCGGGTAAAGTATGATGAGAACTAACACCTAATGGAAAATTTGAATGTTTAATCATCTGGGAAACTTTAAATAATGCTGGATTCTAAGTAGTAACAGTCCGTACCTACTGTGAACAACACACAGTTCTGTCTATTACTACTGAAATTTCTATATTGTCCTTTGTACAATCCGCCGATTTCACGGCGCTTTTTAAACTTTCCCACATCATAAAACAGTCGAATTTGCCGTTAGATGTTAGTTGTCATCATACTCTAACCGAATTTGTTAGTTTCGGAGGTTCCAATTTGGATGCAGAACTCACCGATACCCGTGAGCATTTTCTTTTGTCACATGATAAAACACTCAAACACGTGGGCATTGTCCTTTAGCTTCGCCGTTACTACTTAAGGATGAGACCGAAATAGTAAGTATACTAGTTCGTATACCCCGTTATCGAATATGGTCTGGCCAACGCGAGGCATTTAGATTTCCGTTAACGAATACATGAGAAAAAATCGGCTCCCCACCTCCGACATTCACTCTTTCGCGTAGGAACACGTGCCCATCCGTCGCGCATGCGCATCTTTTTTCGTGCACCTGAAAGTATCTAAAAAGGGAAGACCAGCGGAGGAGAAAGTATTCGTTAACGAAATCGTCTGGATATTCGATAACAGAAATATTCGATAAAGGAGGTTCGACTGTACTCTTTACAACTCTTCGATAAATTATCTTTACACTACCGTCCTGTCCAACGAAAGTATCTAAAATTAATATTATGCTCAAAACCTTCTTCGATTGCATTACAAGGGGACGAAGCAGAAAATGTTCGTATCTACATTCATTGAGTATTATTAATATCAAAACCGTAAAATTTTTTCGTAAAAACATCGATTCCTTTTGTAGCAGACAGGAATATTTGATTTATGCAACTCCATTCAATGCAGAATTTCCTTTAGAATTCTCACCTTCAGAAAATAGCGAGTATGAAAGGCAAAGTATCGAATTCCCGAAGACGACCTATCTGCAGCCCCTTTTAATATTTCAAGAGAAATAAAGTCAGCAGGGCGTCGAGTGTCCCGCCTGATTTAAGATTTAAATTTTTATTAATATAATTGGCACGGGCGTAGAGGCGCGAGCTGCTATATGCATTCTGCAGTTCAGCCTGTTACATATTTATTATACATAAAACAGCCCCTCGAGACACTGCGATACCCGCGTTCAAGGATTTTCGACGATCTCTCTTGTTGCCTCTTCTTGCCCACCCTCTATTCTTCTTTCTCTTTCCTTGTCATTTATCGCACCTTCTCTGTGCTTTTCATTCTGTCTTTTTCCTTGGGTATCTTGAACCCTAGAGAAAGAAAATTGTCGACATCTATATTTTTCATTTATTTCCCCCTCTACCGGATGTAGTGCAATATCAGGGAGAACTGCGACGAAATGCGGATCGTTCGGTGAACCGGCCGTTGCCCGCGACCATTGAAATAATTACGCTCATTGCCCGTTAATTTCGAGGCTCACCGCGACGGACACATATAATAGACGCGAATTCAGCCTTGCCGTCCACGCATGCATTTGTGCAATACAGCCAAGTGCAGCCGCCGTCCGTCGGCGAATATTCCCCCAACGGACACGCACGCATGTGTGCACGTACGCGAATTTCAAACTCCAATCTCGGCTTAAAAGGAAATTAGTCCGCGCCTCGCAATTCCAGTTTAAAGTGCTGCGTTGTTTGCCAAAAGCGATTGGCACCATTTGCTATTAGACTTAGGATGCACAACTGGATGATGTATGGCTAAATCCGGATTATGGTGATGCACGGGATTAAGGTCCGAGAGAAGGCATTAGATCATGATTCAAATTTAAGTCGGACTGGTCTCCATCACAATGTGCAGGTTAGGTGACCCGCAAGTAACTCTAGAAGTTTAGAATTAGCTTGATAAAGAACAACCTGAAGTCAACCATGAATTGTGTTAATGCCAACATAATCTTAGAAAGCCACGAGGTACTTTGAAATGGAGTTATCAAATAGTTGAATTGGACACTCATCCATAGGAAAAGAATTGGAGAGGCATGGTGAGTCACAAATCATCCTAGTCCTTCACGGTTGGAATAGTTGATAATATCAGTGGAATAAAAAGAATATTATCAATGTATCATTTAAGTTTAAGTGGAAATAGCCAGAATGGAATCGGGCGGGTCAGCCTGAAAATTACCTTCATATTGAGCTACCATGGATGATGAACTCTCTATGATTTTGATGCCTGTCAGATGGAACTGCATAGATTGCGAGAACCACAAATAACTCTACTGGTTTACAATTAGAAAGAGAATTAGATATATGCGCATAGATAAACAGCTGTGATAGTGGTTTTCAGTAATAACACAAATGAATTCACAACGGTATCCATGTAAATGTGCACTGCACACGGTATTTGAAACTCAATCAAGTATAGATGAACTCTAAAGTATTTCAGTGACTACAAAAATATTGTGAAGTCATGATGCATCGTAGGATTGTACAGTTTCCTTCGGAAGAGAATTGTGGAGTCATGATGAACGACATGAAACCGACACAAAAAATAATGTTGTCAATTCGTGATACATATTTAAGTTGGACCTGTCTTCTTTATAACAGAATTACACGGGCAAGGTGATAGGCAACTAAGTCTCGAAAGTGGTCATGGATGAAAGTCTCCGTTCAGAGGTATCTATGTTAGATGGAATCAATTTCAGCAATTTATCATTAGAATGAAAATGAGTAGCGTGACCATGGATATTCAATCAACTCTGATTGTTCGGATGGTGCTCTCCAGAAAAATGTTGTCACGATATATTTTCGAAGCGGAGAGTCTCCATCGAAAGAAAATTGTACAGACATGATCAATCACATATAATGCAGTTTGCTGTTAAAATCCTCGATGATCAACTCTAAATATTTGTGGTATAAAAAAATCTCGCATTTACACCAACCATGACAATAATCAACTTGATCAGGGAGATCACTATCACAGTTCACAATTACAAGTACTACGAGAAAGTTGATTTTCGATGATCAACTCTGAATGATCGTGATGTTCCCATAACGACACAACTTCATTCCAACTAATCTAAAGTAGTAGGGAAATATACTAGTTGAGAAGAAGTAAGTGCAATCAATTCCGAATGATGGTGATGTCCAAAATAATGTTGCCAACTAACAATTTCTTCGAAACAGACAGTCTCCAAAGGAAGCACATCTTTCAGTTATGATAAACCATATGTAACCCTGGCAGTTTACAACTAGTTCATGGATGTTATCTCTGTATATTCGTGGCGTCTAAAACGACCTTATCAAGTAGTATTTAAAAAGGACCACTTTCCATTAGAGTTATTGAATTGTAAGTCAGAGAAATCACAATAAATACTGTCTACTTGCAATTAGAATCACTGATGATCAATCCTGAATTGGCTTTTGGTCTGCTAAAGATACATTTTTGTCAGAACCACTGAAAATAATAAATTTCCTTTTTTAGGGTATGTTGTAGTCGATGGTTCTTCGGTGATTTTGCTGTAGTCTTTCCCATGCCATCGGGAACCAAAATGGTTGCAGAATAGTCCACGATAAATTTCTAATGGCCCTGGGAAAAGAGATTAATGATTCGCAAAGTTTTGTTGTCAATTGGTCGAAAGAGATTCACATGGCGGGATAAGATCACAAGTCAGGTTGTTAAGCACTGTTACCCAGAACTGACACCCAGAGTGAAAGCTTCCATGTGAAGAAGAAATTTGTAGGTCGGAGTAATGGGTTAAGTTGGCCAATTGAAGTTTCCTGATTTCCCTTAGTAAAGAAGGGGTCACAAACATATCCCTCGATGTTGATAGGAAGTCTCCAAATCAAACTACAATTTGTAGGTATTAATTTAATAAAACTGCATACGATAACTTGCAATAAAATCGAAGAATTGAGTTGGTTTAAAATTTCCTTGACAGATTTTTTTCTGTTTGGTCTTAAAATAATCGTGTGATATCACTAAAACAATGTCAGAAAAAAAATTGATGAATTCAAGAAATTTTGAGTCGAAGTTAGTCCAAGCTCACCGCGAAGCGTAATAATTCAAGTCTTTTTTTTGTAATTAAAAAATTGCTATAAACTAAAGTTGGGGAGAGTCAATAGTTGCAAGACGATAATAGTTGTGGGGCAGTCAATTATTATTAACACAAAACATAAACAATCCGATCTGTTCCCGTGAAATCTTTACTTTAGGTGCGAAGTAGTTTCAGTGACACCGAAGCTGTTAATCACATTTCTTGCATTAGTTCTGAATAGAGTGTGTAAAATCGTTCAAGGAATCTAATTATTCATTTCTGCAAAATTAACAATTTACATTAATTAAAGAAGATCATGCAGTGAATTTGAATTGCCTATTTTGTTCAGACTTTCAGATGTCACATGGAATTTCCTTAATTTGCAATTAAAAAAATTTTGTTCATTTCAAAATATCGTCAAATTTTAGTTGTGAGGCACTTTCCTTTTCGCTTGAAATCGTCTTTTTTAACCGATTGCAATCGGTTAATGACAATGATGATGATAATTGATAATAATGTTGTTTCAATTAAGGATGAACAAAAAACCGATTCCTACTAGTGCCAGTTTTTAATGTAATTGTTTAGCAACTATAATGTATTTAATATCTTATGCCATTAAATATGATATTAAATGCATGCAATACACAGAATCGCAAATTCAATGTTTGACGCATTATTTACCTAGAGCTGCGTATGTACTCAGACCGCAACAATATTATGTTAACAACTTGAACGAACGTGACTCAGGCCTGAATCGAGAATGGCCATCTAATATTACCCGACATCAACAGACAATGGCAGGATATTTTACACTATTTTATATTTTTCTATAATTATAACAATTGTAATTTATAACATTTGTTTCCGACTCATGAAAAAAATAAACGAAAGTTCAATCTAATACTCCGCTTAAAAACTGTATACCAATGGTCAAACCTGATCATTTTCCGATTATTACGAAGAAAATTAAAAGAGTCGGAAATGGATGTAATAACATTTTACACCAATAACAACTAATTTTTAAATATGATCTCAACGTCATTTTTTATTCATGCATCATTCTAAAAGAAGAAATTAGTTTTTCTGGAACGTGATTTAACTGCATGAAATTAATTATTGCAAAACATCAGCAGATAGCGATGGATTTGTTAGTTGTGTATCAACGGAAAATATAACCGATGCAGATGCAATGTTTACTATATCATATTCATAATCGATGGAAATTCAATATTTCACTTAATGAAAATAAAATATCCAATATATTTGAGTGCTCTCATTTGAGTAAATGAAATTCTAGTCAATTCAAGTGCAATATTAAATATGAAATTAACCACATACTGTTAGTTAAATGTTTTGCGCATAGTTCAATATTATCAATATTCATTTGAAGAATGATTACACATTGAAGACTTTCAAAGTTATTTAAAACTGAAAATTGAGGTTAGGGATAAGTAAAATATTAACAAATTTTGTTTTCAATGATGTCATCTTATTTAAAAAGTCAGTGGCTATTTTAGAAATAGCGACTGTTTTAATATATCAGTTTTAAGAAAAAATAATTTAAGTTTCAAGAAATGATTTCAGTAATTTGTTGCTCTTTATTCAAACAAAATAACGAGTGGCCTTCCAAGCATTGTCGCGTGTTGGCAATACCTTTCCAGAAAATCAAGCTAGAATCATCCTGTTACACCGGGTCCTTGGTAGGAATTTAAGACTGATTTAAGGTACTAACTATCAAGAAAACCGACAGATTTAATAACGATTATAGACTAAACAGCAGTGAAAATGATACCTGGTTCTGCCAATTTTATAATAAGCTAGAAAAACTTTTTAAAACTACTTTTGAAATGGGATCTTAGTAGGATTTTCAGGTTCATTCATGACTCCGCGTATTCATTATTCCAGATAGTAAGTCTCTCTTGTAGACCCAGTAACAAAATAAGCTTCTACGGAGTTCGCGAAGAGCTTCTTATTAATAGCAAGAGAATTCAGAACAAGGCATGTCACAATAATGCGCTGGCTTGCAGACTGACCCAGAGGTTAACGGTGTAACTGTCAACAGTGTAAAAAGGCAAGGTTAATATGCAGGTTAAAACCATATGGTCATGCCACAACTTCCACGGAGCTCCATTCAAAGTAAATATCAACGCTTCAAAAGTACCATATAAAGTATTACAAGGGCTTCGTGGGAGTTCGCAGAGACTTTAAGGTGTGTGCATCTATGTAAGCTAACTTTTGGAACACCCATAGTATTCATTTGGCATTATTGTAAAAGCTTTCAAGGCGCTTCGAAAATTGAGCACCCAAAGAGTTCAGTAGGATCATTGTGGTATATCGGATACCAACGATATAGAGTGACCGTTCCGATTTAGAAGCAAAAGTGACTAAACAGATACAAGAATTTGATCAGTTCTTTTATGAGAAGTAAAAACTGAACGTGTGAAGATATAGAGAAAACAAATACCTACATCAATGTATGTATTTTTCCAGTATTTTTACAAGCAACGGGCTGAAAGCAACATGTTAACGTTCAATAATATAAATACAAGAGATCCGGGCATGTGATCTACTGCAATTGCATACATCCTGAAACAAAAATTATTTAGCTACACCTGGGCCATGGTGGCTTTAGAGATAATGAATAAATATCGTTCAGTATTGTTGGATATTGATAATGAAAATGTAATATATTACAAAACCAAGTTATTAAACAATGAATTGGGGAATCCTTATTTAATTGAGAACCGAATGGAGTTTCCAATCAAGTTTCCCGATACAACAATTCACGTTACATTACGCATCCACAGAAAATTATTATACACCTAGTACCGGATCAGTTGTCCTTTGGATTCTGCGATCTATGTCACGTCCACGGTCCAGTTAACGTACATGTTCTAAATATTAGAGAATACTGGAATATGACAATCAGAATAATTGGTAGGATAACAATAATTAAGTTGACAAAATATAGTTAGCATCGTAAACAGGAAGTGACTGATATGAAATTAGTTTTAGGGTAATTGAATAAAACGTGTGGCAATTACCGTCTTCAATAAATTTATTGAATGATAAGTCGATCTCCGAGAATGCGATGGCTACTAAATTGTACTTAATTGATTACGTATTACTTAAAACGTTTAATAATGACCTCCAAAGAATATATCATCTATGTATATTAAAAAGGCTTCAATATCCATGTGATATCAATTGAGTACGTACATTTTCTTGTAATTGTTCATTTCTCTCACCACATTCTGCGTATTTATTGCTATTGTTCTTGACAACTATAAAAGAGATGACATGCACGGGAGATTAAGCACTCATAGTTGCCGTTACGTACAGTTTACGACGCGATAAAACGCAAAACGATCACTGTTCACATAACTAATTAGCGTATTGAATAAATAATGAAGCCGTTCGATTATGCTATTTCTGGCATTCGCCAGGCCAGTGAAACTCCCTCGCATTAATTAAATTTCAATCAGTCTTTCTCCCCGCGAATTGTCGTATTATACAGATTTTCATCCTCGTGTCCAGGGATGACCAATTTCGTGATTATGCCGGGTTTTCGGTTTGCCAAGATATTTGACAGAATCCGAGCGAGTGTCGATGACCGAATTCACCATCGCCCCCGGTCGCACACGCGAATCCAGTGCTTGTGCTCGCGACAGATATCGCTTCCGATTAACATAATTGCCGATTCTCGCATGTCCCACATGTCGGCAATGTTTGTCATCGACATTACGCCCGTGCCATCCCACTTTTTTACCCATATCGAGCTACCGAGTTTACCCAAGCAATTTGCAATTTGCAATTTCACAAATAAGCGACGATCCTGGGCCGCCTTTCGTCCATGACTCCTGCTCGAAAAAGGGCACTTTTTGGCAAAGTCTTTTTCTTGGGAAATTTACGTGTACGTGTCCCAATACAAACACGCATAGAGGAGTTCTGTCGTATAACGAGAGAAAATATTCGGCTTGGCTTACACGCGGATTTCCTGTATGCGGAAATTGCGGGGAACCCCCAACTCGAAGGGTAACCGGGCCGCTGCATCGATGCACTCGACACTATAGTAGACCGTCACATATACCCGTGAACATGTCGCCACATGCATCTCGTATATAGATGGAAGCTTGCGTATATTTGACCGTGCATTATGCGACCTCACCATTATCCGTCTACGTGCTTTCACGCTTATATGCGCCTCATCCTCTTGATTTAACAGTACTGCACGTAGTGAAATCATTTTTCAGCGACATAATTTTCGCTTTGATGCTGCTTTATCGGCTCTCTCCAAACACAAATTGCATTAATTCGTTAATGTTGTTGCAATTTGATTCTTATTTTTACATTCGAATTAATAAACGCTCGTATGATAGCTCTAAACTAGGACGCTATGTTATATGCATCTAAAGCTGGTAACGATCGTATCTTAACTTTTTTTTTATGATTTATGATATAGGAGTTCAACAACCCTTGCATAAAAAAGATGAATTATGTGAACGATGAAATCTCAACTGTCATTAGACAATTAAATGTAATAATTAATAAATAAAAAATTCTTTTTAAAAACCACGTTTTTATAAATGGACTAAAAAGGATAAAATAATTTTTCCCATCCACACAGGTCACTAATACCATGCCGAAATAAATACGCAATAATTTTTCATTTTATTAGGAAATGACTAGCATGTCTAAACTAGCGTGTGATATTGTTCATTTAAGCATAAGTTTCTCATTTGTTATTGTTCGTCGAGGTTCGTCGAGGAGTAATTTCTGTTACCTCTATTGCGCCCCACGTTTTCCATTTTAAGTCTTACAAATATTTTATTTCCTAATAAAATGAAAAATTATTGCGTATTTATTTCGGCATGGTATTAGTGACCTGTGTGGATGGGAAAAATTATTTTATCCTTTTTAGTCCATTTATAAAAACGTGGTTTTTAAAAAGAATTTTTTATTTATTAATTATTTTCTGCTTTTTAGTTTTAATAGGTCAAATTTTACAATCGATTTTAAACTATTATATTTATAAACAATCTGAAAAGAGCAGTTTCAAAATGAAAAGAATATGCAAGTGGTTTTAGATGACAGGCTCCTCTGGTGGCGTACACCGTCCAGAATTGTTGAGAATCCTGATGAGGTTTTCTCACGCCAGAATCCGTGAGCTGTTGCAGCACTTATATATATATATTATTATGACACTAATTCGCTACTGCTTCACTTGCGGTCGTGGATGAGTATATATAGGCAAGGGAATTAATGACGTCAATGGAGGACTTTTCCCGATTGCGAAAAGAAAACAAAGGACAAGCGCGACGGAGGAAGGGGGAAAACGCCGGGCCCCCCCGCTAAATGTTAAAGGACAAAACAACGAAAGAAAAACGAGTATAAAGGAATGTACAGATTCAATCAAGAACGGAAAATAAGCGCATTTTTTTTAAACTTATTTTTTTTTTCATATAAAATTTAAATTTGCTGAAAATGTTCTTAAAACTGATTGAAACTTGTAATAAACGGTAAAGGAATGCATTGTCATCCAATTTTGGGCTATCCTTAAAGTTTCAAGTCTTTAGCTCATCGGTAAGTTAGTTTAAAATCGATTACAAGATTTGCACCGGATAAACAGACAGACAGACAAGAATACAAGTTAATAAAAACGTGGTAAAAGAAGAGGGAAACTAATAAATAAAACTTAGAAAGTTTAAAAAATCTTTTTAGAAAGTTTAAAGAATTTGTCATTAGATGTTAGTTGTCATCATACTGTAACCGAATTTGTTAGTTTCTGAGGTCCCATCTTGGAGGCGGAAATCACAGATACTCGTGGGCATTCTCTTTTGTCACATGATAAAACATTCAAATTCGGTATTAGGTGTTAGCTCTTATTATACTGTAACCGAATTTATTAGTTTCAGAGGTTCGATCCCCCGGGCGAAAAACTCGTGGGCATCCTCCTTTAAATACGTGAACGCAGTAAAAATAATGAAGTCTTAAAAGAAAGTAAAAAAATCAAAAATTTTTTGCTCTTTGTAATTAAAGCTCCATATAAACCCAGAAACGCAGAAAAGAGAACGCTCCCGATATGAAGAAAAAAATCTCTTGAATTTAGTCTGACAATATACGACTCTTTCTACTTAGAGCCCGTATTAACACACCCCTATGTTTGAAGTTGTTTACCTAGTTTCTTACCGGTCTGATGCCTTCTTCAATAACCTGTTAAATTAGCAATCCTTGGGTTCTCTAATTCAATGGTTTTTGTTAAAATTTTACAGTTGGTTTCTGAAACTAATGTTATACGTAGGGTAATTAACTTCGTCGATACCGAAATTTCAACTTTCTCTCTTATTTTTCTTTGAAACGATCAATGGATCATTCTATTATGAATAAAAGGCCGACTAACTTTCTTACTTTAAATAAATTGCTATAATACAGGGAACAAACCTTGGATCTAATGGTTTTCACTATTCGCTACTACCGATATAGATTAGTTGTTGATAGTTTTATAAAATCTGACAAGTACCATCAAATTGATATGAAATTATTTATTAATAAATTACAAGGACGTTACTGCTCTTCCTAAAACCGACTCTAAGCAGAACATAAATTTTAATCAATCGAAATGCTTTGCATGTATTCAAATCAATGATCTAAAAAATCATTATTTCATATTTTAATAAATTAATTTTTTAGATATGCATGGATTAAAATCCAGATTAAAGAGCAAACTGCGTTTGAGCCCATATCTTTTATGGAATCGGGTTGGCCTTCGCTTCATTCCGAATAAAATGTTTGATCAAAAATATATTGAATACGCAAGGGAAATAATTCTTTGATGATGTAATCATATTAATAAAACAAGATTAAAAACGATATATCATTTTTATCACTATTTTATTTATTACATAGAAAAAATAAACAAAAATAATGTACACACCAAATTCGCAGATTTTACAAAAGTGATTTAATATTTAGTAATGCAAATTTCGTTATATTTTGAGTTGTAATGCGAACATATCGGGGCTTGTTTGGACATCGGCATTGGACACGGAGATACATATTTGCGGATAAATATTCGCTACAGCAAAACACGATTTTTAATATTGCTCGCTACTCGCATATTTGAATTTGCTTTTCGTTTTGTACGATTGGTGCAGTGCAATCTCTTCGCATTCAAAGTTAAATCCGATTGATTGGCAAGCCAATGCGTGCGTGACAGGACGCGTGGAAGCTTTGAAAAAAATCGTCACATGTCTTAAATAAATAACAAATGGTAACTCCGGATCGCATTTAATTTTTGAAACATATATTAGAAATTCAAGTTTTTGAGGAGAACAATATTAGTGATTTTAATAGAATTTTCTTTTAATTTTCCGCTTTAATCCATTCATTAAACATACCTTGTTATTGATTTCGATTTAAAATGTTTGTGGTGCATTTCCATATTTCCCGTGCGATAAACTCAACCGTAGCAGGGCTTGCAGCAGCCTAATAAAGTGGTTGATGTTCGTTAGACCCATGACTGTGACAGTGTGCGAGGGTTGATCATTAAAAAATTTTAGTTCAACCGGAACTGGAGCGAAAGGGGATTATGAAGTTGCGTGACGTTGCGGCGCAGAGAGAGAGTTGAATTTTTCGTAGCTCTCTGTTGGAAGCTTCCGGTGATTCGCCGAAACGCGAAGAGCGAACTTCACCAGGACGGGTGTAGAAATTCTATCGGGTCTGTTAAGTCTTTAAGCGGCTTACGATTTTCCTGCTTCGACGTGTGGAAGTCCCCGTGTGTCCTTTTATACCTATATATGCAACGTTGATCCAGAGGCTCCACCAGGTCGCCCGCTATGGTGAATTCGCGAAGCGAATTACCTAAAAGAGTTATATAAGAGTTATATAGAAATGGCGACATTTCCGCCTCTTGCGGGATATTGCATTTTCCGGATAAATTTGCCGTTTAGGATTACCTACTTTGATTCTGGAGATTTATTCTCAAGGGATCGAAAGTTTGAGGTGATCAAATAATGTGGCGTAGTTTTCTCAATTGTTTGTAATAAATAATTTTCGATATTTGGTTACAAATCATCATTGTAAATCATCATAATTAAGATGTCCAGGTTCATCTTAGTGTGAAATTATTTGACAGTAATATTGAATTGGATTCACACAAATAACGTCACTAATTATTGCAGCAGAAGCTCTATGAACTTCGGATCCATTGCGATCTTTCGTAATCGTAATAATAATGATTGCATCTGAAACCTTTTAACTATAATATGATGTTCATTGAATTGTTCTTCCAATCAGCATTGGTTCGGTTACGGAAGATCGTAATAGATATGATGTTCGTAGAGTTGTGGTCATTATAATATATGGGAACCATTGCTGATCGCGACTATAACTTTTTGAACGTAAAATCCATTAGGATCTTCTTTAATCGAACCAATAATAATTACAACAATAGCTCCATGGATGTGATGTTCTTGGAGTTATTCCTACGATCATTAGTATTTTGCTTACGGCACATGTGATATCCATAGAGTTATTCATGCAATCATTACCCACTATCATTACTTACTGCCTAATTCTTACACCGATCCACTCTTGACTGCAATAATAACTCGCAATCTCTAAATTTGGTGTTAGTGGACTTCTTGGAATTAATAGTAGTTCGGGGTCGGAAGAGCCCAATGGATACAAATGAAAATTACATCTGCATTAACTTGTGCGAAACCAAATGAAAATACTCAAAAAACGATGTATATAGCACAAAAATAACTACGGTAGAACTTTAGGACTTCTATAGTTAGCATTTCTAGAGACCTTGAGACTTCTAAGTAAGCACCAGGTCACGGGGTGTAAAATATCTGTCAACCCGGGGCCGTGTATCTTTCAGGATATCCCCGCAAACACAATGGAGGGGAGGTGCCTTGTCGACTTCTGTAGGGTGCAGCACTGAAACTTGCTGAGAACTAACAAATGAGCACTGAAATTAGAAATCCTGACTCTTTCGTTCCCGTGAACTTAGAAGTCGCGAGGTCCAACTATACACTGAAAATGTCGCTATCAATTACCTGCAATGTTTAAAGTGGTAATATATGCTATAATAAATAGTTTAATAAGTATAATAAATCCTTAAAGTTTCACTAAGTTAGTGAAAAAAATTGAACAGGTTTGAATTAAAGGAGGCTGCCCGAGGGTATAGATAGTTTTATCCCGCGATGTGTAACCTCCGAAACTACCTAGTTCAGACAAAGTACGATAAGATGTAGCACCTCACGCCAAATTCGATTGTTTTATCACGAGGGAAAGTTTAAAAAATCGTTGTTGAAATCGCAGATTTTACATAGGACAATGCACTAACGTTAGTAGTAACAGCGAATCTGTTACAAACAAACGCACGACGCGGGCTGTTGCTACTTAGATTACTGTATTTCCTATGTAAATTCCGTGGCTTCGACAATTATTTTTTAAGCTTTCCCACCCGGTAAAATAATAGAATATGGTATGAGGTGTTACATCTCATCAGGCTCTATCCGAATTGGGCAGTTTCGGAGTTACACCTAGGGGGAAAAACCACCTACTCATATGGACCCTCCTTTTTCATAAATTGTATACAAAAATGATTCTATACAAAATGTATACAATTTGTATGAGAATTGTAAACAATTTGTACACTGTATTTTTTGAAACAATTAATGGTTCTAATTCTCAGTTATCGTTATAAGCAATCCCAAAAGCAATAAAATTAAAGTATGGATCAATATGCCTGTGTCGAAAAACACCAGTTTAATACCAAACAGCATAATTCGTCCTGGGATGTCCTGAGGAGCTCCTAAGGACGTCCAAATGTCCGCTTTTGATCCTCGGAAGCTCCTCAGGAGCTCCTGAGGACATCCTGCGACGGGCTTGTGCTATATGGGACCATTAACCGAAAGAATCGAAAGAAAAGATGAAAATGACAATGGACAGGTAGAAAAATTCTGAAAAAGACATTGTGCAGAGTTTGTACATCGTCTTACAAAGCGGGATCGAGAAAACTTGGTATACCCTCAACTCTCGGACTGCAACTACACGGAAAAAAAATGTTTATAGATTCTGCCGAAAACTCAAGTAAAATTTTCCTAAGAAATTCAATATCCAACATTATGTGAAATTTATATTGTCACTTCGGCAATATTTGCTGGGTAATGTCGAGAGAATGTACCTAATAACTCGTATACGACTTTTCTGCAAATTCTACTTAGTAACTTCGGCAAAAATTGCCGAGTCACAACTCTCACTGATCAGCTGTGCTGTCTACGCGCTCCCAGAACTTTCCTGGCGCTCGTAGCGCCATTCCGCGGCGAGACCGAACATCACCTTTCCACTCAGTCGCTACAGTAGAATGGAATTTATATTTGTTATGTTTGTGTAAACGCACTCGTTAAAATGACCGGGGAACAAAGTTCCGAAAATCAACACACCGAAAGGCCAACATTTCGATGTAGCATGGCTCCAGCGGGATTTTCTTCACTTTGTCTTTGAAAATTTGGCAAAAAGAAAGCATATTAAAATACCTTGAACTCACACAATATCGAAATTTTATCCGTTAGGGGTTTTGATTTTCGGAACTTTGTTCCCCGGCCGTTAAAATTCCTTACGTTTACGCTTAGTTAGAACCAATTAGGACGCTGTATAAGAAATCTCGACCGTAAACAAGTGTTCTGTTTCTATCGTAAGCGTAAAGGAAGAAACTACTCCGTCAAAATGACCCCTAATTTACCGACGTCGCGGGTACAGTGGCGCTGCGCTAAAGTTGCAGTCCACGAAAACCTACATAGACTGGCTAAGCATAATGCTTAGAAAAAACTCAACAAATATTTCCGAAGTTCAGACTCGGCAGATTCTACTTAAGCGACTTCGGCAGAATCTACAAAATTTTTTTTTTCCGTGTACTGAAAATCTTAAACACAAAAATAAGAGAAACAGCCAACATCAGGATGCGGAAGTTTTATTATGATTTTTAAGTTTCAATTTTCCAGGTGACGCAGTTTGAACGGAAGGACGATACACACTCTTAAATAAATTCGCTTATTTTAAAAATCAATAAGCCTTACAGATCCCGCATTCAACGACCGAGTCGAAAGGTGTTTGGCAATTGCTGATGAAACTTCATATCGAACGTGCCAGATTGACATGTGAAATCTAAAATACTTACATGACTTCCAGTCTTGTTTTTGTTTCGGTCCTATTTCTACAGCTACAATTTCATCACGATTTCGTCCAGTAAGGAATTATTTGATTTCTTGCTTCGAAATTTTTAGTTGTGAGTATATGGGGGATCGGTACTCAAGATTGATTTCAATAGTGTGTATTTCAATCTACGTATGTACTGAAAACTCAATTCCTTCTCGGAATTTTCTTTTGATCCACTGCCATTTGCATACTTTCTCTTAATTGGTTTGGTTGTCATCTTTTTGAGCTGTCGGCTTTTTGACGTAGTCATATTACTCCAAGAGAGAGCCAATTTCATTAGTTTTGTGCTTCTAATTACTAGTAAAAACGAATAGCACGTGGTATCTAAATATAAAATAAAATGCAGCACCATCTGCCATCTAGCATCACACAGTAGTACTTACTTTTATACATTGGTGTTATTGCCAACATTTTATTGAAGTAGTTAAATCTCGTCACGACTAGGTGACTATATGCATGTTGTGCGCGTTTAATTTTCAGATTATTGACATTTATATGCGTAAATTTCATTGCTTTAGCTTCTCGTTATTTTTAAATAAGATTTAAAACAATTATTAGTCATGCATTCAGTAATTTGTTTTATAATGTTCCTTTTTATGCCATATCGCTGCAGCAATATCTTGATATTTAATTTTCAATGCCTGCTTTTGATTGGATATTTGATAACGAAGCTGATGCTTTTTATGTGGCACGATTATTGCAGCTGCTTTAATAACATTGGTAATTGCACCAACAGCTATTGTAAATTTCTACAATCGCTGCATTATGAAATATCAACAGCTGTAATATGACTTATAGTGTGTCCCAACTGCTGCTAACAATATAGTCAACAGTGGATGCTTCAGTGTTCTCCACCTTATCACAAACAAACAAGAATATCAACATTAGCTTTTACGAGTTCAGCAATGTCAAAGAGTTATAAAAAGGTTATGGAGCAACAATAAAGTCTGAATTCTTGTTGTCGTAGCAACGTCATATATTGAGTCACAAAATGCTACTTTAGTTGAAGGGTACTGGAATTTTTACAACTTTAGCCTAACTTTTATTTTCCTCGTCATAAAAAGATATCGTAAATTTATGATGATTCTAATGACAGAATGCAATTGCATTGTTTTTTATTTGACTTATGACATAGTTCATCTGTTTATCATCGCGTTTTATTATCACAAATCACTATTTTCCATTGATGACATCGCTTACTGAGATCTATAGTATCAGACTTGACATTAATCAATTTCAATGTTTCATTTCCCACGATATTGATTCGTAACTTTTTAGCAGGTACAATTTACTAAGATATTTTTGGAGAATTCTTTATGCATCGCAATAAGTTTTACTTCGCTGTATATTTGAACATTTTCAAAATCGTGTAACGAAAGCAATTACTGTTTAGGAGCGGTCTCATTTCTGCTGGTGTTACTTTTATTGCTTCCTCTTCATAAAAAGCAGACATGTGTTGCGTAGTAAAAGATAATATATAACAAAGAGAAATTGGATGGAATTCATAGCAAAAGAATTATCCTCTTTGCATGTATATGATTCGTTCCATATTATCTCCAGTGCACACAGAAATATTCTTCCTGAGGGTATCAATAATCCAGGGAAATTCATTAGTTTTTGATTGGATGGAATAGTATTTAGTGATAAATCAATATTACTATATGTAGCATATAGAGGATATTAATTTAATTGAAACTTCGATTATCCTAAATAAATGTCTCATTTCAGTGTAATTTAACAAAAAATAAATTTAAGTAATAATAATTAACAGATCATATAATAAAACTGCTAAAGATTCATTTTGAACAACCGCAGCATCTATCTGCAATTATGAATTGTGGATTCACTGAGCAGATTGCAAATCGCTGCATAAACCGCAAACGTGCATTCGCACACGTAGCTATCATGTGAGAAACATTCAGCCGAGAAATCACCTGATCCTCTTTAGGAAATGAGGACAACTGACGATGATATCTGTAATTATAACCAAACTTTTACAATTATATTTTTAGTTTATCTCATATATCATTTCATATAACTTTTAAGTAAATTTAATTCACTCACATTTTCATAAAGTCGTGTACTATTCGTGGTTAAATTTCTGGTTACATAGATAAAAAAAAAAGTTTTATTCTTTCCGTTTGATGAGTGCTAGAAAGCATTAATCTGCGGATTTCGGATTTAATTGATTCATGAAATCTATTTTATATGTCCCTCTTTGTAAAAAAAAAAGAAACACAATTCTATACATTACATCTTTTTACATTTTTATTACGGTTCGTCTCTTTCGTAAAATGCACGAATCGATATTATATAAACTCGGAAAATCCTCTCTTTGTTGGAAAAATGTCGTATTCATATTTATTTTTTTGTAAAAGAACTAAATTCAATGTATGTGTACCGCTAATTGAAATGATACGTTCTGCTATAGAGCATTTTAAAAAAGTGTTCTTAGATAAAAAAATAACCCCAATCGTAATGTATTCTTCTTCTTTCTAAATTTGAGTAATTCTAAAAATCATTAACTGCATGTTCACGAAGTAATATAAACTAAATTGCTCATCACTAAATTGCTTTTTTCACAAAGTTTTACCTTTGTCAAGGAATTCGGTGTTCACGAGGTTAATTGCAAATTACATAAATTACAACAATAATCCATCAATGTTGAACAAAAATACTTAAGGTGACTTTCAGTATTAATAAATAAAAACACCAATAGCCAGAAAAAAACTGCAGAATAATGTTTTATTGGAAACCCACTTGTTTAGTCAAATTAGTCTGCTAAATTTCGCAATGGGAATGTGAATGGAAAAAATACTAATATTATAACCCTTTTTAAAACGGATGTTTTCAGTAGCTTTTAAAAAAGACGCGTATGCAGTTAATATTCCCTATTGATAAGAACCATAAAAATGCCAGCGAGTACTTTATTATAATAATGTTCTAGATAATCAATAACATAGTTATTTTTTTAAAACATTCACAGTTTTTTGATTTCTTTCATATGGGAAAATATTGAAATATTGTATAACTAAACCACTAATGATTCCAATAATAACTACTTGAACATGACGTCCATTGGAATCTTCCGCAACCAAACCACTAATGATTGCAACAATTTTGCATGAATATCACATCCTCGGTTATGTGGTTATTGTTGCAACCATTAACTATGGATTAAGGAAGATCCTAATGGAAATGAATATCACAGTAATGAATAGAACCACCAGTCATTCAACGTCACATCCATTGTCATGGATGTTATGTTCATGGGGTTCTTGTTTCAATCCTTAGAAATTCGGTAAAAGAATACTCCATTCGCTAATGATTGCAATAATAACTCAGTGAACGTCAAATCAAAGGATATGGAGTTAATTTTGCAATCATTAGTGATTCGATTTAGGAAGATCCTCATTGATGTTATGTTCATGGTGGAATTCTTGCAATCAACAGCAGTTCGACTAAGGAATTCCGCAATAGATGAGATGTTCGCGTAATTATTGTTGAAATGTACATCCTATACAACACGATCTTTCACAATAAAACTACTCGTGATTGCAACAATAACTCAATGAACACCAAATCAATGGATATGGATTTATTGTTGCAATAAACAGTAGTTCGATTAAGAAATTTGTCAATGAATGTGAAGTTCGAGTAGTTATTGTTGCAAAAATTAGTGGTTTGGTTAAGATCCTAATTGATATTATAATCATGGAGTTATTGTTGCAATCAACCGTGGTTTAAATAAGGAAGATATCAATGGATGTGGTTAGTTCGAGTAGTTATTGTTGCAAACATTAGTGGTTCGGTTAAGAAAGGCTCCAGTGAGTAATGATTGCAACAATAACTCAATGCACATCAAATCCGTTTTTATCTTTCAGAATCGAACTGAATGATTGCAATAGTAACTCAATGAACAACAAATCTAAAAATTCGGATTTATTGTTGCTATCATTAGTGGTTTCCATAAAAAAAAGATCCCAATAGATTTTATGTTCATGGAGTTATTGTTGCAATTAACAGTGGTTCGATTAAGGAAGATATCAATAGATGTGATGTTCGAGTAGTTTTTATTACAAACATTAGTGATTCGATTAGGGAGGTGTAATAAATGCAACAATAACTCCATGAACATCAAAGCAATAGATATAGAGTTAGAGTTCAAGAAATATCCGAATTGATGTTATTTTCATGTACGTATTGTTGTAATAAATAGCTCTAATGGGTAATGAATGCAACATTATTTTAATAAACATTACGTTCATTACGATCTTTCACAATGAAACTATTACAATTTGTAACTATAACTCCATGAGATGACATCCACTGTTTCAGGATCGCTTTTGAAATCGTTAGTTATTAGTCGACGAATATCCTAATAATTGGAGTTATTATTCATTGATTAGTGTTTGAGTTAAGGTAGATCTAATTATGAGTGGTAAATTTGATAAATTCTTAAGCGGTATTTGAAATTAAAGTTTTTAATTGCATTTTCGATTGTTTGTCCGTTTTACTTGATTATATTCTATTTCGACTGCATAAGAGTTATAAAATTCGTAGTATTATTTTAGGCATTTCATTAAATTACTATATACTATAGTCAAAATTATAATGAAAGTATTTTCGTTAAGTAGATAATAGTGAAACTAGAAGATCGAAATTCAGTAATTTATATCCAACTATTCTAAATTATATTTCACAATGCTCCGCTGCTAATAATTGCCAGTATTTGCCTTTAGGCAAGAATCAAATATTTTATTTTCATCGATATTTTCATTTTCAACAAAGCAAAGGAATATTCCGATTTCTTTTTCGATATTCCAGAGTGTTATTTATACAGTAGAAATGGATTTCGCTGTTTGTACCTGCAATTGCATTACGTATCGATTTCATCTTGATACTACCGGATGCGATGGATCGAACACGAGACGTTTAACTAATTAAAATGCTGTCGCTTTGAAATAGCATCCTATGACAGAGTTTTGCCTGATATTTTTCAATCAGTCGTCATTCTTTTCCTTCTCGCGATATCCACGTATCGGTATTACATAGTACCACGATATATATATATATATATATATATATACAGGGTGTCCGAAAAGTATGGAAACACTCAAATATCTCGGAAAATCGACATCGAATCGTAAAAGTAAAAATACACGTATTCAATGGTTTCAAGAGAGCTATCCAGTGACACCTAACACGACCCCCCACCCCCACAGGCTGGGGGTGATGGAGGGGGAAACTTAAAAATTTTAAATGGGAACTCCCAAATTTTATTGCAGATTTCTCTTCTTCAGAAAAAGTTACGTAAATTTTACCTATTATAATTATTTTTGTTAACAGATGGAGCTGCAATCAGCGAACCACGTACCTGGAATAGCGGACCACGTTTCCAAAATTTTAAATGACGTCTTTTGCCTTTAAATATTTCAAAGTTCACCGATTCTTACCGCGAGGAGGTAGACGATTTTGAGAATCTTTTTTTTTTATTTTTGTATATTTTTTTTTTGTTTTTACCTTTTATTTGTTTTTTTTTTTATTTTTTTAATTTTTTTTCTATTTTAAAGTTTAAATTTTCCTTCGCTTCTATTTTCTTTACTGGATTTTTAACATGTCTATGCCCACTAATTTATAAGATGTTCGAATTGAAGTCCTTCAGCAACTTGACAATATCCCAATCGTGCATAGAAGTTATCATAAACTTTTTGCAGCATTTCTTGAGATACTGTATTAGAACCTTGAATTATTTTTTCTTTCAACTCATCAATGTCTTTTGGTTTCGTTTCGTAGACCTTGTTCTTCAAGAAACCCCAGTAAAAATAGTCCAGAGGAGTTAGATCAGGTGACCTCGGTAGCCACTCGATCGAACCCCTCCTACCAATCCAACGTCGGGGGAAAATATTATTTAATAGATTGCGTACAATCAAACCAAAATGACAAGGAGCTCCATCCTGTTGAAACCAGACATTATCAAACGCTATACCAGCAATATTTCGTATTGCCGGTATAATCTGGTTATTTAACAAATTACAGTACCTTTCAGCCGTGAAATTCTCTTCAACGAAGAAAGGCCCAACAATTTGATTGCACAAAATGCCAGCCCAAACATTGATTTTCTGTGGATGTTGTGTGTGAGTATCTCTTATCCAATGAGGATTTTCGTCCGACCAATATCGTAGGTTGTGCCTATTAACTTCTCCACTCAACTGAAACGTAGCTTCATCAGAGAAGCATATCCAGAAAGGAAATAATTCATTTTCGTCACAACGTCTCATCATTTCCTCACAAAATTCTAATCTCCGATCGAAGTCATCTTCCGAAAGTTCTTGTACATATTTTATTTTATATGGATGGAACTTATTTGCTTTTAATATTTCATGGACAGACGATTTGCCGATACCAGTGGCTTGCGCAATCTTTCTTACCGAAGTATGGACGTCCTCAACGACACTTGCACAGACCGCTAAACTGTTGTCTTCGTTCGTGGACGTTTTTGGTCTTCCTGATTTTGGTCGATCATTGACAGAGCCAGTATCTTGAAACCGAGAAACAGTCTTACAAACAGTTGATTTGCAAATAGGTAGACGATCAGGATGGGTATCATTAAATTGGCGGACGACTTGTTCGTATGTTCTTTTTTTATCGCCGCATCCTCGCAGAATAAGGATTTCGATCCTTTCTTTTTGTGTCAAAGACATAGTATGCCAAATTACAACAGGAGGCAGAATACAGAATGTATCGAAATGGAAGAAATATGAAGCAAAGAATGAAGAAATAAAAGAAATATAAAAAATTAGAAGAAATTCAAATGTTAGAGAAACATTACATTAAGTATCAAATAGCGAGAACGAAGAGAATTGCGATTTTTTGCGGTACGAATTTGACCAAGTTTTCGACAAGAGTGACGCTCGCATGTGTAATTTTCACAAAGCTGAAAAATAACCGAGACCTTGACTCATTCAAACAATAGAGCTTAACTAATACTAAGACGTGCTGTTTTGATTTGGACGCTGACGATGTTCGATTATTGACTACTTTCTCTGTAACACTGGCAGTTGAAAAAATCGACCGAGTGTATGCAATGGGTTTCCGCAAGCGATACCTACAGTACTTTCACACAAGTATACAAAATCACAGTCATGCAAGAAAGCCATAACACCATATGCGGATTTGGTCACCATTTACGCTATTCGGATACACGACATTCACTTCCTCGTAGAATAAGGATGTCGATTCTTCATTTTTCTGTCAAAAACTTTGTATGCACAATTACAAGGGGGGAGCGAATAAAGAATTTTAATATCTGGAAGAAAAGGTAAGCAAATACATTAAAAAAAAACATAAAAAAATTTAATAGTGAAGAATAAAAAAAAGGTAAAAAACAGAAATCAAATAAAAAAAAAAGTAAAACAGAAGATTCTCAAAATCGTCTACCTCCTCGCGGTGAGAATCGGTAAACTAGAAATATTTAAAGGCAAAAGACGTTATTTAAAATTCTGAAAACGTGGTATGCTATTCCATGTACGTCAAGTTAAATATTTTTTAGTAATTTTTTAATTTCGCAGATTGCAGCTCCATCTGTTAACAAAAATAATTATAATAGGTAAAATTTACGTAACTTTTTCTGAAGAAGAGAAATCTGCAATAAAATTTGGGAGTTCCCATTTAAAATTTTTAAGTTTCCCCCTCCATCACCCCCAGCCTGTGGGGGTGGGGGGTCGTGTTAGGTGTCACTGGATAGCTCTCTTGAAACCATTAAATACGTGTGTTTTTACTTTTTTGATCCGTTGTGTTTTTCGCGAGATTTTTAAAACTTTTTAGAATAATTTTTTAATTTCGTTGATTACAGCGCCATCTGTCAACAAAAACAATTATAATGGTAGGCAAAATTTACGTAACTTTTTCTGAGGAAGCAAAATCTGCAATAAAAATTGGGGGTTCCCATTTAAAATTTTTAAGTTTCCCCCTCCATCACCCCCAGCCTGTGGGGGTGGGGGGTCGTGTTAGGTGTCACTGGATAGCTCTCTTGAAACCATTGAATACGTGTGTTTTTACTTTTTTGATCCGTTGTGTTTTTCGCGAGATTTTTAAAACTTTTTAGAATAATTTTTTAATTTCGTTGATTACAGCGCCATCTGTCAACAAAAACAATTATAATGGTAGGCAAAATTTACGTAACTTTTTCTGAGGAAGCAAAATCTGCAATAAAAATTGGGGGTTCCCATTTAAAATTTTGAAGTTACCCCCTCTATCACCCCCAGCGGGTGGGGGTGGGGGGTTGTGTTAGGTGTCACTGGATAGCTCTCTTGAAACCATTGAATACGTGTGTTTTTACTTTTTTGATCCGTTGTGTTTTTCGCGAGATTTTTAAAACTTTTTAGAATAATTTTTTAATTTCGTTGATTACAGCGCCATCTGTCAACAAAAACAATTATAATGGTAGGCAAAATTTACGTAACTTTTTCTGAGGAAGCAAAATCTGCAATAAAAATTGGGGGTTCCCATTTAAAATTTTTAAGTTACCCCCTCTATCACCCCCAGCGGGTGGGGGTGGGGGGTTGTGTTAGGTGTCACTGGATAGCTCTCTTGAAACCATTGAATACGTGTATTTTTACTTTTTCGATTCGATGTCGATTTTCCGAGATATTTGAGTGTTTCCATACTTTTCGGACACCCTGTATATATTGTACCGAATAGTGCATTACATTTGGAAGCAGAACACTCGTCGTTCATCAGAGTACTGCTGTACGCACGACGTAGATCAAACGTCATCATCACAATTACGCTCTGAATCACGATTATGGATGTCGGACACGAATCAGGTGACGTGGACACCACAGGTCAGTCAGTGCTGCTGGTCTCATTTCCATGTTCGCCAATCCGAAAGAATTTTTTAAAATACATGTTTCGCAATGATCATTGGACGAGATACGAAAAAAATATCACTAAAACCAGATTTCAATTAATCAAAAATAAATGGTTGCATATCTCTTCTAAAATCAGCTGATCTTGAAAGATTGTGTTATTTTCTATTACATCTGACATATTCATAAAATCGATCTTGATAAAATGATAACAGATTTAATTTCATGAATACAAACATTCGTTTCGCTAAATCCTTTAAGGATCGTAAAGACTTTTTTCAAATTTCAACGCTGTATTTTTTAATGCAATTGGCCTAAAAAAATCTTTAAGTACCATTTTCAAAAGTTTGAAGCCTCCTTCTTCAGATGGCGTGGTTAAAATTAACTTTATAGTCCATTGTTCCAAAATACAATAAATACATAAGAAATTTGGACAATAACTATTCAATGTATAATATTTCTTTTTTATATTCAATTCCCGGTTTAGCACAGTTTCAAATGATATTTCACCTTCTTGTCAAAAGTAAGTATTAATTCTATACGTTAATAAATATAATTAAATAAACAGTAAAAGGAAATAATATTTTTAACTAGACGTCATGCAAACTGAGCAAAAGATGTTTCGAGACAAACGAATTTGAAAATGGAATTAGCTCCACGAGTAAACCCGAGTACGCTCTGATAACAAAGGACTTTAAATTTCATTTTGAAATTTTGGAAGTATATTTTTTAATAAAATTGTCGAAGTGCCTAAACCGATTTTCTTAATAAAACATTAATCCGATCTGAAGGGTGTTGTTCGCATCTAATAAATAACGAAAACATTATTTCGATGTTTATCAATAATTTCGTGGAATTTGTTATAATTCTAAGGTATTACTGAACATGTTCAGAAGATCTTGAAATGTAATCTGTGATATTTATGAGCGTTCTCCATCGTTTATTTTTCTTTGCATTAAACTTGTTCATTAACGAATTTAAATTATTTGGAATAATTTAGTACATTTTACGAACAACAAGTATTAATTCTGTTGGTAAAATACGACCATGATTTGGATAGATAATCTAATTATATTTATTTTCCAGTATTAAAATAAATCCTAAATTAATATTGATTAAAATTCTTATTTTTACTGAAAATTGCCCACGTTCATTAGACGAATAAATGTCATCAAATACCAATGTCAACATTTACACAAACTATTTTACGAGAATTTATATCATAGATAGTCAATCGGAATTCGGAAATATCGATGGAAAACCTGCAAAGCGCCGTAAGTAAACATACAGGGAGATATAAAACACAGAAATAAATTATGACGTACGTTTTTCAGTGTTGCGTTAACCAAACATCCGATACAGTTCGAAAATAAAGTTGGTAATAGATCGCAAATATTTTTCTCTATATATAGCATCGTGACATTAGAAAGAATAAAAATGACTTGTGGCATATTTTTTCTAAAAGATGAAATGCCAAAAACCTCGTTTTATATACAACGTCAGTACTTTTGAAAATTGGTGTATTATAAATTATATATGTGTTTACGATCCATGTAAAACGTGAAATGCGGATCAATTACAGACAAAAAAGATAAGGAGAAATTCCTCCTCATTATGGTCACCAGAAGACTGAAATGTCGACACCATACCAACAATTTTTTAAAAAAATACTTGTGAGACATAAGCCATATTCCAATTTTTATTATTTTTGATCTCCTGTCTGTACTTTCTGCAATATTAGCATACCAAAATATTAAACTGGAGTTTTATACATGAATGTTAGATGTCATCTCAATCAAATAATGAAGAGGTTTCTAAATCAACTCATCAATTAGTTATTTTGATTCAATAGGTAACAAAATATAGTAATCAAACCCAAGAGCAACTGTGTTTATGGATTTCAACGCCACCTAGCGTCCCAAGCAAATAATTGACATATCTTTATTATAATCTTTTTATCTCATTCATTCTTACAATTTGTTCAATATGTATATACACATTCACCCTTTCAAAAAGTCAGAAATTTGGACGTAACTTTCAGTACTGCAAGTAGTTTTAGAGCTCCTCTTTACAATTCCCTAGTTGGAATCAGCCAACAATTTAAAAGAAAGAATTTGTAATCATTTTTCGACAAAAATTACCTACTTTTTCGACAATTATTTGCAAGTGTGGCGGTTTTTTACATAAAAAAGAGCAATGCTGACCATTGTAAAAGGTACCGATCGCGTCTTTTTCTTCAGCCTTTTCTTTTCTTATCGGATTCTTTTTTTAGTTGTAATTTTGCATTTTCTCTTTGACATATCATTTTTTTTAATGCTTTTTTATTACAAATTTATTAAACATTTTTGCTCCAATACTAATCGCAGATATTAATGGTGGGAAACACAAAGAAAAGTTAGTATTAAAATAATGTACAGTGACATTTCTCATAGTTGATATAATAACTTCAAAATAATATAAACTTCCTCTTCGGTCGATGGACACTTCATATTACTGCTAGATTTCACTGTAATATAGCGAATTTTTATTTTAAAAATAACAAAAATCTTATCAAAAAATCAATGCAGTAGTGAATAATTTATCAATTTTGCCCCATACATTAGATTGGAAAATGGCCATACTCACATGAAAAACTAGTATGTGAAAATTTTCTCCTATCAGATAATTACTTCCAATAAAAGGATTCCCACGAGCTTAGGTGATTTACGATTTGTCGACGTACCCTCTGAAGCTCATAAATTCGATTCGAACACGATGAGAGCTAACACATAATAGCAACTAGATTGTTTTATCTCAAAAAAAAAGAATAATTATTGAAGTCATGCAATATCCACGCAGTCTAAGTAGTAACAGACCGCAGTGTTTTTTTTCAGTAGTTGTAGACTATCGCTACTTACCCTATGTAGTAATGTTGAGAAAGCCTGGTCAGACTAAGGTGTACATCAGGATGTAACCTGATCAAGATCTGATCAGGTATTTTACAGTGATAATAACAATCCATTTTAAATTGCTTAATATGAAATTTTAATTATCGCTATAGTTTAAATTTACATCGCCACATATTAAATTAACTGTCCGTTAAAAATTAATAGTTTATTTCTTCAATATGTTATGAACTGGTTATAACGATATCATTTGGTAATATATGTTACTGATCAGTGATCAGGCTATGACTTTCTGACCAGGTGGTAATAAGACATCCCTTGGTAAGACTTGTCTTATCACTTCGGCATCAAGTTCTGATCAATAACCAGATACCCTGTTTAGGCTATATATCTGCTCGGTAGAATTTCTACCGGGAAACTACATTTTATCTCGGTGCATATAGAATGCTACTTCAGCAACGATTCTTGGAACTTTACTCCCTGATTCTGTAACCGAATTCAGCATTTTCGATTGTTCAATAGGATTTTGCTTACGGTATCATGTTTCTCAGAGTGCGGTTTAAAAAGGTATCTCTTTCAAAATCTTAGGATACGATATTAATATTTTCCATTCGATTCCCAGATCCGGGAAAAAGCAATATCCCAACGGGTTTCGTCCCTTCGACCAGGTCGGAGGAGTAGGTGCGAGTTATAACAAGGGCGCTTTTCCTAGGGTCGAATGTACGCGCACGTCCAGTCCATCACAGCGTATGGATGGCCAATGGCCAAATACACGCTAGGTCGAGCATGAAGGCGGCAGAACCGACCACCGTGCCGTGTCATTACTCTGTCACAGGCAACGGGAGAATGGCCTGCATGATGCTGGGATACAGTTACATTCCTCCGCGTCTGCACGTACCAGCTACTGGAAAAACCGAGGGCGAAAGGAAAATACAAAAAAAAGACGAAAAGGGGACGGATAGAAATGCATATAACGCTGGTAGAGCAACGTAGATTGCAATGAAAAAGGATAAAGAATGACAGAAAATCGACACAAAATGAGAGAAAAGAGACAGAAAGGGAGAGAAGTAGGAATGCAGAAGGGGTTGGAAATTGTTAACGATCAGGATTTACCGTAGCTGCACGTACGGCACACTGACCTAATTTATTCACAAACGTATCAGATTTCAGTTTCACTGTAATCAATTTCTCTAATGAAAATTTGCGTAAATATAAATATTTAAAACTGCACTCGAACGATGCGCAATTATAATTTTTCCTGATAATGACACTACCTATATTGGTCTTTCTTTACCAGTCGCTGGAATATAATAAATTGAATCATTAATAATATTCATATATTAGTTTATGTGGTTCTGTTAATTAATGAAAATGTTAATTTTGTATTATTGAGAATATTTGATCATTTCAATGCATAGTACCTCGCGGAATTTTCTTAAAGTCAAGAATATACAAAAAAAGATATTGTAACTAAATTTTCATAAAAAATTCTTGAACATTTCTGTAATTATTGCGAAAACGGTTATGGAAATGACACCTTTGTTTTTTACATCAGTATTGCAGAATTAGGGTGTAAAATCATTTCAATTACCACGCTTGTTTCACTCGGGAGTTGACCTCGCGCTCATCGGCAAACGCCAAGTTTGCTGCCTAGTTACACAAAGTACTATTTGGAGCATTGCATTCGAGCTTTAATGGAATCTATTTAATATATGAATTATGGCATTATAACCCGCCATTAAAAAAAATGCCGTCTCGCGGGTTCTATCGTCCTGGCTTCGCCTCGGGTAAAAATTACACGCAGTCTAAGACATTTTTTATTTTACCTCCCTCGTTGAGTAATGTACTATTTACGTCCTTGATACAAAAATAACTATATATGCTTCTTAAGAAGAAAAAAGTTAATGGGGATGGCTTTGAACCCTGGACAATTAAAATCCAATAACTTAACCACTAAGCCACAGGCTTGTTATAATTACCAAAATATGATCTGAATCTCTTTGACTTTCGTGGTGTAAAGATTCAAAATAATACAAAATCGTAGGAATTCATTCTTTAAAAATGAAAATTGACCGACAAAAAACGTCAACTATCCAACTATCTTAAGACAAAGTTTGTATTACTGATAAAGTGTTTTAAGAATTCGAGTTTCCTTTCAGCCCATGACTCTGTAAATGCCTTAGAATTTTTTCCTTAGCGTGAATTTCATGGAAGTTCACTCGAATGGAGTTTTTCACTCAAAGCAAAAGTCAACCCGAGCAATTCGATTTGGAGTGAACTCTCACTGCTCCAAAGAGTAAATTCTGTCCCCCTCCAAACTGGAGTAAATGTATTTCAAAGAAATGATAATTTAGCTCGTGCTTAGAGTGAACGTTATCATTTTGTAGCTAATAGTGAATATACTTTAATCCAAATCAGAAAAAAAAACTTTATATTCCACTTCATCAATGAGTGACTAGTATTGTCAAGCAATCACTCTTATTTTCGAAGTGAAGATTTCAACTATTATTTTATAAAACCGACATTATCGACTTTTCAGGCCAAGGAATTTTAGTATGTTCACTCTTACTCATTTGAATAATATAGCCATTCTTTTTTATGAGTGAGATTCTCACTCAAATAAATTTATAGAGATTGAAATATTAATGTAATAGTACATAACATTACATTATACTAAGAATATCGTGTTAAGGGACGAATTACACAGGACAGCTTTATAACAGAAAACTGGCCTTAGTTTTCCGAAGGTTTTCGACATGCTGAATTCACAACTCACCGCAGAATTATTCAATTACGTCATGATTTTGAGAGATCACAACTTAAATGTGTAAAAAACACCTTTTTTTCACAATTTCTGATAGGTTTTTTTGACGGAACAAAATGTTTGTTCACAATTTGGCAAAACGTAGAGTAAAGTGCTATTCATCAGCTTTAATGTGCGAGTTTAGTCATTCCGATAAGAATTTTCTTCAACGAGTTATCCAAGTTTTTGTATATATATACAGGTATAAATATGATTTTCATACATTTAGAAATGTATAATTCTATGAAAATAATTAACAAATTTTTCCTCAGAATCGGTCCATCACGTCAAAATGTTGAGGTATCTTAATATAGAATAGCAAAAAACATATTTTTTTTCCATTATCAGTAAGTTTTGATGGCAAGACAAAATTTTTGTTCGTAATTCAGTTAAAACCAAAAGTAGATTTATCAGAAATCTGAGTTTTCCGAAGGGTTTCGAACGAAAGAGTTTGTATTTGCACTTTTAGGTTAGGATACCTCAAATTCTTCTAACATCATCTCAAAACTAACATTCAAAAACTAGATACCTAAAAAAATAGACTTAGAAAATATGTCTACGTTTTGAAATGTCTGGTGTTTTTTGGTGGTTTTTGAATGTTTGTTTTTGAAATATTTGTTTTTTGAATATGTACCCCTTTTTATTTAGTATTTTTGGGGGCGCACCTCAACAACCTGACAAATCACAAAATAGACACTTAAAAAACTCGAAATTTCAAACTGTACACATTTCAAAATAGAGATATTAAAAAACCAAACATTTCTAAAAACAGACATTCAAAAAACCAACATTTCACTTCATAAAAACGTGGGTGCATCTCAAAAACTCGAAAAAACACAAAACAGATACTTCAAAAACCAGATATTTCAAAAACCAGATATTTCAAAAAACGGACATTCAAAAACGAGCCATTTCAAAAATACACATTCAAAAAACGGACATATCCGGATGTTTTTTTAAATATCTGATGTTTGAATGTCTGTATTTTTAATTGTCTGATTTTTTGAAGTATCTGTTCTGTGCTTTTTAGAGTTTTTGAGATGCACCCACTTTTTTATGTAGTAAAATATCGAGTTTTTGAATGTCTGTTTTTTTAAATGACTGTTTTTTAATGCCTGTATTTTGAAATGTCGAGTTTTTGAAGTGTCTGTTTTGTGATTTGTCGAGTTTTTGAGGTGCACCCCTAAAAATACTGATGAAAAAGGGGTGCACCAAAAAACCCCGACAAATTACAGAACAGACACTTCAAAAACCTGACATTTCAAATGTATCTCAAAAACCCGAAAAATCACAAAACACATACTTCAAAAACCAAACATTTAAAAACGAGCCATTTCAAAAATACACATTAAAAAACCAGAAATTTCAAATGCACACATCTTTTGAGTGTATGTTTTTTTGAAAATGTCTGATTTTTAAATGTCTCTATTTTGAATGGTCTCATTTTTTAATGACAGCTGAATGAAGTGTTTGTTTTGTGATTTGTCGGGTTTTTCAGATGCACCCATAAAAAGTTTAGATAAACATAATCATTTAGGACTACCACAAATCATAAAATAGATAGTTCAAAAACCCGACATTCAAAAACCAGGCATTTAAAAAAACAGACATTCAAAAAACAGACATTCAAAAATTAGACATTTTAAAAAACAGATATTTCAAAATGCAGACATATTTTAAAAGTTTCTTTTTTGAATTCTGGTTTTGAAATGTCGACTTTGTAATGCATCCACAAGTTTCAGACAAATCGACAATCCGACTTCTCAGAACGTTGTCTGCTATCTTGGGTCGTCGGTTTAAATTTTCAAAATCTAATACCAAATTCATCATCAGCGATTCTAAAAACCACCGAGTTAATATGTTTATGCGCCTAGCTCCATGCATTTTCATCATTTGCAAATTTTTTGCAGTTCCTACCAGAAACATTGAATTGTTTATATTGTTATAATTACAAAATCGTTATTTATTTATTGAACTATAATTTCTATTTACAAAGTAGAATAAATTTTTAGGTCATTTTGATCATAACCGCAAGGCCTTAAAGTATTTATTTATTAACAAATTTAAAAAGCAGACATTTTGTTAACATATTTAATTCATTTTCCCTTATATATGTTTAATATTTTCTCGATTTATATTAATTATTTTTATTCTGTCATTCTCTTACCGAACTTCATATTAGGTCAAAAAAGTTTGATTGTACCGTTCGAATCTTAAAGTCAAGTTCCAGATGGAACTTTGTTCTCGAATCCTTTTTCGCTTGAAGAAATTCAAAGAATATAATTAGAAATTAAGAGAATATTTACGTACCTTGCTAATGAAAATAAAAGATATCTGCTGAAAACATGTGAAATTCAGTACCTATTGAATCGCGTTGTATATTACGGAATACCTCATTTAAAAATATTTATGAAATTGTTTACGATCTGAAAATCCTATTCACCACCTTTAGAGAATGAAATATCCCCGTAGTTAAAAGCAAAATTACCTTGCCGTAGGACGAAATATTGCATTTGATATTCACCACCAGCGCAACAGTATTTAAGAGCATCGTGCAGGTATCACCGCTCCGAGATTGAACGTAGAATGGAAATTGAAGTGATTTATATTGCAAAACTAATTTAACTTAATACCGTATTAAAGAAATATTTAACCTCGTTAGATTACCGGATATCGCCTATCCCTGTACTTAAAATATGCTACGAATAGTCTAGAAATAATGTGGTTCCAGCTCAGGTATTTATTTCAGATAATAAATTTAGATATTGTTGAAGCTAATGAAAATTTAGATTTTAAAAATATTTTGTAAATCGATACAAGAATTCGTTGTAACTATTAAAAATTAAATACGTAATCAGAACATAGTATTGAAAAGTTAATTAAATACTCAATATCTGTTATCCGTCCCGCTTTATAGTGTTACTAAAACGTGTCATCAACAGCAAAATAGGTTTCGATTTTATTGATTTTACGACCTCTATAAATATTCAAATTATTTTATGAAATTTTATTAAAATATGCAGCACAATCACAAGTTAAAATAGCGTATTATGTTAGAAAAACATTTTGTTAGTATAAATAACTTTTCGGGTCATGGAATTCTATTCCCTACATAGAATTTTATCATTTTTAATTGAGGTTCTTTCTGATATAAACATGAAACTGGAATATGCTGAATTTAAATTAACAATTCGCTGCGGTGTCTTATACAATGTCTTTAAATTAAACGATTAGGTTATTAATGACAGTCCAAACACGAAACAAGAATTTGATCAGTAAAAATAAGTAAATACAAAAACACTTGAGACAACCCGGAAAAAAATGGATTATATATAATTATATAGAATTATATATAAATTTAGACACAATTATATATAATAATATATAATTATATACAATTTTTGATACAATTAGATCCAATTATATATAATTATATATAATTACATATGGATTTTGGCCGTATATAATTATATACAAAGCAATCAATTATATACAATTATATATGTTTATATACAATTGTATATAATTATATACGGCCAAAATCCACATATATTTATATATCATTATATATTATATATAATTGTATCTAAATTTATATATAATTATATATAATTGTATATAATCCATTTTTTTTCGGGAAAGGAACAATCAGAGGCAAGTAGATGGAGAAATGGTCTCCAAGAAAAGATAAAACCTATGAAACCAGTGAGGAAAAGTAAGTTCATGATGTAAAAAATATCAACCAAAAATAGAGTCTTTTCTTGATATAAAAATGTATACTAATATATTCTTAGCATTATTATAAATAATTTACACATAGAATAAAAAATGAAAATAACAATTTGGTAAGTACCCAGTGAAAAATATAGTTAATAAAAATAAGATACATGTATAGTTAATAAAAATAAAATACATGTGTAAAAAATGAGTTAAACTAACTTTTTTCTAAAGTAAGCAATACAAAACTTTACTATTTGCCGACACTTAAAGTTTCGCCATAGTACATAACCTCAAATGTAACTTAGTTATCAAATTAAATAATCCATTTAAAAATTCGTGGATAACATCATTAAAAACTATTAAAAACTATTAAAAATTAATTAATTAACTTATTAAACGAAAATAATCTCTGATTATATTAAAAATTGTAATTATCTATGTTAATGAATGTTTTACAATACTTTGAATAGTAAAAGTATCATACTTACTATAAACTACAACTTTTCACGATGTTATTTCAACTATTATGTGTTATAATTATTTCTAAATTTTTTTCTCGATCCATCAACTCCTTTTTTTCTATTCCTAAAGAATTCTTGGAAATCTTACATCTTTGAAAATGTTATGCTACATGAGAAAGTACAACAAATTATAAAAGAAAATTAAAATTCCTTAATCTAAAACCTTTCAAAATTCGTGTACCATAAACTAATCAAGAGTTTTTCAACTTTACTAGATATTACAAATTTTTTTTTTAAATGGTTGAAATTAACTACTGTTTGTTAATATCTAATTTAATGTAAACATTTCTTTCCATACCAAATATATTGTAAGTACTCATAAATTAAGACAGTGGCTATAAAAAACTCGATTACAAAATTTTATAATGTCATACATTAAAAACAAAAATTACAGACCACATGGAGCACATCAGTAAAGTTCTTTTTATAATCTAAAATATAATCAAATTGCACGAGTATATCGATAATAATTTACTACTTCACATAGATTGATTTAATGATAAGAAATTAAATGGCATTACATTTTTAGATGTAAATTAGAAAAACAACCTCTGCATCATTCGCATTATAATTTCAAAAATATGATATGACACACGAAGACTACGACGGAGTGAAAATATGAAATAATAAAAATTGCAATGAGGTATCAGATTTCCATGCATTTTAATGTTGCAACTTCATTTTGAATTTCACAGAGATACGCAACAATTTTGTAAAATACATTTTTATGACGTTATTTTCTTTAATACCGACTCAAAAAAAAAGAACATTAGTAATCCTGTCATAGTTAATATACAGGGTGTACGAAAAGTCCCGGGACGGTTGAATAACTTTCGAAAGAATAAAAATTTCAAAAATCGCCGAAACACGTGATTCGATTTTTCAAACAAGCTATCTTTTGAGGGGGGGTTTCGGCCCCCCAACCTCAAGGGGGGCGGGGGGCACGAGGGGGGCCAAAAATCTTAAATGGCAACATGGTTTGAGTGGGGGCTCATTTGAAAGGTATTTTCGAGATGAAATCAGATCACTGGTCATAGAGGGCGCTGCGATCATTTTTCGCAGATATTTTTGACTTTTTCAGATCTTAGACGTACTAACGTTTGAAAAAATGAAAATTTCGAAGTCGCCGAATCGTGTAATTCAATATTCTTAAAAAACTTAAAAAACTTAAAAAACTTAAAATCGTGTAAAACAATATTCTTAAACGGGTGTCAACCCGTTTCTGAACGTTACATTGAAAAGCTCTTTTACTTGTATCTCTCCGAAAAATGATCGCAGCCCCCTCTATGACCAGTGATCTGAATTCGTCTCGAAAATACCTTTCAAATGAGCCCCCACTCAAACCATGTTGCCATTTAAGATTTTTGGCCCCTCTCGTGCCCCCCGCCCCCCCTTGAGGTTGGGGGGCCGAAACCCCCTCTCAAAAGATTGCTTGTTTGAAAAATCGAATCACGTATTTCGGCGATTTTTGAAATTTTTATTCTTTCGAAAGTTATTCAACCGTCCCGGGACTTTTCGTACACCCTGTATAACGTTTCATTACAATTTTTCTCTAAAAAAAATAAAGCACTGTAATGTGCAATATATAAAAAATGTCTGGAAAAAATTCTGATCTATACGTAGGTATTGGATACATGAAAACATATTTTTGAAATAATCATCTGTACCTTTTTATGTTTCTATAACTTTTTGGAAGTAGTATAAATCTTAAAATCATCATACCCTTTATTTTCCAATAGCATTCTTTAATCGATATTAAACATTTTTCGTTCGTATAATTTTTTTCCAAAAGTCCATAGTATTCGACAATAACATTCTTGAATGTTTAAGTAAAACATTTGGCGTTTTGGCCGCCACTTTTAATTTTGTGGACCAAAATTAATTATATAAATCATCGATACTTTAAATTTAGACCAAAAGTACACGATCTACAAAAATTTTAGAGTGATTCCAAACCGGAAATTGGACGAAAATCGAAGTTGAAAAAAATTTTATTGAAAAAACTCGTGTTTTTTTACGAAAAACCTACATTATCACGTGGACATTTAAATTTTTTTTAAATTTCAACTATGTCACTATGTCACGATAATTTTCTCCGTCAAATGAATTGGAAATAGCGACGTGAAAGTGGTGGCTTAAAAAGTGTTCTTCCCGGCGTTAATGGGTTTATAAAATGATCTGAACAGTTTTTTTTTGCAACGCAGTTAAACATTGTGTTGCTCATAGAACTAAAGAATCATAAACAACTATTCTGATTTGGGGCAACTATCCAAAATTTACTGAATTATCATTAAAGAAAATTGCCATTTTCACTCTGTAGAATCGAAAAATATTGATAGCACTCCTGACGTAGGATTTGGGCTTCCAGTGGAGGTATCACCCACTCAGATCAACATTACAGCGTTGGTATGAAAATCTTATAACGAAAACTGTATTAGTTCGTTAGGAGCTGCAATTTAGCAGAAAATGATCTTTTTAGTATCAAAAATATTTTTAAAAATGATCACCTTAAAATTCTCACCCGACTGGACCTTTTACAATGAGTTTTTAACAATTATTTCAAATTTTCTATACGCTATGCTAGGTTTGATAATGTAATTGCCAATGATTCCGAATTTTCTATAAATCTTAAAATTTTCAATACTTTAAATCAAAGTATCAAAATATCAAAGATCATATCAAGTATCGAAAATCAAATCAAATGTCACAACAAATGACACGAGTTAAATTGGTATATGTTTCAAGTGTTTTTGACAATTTAGTGAAGAACAATGCCTTTATTTTTTACACGTCCGAAACATTTTGAATTCCCAAATGACGAAAATATATGAAAACATCTGGATTAAGGTACTTTTCGAATGAGAATATTTCTAAATGCTTTAGAGACTTTACCATGCAAAAAAGACCAAATCATTGCATCGCTAACTAGAGGAAACTGATGGTACTCACCAATAACCGTTGAGAGTCTTCTATTAATACGAGATAACAGGAGAACAAAATGAAGCCGATCTCCAGACCAAGAAACAGGACTGTACTTTTCCAAAGGTTTTTGATGTGCTGAATCCAAAGCTGACTATAGAATTGTTCTATAACAAAAATTGCTGTATCTCGTCAAGATTTCCGGATATTCTAACCTAAAAGTAAGTTTGTGAAGGCACGATTAAGATTTTCGTTTTTTGCAGTTTTAGCTTAGGATATCTCAAAACCTTGACGTGATAGAGCAATTTTGCAACTAAATTTGAATTCAACACATCAAAACCCTTCCAAATGGTATACTCTGGTTTCCGATGAATGCACATTAATTTTGTTCTGTCACAAAAAATTAACTTAATAAAAATTAAATTAAAAATTACCTAGAACGTTGTTTTTGCATTTTAAAGTTACGATATAATTCAACAATTTTGTTTAATCCTTAACGCCTTACGATATTTTCTTGTTCTTTCCGTTTTATGTAATATTTTCTTGTATTAATGATAAATAAAAGCTCCTACAATAGGGATATCATTGATCAGTTTTAGAGATTACATGCTGTACAACTCGCACGATCTGGTTATCTCTTTAGAACCAAGCACAATTCATTACCGACTATATACATAGTCAAATTAATATACAATTATATACAATTACATAACAATGGGTTGTTTACAGTTAATTGTAAATACCCCATTATTTCGGAAACGGTTCCATGCGGTATGTTTGCAACGACAAACTCACTTGTTTACGTATCAAAATCGAATTCATCGTCATAGAAAAGTAGACTCCCACAACGAAATCAAATATAGTAAAACGTGTAAGGCACACCATAACGAAAGCAAAATATAAACACGGCGGAAAAATCGAAGCCTGACTGGCGTATCGAGTTCTCCCGTAGTTTTGCCATTGAAACGCGTCAGTAGCGTGAGTCACGTCCTACAACGCATATATATCGTTGGGGTAGGTCCAGGTATACCGAGATCAGCATCGGTTGTGGATGTGGACGAGAGAGACAGAACCAGAGCGATGGAAAGCAGCCGAGTAAAACGCTTTTATCGATTCACGGGTGTGTTTGATATTCAAGCGAATTCAACGGAAAACTCGAAGTGGTCGAAAGCTCCGCATGCAAGCCTACAACTAACACTGGACGCACAACCGTGTCGCGCTTCCACACGGGGCAAAGGATCTGTTGGAAGGGGTTTGGAAAACCCGATGGAAACTGAAGCTGGATCCAGTCGTCGGCCCAGTTGGAATAAGCTCGATTCTACTGAGGGGCCTTTCAGATCGAAACAAAAGCCGAATCGATCGCGACGGTCCCCGAGATAAAAAGCCACCGGGGAGGAACGCCTAACTGAAGAGCAGCAGCCGTTACTACTAATTCGAGAAGCTATTTTCGAATCGCGCACAAGCTCTCTTCGACGTTGAGATAATGGACGGATAGATGAACTAACAAAGCCTGGGAAAACCGTGAGCGTGCGACGAATGTGCAGGCGTCGGATGGTGGAAAACAAATTTTTTACCGACGACACGGAACGTTGGAATTCGCTTAATTCCAATCGGGGAAGTACGCTAATTTTCAACGATCTGGTCGTTTAGCAGCTGGTTTTATTTCACACCAGGTGGTCCTTTTTTTTAAAATGAGTAGTGAATAAATTCTATGAATTGAAGTCATAATCGTCCTGTTGTGTTTGATGTTTTAGATACATATCTTCAACTTCATCAGCTGAAGTTCAAAGGGATTATCAACAGAATTTGAACCTTTAGGTTGATGATTGGATCAATTTTATATGATACAAAAAAAATTTATCAAAGCGAAAATTATTGGGAGATGTCTTCTCTAACATCTTTGGAACTCAGCATCCCAGACAATCCAATTTTTGTATTGCAGTGGATGGTTAGAATAGATTAGATTAATTTTGCGCTGTAGAAGATAATGAAAATAGGTGTACATCAATTATTTTAGGTTAGGTTAGATTAGATTAGGATTCCTAAGTAATCCTTGGAATAAAAAGGAGAACTACCATCATTCCGTAATGAAGTTGATACTTCATGCCAACACATTACTAATGATTTAGCAACTGTAACCTTTTATGACATCTATGTCAAAGTTTCATTGGCCAACATGACACATTTAGAACATAAGTTTAAAAAGTTATTTAATGTTACTTGCTAGGTTGAGACGATAGAATTAACTCATTTCGCTTACCTAAACAGTAAAAGTTCATCTTAAATTTTGCAATTTCGAACTCGTTGCTAAATATCTCAGATGACTTTATCGGCGACGTCGACACTTTCCATACAGATAGAAAATCTAGAAAAGTTCGGGACAACGGGCTGCTCTGGCAGAAATAACAAAAAATGTAATATCTTCTTCGATACAGTTCGATATGCTTTCAAAGTTGTACGTGAGACGGAAGACAGTTTCAAAGGGATGATAGCCTGACAAAGGCGACAACATCGAGACAGATACAGATACAGAGATGGGAAATAAGGGATACGGATAAAGGAAATATATACCTGCATTCGGCAAAATATGAAAAGTTTTTCAGTCTTCGTCTCTTTTGCTTGTAAACTCGATTAATTTAAAAACTTGTGGAGAAAAAGGTCGAGTAAAGGGGGCGGATAATTAAGTGGATAACAAAGCTCGCGATCTGTTTGAATGAGAATAAAGCAAAACGAAACGATCTGAGAGAGACAGATAAAACGAGAGATAGATAGTCAAAGAGAAATAGGGACAGGAGAGAGAAGCTGCATGGTATCAGAGAATGCAAAATTGATTTATCGGATTTTCACCAAAACCAATTGCGTTTCTCTTTAAGTAAATTAGCAAGGCTCGAATATTGCCGTGTTTGTCGACGTGCATGAGAATGACACGACATTATAAAATTAATCCTAAAATTTTGACAAGCTGCTTTGTATTCCTAGGCAGGAATTAGCAAGTGTATTCGTTTCAAATTAGTTCTTGCAGAACAATTTATATTTGGAGCGAATTTCTACATGAATATTAATTTATATATAAAAATTGTTTATTTGTGTTTATTGAATTGACAGTAAATTATTTTTAGTACTCTAAAAACTTAAAAATTAAGTTATTGAATATTTAGAAATATTTACATTTTCATGTATGTAATTTAATTTATTTATATAAATAGTAAATAAAAATTCTAAAAAGATTCAAAACTTCATCGCATACCATTTGTGTACACCGGTGATTGCCTTTTTCTCATTAAAATGTCAGATAGAAAACACATACATAAATTCTCGTATCAAGTGAGTTGAATCAAATAAAATGAAACAAATTCAATCAAATCGGAAAATACCAAAAATTCTTTCCAGTGAATGTTTGACAGCCGAACGCGATACAAGGGATATCGAGAAGATACTTGTATGTAATTAAATAATTGCATTCTCGATCATTGTTATCTACCTTTATCCTCGGATATCGATTTTGTAAAGTTAACAAAATAAGTTTCTGTTCGTACTATTGAAAATAAATAATTCGCCACTTTATGACCATACATATTATAACATAGCCAAGTTAATTGTCCGATGTTGGTATTTTGAATGCATTATAGAATTAGTGAGCACAAAATTAATTTTAATGTAAATGCGAATAAAAATATGGTTTTCCGTGTTATAGGCTAGTTCCGAACCCGAATGCTGCTTTTTGGACTATCTTCATCCGATTAATGGTAAGTTATGCAAGTTTTTTAATGGCTAAGAATATTAAATGTCATGGGGGTACCGTATAGAGCTCCTAATGCAACCTAGTATAAAATTTCAAGTGAACGAGCGTTTTAAAAACTTTACAAGACCTCGCAATAATATTAATTATATATGGATTTGATTATACAGTCCCCACTCCGTAATTGCTATCCTGTTCGGGGCCGAATTTCCCCTCATACCCCCATAATTGCTTGACTGCCGTTCCCACCCCTACTTCCTCTTCTCCCCCTTCCCCGTTTATGAAACAGTCAATAGAACAGTCAATATTAGGGTGGCTCAAAAATACACAAGAAAATAACATTTTTAGAATTTTTGCCGCCCCCAAGAATGGTAAAAAATGTAAAGAAAAGATACACGTATTTTTTCGTTTTTCAATTAGATAATATTTAATGGCGCCATTGAGCTACTGAAGTTTCCCAAGTATTGTGCATGGGAAATAAACCTATTTTCCTAGATTGAATAAAAAGTCATTAAAACTGTCCGTTTTCTTAATGTCCAAACTACATTTTTGTTCAGAAATCTTCAAAATTTGAGATTCTGACAATTATTTAGTAACAAAATTATGTTAGCTATGTTTTTTAGGGTCGCAGAGAACGAAATACATGTAAAAAACTTCCTTTAAAGTTGAAAATCAATTATTTATTTATACAAATTTAATTTCGAAGTATTTAAAAATACTGGGTGGTTTTTCTATTAGTTGAAGTATTTATCTACAATATTACAGCACTAATATTTAAATTTAATTTGTTGTACAATTGTTATAAATAAACAAATATCAAAGAAAGCAGTTCGTTGGAAATAAAGCGTTTTTCAAGTTATTTGAGGTTCGTACTCAATTTCATGTCGATCAAGCAACTTTTTACATTTTGGTCCGACAACTTGGATCCACCATTTTGAATTTTGAATTTAGAAAAAAAATGTGTGCTTCAATGAATCAACAAATTATTGTTGTTGTTAATTTATTCATTCATAGTAAAGTTATAAATTCGCAGTTTTTTCTGAATTTTACAACGTAACTTTCTGATTACCATAACCATTGAAAATTAATTATCAAAATGTAGGAATAGAAGTTTAAAACAAACATTTTTTTTCACATATTGATTTGTGTTGAAAATGCTCCATAACTCTTAAGTTTCAGTAACACTTGTAATTATAACATATATAACTCACGTAACATAAACTTATTATGTGTGACTGTTCCGATGAATATTATTGTTTACTCGTTGCATGTTTTGTTATGAATATTTTCCGGAATGTTTATTTTAAAGAAAACAATATTTTGGTATTTCTTTAAAATTTAAAATTATTCACGAATATTGTCGTACATTCTATCAAATAATATTGATTAGTTTAGCTTTTTCTTAAATCTTTTATTCTAGTTATATTTTATTGAAGATTAAATTTTATAAAATATCTACTGTATTAGATCCGCAAATATAAAATTTTGAAAATCCGCTGTTTTGAAAGAGTAAATAAATATCAACGATAATTTCTTTAAATATCTATAAAATCTAGTACAGCATCAGTAACAAAACATTTCTTGGTAGAAAAAGAAATCTATGTACGCAAAAAAAAAATATTAATTGTTAGAAATACTTTTAAACATCAAAGGAAGTTTTTTACATGTATTCCGTTCTTTGCGACCCAGGAAATCAAAGTTAACATAATTTTTTCATTAAATAATTGCCAGAATTTCATCTTTTGAACATTTTTGAACAGAAATATGGTTTGCACATTAAAAAAAACAGACAGTTTTGACTAGGTAATTTCAGAGGCTTGGCGGCACCATTAAATATTAACTGATTGAAAAAAGAAAAAATACGGGTGTCTTTTTTTTTGCACCTTATACATTTCTGGGGGCGGCCACTTAAAGATTTTGTTTGGTCCACCCTAATGTGTATGCGCGAGTGTGTTTTTTTTTCTTCGGGACAGCATGAAGGGGGAACCTGGACAACAATTACGGAATATTTTGGAAATAAAACTAGATGCCTTCGACCCGGGTACCTACAATTTTGGCTGAATTCGTATTGCAGTTCCCTGACGAAAGGCTGATGCTTCCGGGAATATTCCCATTTTAACACTGCCAGGAAAGAAGGCGGCAGAGGGTAGTTCTAGCATCGTTAGGTTCGAGTAGTTTCTATACATATATTGTAACAATATCTTATTCCTTAAATAGGGTGAATATGCCAATGAATGGACGGTTAAGCATTTTTCACACTTTGATCGATTGTAACTTTTGAATTCTTTTATGAAAATTTAATTATGATACCACCATTAGAATCGTTAGACTCTGCTCTTTATGACCGTGTAGTTCAACCTTTGATTTTATTTAATTATTAACCTCGTCTTCATACTTTTGTACAAAAATCCGCTAAACCCCAATGAATAGACGGGTTAAATCAAATGGGACGTTTTCAGTACAAGTTTTGGATGGCTTTAAAACTTTGCTTTGAGTTTACAAAATAATAAACATTGGAAGGTTAATAGTACTGTAAATATTGTTTTGAATGTTCAAAGTACATAAAAATATGTATTTTGTTGCATGTTGTGCATCATACATTTATAAGAAATAGAAATATATATAGAAAATCGTCCATTCATTGGTAGTCGTCCATTCATTGGCATATTCACCCTATATTAAAATTGAAAATGAGCATTTTCAAAACTTCGACCCCGACCGCAGATCAGCCGAAGCACTGATAAATGAGCACGTCTTGTTCACACTGATGCTTAAATAAACAAAAATTAATCAAATTTTTACACTAAAATAAAATTTAATCAAATTTTTAAAGTTAGCCCCCCCCCCCTGATACCCGCCTCACTCCCCGGCTTCCTCTGTGTCTCTGTTTTTCATGTAATGTATATAATATACATACATATGCATTGTATATGTGTATGTACAATTTATGTTAATTTCATGTTAATTTGCTTTTTACGGCATTATCGTTGATTTTACGAAGAAATGAATAAAAGCTTTTTTGTAGAGAATTCGATGTTCTATATTTTTTGTTTGAAACATTTTTTTGTGCGATTTGTATTTTTTGTTAAAAAATGGAAAAACGTGTTTTTTGAGCGTTTTTTTGTTAAACCTCCCCATAATCTAGTATGCATTGTCTCCAAAAACTAATCAGATCTAAGTTTTGGCCAAGAGAAACCCAAATCCGTTTGTACTTTTTAAATTCGCCCTGCCAGTCGCGAGATATCGCGTATACAAAATTGTGCCCACGGTCGGACGGACGGACGGACGGACGTACAACCTAACGGACACCAATTTTTTTATTGTTGCTTTGGGTTCCTTAGGGTCTGAAACGTCGACATTTGATGAAAAACTATAGGGTAATTTTTTTGCCCGAAGTGACCATATTCAATACTTCGTCCAGACTTAGTCTGGGTCGGAGTAATTACGAGTGGAATTAGGAAGTCACAATTATGGAGGGAGGAATGTATTATTCGTATACAAACGTTTATTGGGAACACCTTTATTTAAGTGTCATGTAATGTTCGTAAAAAAATTTAAAATAGTTCGCTATAACGAAGTCTCATACTGACGATGGTCACTATAACGAGGTTCTATTTATGTCCAATATTTCTGATAACAAATCTTCAAATAAATGTGTTCTTACGAGGAAGGTTGTTTGTTTATTTTTTTCGACTAATTTTATAAATGAAATCGGCTTCGTGGCTCAGGCGGTTAACGCACTGGACTACGGAGTCGTAGGTCGTGAGTTCGATCCCAGTCCGGTGAACAATTTTTCGATTTCGTTTTCAAGCAGCAGCTCGCTGTTGGTAAGACGAGCCACGTTGTTTGTTTACGTTTTCGAAAATATTGTTTATCTGGCGGAAATCCACTCATGACCGCCGCTGTACTTGGTGTAGGTTTCTGCAGTCCTACATTTCATACACAAATGTGAAGTATGGCGCCATCTTTCTAAGTCGATCTGCAGCTCTCGCAAAATTCTCACGATTAAAAACAATGTGTCAAAAATTAAGTAAAAAGGCGATTCCGCCCGTTAATTAATAAATAAAAAAAAAAAAAAAAAAAAAAATGTTTGGTATATTTGTTGGGCGTTTTCAAATATTTCGGGGATTGTTTCTTCGTTTCTTATTATGAACAAACTTTTCCACTTGGTTTCAATCAATGCGAATGTGTCCTTTTATATGAACTAATAAAATAGACACCTGACTCCCCCATTTTCAAGGGGTAGTGTCACACCTTAAATCCTCTTTCGGGGAGATAAAAAAACATACAGGTCACTTAATTTTTTATCCTCTACAAGAAATATCAAGATCAATCAGTCTAGATCTATATCTCCTGCTTAGAAATTACTAAAACAATACATGGATACACCAGCAATAAGAAAGGTCGCAACCCAAGACCAATTATCCGGAAATCACCTCATTATGGAGTTGAATTTGAAAAACTGAGATGAGTATGATTTTACTTTTGAAGTATACGTTTTAAATCAGAATGAACCGAATCCGAATGAGTGATAACTGAAGCATGGGAGCAGCTCATACAAGAGTGCTTATGCGGTAAATGTACAGGACGGCCGAAGACGTGATGAAAAGGAACGAAGGGTGGTTGAAGCGAGACAAAAGGTGGGAAAAGACAGAGAGGGAAGATAAATAGGTGGATTAGCGATATGTTGTTGTCGCACTCCACCCTTTGAAATGAGTGCAAGGTATTCGACTCGTGGCTAGTATATAGGCGTATAGGCTATGCGTAGTCCCCTTGCGCCGTAGCCTTGATACGCTGCGTTAGGTTTGACGTTTCTGCAAAAGCACGTGGCATTTCACAAGACGCCTCACGAGCACGCGTTTCGCTTCGTTGATCGCGCCGGTACGTGCCGTGCTGCTAAAATCGTTAAAGGAAAGCTCGGATTCGCGCCAGAGGAATTATGGACACGGAAGCTGAGCTTTTCATTGTGTAAGGAAATGTTAGTATACTGCTTTGGTGTGATATCATTTACAATTATAGTTGATTCACTGATTTTATAAATATTGTGGAATTCTATCTTATGTAAATAAACGCTTTCCTTTCCTGTTTAAACTTGTGATGCTTCAATCCATTTCATTTGCTGTGAACTTATTGTGGAGTTAATTTTCTTTGGTCGTGTCAATGTCATGTCAGATGAAATTTAATTTACGTCTACTCTTCAATGGTAGAGAAATATAGTCTAATCAATTCCAATAAGTTAATAAAATCTATCTTTTGATGAAAGTCCCCCAAATCATTATTAACTTCTTTTCATTATTAATGTATTTGTTCAGTTTACTCATTGATGACATATGCTCTCAAACATCATAATCTCTGTCGTACCTTCTCTCATGGTCTTTATTTGTAATTGGACTGAGGTCAGATTACGACACTAATATTCGCTTTGGAAAAATTTGCTAAAATTAGACACTTTTCCTGTCAAGAATCCAATCATGAACTTTATTTTCCAATAAGAGGGGATACTATTCAAATCAAATTAGTTTCTGACATGGAAAATCTATTTTACTTGTCGTTTAGTAATAAAATTACAAATCCACTTTCAAAAACGTGTCAAAAATAGTAATATTTAGAAGCTGCTGTATTAGAAACATATACATTTTCTGAAAATGAAACCATGGGAGGAGAAAAAGGAGGATCACTATACAGTAGAGTCCCGGAATATTTGCGCCTCGCTATATTTACGTCCCAGCATATTTGCCCAGTTCCGTCTCATTATATTTGTCTGTTGCCGCTCTCCTTTTCTTACCCCCACCTTGCTCTCTGGGGCCTCAGGAAGGGCATGCTGTGACGTTACGAACGTAACGCGACTGAGGAGAGTGGGAGAAGCGGCGCTCCCCTACTTTTGACAAATGTAAGGAGACGGGAGGGGCAGGCGAGGAACCGAGCGCGCAAAAATACCGAGACTCTACTGTAGTACTAATGGAAGTGGTGGAAAACACTGCTTCCCTCTCCTTGATTTGACCCTCTATTATTGTTTTAGTTTTGATGTTTCGATTGCCTAAGTTCTAAAGAAACCTGTGAATGAAGTTTGTTCAATATACTTTGCTATGATGCAATGGTTATTAGTAGAGTGCATGAGTCTTAAATCCTACATGCACGATTATTTCTATATTATTTCTATGTTCTGCAGATATAGAAAAGTTCTTCAAACATGAAGTATTAATAGTAAATTGTGCAATTAAGGGGCAAAATAGGTGGTTGCCGACGAGAGCTTTCTTGAAGCCCGAGAGAAGCGAGGTCAGCAATTCCCATGAGTCTGCAAACACTCATTCTCCCTTGTTGTACATACTATTTACTAACACCAGAGGGTTCTCTTTTGCTCCCGTGATATAGGGAGCAAAGTAATATTTTGCACTCTCGTAAATTCCAAATGTATGATGGTCCAAATGGAACATTCACTATTATAAGGTTATGAACTATGACCTCTGGTAGGACCAATTCGTAGTATATTGAGAGATTTTAAACCCCACTGAATTTATCACAGGTCATTTCTATATAAAACAATTGATGCATTTTAACTGGGCGGTAAAAGACCAATGACCTCAGTACCGTGATAGACGAGACATATCGAGTTTTGTCAACATGAGGACGTACAACTATTCCATTTCATATTATCATTTTGATACCAAAATGTGGGGATGAACTAATCCCCATAGTTGCGTAAGTATATTTTGGTTACCACCGAAAATATTAGGAATTATGATTCTTGGCTATTTCCATATGAAGCGAGACCAGAGAAAGTAGAAAGGGCAAGTTGTACAAGGAGTGGGGGCTCCCAGATGATACTAGCGCCACTGAGCATCTCAATTCTTTGGCCTCAATAAGGTTACATGTAAAAATCTGCCAGTGTGAGGTCAATTACGTATGCTTGATTTTGAGTTGCTATGTCCATCAAAGTATGCTTAGAAAAGCTGAAAATCATGCTTTAACCGATTTATTCTCTAAATATGCGCTGTACGATCGCCACATTTAGATTATCAATACCCTTCTATAAGGATGCACAACATCCAAATTTGTAAGGAAAGGTGGTTTCAATCGAGGATCATCCCAAAAGATGGTCAAGCATTTGAAGATCTGTTTCAAATATCGAACAAAATAATGACCATATATGCACATTAGTTTGAATCGCGTTTGGAAAAGGTTATCGTGGATTACTCATATGGTTCACGTATGGTTTAAGTAACTACTTCAGAATAATTACCATTTAGTTAGCCTACGTTCCTTTACATAGTTCAATATTGTTATTACCCATAAATATAATTTATATAATACATACAATAAAACGTCAGTATGTTTCTTTCTCAAACTTAAAGATCAATAAAATAATAAAGTACTAAATAATGATAATTACGTTATTTACTTTACGTAAGTTACTTAAGAGTGTCAAAAGTTTTTCCATACCTAAAAATTCAATAAATTAATTGTCATGGGAATATCACTTTCTTTTCTATTAATGAGGAACATTAGTATTTGGGAATACATTACGCAAGTATCTTTATATTTATTATCCGCGTCTTTTCATTGAAACGGTAAAGTCAACATTTAACTATAAATTAGGATTCACCTCATGCAAAATTGTATCATGCATCGCGATTACTTCCCCATGCAATATGTTGTGATTCCCGTACGTAACGCATGGTCGACCTACTGGATACCTTCAGTAAATCTACAGCTGTACGCTGCTATTGTTCTTGCATTAGTAATACACTACGTTACGTGTCTTATTTACCGCACGACTATGCATCATTCTGTTACTAAAGAAATCAGACAGATTGTACTATAAATTCTAGTCAAACTATGATTACAACCTGATTGTGCATGCTTGATCTGCTGGTCAAGTATTGATCAGGTACCCACATTGCGCCATGACCGGAAAATGTAATGTCGACGTGTACATCCTACCATATTGCACTTATTGGGTGATTAGACTAACTAATAGAAAATTAATGTTATAAACTTCCATAAAAATTTTACTTGTAGAGTATATCAACATTGGAACATTATAGTCGATCTGTGCAATTAAATACATTTTTAACGACGTTTACTGAAGGAAACAAATGTTAATAACAGTTTCCAATAAGAAAGAAAATTATAATTATCAAAATTACTAATAATTATCAATGATTCATTGAATTCAACACTTTATATGGAATTTATATGTGTAATCCAAACTAAATTGAATGGAGTAGGGGTATGTTTTATCAATTGCAAATACAAGAGAATAAATCTTTACAGGATTACTTTCGATACTCGTTATTTTTCATAATGTCTGCATGAGGTTTATGATATGCCAAGGCAAACTAAACCGCAACGAAATTTCGCGCCAGTTTACGAAGTTAGCTCGGGCGTAATCTAAAAACCGTATAGAACCAATTTGTTGTTAATAAGATTTCCTTTAAGTTTGTTCATCCCCTCGGATATTTGTGATTTCTAACTTTTCGTGAACGTTGGAACTAAACGCATGATTAACACATAAAATACATTTTCGAAATAAATTTACTCTTGAGATTGAAAATATAAATTAAGTTTTGTCTGCTAAATACATTTACTAATCTTAGAATTTTTATTTTTATTATTCAAAAGTATATCAGAAATCCATTATTTGTTTTAAGTAGTAAATATTATGACTGAATATTAGTTTTAAAGTCTTATTTAGTTTTTATGTATTAAACCTTAGCAACTTTTCCTAGACTTTTCTTTAGTTTTGTAACCTTTTAATGCACTTATAACATTTCAATACATACCGGTTCCCGATCGATCATAAAAAACGTTGAACTATTCATTTTTTAAACGTGATATATGAAAGAGTACTTAACCTGAAACTAATAACTATTTTTCAAGAAACTCCCAATCGTCGCTTATAAAAAAAAAACACGTATTCGATAGCCGAATCTAATAAGACTCTAATTAATTTTATTTTAGCTTAGTCGGTATTCTTACCCTGGGGTTACATTCTCATCTTCGCCGACTCTTTGGCTCGGAAATTTTTTACCATCTCCCGTAAGCTCGCGAGTTCATATCCGGGGACGCTGATTATAAGTTTCGGCTATGGCGCACACCATAAACACCAAGTGATTGCCCTTAGGGGAGCCTGTACACCGAAACACGGAGAAGCCGCCTATTTATGGCATCTGTGGTCGGAGGGTGGAAAGCCCCGTGTGACACGGAGCACGTGATTTGTGCTTAAATGGCCATCAAGGAAATTTCGGCTAAATGCCGTTCCTTAGTAATGACTGAAATATTCGTTTTCAACCTAATATCGTTCCAATATTAAACCAAGACAAACTGATTACCCATTTCGGCTGAAATATAAACACATAGGTCGCGAATTTCGAAGGGAAGGCTTAGAACACATATGCACAGGTGTGGATTTCATAAGAATGCTTAAGGCAATGACATGCGAACTGTAACATTCGTTTTTTGTTAATAGTCCATCCAAAAAGTAACCCGAAAATCTTCCGCTGGTAAGGTAGGAAATTTCACTAAAAAACGTAAATTAAAGATGACTCAAGTATTGAACATTTTTTATATACACCATTTGAAAGTGCGGATCTTGCCCAATGAGAAATTACTACTAGTGATAAATTTGTTCGTGGAGTTTAAATACTAAATAGCGTGAAACTGTGCACGACTTTGTATTAAAACCATCCTAATTTAACCCTTTGCGGCATGGTGGCTGATATATTAGCCACCGGAACTCAGTTGAAAATTTGAGTTTTTAAAGACGAAATAATGTATTTGTTACTTACAGGAAAGGGGGTTGTCGCGCAAATATTAGAAAAATATAAATAAACAGGTTGGCTGATGTTTCGTCCCGGGTCCGCTCACGGACTCTTCAGTGGGGCTTATGAGCGGACCCTGCCCCAGACATATCTCGCCAATAGATGTCTCATTTTTATATAATATATAAATAAATAATATATAACATACAATATAACAAATATATCGAATATTACTCACCCACCGATGAGACCGCGAAGCGACCCGGGAAGTCACAACCAACGCACCTCAAGGTTTCGTCTCTATGATATATACCCGAATTATAATGATAAAACTGGTCCGAACGTCTCGGAACCCCACGATCAACTAACTGAAGGTGCCTTCCGCAGGCATGTTTATTCGGGTTCGGATTATTTGTTTACTAGAGGCAGGACTTCGGAAAACAACAACCACGCCCCAAAACAAACTAATTGCAAAGAAGTTAATTCATATTTTCCTCCTAATTCTACAGGAATTTTATTATAATATTATCTCACTCGACCTAAACGGTTATTAGGAGCTTGGTCGCGTGGCGATCCGGAACAGTATTTGCGCACGTTTTTTTTAAATCAATGTAAGTAGGAGTTGAATAAGTGCATAACATTGCATTTAAGTCAATATTTATTGAATATTATGATTTATAAACAAATTAATAACTAAAAATTATTATTTTTATAAAAAAAATGCAGTCGCTGGCAAATGTTTAATTGGATCGAGATGAAACTGCGAATTCGTGGTTTTCTGAGGTTGCTGTTTATGGATTTATCAGAGTCATATAAACTGTTTTTCAAGTTTCAACATGGATTTTGAAGAATAAAAGTAGTACTTTGAGAAACTGTAGGGATCTTTTTGAAAATAAAATGATCTAATATTGTATGATCTAAAATATAGCAGAAAAGCGTATTGTTCGCACTAAAACTTGACGTGCCAAGTTTCATTTCACCTCAGATTCGGATTCAGCACACCAAAAACCTTCGGAATAATGTTATCGGGTTCTTGGTTCTAAATTTCCCCAGCCTGTGTTATTTACTATAAAGGACTACAAATTAAGCCTTCAGATTGAATATTGACACCGAGTTCGAGAGTTCAATTTTTACTGCTTTCCTATTATATATAATTCCAACAGTTTTAGTATGTTTAGTTTTAGTGTGTCACAAATGCTAAATTCGTTTAGCCTAAGTTTTGTCTTTTTAAATACAGATTTTTGTAGTTATCTCAAATCATATTACTTATAAGATCTGTTTAAATATTCGTAAGAATTATTTTCATTTGAGTTGCAGACGTAGATTAAGTTACATATGATACCCAATATAATTACGCATGTTTTAAACCTACCAGATAAATTTTTAAGAGGACGAATAGTGCAATCGAGTATTTCAATGGAATGAACACATCTATGTTTTTTAAGAGCTTTACTTGACATATCGGTGTATTTCATTTATATAATAAATGACTAATTTTAAATGTACTCATAAGCATCTTAACGTCAAGATCTTCTAAATGAATATTCTTTTATTTATAATATTTAAAACTTCATATTCCAAGTTTTGAGACATGTTTGTAGTTAAGCTACTTGCACTTTTCATAACTCTGCTTGTTGGTGCCATTTTAAGCACAGTGACAAAATGTGAATTTTAACTCCATACGAATTTTCAATCCGGATTTTTCTTCTTGACTCTTCACTTCATGAAAGGGTGTCCCAATTTTCACTTAAAGGAATTTAGAAAATAACGAAAAATTTTATTTATCGATTTTATTTTACGTATTAATCACTTCGAAGTATTTTTTTTTTTTAATTGACGTAGTAAAAGTAATATCTAATAAGTCTTCTTTTAACTTATACAGTGCATAGTACAGCAATATTACATTAATTAGTAACAGGAATTTTTGAGGTTATGTTATCAACTAATGGCGGACGCATTATTCTGACTTTCGACTTTCATAATAGTAAAATATTCGACCTCCATGTTAAATTTCTTTGGCACTACATCTGTCTTTAAACTAAAATGTCCTTATTTATTAAATAAATTATTGTAATTATAGCATTTTGATTTCCAAGTTCTGCGCTTTGAAATCAAAATGTCGAATGACAGGCAATTTGCGAGTTGGAAATGTTTAAATAATCGATAAAATGCGATATAACGAATGTGTTCAAAACCTATATAAGCAAATAGCAATGTGTAAATCAAGTAATATATGGTCATAGTGAGATAATGATTTTTTTTTATATTTAAGGTTATTACAAAACAAATGCGTTTTCCCCCTTTCCAAGTTATTACGGCATTTAAAAGTTTGTATTTGGCTTTGCTTTTTACCCCTTTGTGGACAGTATATTTCTAATTGATTAAGCAAAATTATGTTTGCGTCAAACTAATGTAGTGAAAACCGTATGAAGACATGTTTTTTCAACAGATTCTCAATACAAACTTTTCATCGTGTGATAATTTCATCACGAAATATAAACCGCAAAAGTTTAAATAAAAAGTTAACCTCACTTTATCGGAACTAACTTAATCTAACCTCACCTAACTTCCCCTCACCAAACTTCACATACCCTACCGCACCATTCCTACACAAACTCTTCACTGCAAAATAAAAGCAGAGTTTCTAAACTAACCTAACCTAATCTAACGTTAATCTTATTTTGTATAATAATATGTTTGCACGTTGAAATGTGTATGATGATATTTACTTGGGATGAAAATACAGTTGTGTTGAAAGTTCATGTGTTTATTTATCCGGTCATCGTAATTATTGAACTAATATTGTAAATAATAACATGATGTTGGATATAAATGTCATAATTTCAAATTATGCAAATACTAACAAAAATTTTAAAGAAAGCCAAAGGAAATTGCTGAATCCTGTAGATAACATCAACAATAGCACAAACCACATTTTTTTACGAATCACCTCATATATCACCTCAAATATCTTAAAATTTTGACGACACAGATATTTTCTGATTTTGGATTCGAATCCTGCATGTAAAATTACTTTAGAAAATTACCCTGATGTTCCCAACAACACCCAAGACTAACTTTTTTATAGACCTGTATTATTGACGTGGTTTCTACTCAACAGATAATATTATATTGTACACTAAAAGGTACACAAAAATGCTAACGAAACCAGTAAAACTAATTGTTTAATTTTCAATAAATAACCATGTACCCCAACGACAGATAAACTTTTTCCAAATAGCTAACTGAAATTATACATAAATTTTTTAAAATATCTTGATATCACTATATCTAAGAAATAAACGGTTTGAAAAAGTAACTTTCAACAGATTGCAAAACCTTAGGCTGCAGTAGAAATTAGTTTGTTGAAATTTGTTCATCCCACGATCGATATAGTTGAACTGCATTGCAGAATTTAGTGATTTTCAAATCAGTATAAAGGAATGGTTGAAAGGTGAACATGTAACGAACCTAATGTACTCTGTCCCAATAGGAATGCTGAATTATAGCAAAGTAATTAATTGCACACGATGGTTTTGAAACATTGAAAAGTACGATGCCGCGGTTAGATGAACATCGTATACGGGTAAGTGAGGTCAATTCGACGGTCAATCGGAATTTTAGATCGGCTGGGCGGAACTGTTTGCCCGAAAAGCTTTCAATCTGTAAATTATTCATGATACTCGGTCCGAGTATGAAGTTGCGTCGAGGACTGACACGAGTTCCTAGGTGTTTTGCACTTTATTCTGTTATATATACCCACACAGCAAAGCTACATTTTTTCCGTGCAAAGCTCCATTTGCAACCGGACGCCAGATGTCGCACGAATGCAAGCTTTAAATGTATTGTCATTTTTTGTGTTCGAAGCTTGTTTATTTCATAGACAAGCGATGGATTAAACAAAGTAAAAAAAATTGTTAGCCGAAATTGAAATTTCACTATTTAAAAAAAAGCAACGCACCTGCACGTCGATAGAAATCTCGTTTGATGGCGTTGTTCGGGTGTACCCGAGAAAAGCAAGATTTCGCGTTATCTGCTTTTACGGCAAAGCCGAGCTTTTACTTCCGTTTTATCGGCATGTTTGCGCTTGTCCGCAGCCCCACAGAACAACAGGTATATAGGAAAGTTCGAAACGAATAAACAAGATCGCGTCCAAAGGCGTAGGGGCGAACGCGTCGGAATATTTTATTGACAGACCGCAACGTTATAAAAAAAAAGCTCTTCCTACCGACTCTTTTTCTCATTTTCATTGCATCTTCATCACCTTTGTGACCGAATGTTTTTCCCACTCGGATAAAATGGGGATGTAGGCCGCTCGGAAATCCGGGCTGAATGAATCTCTTGCTCGCGAATGCGAATGAATGTCAAAGAACGTTCCACCTACCGAATATAACGATCTGGCCGGCCATTACAATTGTATGAAATGATTTACATATGTATCAATTCGTTTATCTTTCCAAAATAATAGATTACTATCATATTTTGTATTTGATACAGTTCATCGCGGTACATTTATATGTCATGTCAATTTCAGATTTCAAAATCCAAATTTGGAATGTGAAAGTTTATACTTTATTTATTATAATGTACTTTATGTAATAAAACTAGGCTCAAATTTTAAAATTTAGCAATCGGCCGTACGAGTTTGAGTGTCATCAATCAAAAAGGAATTGTACGAAAATATCCGGTGAAACGATTTAGGGCATTTCATTTTTTTTAGCTCAAAAATACGTTTCGAACTGATCAATTCACAAAGAAAACATTAAGAAACATTTTCTTGTCGTTTTTTTGGTATTTTATACATTCAAACCATACAGTTGCACAAACACACAAGACCATTAACTAAATTCAGAATTAGGTTAAATCAGACTACCTCCAGGAGCCATCTTCCATCATGATCACTATTTATTTTAATAACTTCGACTGTCAACTGAATTGTGTTAAAGCTTCCTTATGCAAATGCAATTGGCAGATTTGTTCGAGTTCTTTATTGCAGAAGATTTATATTGCAAGAAAATCATATCTGTTAATGCATTTTTATCACTATTGCATAATACATTGAAAAAAAGCAAATCGCTTTATTAAAATTTCATTTTATCTGGTTATCGAATCGATTGAAAGCAGTTTCAACACTCATGTGGACGTGACCATCAATTTCCATTATAATCACGTATCATTTATCTCAATAGATAGCATTCTTGCTTTGTAAATTATGATCAATATCGTTAGCTACTCTCCACTATTGGCGAATTAGAGACACGTATACTCCTAGATTAAAAAATTGAAATCATATCCAGTTGTGTTGATTTACTAGTGAATTTAGCGTCATCCTCAAACTTTATCCTACGTTTTTTTATATCGTGCTATTTTCTCCTCCTTTAAACCTATTCAGATATACAATAAACAGACATATAAATCTGTTTGTGAGGACTTTTTGATGTAAATTCTTCCCTTCGCATAGAGATGCCTGCTGGAAAAGCAGTATTATATGAAACAATTTTAAATATAAGTCCAGTTACACAAGAAATGCAAGACATTTTTTATGAAATTACTACCCAAAAGCATAAATACAAAGTTTATACAAGAAAGTTTGATTCAAGGTATGATCTGACTTATATCAACCAAAATCTCGTGAGGTTTATCTAAACTTTCCATCGTATGATTAATTCATAGACCTTTTTAGGTAAGAAAGATCGGAGAAGGACGTTTCGGTGGAGCCGTTGTGACTCCAGAAGTTTTGGAGTCACTGCTTTTTTTTTAAAGAGCCAGAGGTTTGTTCGTAAGTAAACTATGTTACACTTTTTCTGTTCATTTTTTTCCCTTACCTCCGCTAACGTACAACCATGTGGACATCAGCCTGACCTCCCCCCCCCCCCCGCATGCTACAAAACATTTGAAATGTATGTCAAATATAATATATTTGAGTAAAGAAAACGTGTCATTTCGTATTCATGGTGACCGGACTTTATTTCCCATGAAATAATTTCTCAGTGCAGCCATATTCTTTTAGGCCTTATTAGAGGCTGATAGAGTTCTGACTGGTTGGGTTAGGTTAGTTTTGTGACGTTGTCGTTTCTCCGCTTCCCCAATTTTACTATAGAAAGGAGGATGCCCACGGGTATAGGTGGTTTGTGCCCTGGCGATGGAACCTCCCTAATTGACATATTCGGTTAAGGTATGTGGGAGGTAACACCCCATACCAAATTCGATGGCCCAATCATAGTGGAAGGTCGAGAAAATCGCTGTAGACGTCACGGATTCTACATAGAAAGTGCAGAAACGTAAGTAGTAACATGCCGCATCGTGAGTTGTTCGTACTTTTACTACTTAGATTCCTGCATTTTCTATGCATAATCCGCGACTTCTACAGTGATTTTCTCGACCTTCCACTATGATTAGGCCATCGAATTCGGTGTGGGGTGTTACCTCCTATCATACCTTAACCGAATGTGCCAATTAGGGAGGTTCCATCTCTAGGGCACAAACCACCTATACCCGTGGGCATCCTCCTTTTGATCTAAGATTCTCGCAACAAAAACCAGAGTTAATAGTCTGGTGCAAAAAACGGCCCCATCAAAATATCATATACCCAAGAAAAATGCTGTTAGAAATCGTTAGATCTAAATTGATATTATCAATGCTAATAGCTAACTATAGTCAGACCTTTCCAACATTGACAAAAAAGCCCACCCTAGCTATGAGGACTTGTGTAGTGACATCCACTTTTTCTACTTCAGATAATAGGTTCGATTTCTGGTTTAATTTTTACATCAGCAAAAAATGTTGACAATAAGATCTTCCTATTTGTAACAGCCATAAGATGAAGTATTAGAATCCTTGACTTTGTTTATCAAGACTACTAAACAGAATAAAAAATTGGCATGAGCCAACTAAGTTAGCCCAGTTTATTAACTCGAATGTCAGTGTAACATACTTTCATCACCCCCGTAAATTCACTTCACCATAAGAGTGAATGTTTCGCCGTGAATCAGACCGGAAGTAGGAAGCGTAGGGTGCGAAGTAACGAGTTTCCGGCGCGGATCAAAGTGCCCCGACATACGGTCGCGTCGTGAAAACTTTTACGAAGAAATCAATTCCACCGAATTGCAACGGCGACTAATAAAGCTTTTGCCGAGAACCATAATAATTCGCGGAGGCCCCAGTGGCGCCCTCGTAATTCGGCCATCCCTGAGAAATCGGCGAAGCGGAATAGCCCGATCGTTGTACTGCAGCGTCGTAATTCAGCGAGAATGGCCGTGCCATCAAACGCGACGATACCATGTAGCTCGTGTGTGCGCATTCGCATGATAGGTCCGACGAAATACATAGTTGCCTATGCAAGTGTGGGTGTGCTACTGTCACCAAGCCCAAGCTCATACTAGCCGATCAGTACACACGACTGTACAGGACTGGGCTTATGCCGGTATGCATGTAATAGGTACATGCATCGCGCACATGTGTACGCGATCGTAAGCATCCAGCACCGAAACGCGAACCCAATGCCTACGTGACTGCGGCAAACCTGGAAAATGACATTCGACAAAGAGGATAACGAGAGTTTTGAGAGTACCGAATGTTTTTCTGATATCTAGGGATTCCGTAAACTTTTCGAGCAGTCTATACTGTATGTGATTTTGGATGTACAATTATACCGATGCGGAAATAATGTTTGCAAGCTCTGGATTTTGTGTGATCCTCCATGGTGCAAAGATAGGACATTGGCAGCTAATTGAAAAAAAGGAAGTTCAAATGATTAATCATATCCATATTGAAGATAATGAAGGAGACCCTGAGATGCAATCTCCTGATAAATTGTAATTTAGTCGATATGTCATGTATGAAGTTGTGAACTAATCTCTTAGAAGAAATGGAATACTTTTTTCAGGATTCGTTCCTACAACCTCCATAATAAATAAATTATGCTATGTAAAGCGTATGCGAGTTATTATCCACTACTTCAAGAATACTAACTTTACAAAAAATACGACTACCAGTCTGTCTAGCTGATCATTGATGAACACACTGTAAATAGCCAATTAATTAATATTGTGGCTAAATCGATAGTATGCTTTGAAATAACAATCTAACGAGCTAAAAGAATCCTAACAGCTAGAGCTGAAAATAATGTTTGCAAGCTCTGGATATAGTATTAACTTCGGTGGTTAAACTACAAGATACTTTCCGATCTTCGAAAAAGATTCTGAGATGGAAGCTTCTGAGAAATTAAAATTTAAACGTTCCAGTAGAACAAATAATATTATTACAGATATTTATTACGTCTTATATTGTGTATTAAGGCATCACTCTGGAGAACCCAAGTTCTTTACTCATTAATATGTCATATATTTGATACCAAACAATGTCTGAGTGATGTATCCTGTAAAGGAAATATCAACTGTCTTCTACGCATCAAAGAAGACCAACTGTGCTCCATATAAGGTTAGCGATGATAGCTTGACTGACCGATAATTGGGTGAACACTCAATACACTATTTAAGATGATCTCAGGTATATTTTAAAAATACTGTGAAGTCTCAGAGATTCCCAAGAATCCTAACCTTAGACAGGTATAGAAATAATAATGTTTGCAAGATCTAACTATCGCGTGAGCCTCCACTGTAGGAATACATGATGCTTTCCGACGATTGGAAAATAAAAGACGACAGAAATGGCTACAGTCTAGTAGAAGAAAACAGGAGGAGATTCTAAGACCGAATCTCTTAATAAAGCGTAGGTAATTGACGTCTTTCAGAAGAACATTTTACGGTTTGAAGGTATCTGAATGTGATGCATGAAGTTTCTTATTAAAAACTCACTTAGAAGAGCCCAAATACTTTTACCAGGATTGTGTCCTACACAATAAATAATTAATTCCATTAAGAATACACGCTACCTTTCACAGATCATAAACTGCCAATAAAGCTTCAAAGATAGTTACTAGGAAGAATCTGCTTAAATGAACATTCGATGAGCTTCGGCTTATTTGCATTCATAAAGAAACAGTTTTGCTAAATCGTGGGTATATTTTGAAAAGAAGTGATGTACAGACCAACAGGATTATGAGAATTGTAAGAATGTGAAAAATGATAGCAGGGTTGAGGGATAACAAGTCAATCTCAATCTTGTTTCTGTTTACCGTACGTTTGTTAGGTTAGAAAATGATGTTATCGACGGCAGTGGTTTATATCTTTTTAACAAGACATTATTTTTATATAGTTAGTATTATCTGTTTACAACTGTTACAAAAATCCAGATCAACGATCTAGGAAATATGTTGCTGTACGCGCTCTTCATAATGGGAAACGAGCTCATTCGTTTATTAGTTCCTTTATCTGGTTCTTAACATTAAAAAATCCAGACAAAATATATGTCTTACTGTACATCCCACAGAATCTTGACAAAATATTTAAAATTTTTTGTTATTGTGATACGTTATCAAAAGAAAATGCTGAATTTTGAAAATATTGTCGTATTTAGAAACGGTTGTCATTATTCCTTTGACACAAGTAGTTTTATTTTTTTCGTTTTTTATTGGTCTCTCAAACGAAACTATGCACTCTTAAAAGATCAAAACGTCCTTTTTGAAATTAGAAGAAAAAATAATTTTTCAGTGACCAATCACAAACGAACAAATTAAAATTATTTGTTTCGAAAGAATTGTATTCGTCATTTTGCATTTCTTGATATTTTTTGCGTCACATTCTACAGCATAGATCTGAAAAATGTACAAAAACACCTATTTTTTACCCCTTTGACATTTAATGTGGACAAAAATTAGGTGCAATATAATATTCTCGTATTTAAATATATAATATTCTAATACTTTTTTTTTTGGCTGTGAAAAGATATGCTCAAAAATCTTAGAATTCAATTTTTGACCCTTTTGACCTTCAGTAAATGGAAACCTAGAGCTAATTGCCTATTATGGCGGCCATATTTAAATTCTGGGACAATAATCCTATCGGAATTGGCTCTTATTTATAGGGCATCAAAATTTTGGTGGGCTGCGTTATTTTTAAGATGTTCAGAGAAACAGTCTAGTGCACCCACTGAATAAAAATTTATAGTAATATTAAAATATTTTTCGTCATTATATTCATAAAAAATCAATCCTTTATTGATACTAACTTCCAATCTAAATTTCATAACAGTGATAATTCCATAATTAAAATTATTAGAAAATTGTCACGCGGAAAATGTTGCTACTAGTATGTGAGGTACAAATTCACGTAATCTTACCACCCAGCAGTATTATTGCAATGAATATAATATTAGATTCAAAGACTTTGAATAAGAGGATTTAAACTTGCTCTAGAGATTGCAAAGGACGATAAGTGGGCCGCCTAACACAGAAAGGGTCTATTGAGGAACAGTTTAAATTTTACGTTGAATGAATTTATATAGAATATCACTTATATCGCACCTTTTGAATCGTTCTATAAATTAATTGAACTGAATAAATATTTTCTATTTATACAGTATTCATTACCGTTTATAGATTATTCGCTAAAGACTTTTCTTTAATAAATGCAAATCTTTAAGACTACCTGCAAACTTTTCGCTGTTTTAATTTTGATAAGTTCTTTATTTGCCTTAAATCAACGTTTAATTTTTGTTGTGCATTTCAATGATTTCAACTTCATTGGAATTATTTTTTCAGTATACTCTTATATTTTATTACTATTCTGATTAAATTACGAATCAAGAAAAATATATCAATACAATTTGAACGCAACTTAGGGAAATATGGTACAGCAGCAGGTAAAAAATAATGAAATGAATTGATGAAAAATACACAAATATTGTCAGAACGATGAATTCGATTATGCGGACATGAACGGGTTTCTACATCTACCAAAAATGAATAGTCGTTTATGACGGAAATACAATCAACTTCTGTGATTAATTTCTGTGTCGCTGACCTACATCAAGTAATTGATTCCTCTAAACCAAACAGTCATTGTATACCGCATTTGCCATGAATCTAGCCAGCGGTATTGTAATTACTTCGATTGTGTTTTAGTGTATAGCTCGCTTAAGAGAAAAAATCGACAGTGAACTATATTCGTGTAGATTGCGTCTTTTTACAGGACTTTGCGATTAAAACGGAATATATTTGCACATAGCTTAAATTTAAAGGGAATTTTCTCTTGAATGGAAATCTTCGGAAATTAACTTTTGCGAAACGTTTTATTTAAGCGATTTATTTTAATTGAGATGTTATCGAAATAAACAAATATAAACATTTAAAACTTTCTCATGATCTTATCTAGAAATAATAATTAATTTTCTTCGCTAGAAATTTAGTTTTTTAGCAAAAATACCTACGTAGTTATAAATTAAATTAATTAATATTACCATAATTGTTTAAAAGCTTTTTTAACGGTTACGCTTGATATATTTTCGTTGTATTTCATATTACTAACTGGCTCATTTGACTTTCATATAAATGCTTACAAGGTAGAAAATTACAAAAAATCAATTAAATATATCTTGACACGTTATATAGTACAAACATAGTAATTCTCCTCTTTAGTTTAATGATAAAAACAGTTATTTAGTTTACAATTCTAATTAAATTAATTAATTGCGTGTTAAACATATCGAAAATTAGTATATGTTATTCAATTCATTTCCACTCACTGATAAATTTTGTAAATTATCATTTTCAGAAAAGTATTGTAATTCCGCTTTGTTATTGTTTTTTTACTAATAAACTGTGCATTTCTGAAATACTGTAGTTAATCAATTACTAGATTATTTTAAATATTGGCAGATCGTGTTATTTATTTACTGACGGAAATTATGTTCTGGTTGTTTACTTTGTTATGTAATGCAGTAACGGTAATAATAGCAACCGCACTTACATTAAAGTTAGAGTAATAAACATAGTTCGAACGATTTGCATAAGTTACAGTATGTAAAATAACTTGCCATAGAACAATAAATAGGCTTGGCTAAAATTTCAAAATGTGTTTCACAGTTTCAGAAATGTATTTTTCATATTCTTCAGTATTGATTTCATTGTGCAATTTGTTGAATTAAGACTAAACTTGTTAAATCTATTGTTGGTATTAGTTACAAACGTAAATATCATATAAGTGTACTTACATTAATAATTAAACTTAAGAGATAACTTTTTCAGTAAATTTGATTCTTGTGAATGGCTCAGAAGAACTGCGGGCCTCAGGAATTATCTTCCTTAAACAAATGAAGGTGATTTTAAAATAACCTTCCAGATCATATGCAAGGTCAAAAGAAAGGTCACTACTAGGTCGAGCGCCAAAAATTACTAGGGAAATGACCTTAACGCAAGTCCATACATGGGTTTGGAAACTTTAATCCTCGATTTTTTAAATATAAAATATAAATCAAGGACAAATTTTATTTTTATTTTGCCCCAGTATGTTTTTGGATTATGAGAAAACATGGATTTTGACAAAAGTGTGGGTAAAGATAAAAAAGACACGAGTTTTTAAGGGTTTTTAGTATTTTTTTTCTTTATTTAATGAGTGTATGAAACTTCTACAGAGTCTTAAATAGAAGCATCAATCCTACACTACAAGACCCATATCTATTGGACTAAAAAATTGGGTTAACTCTTTAACTTCTGACTTTGTTAACCTTTAACACCCGACTTTTTAAAAGTACCGTAATTTACATTATATTCTGTATCTAAAAATTTTCGGCGTCACTGAATGCGAATTCGATGTCAACAGTTTCAAAACTCAAAATAGTAAGCCCAAGATGGCTGATGACTTTTCTGAAAATCAATCCAACTGGCCTGAATCTTGGTACTCGAGGGTTTCGAAATATAACTGATATCGAAAAAGTAACGTCAAATTTGTCATCAGCGAACCTAAAAACTTATTGGGTGACCTTAGATCATTATTTTGATTATGCGACTGCCACCTTGCATCCACCATCTTATGCAATTCTGTTTTTTTCGGCGTGACGGCATGAGAAAGTAATAAGAGCCGTTATCTTACTTTTTAAAAAATACGTACTTTTTTTAGTTTTTACCCGCACTTTTCTCAAAATCCTGAAGTAATGTGCAATTGTAGAACCCTAGATCGGGTTCAGCGCATAAAATTTCATTGGAAACTGTTCCGATATCTAAAAAGATAAAACCGCGTAGATCTATGCAATTAATGGAGTTATGCAGCATTGAATTAAAATCCCCGTCCATGTGCTCCCTCAATAGAATTTGAATTTTACACAGACATACTTAAAGACGCATGTCTTGGTTAGTAGTATATTATAACATTAATTACACACGTCAACGTGGTGTTGTTGTTGGGATGCTGTGGGTCATTTCCGACGTACTTTTGTGCGTAGAATCAGAATCCAAAGTCAGAAGTGGCCCATTACGTCAGGATTTTGAGATATTTGAGGTCATTCACTCGAAAAACTCGTTTATTTGCTATTTTTGAGGTCATATACAGAAGACACAACATTTTTAGGAGTTTTTCCTTTCGTTAGATCATGTGATACTACTCTTTTTCTTTAATATGGGATGCGCAGAATTCCATTACGACTTTTCTTCACCAAGATTGCAATTACGATATACATGTAAACAAATTTATCTTGAAATGTTCTTGGAGAACAAGCTCAAGGTCAAATTCAATGTCATGAAACCTATATAAATATAAACAACTATATAAAATATGGATACTAATAACTAAAATCACGTTTCAGTATTGTGACTGTTTTTTTTTATAACGTTAATGGAAAATATCTCGTAATTTCAAAATGGCCGTAACTTTGTAAGAAAAAATCTTAGGTGATCAAATAAAACCTCATTTAGAAGGGTAAAGGTAGTACTAAAAGATGCAAATAGTGCAGAAGGCCAAAAAAAATTATTGCGTTCTGTACGTAACCTCAAACATAGCAAAATAACTCGTTTTTCGAGTACATCTCCTCAAATATCTCAAAAACCTGACATGATGGACCAATTCTGACTTTGAGTTTGGATTCTACGCATACAATTACGTCGAGAATGACCCACAGCTTCCCAACAACATCCAAGACCCTCTTTTTTGTAGACCTGTGTTATGATCATCGATAAATGCTGACAACTAAGTATGATGAAGACTGTCTGATAAACATTTTTAGATTTGTAATGCAATTTTTACATTTCAAAATGAAGACCAAAGAATGTTGTAATAATTCCCGTAGGATAATCTCCCATAATGCTATTTATGTTCCCGCAATACCACTCATGCGCAAAAACAGAATGCAATTACAGAATGCAGAATTACACGCGTAGAGTAATATAAACTGAAACTACTAATACCGATCACGGTCCAACATTCGATCCAAGACTGCGGTCACGCATATGCATGTCCACGCTTACGCATACAGAGCCGCGTCTGCGGTCGTACGCAATGCGTTTGGGTATATACCTGTCATTAATGTATCGCCGTGCTGTACCATTGACACACAAAAGCAGGGCGTGTATACACGTGTATCGAATACTCGGCTTCTCTATGCATGAATAACGCCGCCAGCGCCCACACCCACGCACACTTAACAGGGACCACCGTGCCAACCAAGCACCGGTTTCCAAGCCCGGCAAATACGTGAGGTTTGTGCATTTGTGGCATGATGCCCTGGACGTCGTTGCGTCGCTACGTAATGAATAGGACATAAATCTCCAAAGGCTCCGCACGTAGTCCACAACGTATCCAGGGTCTCTGTACGTATTCGTCGTAGCAACGCACACGCGCGACTTCCGGTCGGATTGCAAATCAGGATGAGGCCGACTGGCGTATCAATTTTCCACGGGAAGCCAATCTACGTGAAAAATCGCGTCGAACAAAATTGTCCGGGAATAACGAAACCCGAGGTGAAGTCGGGCCACCCCCGTGTCTGACCATTCGATACCTTCTCTACTGAACGCGCTTCATTGATTCCCTTGTAGAATTGATAGGCGGCTATACGTCCTATGTGGGAGAAACGGCAGCTTCATGAAATATGGAGACTTCTCAGGTATGAGATTCTGAAATTCCACGCGTATTTTAACGACCTCGTTCAGGGGAGACAAGTTTCCTCGACAATTTTCTATTCCAAAGGTTTTTCTTATTTCTTTAATAAAGTTTCAACATATCTTTTGTTATTTAATGAAACAATGAGTTATTTACTTCACTCTACCCTAATAAAGTTATCTATGTTCTTCCACCTCAGTGTATTTAATATAAAATTTACTGTACAAATTTAAATTGAACAACATTTGTATACAAGTCGCCAGTTAACCCTTTTCATGCTGAACGGACGTAATTTTTACACGTTTTTCACGTGAATATTTATCTGTGTAATAATAAACAAAAAATTTTAAAACCATATTTTCTAACGTATTTTTGTCCGTACTTTTCAAATCTGCTATTAGTTTTGTTCTATGACGTTTTATTTTTTCAAAATAACGACTAATATACAAAAAAAAACGTGAATTTAAAATTTTTTTTATTTGTTTAACGTACTGGCTAATAATGTCCCCGATATCAGATCCTGTGGAATAATCACCATAACTAAAATTTAAGCGACGCAGAATGTCAAAATTCAAAATGGCCGACGAAATATGGCGGCTTTTATACGCTTTTTTAATGTTTTTTCATTTTTTTTGTATATTTTTAGTCCCTAGTGCTTACTTTTTGAATAGTTTTGTTATTTATCTCAGTCTGATACCGGTAATGCTAAAAAATAGCAAATCAAGATGATATGGAATGCAAAATGGCTGAAAATATAATATTTTTATTATAATAAAGATTTATTAAGTACACGTCAGTTCAATTACCGGTTATGCAAAAAAAAATAACAATAGAAGATGATATGGAATTAAAAATAGTGAAAAATATTCTATTTTCTTTCATAATCGATATCAAACTGAGATAAATATAATAAATCTATTGCAACAGTAAATGTCACGGACTAAAAACATAAAATAAAATGAAAAAAAACGTAAAAAATGCGTGTAAAAGCCGCCATATTGGTTCGGCCATTTTGAATTTTGACATCCTGCGTCGCTTAAGTTTTAGTGGTGGTTGTTATTCCACAGGATCTAGAAGCTTGTACCAATCTGATACCTGGAACATTATTAGCCAGAACGTTAAGCAAATAAAAAAATATAAAAAATCACGTTTTTCGTAAATTAGCCACCATTTTGAAAAATTAAAATGTCATAGAAGAAAACTAATAAAACATTTGAAAAGTACGGACAAAAGTATGTCAGAAAATACGGTATTGATTTTTTTTTTGCATATCATTACACAGATAAATATGCACTTGAAAATCACAAAATAACTGTGGCCTTTTGGCAAGAAAAGGGTTAATCCTAACCAAAAAAAGAGAACAATAATACAGATGGTATTAATTTCCTTCTTATAATTCATTGAATATTTGCGGTTCATTTTGAAGAAAATCCGTTAATATTTTAAAAATGTCGTCCGCTATATTCGATCCGCCATTTTAAATTTCAATTATATGACCTCATATTTGTAATCAACAACTCCAACGATATAAATTTAGAGTTATGGAGGAATTACGATTTAGAAACTTATTTCAGTTCGTTAAAAAAGAATAATATACAAAAGCAGTCGCCATTTTGAAATTTTAAAACGTTTCAGATATTTTTTAGATGAAACAGGAACGTGATATTTTGCATTTTTGTGTGTAATTCATCGCGATTTTCGGATGTAAATTGCAGATTAAAAAAAAATATTTTAAAAATTCGCTATTTTTAGAAAAAAAGAGCTTTATTTCCTTTCCAACGAACTATGGACCTATTATTTTAGCAGAATCTGAAGGCTCTTTTGTACGTAAGAAACATTATGTGTAGATTCTGGTTTCTTGGCCATAACATTATCCAATAAAGCACTTAAGTTTGCGTCCAATACCAGTCCGTCCTGTCTGTAAAGGGTTATGATGAAACGTCCAAAACTGATAAATTTAGTTAGAGTATCATAAGAGAAATGAACCGCAAGCAAACTCAATTGCACTATCTTATATGGGAAATTTAAAAAACCGATTGTTAAAGTCACGGTTTAGATATAGAGGAAAACGCAGTAATATAAGTAGTATCAGTCCGCAATGTGTTTAAGTTATTAAATTTTTAATTAGATGTTCCTTTGTATCGAAAGACAATTTGTTTTTGACAATAGCAAAATAATTTCCGAAGTATTTTTCTTTGTACTCAAATTGATGACTTCCTCAGAATTTTCCTATCACGTCGTATCTTCGAGAAAAGCGAGGTTAGATAAAAATGCAAATTTTTATATATTTAAATTCGACGTGACACAGAAATTTTGAGGGTGCCGTCGTTTTGATCGACATAAAATACTTAGGAAAAGATACTATTGGAAACTAGTGAACAACTAGTAGAAACTAGTATACAATACTATACAATACTACTTATTTACCAAATTACGATATAAGACACAAATTTTACTGTAAAAAATACTGAAATTACATAAATAATATTCAAGAGTAACTAGATATTACTATAAATTAAATAGTTCCGAATAGTTTCTCTTCGTGCTGATTAGATTCATTACTACGACTTTAGCTTTAAAAATAACGTGGAACAAAACTGTTCGAGAATTACGAAATACGAAGCTAAAATAGATCAATTCGCTTGGTGGGCGATTTAATACTCTCTTCACCGCGTCCACTTTTGTGTCATTAAATGACTGTCGTAGGAATACGGTGTAACAATAAATGTTTGTTTAGTTTCTAATAATTAACTTACAAATAACACACTTCACATTTTTTAACAGTAATATATAAACGCTATATCTAAAGAAAATAAGAATTAAATGATAAAAATTAGCAAGTCCAATTTTTAAATCCTGACTTTACTTAAATAGATTCAGCATATTTCTTCGTTACAGTTTTTCAAAATGATGACTACATGATTTTAGTATTCCTTAAATACAGAAAAGAACGATAGATCCATAAAACTAATAATATAAGGAAAAGCATTATTAAACATTGGTATCGTAAACGGGAATCCGAATAGCAATATTTATTAGAATAATCAAGTTTCAAATAGTCGCCAGAGGTACTAAGACGCTGCGGTAATTAGTATCATTGCTTAACATTTAATTCAATATTAAGTTTTAATTAAATAACTCTTTATATTTATAGAAATAACTTTTGTTTTAATATTTTGACGCTCAGGAGATTATTTAACTTTGCTTCATTTTTCAAAAGAATTACAAATGATTCCAGAACTCATATAGGTGAACTGTCCGGAGTGATGAAAGATAGCTTTACGTCAGCTCTTTAATTACTTTAATAAAAGAACTTTAGAATCTATCTTGCAATCAGAAACTGTAATATTACCGTCGTTCTTGTAGTTTAAGAAATAATCAATTTGCTGGCTTCTATAATCGGACACCTACAAGTTATTTCGAAAAATATATCGTCCTCGTTACTGCGCAGAATTACATTTTATCCTGGCAGATGGTACAGTCATACTTTCCGCAGTCAATTTTAATATGCGATCTAAATTTCAGATTTTAAATTATCTGCAGCCTTAGTCCCTGACCTGTAATTACTTAAGAATTACAATTAAAAAATATTTATCATCAGTCTATTACCACTTATCAATTTTGTAATTTATAAAATAATTACCTGATTGCACTATTTAATCATTTGCGATTGTTAAAATTATAGTAAACCATACCAGATTAATTTTAGAAATAGCGAAACGTCTTAACTATAAATCAAGAAATGTAGTAATGCCTTAAATTTTAAACTTTATAATATTATCTACAAATGATAAAGTGTACTAAATTACAATTTTACAAAATTACATTACTATAATTCTAACACTAAGTTATTTATTTTTTACATAAATTTAGTTTAGGATGCCAAATAAATTTATATTTTTTAAACCTTTATTCCTGCATTTCACCTTGTTGATCACATTTTGGATTATTGCACGGCCATTTTTATAACTTCAAAACAATAAAGAAAAAGAAATTGTAAGTACAAAAAAATCTTTTTTTTTTGTTCAGACATTGGACCTTTATTTTTACCTTTCCAAGATGGAAAATAAATGTTCTCATATGAAAACTTTCATGCACAATTTTCCGCTCTTTCGATTGCTGAAGTCTTTAGAGAATCTTCCTACAAAAAAATGGACATGACCTTCAAACAACCTTCAAGATCGTAGGCAAGGTCAAAAACAATGTCACCACTAAATCGAGCGCCCAAAAATTACTAGGGCAATGTTACCTTAACGTGAATCAATGCAAGTGTTTGGATACTTTTTAGATATATATTCAATTAAAATCCATGATTTTTGTAACTTCTGGTATAAATGCATTATATTTCTGCTAATAACGATACTAAATAGCAATCCTCCTGTTGGGACTTTTAAAAATTTACATAATCATTTTTTGTCCTTCGTTATGCACACACTTTTTTCGTGTAAAAAATAACTGTAAGTTCAGTAATTTTCAAATTAAATTATAAGTTATTGCAGAAACTAGGAATTAATTGTATACTATAATCACTTTAATCATTTATTTTTGTTCCAGAACTAAATTAACCAAACTGCAATGATTATGTATCCATAATTAAAAGGAAACAATCGATTGAACTCGTTTGTCGTTTCAATGGAATTTTAAAAATGGGTTCATTTCTATAAAAATACATAATGAAATGTTGAATTCAAAATTCTACCACATTATATAAGTTTCAAAGATTCTCAAACTATTCAGAAAATTAAAGCTGGATAAGTCTAATTTTTGGAATCGCCATTTTTTATATTCAAATCAGCTATTCGGTCACGGAAATGAGCACAACAAAAAATGTTCCATCTAAAAAATGTAGTACAATACGTTTTCAGGTTGAGAAACTAATGCGGAGCATAAAACATTACGGCTTACTTTCATTTCTATATAAAATCCAGGTTGCTGAGCATTCCTACCCCTGTGTTAACATCTTTTAATTAAACCGACAGTATCATTGTGAAAAAAATCATATCTTATAGTAAATAAATAAAATATCCTCAATACAGACGACGCTAAGAAAAATATGTTTTCATAATTAAAAAGGCTTAATACAGCAGTTAACAAAATGGCTGAATATATGATTCGACAATAATCTCAGATTTTCTATAAATTGCGAATTCCATACATAAGGCTCGCGGGTATGCAAATATTTGGTGGCGTCAGCATATATTTGAACTATGAAGTTAAGTATTCGAAGCAGCAGCTGACGTAGCCAGATCATGATCGGTTCTTCCGCAATAGAAGCGTGTAGCTTCGAAAACCGTAACCGAAATTCTACCGGGACCGGAAATTAAACTGCACGGCCGGTAGATTCGGAACCGTCGCATCACAGGGAAAAGGAAAGTAGTTTCGCCTTTCGTATACTGGCCGCTTCTATGTGCAATCTCCAGATGTTGTTCCTGCGTATAAGGACACTTCCTATTGTATTACTGGATGAAATGACCTTTGCTGCGGTAAAGCGATACTACAAATTTGTTTGCTGTTATTTAATTTTCTAAAGTCATTGGGATGTAATTCCGGTCAACAATGAGGTAACTTTAATATGCTAAAAGGTTTCAGACATGGTTTTCACAACTTTTCTAATCCAATATTGGTACTGAACACTCCATTAGATATTGCGGCGGTAATAATAAGAAACTGTTAGGGACCATTGAATGTATGTGACCGGAAGACACTGGCAGTTTCTTCGTGGTCGCTGTCTTGAGACGGATGGTCTTTACTGCATAGCGGCGCGTCGAGCACTCTGTGCCTCCCCCCTCTCTTCTGTTTCCCATCTCTTTTTGTTCTCCCATCTCTTTCGTCTTACCCCGAAAGGAATTATTGGTTTGGGCATTAGAAATGGATTGGGGATAATGAGAATAAAACTTCAGTGGTATGAGAGTAATATACCAGTTAGGAGTGGGAGCACAAGATGCTTGGACGACATCGCGCGGACAAAGTAGTAATGGTAGGTACTGAGCAGGCAGTAAACTTAAACAGAGATTTTCTCAGCCTTCCACTATGATTGGACCATCGAATTTGGTATAAGGTGATACCTCCCAGCATATCCTAAACAAATATGGCAATAAAGGAGGTTTCATCTCCTGGGCACCTATACCCATGGGCATCCTCCGTACTTCATTATTTTGGAGAAAAAATGTTGATAAATTATTTCCAACCAGGATTAGATCTCATTATTTTATTCAATATGGTACGAACCCATCCATACTTTGATAAAATAAGTTCTGTTTTTTGGATCTTACCTGTAGTGAAAAAATAGGAAAAAAGAGGAATTCGAATCTTTATTCTGATGGTCGCCCAACCCAGCGAAGTCTTATGATTTCATTTCAGCCTTCGACCATGCTCCGGACATCGACGTTTAGAAGCAGTCTCGTTCATTCCTGCGCTAATCAGCACTCAGACGAGTGGAGCGCTGATGAAAAATTCTCCTAGCAAACCCACCCTTTGCCCCGTTACCTTTTTTCCCAGTGTACCTTCTAGTGCTCGGCGTCCTCCCCGTTTCGTTTGAGGAACAATATCCTTTCTTCACGACGACGTAGAAAATCGAAAAGTCCGAGAGAAAGAAGTCCGCGTACGCGAATGGAGAAAAGGAGATGTACCCATTCAGTCGCAGCTTACAATTCTTTCAAAACGACAGCACCGGTTTCTCCTCCTTCAACCCTATTTATCCATCTCCATCCTCTCCTCATCTCTCACTTTTTTATAGCCTTTTTTTTATTTTTGCCTTCTCTCTGTATCTTTCTCTCTCCCTTCAACATCGCTTTATTCACTCGTTCTTGAAGCATCGTGCATTCGAAAGTACAGCTGCCCATCTCATTCGTCGTTCACCCTCTCCGTCGGTCTTCGTACGGAGCCCCTTTCCTCTCGAGTTCTTTTCTTCTTCCAGCACCACCACCTTCATTTCGCTCCCTTTCTCTCATTCGAGTACGACTCATCGTTCCGTTTTCCTTCCACTCATATTTCATTGGAATTCGTCGCGCACTCCCATGGCTTTCATTTCATCCAGACCCGTTGTCACTTATTTTTCTGTACGTTACAAGTTCCCATTGTTGATTTTTCGTTATTAGATATCTAGTTGCACCGCCAACAGAGACTGTATAGTTCAATTTCATCCCAGACTCATTGGATGGGACATTTTTTTTTAATTTTCCGCATTCCCCTCGGTATTCCTTTTTATAGGTAGACGCATCGCTCATTTCTTAACGCTTTTAAGATCTGTTTATTTATAGCCTCTGCTTCCCTTATCGCGCTCTCTACCTTGCTACCTATTTATCACCTCAATTTTTCTTTGTTGCTCCGTGTATTATTTTCAATGATGTCCGTATTAGTGGCTGTATTTTACGCTTTATTTTCTGCATTTTCAGTTTATCTTCTGTGATCGTGTAGGTAATTTAAAATTTCAAAGTTGTTTTTTTTCCTCAAACGCGATAAAGATTTCCATAATAACAGCAATAGTGCATTATGTATAAAGGTCAATTATCAGTCTCCGAAGAGTGTGGATACGATTACACTGAATGGAGATTATTATTTTGTAGGATATTTTTTAAAACTACGGGCGCAGGACCCGATAACTCACGTTCAAAGATTTCGCCTTAGGGCGCGAAATGGAATTCCGCTCCCCGGAATGATAAACAATCATTTATCTTCGATACTAAGGTTTCTGGTTATACAATTAACTTAACGTAATACTTCATGACGAAATAAATTAATGACCAATGTTAACATGGATTGATTTCCGAATCAAGCTTATTAATTCATAAGAATAGTTATATCAATATTAATAGTAAATTACCAATACCTTGTTCTTTTACAATTCCTTTTTGAGAACTCTATATACGTCTATTATTTCTGTACGTTGCCTTTTCCACGTAGACTCCACAACCTTTTGTGAGCTTTTGACCCCATCCTTCTATTTTCCTTTCTCTCGTATTCCGTCTCGCCCTTTCTACACCTATCTATCTATTTCCATCGAGCCTCTCTATTTGTCTTTCGCTCTTTCTTCCTTTCCAACTTCATTTCTTCTTACTTGATTTCTCTCTAACAATACCGATACCCTGGGTAAGAACGCTAATGTAAGTCCGATAGAGCCGTTATCGCTACTGCTTGCCATTAGCCATTCACGGAATCAACGTCTCTTCCTTGCAGGAGTGGCTAATCGCTAATTTGTCGAGCCACTCCTCTTCGCTGCCAATCGTACTTATGTGTTCCGGAAGTAAACATGTTACTAGAAAATCGATTTTTTATTCTTAGATTCATCAGGTTATGAGTAACGTTTTTAACGGTTTGTTCTATTTGTCAATAATGTACATTTCTTCAGGAAGTAGAAATATCAATTTTGTTGATGGTGAAGCTAGTAGTTATTAATGAATTTGGTACGAAGTACAAACAATGGGCTTCCGGTTTTCAATCACAAGTACAGCATATATTGCAATGACTGCCGCAGGGCATATATTTTGTCGATTTCGTTGAACAGTGAAGAATTAAACGGTAAAAGTGAAAATAGAACCGAGTACTCGTCGAAGCTCGATTGAATATTTGTACGTTACATAATTTTTATTTTTATTTTATTACCAAAGAATGCTTTGAATTTTCCAATAGCTATAACTAAAAGACTATCCATTCCATCTGTCAAAGCTGATCATGACATTTTTAAGTACACCTCTTATAAGCTCCTTTTTTTTTTATCGAATGATTTTCGTAAATATAAATTTCCTTTATAAAGTTGATCTTATTGAGAAATAGCTTGAAAAATGATACCGTCAAGACACGGCTTCACGAGCAACCTCTTGATGTGAAAAGAGAGCTCATTAAAGTGAGGCTCCCCTTCGAGCTGCTGCTCTGAAGATCGACTCCCGTAATAAAGGCGCGTACCATTTATTTTTGGTTGGCTCTCAAGGATCTCTTTTGTTGTTCATTCACGCACGGTGCGAATCAATTTCGATGATCCGAGCTCTCGAATGTGCATCATACTCCTGCTTTCATGAAGGTTGCAGTAAACTCCTTAGATCCCTAGACAGGCACACTTAAGAAACTTTAAACACTAAACTTTCTGGTCATTAAAAGTTATGTAGCGAAGGATTGAACTTTGAGAGAAACAAAATCATTTTCTTTCTAAACGGTGGATTTTCAAGCATCTGTAGACCGATTTTTCATGGCCATTTTTGTGATAAATGCTCAAAGACATCACTAGATGAATGTGAAATTATTAATTTGTTACGAAATCTCCAATACTGGACAAGCCGCAGGGGAATGTTGCGGAGGTGTCATACCAAAAAATCAAGTTAATCAATCTAAAGACCCTCACTCGCAATACCCTCTGTTACAATTTGCACCGACGATAAGCATCGAAGGCCTTCCCTCATATTGAAAGAGAAGGTGCGAAGACCCTTGAAAAGCACTTCTTCTGCAGCCATAAATGCGTTGACGAATGAAATGCGAGAAACTACAGGAATAAAGAAGGTATCGTGTTTCTCGATCTGTCTACACACCTCCAGTCCTATCTGCTTATCTATGAACGCCACCCCATTTCCCCGTTCCTATTCAGTGCAACGTGCGCCATTCATGACCAGCCCACGTGCCGTAATACTAAGTAAGTTCTCTCTTCATTCCAACTCTTTTTCTTTTTTCGTTTCAGACCTCACTCCTAATCTCATTCTTACGCTGGACGGGTTTCTGTTATTTTTTGCGCCTTGATGTTTCGACTGCCTCTCCGTTGGTTCTCTTTTTCTCCCTTCTTTTATTGCGGTGTTTTTATTTAGCCTCGCCTTCTTCTTGCTACGTTAACTTTATTATTGTGATGCACTCTTATCTGTTTTCATTTTTGTCTATTGCCAGTAACAGTATTTAATTATAAATTTGTCATAAAATTTGATTCCATATTTGGAATTCTGGCCATACGCTGCCTCTTTTAAAACATAATTGAGCCAGAACCTACGTTGTAGTTTAGTACTTCGCCGATAAGTACATTATTTGAGTAACCTATGCCTTGAATAAAAAGTAAAAAGAATTATACATTTTTACATTTTAGGTCAACAATAAGCGGGTTTTTAACACCTATCAGTAACTACACTAATATTCCTTGACTATCAGTTATAATGGCAGCGTTATGGTGTCACCATTTGGAAAATTTATTGGAGTAGACTAGGAAGCCCTGGCAATAAATATAAGCTACTAGAACCAAGCTTGTCATATTTAATACGCATGCCCATGTCTGACCAAAGGCGGCATTATACTACTTTCAAGTACTAGAACTAAGGGGGAACTGGGTACTAGATGGTAGGTCGATAAGACTCCAACAAAATTTTATAAAAACGAAAAAATTTAGTTTTGGGATGATTTAAACACTGCATTTGTTGTATATTAATCATTGAGCTGTGGTATTTACGCACATTTTATGATATGCCATGTTAGAAAGTTACTAGCGTATTTACAGATTCTCTTTCTATATTTGAAGGCTTTATCATGGAAATTACTGAAATAAGCTTCTAGCTTTATTGGCAGAATGCTTTCCCTGAGTTTAATGAACACGTACATCGACTTTTTGAACATCACATCAGGACTTTTTCGTGTCGCCTCGCTGGGGCATTCGTCTCTCTCGGTCGGTTGGCACCTCTCTTTCAACCTATCTCGCGTTTACCAACTCGGTCGATTCCTTTATTCTTATTTTTCTCCAGACCTATTTTACTTTCTGCCACTCAGTCGGTCTTTACCGCGAGCGCGTTTCGAATTGGTCGGAAAAAGGAAAGCAAGCGCAAACCCGCTTAACTTCTTTTCTCTTTTCTCCTGCTCCCTCACTCCAGGCAGCCTGTATATCCTTCGTGCGCTCGTGCTTCGAGGTTTCTGAGGGGCTTATCGATCGAAGCTCATGTTATTTTCAGGATCCCGAAAATACGACACTGGATGATACTAAATTTGGATGACCCGTCTCCGATAAATGTGAGTATCGATTCGACGTCGCCCGTTCATCTCCGTTTCTGCAGGACATCGTATAACGCGCCTCTCGAGACTCTTCCACGACGCCTATACTTTTCTAATGCGGCCACTGGAAAAGCTCCAGTACTTTACCCGATTGTTTTATTCATAGCCATTTTACGTCCGATGTTGGCTTTTAATAGAATGCGTACTTTGAAGATAGTACCCGAACGATAGAATCGGGATTGGCAAATTAGATGTTAGTGGAGGAAAGATGTATTCGAAATATACTTACAGTTAGATAAACCTTAAACATGTACTAAATAAAATTTATTTAAATGCTCGTCAACTATAAAGCGTTTTTTTAACTTTCTAAGCAAAACTACTAGAACCACAGGGAGAACTTAACGGCCAGTGAAGCATAAAAACGCGCTTTGAGTCATATACTGTATATCATTGGATTGCTTCGAGATCGCCGAAAAAAATGGTCCCGGACTAGTACATCAAATATTTCCACTTTAATGGTCTTAATTTTTTTCAAAAATTTAAAAACAAGCCAATAGTTTCCATCTTTCTCATATTAAAAAAAATATATGAATTTTTGCTAAATTATTTTTGGTTGCACAACTATTTCAAGTTTTTTATTCAATAACCATTACACCGACAAGTAACACTACCGAAGTGTGACAAGCCGAATGGACTGCAAATTTACGATACGTATTTTTTTATCGGCAAAGAAGAGGGTTTAAGGGTTGAAACTGATCCCTGAATTACAGAAAATTCCTAAATTGTATAATATGCACGTAGATATGAAGCAAAACTTATTTCCATAAAAGTTGGTCTGAGGATTTTTTTGGTCGCTAAATTCGAATCTGAGGTCATATTTACATAATTCAAAATGGCGGATACAAAGTGGCAGCTCAAATTTTACAATGCTTTTTCGTTTTTCATATACAAAATCATGACTCCAAAAATCTCTGTATAGAACTTTTTACAAAAATAACTTTTATAAAATTTGGTCCGCTATTTTCGATGCTCCATTATGGATATTAAAAATTTTACTTTAGAATCAAAATCAGCGAAACAAAATAATTCCTCAGACAGCAATGTACGTACATGCTGTTATACATTTTATGGGCTTTTGAGCATTTCAGGGATCAGTTTCAACCCTTAAACCTTCTTCTTTGCCGATAAAAACATTTCGTATCGATTATTTTTCGCAGTTCTGAAAATATTCCAACTTGCAGTCCAATCGGGGTGTCACACTTGGGTAGTGTTACTTGTGAGAAACTGTAGATAACTTATCCTAGTTATTTGTACTAATTAATGGACTTACTTATTTATTTGAAACTCATTTAATTGAAACAGTTTTCTCAAAAAGCTAGAAAAATTAAAATAAAAATAACGAGGAATGTCACTCAAAATATTACTGGAAACAGTGTATTTAAGAAATTAATTTTTTTACTTTGTTTAAATTCGTACATTTAAATGTCAATCGTTTGTACATCATACGTAGCACTTTGTTCACAATTACACTCCTAAAACAGTGATAATATTCAAAACTACGGATATGCACAACTTTTAAAATTCCATCGCAAATCCACTAATTAATATAAATATTTTTCTAATTTCTCTAAAACACGGTATAAAATTGTTTTAGTCTTCTTTTACATTTTCCTTTAACAATGTTTGCTGGCTAACCAATAAACTTTAAACAACGTTACAAGATCAGATCATTACAAAATCATTAAATTACTGATCTTGATTAATATATAATGAGAACAAAATAATTTATTTAGTTTTCATAATTATGCGAAATAACTTAATTTGCACTTTTACATTATTTAAAGTAGCATTTCGATAAAATTTTAAAGCAATAAACTAAAGCAAATTCGTGTGAACGAAGAGAATGCAAATCGTGTACCTCGCATTGCAACGGGTTTTATGTGAATGATTCCTGACCATGTTCTACCAAACCTAAAAAATCCATCAATTAATTGAAACACCGTTCGTTCTAGATTAGCATGTACCATCGAATATGCAGACCGAAACTTCTAAAGCATTCGAACGTAACTGCACATAACGTAACTTCATTTTAATGACTTTTCAAAATGTAAATAAATGTGGTTAAAACTACCAAATTAATCGCATTAAATTATATAAATAGCATATAAATAGTAATCATTTATTTATATAAACATTTAATTTACATAAAACTTTTTTTCGAAAATGGGTTCAGCATAAACCATTCTTTAATACTATTTTTTATTCGAAACATGTGAAATTTTTATTGTATGAATTAAAAAAGGACTTTTGAATTTTGCAATGATTTTTCATTACACTAATAGCTTTTAACAGAAAAAAATATATCAACTGATAGGTATGCGTAAATCCATCTTAAATATCTGTTTATGTTATTAAAGGTAAATATGGTTATTGGTTTCTGTAATAATTACATTATTTATAAATATAATAACAATTTATTAAATTGGCAAATGACGTAAAACCAAATATAAGAAAACTCAAGGATTTGATAAGAAGATCAGTATCATTCAGCATTTCACAGAAACCAATTTGTAACCTTCGATCCAAGTTCAATAATCTTAGCGAAATGAAAATGTGAACAGTCGTGCCACTGCTGCATGTACAATATTAATCTTCGCACTTTATTAGCGAGAAAACGACACGGTCTCGAGGTTAACAAATATGTTCACACCAAAATAAGAAAAATCAAATTGACTCGCATTCTTGGCAAATTCTCCGAATGCCATTCGTAGTTTTCTCGCCGAGAAACTCATATTTTCGTATTAGGTGTGAGCAAACCGTGACTTCCATAAGAAATAGCAAGAACAAAAGTCGATCTCGAAAAGATATAGATGAAAATAAATAAGAAAAGAAGTCTGGAAAAAGTTTCACCAATTCCTATCGTTCCTTGAATTCTAAACTTAACAAATTTCAGTGCAAAAAATACACCGATGAAGTAGGTACATTTAGATTCAACGTTCATCAGTTTTCTTTTTTAGCAAATTTTGTAAATATTTTAGTAGAAACAAATATTTATAATAGCAATGATATGTAGATTAAATACTACACTACCTGCTATAAAGTTGTTGTCTAGTAACGTTTGTGTTCGCCTTTTTTTCATAGATTCTCCACCCAAATATCACACTTTATTCGCATTCATATTCGAAGGGCTATGAAGTTTCTGGCGTTTGGAATAGACTTTTAGAATTTTATTGAAATATTGAAAAATATATTAATTAATTCAGGAGTTTAATATTAAAAAAAAAATCTCGAGTAGGAATTGAACCCTAGCGTACCGCGCGTAATTCAGGAACTTCACCATTCGGATACGAATTGACCATTATTGTAAAAGTAAGAAATAGTTGATGCGGAGATTTCATTACAAAATTGACTATTCCATAAACCTTTGAAGGAATGTAATATAAAATTAAACCAAAAGACACGACGTTCCGAGGGGGTTTTACTTTACTGTATCAATAGTCGACTATTTCTCTCTAATATGATAGTCGCAGATTTTTGTCATGGTTGTTCTTCACCAAAGCACATCAATTTGAGATTACGAATCAATTTGAATTCGAAAATTTTAATATCTCGATTACAAATTCGTATTCGGCAACGCTAAACATACCCTGTACATATTTTCAAGAGAAAATACCTATTAAAAAAATACCTAAATCAAAGTATTAGTGCAAATACTCATGATAGCAAAGGGACAGATCTAGAAATTTCAAAATTACGTAACTTTGAGAGAAAAAAAACAATTAAACTCTACGATTCTTAATTAAAACCAAAGAGTAGTACTATGTGATCCAACCAATAGAAAACCCTATAAAAATGTTGTGTTTTCTGTACATAACCTCAAAAGTACCAAAAAACTGCATTTATTGGGAGCATAACCTCAAACATCTCAAAACCCTGACTTAATGGTTCAATTATGACCCCTAGTTCAGATTATACTAAAAAAAATTACTTAAAAAATGGCCCCCCACGTTCCAAAACAACTGACGTAATTATAACGTAACGTAATTATGACGTGAAAATACCACATTATTTGCAGGCCTGTTTAATCATTCTTACCTAAAAACTCGTTGCACTTAATCATTGTTATTTTCGATTTCAGGACTCAAAATTGCGCTTCCATGCCTGAGGAAAGCAATATGGATGAATTTGTTTTAAAAAGTAGCGTAAACTATAAAACCTTTTTCTTCATCCCATCATTTTTTTGTCAAGTGCATAACGGATATCAATTCATGCTAAACTATGAATAAAGACGGATAAAATATTTGTAGATTACGAAAAATTTTGTTGTTTTTATTTATTTATTTTTTTTTAATAGTCAACTGGTTTTTAGTTAAGATTGCTGTTTTGGGTACTTTACAATAGAAAAGTGAGTTGTGTAGGGGTCAAATAATGGTACCGTAGTGGTTAAGGTGAGTTAAAAATAACAAAATTAAAAGCGAGCATAAAAAATGTAAATACGGATGTTCTTAAATTTTTATTTTGTAATTAGAAAGCTATTCTTAAAAAATTTTTTAGCTTTATTTAGTTTATGTTTTAGAAATGGAAAAAATTCTGCAAAATTAATAAAATATGTAGTTTATCTAAACAATTCTGATAATAAATGACAGTAAACCAAATTTTGTCGTTTAAAGTGTGAAAATTTTTCTTGATTGAACAACTTTATCATTTTCCAATATATTTGACGAACATAATAATGGCGAATTCAATATAACGGTCGAAGCATACAAAAAATAATGAGTTTTATCATTTTATCGTCAATAAAGGGTATGGAATATATATTTTACCTCATTTTTCCATCTTTTGGATTAAATGCTTTCATTCTCTAAAGAAAATGCATGAATCAATGAATTCATGATTAACGGTAAAGGTACCCTCTACTTTCGGTCTATCTGGCTAAATTAAATTGTGCAAAGATTTTCAAACTTTCATTGACATGAACTCGACAAACCTCCTAAATTTTCATATTTCTCAGAATAGAAAATAGTCCAGGATGTGCAATTAAAAAATTTGACACCGCCGATTACAAATATGAAGTCCGATATTAAATATTCAAAATGTCGGTTCCAACATGGCTATTGTTGTTTTAAAAAACAAATCATATTGGATCCTCCATCTTAAAATTTTAAAATGTATGTATCCAGAAAAAATACATTCATAAGAAAGAAAGTTTACAAACCTTATTTTTTGACAATGAAATACCCAAGATATATCCATTGTTTTTGTTGGTTTTTCGTTTTTTTTTCCATTTTTTTCAGAATCTGAACGGGCGAGCGTCATACTGAAAGAAACGGTTGCAACAAATGTTTTCGCTTACCTAATTATATAGAAATACCGCGTTGAAAATTGGGTTTAAAATGTGTTTCTTCCATCCTTAATGGGTTGAAACAATTTTTTCAGTAATAGGCACATACTTTTTTAAACTTTTTATTAACCTTAATACCGACGCATGGGTCGTTTTCGACCCAGAAAAAATTCAAATTGTACTTTATAAATTGCACAACTGTAAGCATTTTCAAACTGCAGGACATATTAGACCCAGGTAGTGGGAGGAAAAGGCTTTAAAATAGCCGTCGGAACTAATAGGTTAAGCAAATTTACTGCCGAAGAAGAAAATTAAAATTTCCAAAGTTCTAAAATTTGTCGACCTTTCGGTTTATCCCAATATGAACAAGGGTACACAAATTTAGTTCATTAAATGACATACTATTAAATTTAATATTTTGTTAGTGAATATCAGATATAAAAATGCATACATTTTATTAATATCTGTTTAATATTTAATAAAATTGTGTGCAGTCTGTATAAAAATTCTCTCATATATATCTTCAAATGTGACTTACGATTTGGAACAAGACAATTCATGTACAATTCGAAGCTTGTTTACACATCTCGTAAAATTTGAACATTGGCAATTACGGAGTGAAATGTCGTAGCGATGTCGGAAGACCAGCAAACATAAAAATGATGTGATGTTACACCGATATAGTTTGCCCGAGGCACTAGGAGTAGTACGAGTAAAAGAAAACGAATAGCAAACGAGATTTCTTTGGAATAGCGTCTTCGTGGTCTGAAGGCAATAGTTTTACCCCAGCGTCGCTATCTCATGCAACAAGTGATATTATTAGGTAGGCGGGGGCCCGGAACGGCGAATCATAATGCATAACTCTTCGGCTTCCTTGTCTTGCGCCGCCGCACTATTCCCTCTATATCTTGTATAAGCTGTCTCTTTTTATCTATTTCTTCATGTACACCTCTCAAACTCTTTTCAGATAAACTAATGCATTGAAATTTCATTCATTTCATTTCACTCGATCTAGTTATGTATTTCGATATGGATTTCTCATATCTGTTTTGAGAAAAAAGTTAGTATTCATGGCAAAAAAATACTTGCAGATTTTTTTGTCTTAAACAAAAGTTATCGAGAGATAAAATCATATTCAATACTTGTAGACTGTTTACCATGAATTAACAAACTATTATAAACCTTATTGTAACTCGGGTTTCTGGTGATGAATACGAATCCTCAATGTCGGTTACGACATGGCGGACAAAAAAACTAAAAATCACTCGGATTGGCTCGAAGCCTCTCATTTGGAGATTTTAAGGGTAATTTACTGACCATTAGTAAGAATCCCCAAATCGCAAATTTCATGTAAATTTTTGTTCTTCATTTTTTATCCTCCATTTTGACTTTTGAAAATGTTGCAAATCTGACATTATAGATAATAACGAGAGACCCCAAAACCTAGAAATTCATAATACCCCTCCCCTAGTAGAAAATGAGTCCAGTTTTTGGCTAGTTTCGGTTTACATTTTTCCCATGTTAAAGGTATAGGGAAACTGGGCAGTGTAACAAAAAATTGGATAGATTTCTACCAGGGTCAAATTTCATTTATTTTATATAATGGAATATTATCTCCCATATAAAAGTAAGTTTGATTGAAGATTCTCTACCGAAAAATAACTGATATCTCACGTTAATTATAACTCCATCCATTACCTGTGAACCAGATGGTTCCTCTACTGATACGGGAAGTATGATGGATTTTATATTTACGTTCCAGTTTTTTAATTCAACAGACGTTCCTAGCAATGAAGATTTCACTCGCGTAAGTTTACTATATCACGATACATTTAATTCTTAGGGTGCGACTTCAATCAACACACTTGCACGTTGATAATTAAAACTAGGTCTACTTTTATTCAAATAAATTAATCATTACCTAAAACATATAATTCGTTATTAATTTATCCAAAAACATATAACAAATTGTCCTTTCTCACACTCGAAACTTTGCTATTTTGTTCCCTATGTCGCGGCAGCAAAATTGAACTTTCTCTACTTAGGGAGCAAAATAAGTTTCTCGTACTCTCAGCGATGAATCAATTTTCACTCCAAGACATTTAGAGAGAATGCAATAGAAAGAAAAGTGAGTTGTGTAGGGGTCAAATAATGATATAGTAGTGGTTAAAGTGAGTTAAAAATAACAAAAGCGAGCATAAAAAACGTAGAATACGGATTAAATACTTTTTTTAGTAAAATACGCATGTTTTTTTAATTTTTATTTTGTAAATAGAAGCATGTTAAAAACCATAAGCATGTTCTGCATATTTAGACAGTAAAAGATTAAAAAAACTATAATTATAAAGATACCATTAAAGTACCTTTGATACGTCAATTTCGAATGGATCTTAAATCATACAAAGAAACCTTACAACGTAAGGACATCTTTAAGAATCAACTAAACATGAATTTTTCGATTAATATAAAATTAATTGAAATAAGTTCCATTGAAAAACTTTTAGTAGGGATTTTATCAAATTTATTGATGTTTTAAACTATTATACTTATGGAATAACTATGACAAATACCACATTTTAATATATTTCAGCCAGGAAAACACATAGTATACATTAAATACAATTGCATAAATTAGAATTAATTTAATTAATCTAGGCATTTTGAATAATTTTGACCAAATATGCAATAATGCAATTTTGAAACATCGGTAGTACATTTCGTTCATTTACGGATTTCGAATTATTCGAAAAACTGTTTAGCCGTTAATCGTCCATACGACTATAATCTAGATATAGTGGTCAGCTTTGAATTGGAGATACAGGTAGGGAAGATTAATTGCACATGGTTGTCGCTGCATAGGGATATCATATATCGATTTCTTCTTCGATATGGAATATTGAATCGAACAGTATCATCCAATTAATAATGGACGCTCGTATTACCCTATTGAGGAATAGTGAAATTAACAAGCTTATAAATGATAATAAAGTAAATAAAGTTACAATGGAGAATACTAAATTATATATTTGAAACAGTGATGTCAATTGCGCAGACGCAAGTTTATGCGAAGGCTGAATATCAAAAGCGTACTTCACGACTGCATATTTTATGTTCACGGTGTAAACGCGTTCCTCGTCTTTTCAAATGTTAATAAAGATACTCGAAATTGGAATATTCAAGAAGAAATTTTCAACCCTTACTCTTGACTGAAAATCAGCAAAAATTTATCCTCTTTGATAATATCCTCATCATTTCGAAAAGATTTACCCACAAAGTACTTATCAAATAATATTTTCCAATATCTCTAACAACTTTTCCTGATAAACATTTGCATTGATTTCAAAATATTCGGTAATAGTTTGCTGTGCAAAGCATGTAGCTGTAATTGGAATAATTAATAAAAACCAATTATAATTTCCAATCTAAAAATAAGCGAAAACCGGGTTTAAGATAATCGTGCTGAGCACAATGAAACCAGGGAACTTGAAACCTGAAAGTGTTCTGTGTCTTAGTCTACATACCATGATTAAAGAAGACAAAACACTTGCATAGACTAAGTTTCAGGTTTCTACTTTCATTGTGCGAGGGTCACAAAGATTAAAAAAAAAACTAATCGGATACGACAGTGAATATATTCTTACTTGAAATCCTTTGTGTTAATGCTATAAAAGTGAATGTTTTCGATAGCTAATAAATTAGTAAGAAATTCATTTAAACTTTTTCTTTGGCGCATGCATGTTATCATAAAAGTTGAACAGAATTTGTTAATTGCAGTCATGGAAATTGTGTATAAAAATGTACTAATCGAAAATGCATTACCGTTCATTTTAATATTTCAAACTTGCGGTTAGATATCAAATTCTGATGAATTCAAATGCAAACATGTATTTCATGTCATCAGGAAATAGCCTACAATATTCGTGTACCTAACCAGAATGCTGTATATCTTCTGCTAAGATCCAATCGTAACGGATGTGATGTAATCGATCATTTATGTTTATCTAGTACAAGCGTGCACGTCACTTTCATATTATATTCTATTCAACTCTGTAGCTACGTATATATGACGTATATTTATATAGAATGGATGATAGAGAAGTACTGAAAAACTACCGGATAATATTTGAAAATGAAAATAAAAAATATCAAATCCATTTGAACATCTATCTAGCAGCAAAATAATTTCATACTCTGCATTTATCATGTTTGATTATTATCCCTGGTCTTTCCATTCAGAACTCTTAAAGTTATTTCGCAAAGATAAACGATTTAATAAACTGAAGATGTATTTTATTTATTAATTTAAAGTACTTTATCCTTAGTTAATTGAGACTAGAAAGCCCATGTTTAGAAGTTACTTTCCCAATTTCCGAAGTTCAGAATTTCATTAATTGTTTACCGATGTAATACCTCCGAACCCACAGGAAATCTTCAGGAAACTCCCCAATCTTGGCTAATTCAGTAGTACCCAATAAAAAATGTGGTTGGATAATAACTCTATAACTGAAATATTTTTCTTAATAAAGGACATATTATGACTACTAAATAATAATAAAATGTAAATGTTTATTTCTCCCATTTTTAAGTCACTATTACTTAATTTAATTTATGTTATGCATAACATTCATTGCAAATAAGATATTTTCATTTAATTTGCGCAAATGATTTGGAGAATAACTTGAAAATATTTTCCCACAGTGAGATTCGAAAAATTTAAATGCAGGGCGATCGTTCTTCGTGAATAATGGCAATAGTAAGTATTGCATCGATAAAGGAAAAGTTAAAAATCAATAATAGATGCTGTTTCCAGAGTTTCATGTTTATTATATTAACTGTCTGATACGTCAGTTTTCTTGTCGTTGAATACAATAGAATTTTATTAATGAATGGAGGGAATCAAAAAAATGGATGATTGGAATGGAAGAAATGGAATGGTCGAATCGAATGCATGATTTGAATGGGAGAATATAATGAGTGAAGAGAATGGGCGAATGAAATGGAATAGAAGAATGGAATGAATGAAGTGATTAAAAGAATATATCAGTGGAATGAACGAATGGATTGAATGAATAGGACTGGTAAATGTAATGGAAGTATGGGGAAGAGTTATAGAATGCAGGAATATAATTGATAAATGGAATGGATGAATGGAATTTATAAATAGAATGGATAGATAGAACGGATGAATAAAGGAGATTAATAGAATGGATGCATGAACTGGAACAAAGAAATACATACACGGAGAAAAATATTGGAATGGGTGAATGGAATATCTGAACGTCATGCATGAATGGAATGGATGACAAAAATGTTTAAATGGAAAGAATGAACGTAATGGATAAATAGAATTGTTGAATGAAATTGATGAATGGAACGAAAAATGTTCAAAGGATATGACATTCCATTCATATTCTGAAAATATTTTTACTATTAATGATATTTTTCAAATAAAACACACGAAAAGTATAGAATTACAAAAGTCATAAATAATGGAACAGAAACTTCCACCTGGATGCGTCTCATAACAACGTTCAAGAAGAACCGACTAAACTCTTGCGAGCTCAAAAGTGCAGAAAGAAGATGTTCGCAACTAATACCGTCTTAATCGTATGATGAACGATCGTAAACGGAAAGCGCTGAGTAAGTAAAAAAGTCGACATATTTCAGGCTTCCCAATCCCGGGTAAAAACAGTGAACGACACACTTTCGTCGTACTTTTAAGCGCGATAGTGCTCGCAAGCTCGAAAAAAATGTTCACTGCAGTTTTTATTCTTCCAGGATTACAAGGTGCAATAGCTAATTGGCATTTTAAGGATGTTGTTCCCTGACGATAATGGGGTTAATAGCCCACCAGGCAGCACCGTGAGACGCTACTAAAGCCGTGATTCTTATTCATCCGTGCTCGTTATCATCCCCTAATCCTTTCCCGAATCCAAGAGCGCCTTGGTTGATATGATAATTTCGCGGCTGAATCGCAGATGAGACGGGAAGCGAAATTTTCATTTCGTTCGCAAGAAACGAAGCGACTATAACGAAAGACAAAGCCGGTTTATTATGCGTGGACGTTGGAAATTGAGCGCCGTCGGCTCCACTCAAGAAAGAGAGAGAGGGTCTGAAAGCCCCACGGAAAGCTCGCGATTTATGATGATTCCCTCCTGAACTTCGTGGCTTCGGACTTTACTTTAGTTTCCCTTTCTCGATCCCCGCGACCTGGTCGTTTTTTCGTCTTCGGATTTGAGTTTGAGAATATACGATCCTTCGCTTTTCGGACTTTTCTCTCTTAAACTCCGCTCCAAATTGGACCGATTTTCTAAAGATGCTGCAGCTGTCGAAACAGTTAATGGCTTCAATCGAGAACCATTGTTTTTTGCTGTTTAGAAGAAGAACTAAACTTTAACAGATGTCACCTTTATACTTGTTCATCTACGTCGTTTCATTTTATGAGCAAGTGGAGAAGCTGAAGGACAAACTGAGTCAAGAAGTATAATGTCTTCCATGATTCAATACTGCTTTTCCTTTCGCTTCGTCCTATTCCAAACATTTATTCCATTCAACCAGACCATTTATCAGATCCCTTCATAATCCTGATTCTACGGATTCTATCAATTCATTGGTTTCATTTTCAGAACTCACTCATGAATGACAATTCTTGAGATCACTATTATTTTCAATACACCTATCTATTATTTGTTCTGATCTAATGATTCATGTCTAATTAATCTTACATCCATGAACAATAATCGAGCATGTCTGCTTTCTCAGATTTTGTTAAAAATAGAAGTACCAATGAATAGAGTTAGATAAGTATCACATGAAAAATACACGGATTTCCATGTTAAGATGTCAGTAATCTTCCTTAGCTGTCGCCCACATGATTCTAAGTAGCGTCCGAGATAACTTATTAATTTCCCAGTCTAGCCAATGTGCTTGGGACAAATTAATTATTGCACTACAGAAGTCTTCTCCAAATTGTCGGAAATTCGCTTCAAGATGAACGTATCCTCCAACTAAAATGGTGACAGCGGTTGGTTATGCTATAAGTAATCATACTTAGAGATGATTGTCTGTATACGTAAATTATAGCTAATAGGTCTCTTGTTTTAAACAAAATGATAACGTTAGATACCAATATCTGTTCAAATTGGAGATTAACAACGGATGACAAACATTCGAATCCCATTTAGGATTATTTATTTAAATATCTGAAACCACCCCCTAAAATCGATGCGTCGCATATCTGTCATAAAGTCGTCCAGACAATACGAAACAAAGGCATTTACCTCGTCTCTCAAAGTAACATTTTCCCCGTTATCACGGCCAAAGGGTAAAAGATAAAAGAACCCAAATAAATGATAAGGAAGGCTATTTTTCCCGCCTTCCCTTTTCCAATTTGGAGGTGTTCTGGCGTACATACACGCGATATATCTTTCGGGGACGGGTGAGCAGCGCTCGGAGCATTTCATCGGAATTCCTCTTTTCGTTCTCTTTATCGATTCTCACTGAGCTTACATTTAGACTCTTTCTTGCTCTTTCGCACCATTTTTTTTATCACCTAACGTGAGTTCTGCCCTGGAGGGTTGTCCACGCTTCGCGTATTTTTCCGCCGCTTTTTTCGCTCTATTCCCATATGAACCATGGTACGCTTCAACCTCTAATTCGTAATTTCATGTACTATGAATGGAATAAACCATTGGTTACACCGTATATTTCCATTTTACAAAGTTTCAATGCCCTTATTACCATTTTTATTCATAAAATTTGTTTAATTATAAAATATTTGTAAAGTACGTAACTGAACTAAAGAAGTAGCTCCTTATATATGTATTTCGATGTTCTATTGCAATTGGGTCCTTTACAGTTACGTCCATATATAAAAAAAAAAATATTTCCATTCATACGTAAAAACAAATCGCTCGTAAAAAAGCGCGGATGTCGGATTTTCCAGCGTCATTCGACCGCATTTCTAAAATTTCCGCAATTTTGGCAAAACCAACGTTTTTATATAACGAGGGTAACGATTTGGAGTAAAGGGCTCTTGATCCGCTTATGCAAAACAGTAGAACATTTTATGACATTGCAGAGTTCATCGCCGAGCTTATCATGCAACGCAACGATTATACACGGTATAACGTTAAGCTCGTTAGGGTTTATCCAAAATTGGAGAATATAGAGGTACTGGTACTATCGATTTATGGTGACTGCACGAAGTGCCGAAAGTTTTGCGATTCGCAACTTCCCCAATACTTTATATATCGCTCGGGATTTCTGCTGCATTATGATCAAACAGGGAAAAATAGAGCAGATAATGTTGTCAACGATTATTTTTCTAAGGCTATTTACAGATTTAGTAATCGAATCTTGGATTTTACAATCGTTTTTATATAGACAATTAAAAGAATGGAATATGTTGGCTGGTAAAAAGTGATTGTTGTTAAAAAAGTGACGTTATCAATATCGACTACCGTACCTTCTAAGGAATAATAGCATTTACAGTTAATTATACATGCGTGTTCGGAATGTAGGTTTCGCAACTACTAAATCTGAAGTGATTTAAAAGCCCACTCTACAAATTTTTCAGCATTATAACAAACAAATCATATATGAAATAGACCTTTAGATTTAAATTTCAGTAAATTTTGAGAACTGCCACAAATGTATTGTGGGATAAATACATAAAACCCATGACAGACACCATAAATTAAAGGAAACCAATCCAATTGAATACAATAGGTCCCTACAAAAATTCGCTTCACAATGATCAAGTGCGATGAAAATCGTAATGTTCCGCTATATAACAAAATCGGCTTTCATGAAATTGGCACGTAAGATGTGAAGATCGAAAATATCGAAAAGTTATGAGGTAAAGGAATTTAATGTTTCGCTCCAGCAATAATGATAAAAGAACAACGGGTGGATGAATTTGTTTAACGATTAAAACAAAATAATTGAACAGATAAATCGAGCTGTTGCATGATATAGGTTTAAAAATTGATAAACTTAACTGTTGTGTAGGAATATAATAGAGAAATGGAATGAACCGATGGAATGGACGAATTGAATAGACCAATGGGATGGACGAATGGAATGGACGAATTGAATAGACCAATGGGATGGACGAATGGAATGGACGATTGGAATGGTATGGACGAATTGAATGGACCAATGGGATGGACGAATGGAATGGACGAATAGAATACACGAATGGAATGGACGAATGAAATGGACGAATGGAATAGACGAATGGAATGGACGAATGGAATGGACGAATGGAATGGACGAATGGAACGGACGAATGGAATGGATGAATGGAATGGACGAATGGAATTGACAAATGGAATGGATGAATGGAATGGATGAATTGAATGGACGAATGGAATGGATGAATGGAATGGACGAATGGAATGGACGAATAGAATAGACGAATGGAATGGACGAATGGAATGGACGAATGGAATGGACGAATGGAATGGACGAATGGAATGGACGAATGAAATGGACGAATGGAATGGACGAATGGAATGGACGAATGGAATGGACGAATGGAATGGACGAATGGAATGGACGAATGGAATGGACGAATGGAATGGACGAATGGAATGGACGAATGGAATGGACGAATGGAATGGATAAATGGAATGGACGAATGGAATGGATGAATGGAATGGATAAATGGAATGGACGAATGGAATGGACGAATGGAATGGACGAATGGAATGGACGAATGGAATGGACGAATGGAATGGATGAATGGAACGGATGAATGGAACGGATGAATGGAATGGATGAATGGAATGGATGAATGGAATGGATGAAATGGAGGAATGGAATGGATGAATGGAATGGATGAATGGAATGGATGAATGGAATGGATGAATGGAATGGATGAATGGAATGGATGAATGGAATGGATGAATGGAATGGATGAATGGAATGGATGAATGGAATGGATGAATGGAATGGATGAATGGAATGGATGAATGGAATGGATGAATGGAATGGATGAATGGAATGGATGAATGGAATGGATGAATGGAATGGATGAATGGAATGGATGAATGGAATGGATGAATGGAATGGATGAATGGAATGGATGAATGGAATGGATGAATGGAATGGATGAATGGAATGGATGAATGGAATGGATGAATGGGATGGATGAATGGAATGGATGAATGGAAAGGATGAATAGAATAGATGAATAGAATGGGTCAACAGGAATCGTGGATGGGAATGGATGAATGGAATGGAGAACTGGAGAAGGGAAGTAGAATAAAGGGATAGAATGGATGAATGGAGTGAAATGGATCGATGGAATGGTTAAAAATTGAACTAAAATTAAAATTATCGAAACATTGAAAAGATCGCGCTATCTGCTTCTTATAAGAATACAAAAATAATATTTAATATTAATATTTTAGACATATTGCGTGAAAGAAAAGAAAAGCAGGAAATATGCAAAAATTATAATATAATAACAGAAGATCTTATCGATTCTCGAAAGGTTCGAAAAAAACCAAACATATCAAGAACACAGTTTGATATACACAAATATTTAAGGCGTTATTTTTTTTAAAAAGACACCTTTTATTGGTAACTATGTTTTAAAAATAATAACAATAATTGTGAGACACTAAAGAATAGCCAACAACAAACAAACTCGACACTTCAAAATTTATTTTATGCTGCTTCCTTTCCATTTCCAGTAAACTATTCTGTTTGGATTTGTTCCACACAATGAACAGGGATATAAAAATGTCACTCTGGGGCAGTGAGAACGTATAGAGGAAGACTTCCGAATGCGAGGAACAATTCTATTGTTTTCCCAATAATTTGCCGAGTTGTAACAAATACTTTTGCCACCATTGAATATAGTTACTTTTATTTCTGAATAAAAAACACGTTAACTGACTTTCTGTTAGATAGAAAATATAAAGTCTCCGAATGTGGTCATAAATTCAAATATATGGGAAAAATTGCACAAAAAATCAAACCATCGCGTTGATATAAACATTATTTTTATTGTCTCTAATTTTCAAGTTTCATTTAATATACTTCACCACTTAGTGAATATTTAGTTTACTCGATTAGTGCACTGAAAATACTACGATGTAATTTTTCTCGAATGAAAGTGGTAGCAAGTTTCACTCCTAATGAAGAAGTCCCCTTGCGTCTTTGTGCTTCGAAATCTTGAAACTGCTACAGTGGAGTCGTTGAAAAAAAGTGTATTTCGGCGACTCTGTCGGAAGTTTTTCCCAGTTACCAGGAAGGTGGACGACGTGTATGACCGTGCGATAAAGCAAAGTGCAACGATGCAGCGCTGCCCGGCGGGTGGTCGCGCTTCTTTTTCTCCCGCCGAGAACGGCCCTCGCATATTTCCTCGACGCCCCATTTTTGTTTGTATTTCGTGGTGATCGCAGAACGGAAACGGATGTCCGCGTCGTGAAAAATGGCCGCCGTCGCGTTTCCGGCGCGCGGGTATATAACCTGTATCCTCTTTCCACTGCGCTTTTCTCTTCTCTCTGTATTTTTCTTTCCCTTTCTGGTCCTCCAGCTCCCTTCGTCGCAATGCATTGCCCTATCGATATCTCACTCTCTCTTATTAATTAGTTCCCTCTATCGTATTATCTCCAACGCATCGTTTTCTCCGCTCTCACTCTCCATTTCACTCGACTCTCTGTAATTTTTTACCCTTAGTCCCGATTAATCTCCCATGTCTTTTCTCTTCTTTTCTCTTTGCCGTCTATGGTATCCGGGTAACCCATTGCACGTTCTTCAATTCCCCCACTACCATTCCCTTTCTGCCAAAGCCGAATTGATGATACCGTGCGTGCATATCGCTTAAAACGTTTCATAATTCATGCCAACGAAAAAGCATTGGTTCGACACCGAATAATGTGTCACTGGAAATAATCCAAAATCATTCATGTTCATAAATAATTTCACATTAATTTCATCGAAGGTTATTTTGGTCTCGCACACAGCACCCGACAAAGATTCAGGACGTACGCAGAAAATGATATATGTGCAAGAAATATTTTTAGCGTTTATTACACGCTCGCCGACTTTCATAAATCTTCCGTATATGTGTGAATATTGTTCCGAACTGAGTCTGCAAGAGTTTCTGTTTTTAAATTTTGTTTAAGAACTGGCAGCATTGAGAAATGATATATTTATGCGGAACTGAAATTATAATGAAATACTATATAGTTTAGCCGACTACAGAGGATGTGGTTGAAATGTTCTTTCTAAAGTGCAAAATATACGATTAAAAAGAAATGTAAAAATAAGATTAGTAAGAAAAGACTCGCGAATAAGTAGTTAAATCGCGGTATAGTCAGACACCGGTACTATCATACCGTCCAACATGTTCTATTTACATATAATGGAGAACACTTACTCAATCATTAAGCCTCATATTTTATCATTGATTCAGGTTTTCCTAATTTGAGTAACATGAAATATTGAAATAATTATAATACAAACGCAGTCGAAAAGTTTGATTCAGAAAGAAAGTAATTAAACAGAACTTGTTGATACTTATTCTTGTGAAACAGTTGCATTACGAAAAGTTAAGCAGTGAATGAATTATGAAGCTTCTTTACTGAACAATAAATTCAACAAATTCATAACAACGCGGCGAAACATTTCCCACAAAAACGAGACAAAAGTTGGAAGACCTCTTAATGTATGCATTCTGGAAGCCAGCTCGGTGCATCGAACCCTCGCACCCCTCGTTTCTTGGCATTCACCGTGTCGTTTCGAAGAAAATTAGCGCCGCCTAGATCCTCAGCTGCAACAACGGGCGAGAGTCGGCGGAGCTAGTCGCACGATTAATCTCGACTTTCCCCGAGATCCTTTCCGGCGTCCGAAAACTGATTTAAGGGATATCTAAAATGCAGCCGTAATGAGCCTTGGTTAAATAGTGACTAGCACTTCTCTCTCCCCGTCGTTTCCTTTGTTCGTGTAATGGAATTTGCAAACGTCTAGCCTTATTTGCACTTTCTCCATTCCCTGCCGAATGGATTGAGGAATGGCCGAGAGGTACGTGTCAGAAGCTTAAATTTGCGTTTCGACGAGTGGTTTAAATGCTTCACGTTTTCCTTGAAATCTAAAAACCTATAGCCGAAAGTCATGTGCTACATATAGTAGGGTGTGCTGATATTGCAGTAATTGTTACACTTAAATAAAGTGATAATCGCGGAATGCGAAGGATTCAAATGAATACAGCGGGATGTCTGACCGAATCGCACCTTTTCTACTTGCAGAACGTTTCTACTTGCGGCGCACAGCGTGGTATTTTGGACAAAATTCTGTCAACAGTGCAATTCTTAACCGAATTGAATAAATACTCTTGAAACTGTCAACAATATGGAGGTATTGCAGAGCATCGTATTAGACGACTTAAAAAATGGCGGATATACTCTTAAAAAAGTGTCAAAAGTTAGGGGAATTTTTTTTTGTTTTAATTGCAACGTGGTATATAACAGTTTTTTAAGTCGCTGATTGCGAATCTAAAGTCAAATTTTGAACATTTAAAATCGTGGATCCAATATGGCGGACGCATTTGGAATAAATCATACCATTTTGCTTGAAACATGATATTCGGTTGTTTTTGAGGACTCTGACTATGAAACTGAAGATATGTTGTGAAAATTCACAATGACAAATTCAATATGGCAGACAACATTTTAAAAATCAGTTTCATAATCAGAGACCCCAAAAACAACCGAATATCACGTTTCAATCAAAATGGTTTGATTTATGCAAATTGTGGCCGCCATATTGGATCCACTATTTTGAATTTTCAAAATTTGGCTTCAGATTCGCAATTAGCCACCTAAAAAACCATCTATACCACGTTTCAGTAAAAAAACTTGTTGCCAGTTTCACGAGTATTTCTGTGAAAGAAATATTCAATACGGTTAAGAATTGCACGGACGAGAGAATGTTGTCCACAATACTACACTGTGGGGCGTCCAATTTCTACTTAGTACTTCTGTACCGTGAGACTAAAATATGATTCTCTGATTATCTTATATCATTATCATATATTATTATCTAGCTCTAAGCATTAACCACTTCTCAGGCATACTAGATGTTAAAATTAGCGATATGCTTACAAACATGTTGAGGAATATTATAAAAACACGGAATTTCAATAAACAGAAAATTTGAATAACTTTTTTTTGTATTTAATATAGTGTGAATTCTACATTAGAGCATAACAATAACAATACAAATAGTGCCATGCAATCTTGTACAATAGAAAATAAACACCCTCATCACCAGAAACGACTACGGTTTTTCCCTTCGTTTCAAAAGTCAAAAATGCAAAGCAAATGTTTTATTCATGTTTAGTGGCAGTAACGAGGGGTAAGGTTCCATCTTCGCAGTCATCCAATTTCAACGATGAAAAGACCACGTGCATTTTCGACAAATTGTAGTCCGGGAAAACGATATTGTCAATACTCCACTTGTAAAGTTTTAAAATCGCACGAAACGATGTACCGCTCACTAGAAAGCGTCCGACTAAGTCGTTTGAAACTTTCGAAATTTAAGGGCCACTTGGAGGAAATTCCCCCAGTCCTTTGTTCGATGCTTTTCCTCCTCATACTCTGATCGCTTCTCCGTTTCTCCTGTTTCAGGAAAGTTTCGAGGATGCGCTGAGCCGACCTTGCCGCGACGAACTTGGACCCGAGAATGGATCCGACCTCCCTGCTGCTGGTCCTTCTAATCGGTGAGTCATAGAGTAGATATCTTCCTAGTTCCGCCACTTGACGGAACGCAATGCCATGGAGCGTGCGCCAAGTGTACGGGCAATTAGCCCAGTACATTCGAGCGCATGGAGATGAACATCCGTTTTCGTCAGGAGACGGAAACTTTAAGGACGTGGCAAAGCCCGGCATTTGCATACATTCCATTAATCCTTGTGCTATATACATCAAGTTTATATATAATCATTTGTCAAAGGCTTTAAATTTAAATTTAAGTTTATACTGGGAATTCCATGGTACTTTTAAAATTCGAGTCTCATGGTACCTCAAAAAACCTTGTAACATTACATTTCTGAGGTTACATAGACTATAAAAAGTGATGCCACTCGTTTTTTGATAAATAAACTCACTATAATGAATTGTAGAGAAGTAAAAATTCGTCAATATGAACTGGTACCTTATATGGTAATGAAAATGGGAAATGTGAAAGTCACATGACAAAGAAGTTTATAACTTCCGTTAATTAAAAGATTAGAACATACTGAACTTAACCCGTTTCCGCCTGAAATGCCCTAAATTCCACTGCGCTTTAACAATCACTTTTCATATAAAAATAAGCGATGAATAATACTGAGCTTGTATCTCTTGTAGGTTTCAATCCTGCTCTTTCCAAATCTGAAGTCCGTTTTGACCTCCAACTAGCCATTTTTTAATTATGGCGGCAAAAAGGCAAAAAAATCGGAAAAAATTCGATTGTTCGACTGGTATTTCGAAATTGATATAAGGTTGGAGTTGATCGATCTCACCGATGACCTAGATCTGGTGGAATAATGAGTTTGACGTGATTTTTTCGAAATCTGAGGTTACAGTCAACTTAGAAATCCCCTGCGTACCAAGATTCTTCGAAATCAAGCAACTATTTACTCTTCGATCCGCCATTTTGGAACCACTATCTTGAATTCCCAGCATTTGAAAGAAGACACTTTTATAAGTAATAATGAGCATATAACGGTTGTTATAAATGGCTAAGAATCTCGAAAATGATATCAAAACAAAAAATTTGTCGAAAAACCCGCCATCTTGGAACCGCTATTTTATATTTTGCGTATCTAATCACGTCAACTTTTAGTGAAACTCATTATGCCACCAGATCTAAGTCATCGGAGAGATTGGTCAACTCCAACCCGAGTAGAGAAATGAGCGAATTCTGCAAGCAGGCTGAGAGAAGATCTGCTGAAGACTGTAAATGGAGTATGTCCGAATTTGCGCGATGATCTGCCGTCAGATCCTTCCTAAACAATCGAAAGCGTTAACTAACTGCAGAATCTTCTTTGCTTTGTTTTCTGAAGGAAAACTTTAGTTTCTTTTATAAAATAAATCGCAGTATGTGGGAAGAATCTTCATCGTTATGAACTCTACCTTAATACGACGGTATATGTCAAAACCTATAATAAGAATCTTCGTTATAACCAATTGAAACTTTTATTGAATGCAGTCTGCTTTACTGCGTCACCATGGACTTTTCAGTACAAAATCATGAAGATTCGATTTTTTTTTTACAAAAAATACCAGAACTTAAAAGATAAGAAAAAATCATTTAGTACGGTAAATTATCGGCAAATTGCTTTAAAATATTCTAGGAGATCATATACATATAGCGTAGAAAATAGCCGGAATTTTGAAAAATCGATTAATAATTTTTAATTTACGTTTTTCACAAATTATTTGCACAATTTTTGTACAATCATGGAGTGTTTAAAATGTAATTTTGCAATATCACATTTTGGAACATTATATTCAAAAGAATGTTTCTTAAAACGAATAAAAAAATTAATTATGTCGATTATTTTAAAAAAGAGAATCTGAAAATTTGTATCTTAAACTTAGGCATTCAAGTTATTTATTAATCATTAATTTAAATAAATTGTATACCGAATCTTCATTCCAGGCATTCTAGTAGTGTATAATATACTTTATAATATACTATACATGCAAATTGATTTTGAAAATTTTCAAAATTCTGAAATATTTCGAAAACGGTAAGTGATACCCGAAATCTGCTAATATATTCTTCCAGTCATCTGTATGAGAATCACGTACCATTTACCAGACATAAGAATCTGCATTCAGTCTGTATTCAGATACCACTATGCAGAGTATTTATAAAAAAAAGCTTCTGCTGAAGATCTTCTATATGGCTGCATTGAGCTGACGTGAAGAATCTTGTGCGAAGAATCATCCATCAAATTGCAATAATTTTAATCTCAGATTGTCATTACAGAATCTTCTTTCCTCTGGTCATGAAGATGACTCTACTAGGGAACCTTGTAAAAATTTCGAAAAAACAATCGAACAATCGAAATTTTCCCGATTTTTTTTTCTTTTTGCCGCCATATTTAAAAAATGTCTAGTCGCAGGTCAAAATAGACTTCAGTTTTGTAAAGAGTAGGGTTGAAATCTATAAGAGATACAAGCTCAGAATGATTCATCGCTAAATTTTGTATGAAAAGTGATTGTTAAAACACAGTGGAATTTAGGGCATTTCAGGCGGAAACGGGCTAAAAAAAATATAAGCCTTTTTAGCACCTTTCAAGTCATAAGATAACTAAAATGTGACCAAAATACAACATTTTGAATAGGACTGAAATGAAAGCTTGGAACTAGAACTATTTGATCTAAAAGTGAAAGATCACTACTGGTACTGGGGAAAGTTAATTTACCAACCATCTTTTTTTTCGTAAAAAAAAATACATTCCCTATCACTTTTGGTTCGAAAAGTTCAAGACTTTGTATCCCATCGATTTTAGATTTATTGTGACTCAAAAAGTGCTAAATAAACAAATCTTGACACTTTGACCTTCGAAATGTTTGTTACATTGAGATCTCAACATTCACATAATACAAGAACATTGAATTTAAAAAACTTCGGCATCTTTTTAGTTACCCAGTGTAATAAATTGTAAGTAGAAACAGACAAATTGATCAAACTTGACCAATTTTAGGGGCTATTTTTCAAAACTTCCCTTTGTGGCAAACTAAATTTTTTTTTTAATTAATATCTGTTTCTTATTTATTATGTTAGACATATCAATAAATACTAAACAAACATTAATGGGTCCAACAACAAAAAATTAATGAAACTAGGCGATATTACAAAAAGATTTGTAAAGAAACATATTTGATTTTAGAAAATCAATTTACTATAAAAGAACTGATAAAACACATACCTTTATAATTTCGAGAGGCCGTGAATATGTATAACGGAAGATAAATATGAACGTCATATTTTCGTAAAGATTCAAATCACATTATTCGTAAGGAAAATACTCGATAATTTGGAAAAGCGGTACGCTTGCACTGACCGAGAGCTTTATGAAACTCTTGATTCTATGTAAAAGCGTGAACAGGATTTTCCAGTGTTTTTATCTCATTTTCCTACTATGTTTTTTCCATCCCGCTCTGTGTACGAGCATAATTTCAGAGCTATTTTCGTCTTTCAAGATCGTCTTTGCATATCATTTACCCAGGGATCTCATTTTACTTATCTTAAAGGATCCAATAAATTGCTGCAATTCAATCAGACCTTACTGAAATTGTTTCGTGTGAAGATTTTATACTTGCATTAATTTAGTCGTATAGTAGTACCGTAGTAACACGAATTAAATAAATGCAATACCATTTTAACTGCTGATTCTGCGGCATTAATTACTTAAACTGTTAAATGTTTTAAATAATAAAACACATTAAAATCGGTTTATTTTAAAATATATTCGAATAGTGTAATAATTCCAACAAAATAACCATTTATCTTCCATAAACAAGATTAATAACGTTGATCGTACTTTCCAATATAATATGGTTATAAGGTTTCAAAGAAAGCTTATACTTATGTCGAGTAATTTTGAAGCCGATGTAGCGAAAGAGGATGTATTTATTAAATACTTATGGTCGATAAGCGTCTTTAATATCATCTCTAGGGAATTTAAATTTGATATTAAAGTGAAATTTCAAAAGTCGAACATTGAACTGTGATAAGCATATTAGAAATTCCGATTTTTGCGTGCAATGAATATTGGCTATCTTGAATATTTTCTCAACAAGTTATGTAGTTTGTTTTTCGTTACTTTATATAATTGTACATTGATTTATTAATAAATACTGCTTTTTTTAAAAGCGATTACGATTATTAAACACAGTCGACATCTTAATTAATTGTTTTAATCGTATATGCAATATTTTGAACAACATTTATTTTTAAGTAAGATTATACATTTTTTAAATTTACTAGGATGTAGTATAGTTATACAATCATAATTAAATAACAATTTTTTTCCTTTTTTTTTTTAATGTTTTAAGCAAATTTATATGTAAATAAACTATTAACAATAAAAATTGAATAACAGGTAATATACCTCGTGTTGTAGAATTTTTTTTTTCTTTCTTGTAAGGGACAAATTACAGATTTAAGATATTCATAATTTGCACTGTAATATATATTTGTTATTTCTTTTAGCGATTTTTTCTTGATGTGTTTATACAAACAAAACTTGTTAGGGAATTTAAATGATTTTTGCTAACCATTTTTCCAGTAATTTCGACGGTGCATATACCATATACACTATAATTCTGAAAAGTACATGACAAAATTTATTACAAAAGTTCAATGACACCATGAAACAAATAAATCGTTGAACCTTTGCATGCAAGACTAATGCGCGTTTATATGAAGGGAATGGACTATCTGCACAATAAAATGCCACGTTTTTCTTTCATCCGGTAAACTCTTCCACAGGCTCGTCTCGGGCGGTTCGGTTTCAGACGCAAAAAAGACTAATAAATAATTAAACTGCTGGCCGTAAAAACGGAAACCAGGTATTAACGAGGCGAACTGAACCAAAGACTGTGATATATGAGCGTGTTAACGGCCAGCATAGCTGTAAAAATGTTGTATGCCATACGGTATCTTTATGCATCCCAGGCAATTATAGAATCTGCTAACGATTCTCCCGGTTGCTATGATTTTTGGATAATTTTTGTTGTCAGGGAATCGAAGCGTAATTTCGCTCATTATAAAAACAACGCCATTCCTCATTTTTACGGCTGAGGAATATAAATTAAAAATTAAAGTAATATTCCATACTTTTTAATGGCTTTTACTTTGATACGAGTGAAACATGGAGCTTCGCCTCAATATATTTCAGCTGTTTTATTCTTAAATTGTAATATCATTTATGATTTCTCGATAATGTTTAAGTTTTACATGCGATACTTGAATAAGTTGTATTTAAAATAATCGTAATAATAATTGAAAACATCGATAGAAGATGAAAGATTGTCAAAGGAAAAAGTACTTTCTTCTTTCACAAAGAAAATGTTATCTTTGGATAGTATCAATTAATTATTCAAACGAAACGCGAAACAAGTGTTTTTTTATTAAAGCGTGGATTTTCTCTTAAAAATCAACCTCATGATCTTTTCCACACATCTCTTTGAACCTTCAGCTCTCCGGGGCTTTTTAAAATATCAAAGCATGCGAGAATTTTATAAATTTTACACTAATTAATTTCGAAATAACACTTCATGTAATATATAACACTTCACGAAATAACACTTCAATATTCATAATAATTTCAATGTTTAGTATTTATCAAATTCCATATCTGAAAAGAAATATTTTGTCTGCACAAAAATATCTCGAATAAGTGAAGTGGATGTGTTATATTACCCTGTACTGGTATTCATTTTAACGCTTATCAGGACATTCGCTTGCCTGGCTTTACTTTTCATTTTAGACGACGTTCATACATCCATATCACACTTTCTTTTAAAAGTATAATTTCACGAGCGAATCTGAATTTTGAGCATTAAGCATTATACGCTTTCTAAACTAATTTATATTTCCAATTTTTTATTTATTTAATTTTGTTTTAATGGGAGTAAACATGTTTATTTTCAATCTTGTTATACAAGTAAATAATTATTATTGATTTTCTAATACTGTTAGAATTATTTTTTCCCCGTCAGAAAAAAACTCCTTCAAGAATTTGGCAAATTCGATTATACTTCATTAAGCCCTTCAAGTAAAGTGAATTCCCTTTAATTATTTTTTCTTAATTACATAATATCAATACATATCCAGATATTTTATAATTGTTATTTAATAAACAATGGTAAACTTTTTTCTTTGGTTTTCGAAAACAGCATAGAACAATCGAGCTGCTCAGTCATTTTTCTAGATTCAGCCCTAGCCATTAATAAAGTTTATCACAAGGACTACTATACAAACTGAAATGATACTTTCCCTTCTAAATGCAATGACTGCTTTCACCCAACTCCAAAAATACACGAATAAGACCGAACACTACCTCAACTAATGGAGAATAAAAGAGAAGGAAAACAAATCAACTCACCTAACTTTTTGCTCTTCATAAAGAAAACTGGTCTCTCATAATGCTAAATGAGCAACTCCCATTATACCCAAATTAAGTGCCGAGAAATGATTCTGGACCAAAGACTAGTCAATAGAAAAGACATACGAACATCTTGGATTTAAACTTAGAACCATTTACTGGTTGCGATACAGAGCATCTAGTCATTCACTGGTAAACTAAAATCTGATTCGGTTTCTATCTACCATTATGCCTCTTCGCGAATTCCCATCCAATTCCAATTCTAATAATTATAAATCCATGAAAGTGTCGACAAGTTAGGAAAAGTATTCTTCATTAAATAGACGCTATAAGAAATAAGTACTCAGTCAACTGCAATTTCTCTATGCATCTAATATGAATCACCTCGAAGGGCCCTTACAAATTGTCTATTTCCTTGTCCCCAACATGCCTTGGTTTCCTAACACGAGAAGACAATAAAAAAACACGTCGTTCGACGTACGAAAGCGGACGTTGTCGTCGACGTCGACATCGTGGAAAAATGGAAGTTTGCCAAGGACAATAGGGAATTGGCAGCGATCGAGGTGCTAGTCGTATCTCCCGTAGGTGTATATACGGTCACCATCGTGTAGAACCTTCGCCTTCGTAAGTATACCTTCGTCTTCGACAGGCGAATCCTGCCTCTTCTTATTGTCACGCACGAGTAGTAACGGGGGGTGCACGTTGGGATTCGGCCCACCATCACTGTCCATCTGGAATAGTCCGTAGTCCGCAAGAATCGAAGAAGGGATAGTTCTGTATGTGAAGAGGAGGCAGGCCGAGGAAGATGAGAATAAAAAAATAGGTTTGGTTTGGCGGGTAGTGGGCGTCGAACTCGGGACATCGGATGACGAGTAATCGATCACGAGCACTCTGCCAACACTCCCAAGTGAAGAGCCCAGCAATTCTCATCTGTCTCGATCAGTGCGCCCCAAACGTCAGTTTCTTTCCAAACCCTCTTGGCTCCCACCGATGTTCAGGTGGGAGCTAAATAAAATCACTAGAGTGAACTAACCGAATTTCGTCACGGTCCCAGTTGTTACGACCTTTGTAGATGTCTGCTGTCCTCTGTAGGTTCCTCCTGGACCGGTTGAGAACCCTGGCGGGAAATATCTGCGGGCGCGTTCGTAATGCTTTCGTGAAAAATACAGAGAGAAACCCAACGCTCCTCCGCCCCTGGCCGTCCCTGTATCGATTTCTGGCCGATGGAGTATCACGATACTCTCGGTTCCTCTCGCTTCTGTTTCCTCCATACACCATTCGTCCTCGCATCGCGTACTCCACATTTCACTCACTCACTCTCTCCTTCCTGTCATTCATCTCCCATCTGCCTCATTCATATATTCTCTCTGTCGCCCCTAGGTTTGATCCTTTCTCCAACTCTTTCTGCCATTCATCTCTCATCCTTGTCATTCATATATCATCCCGTTCACCAGGCATCCATCCTCTGGTGAATTTTCATCTCTCTTCTCCATCGTCCCTCTGTCATCCTTCGAATTCCTATCTCGCTCTGTCCAAATCAGTGTGAACCGAAACCTCCACCTAGGCTCGTACGTAGATGTCCCGGATCGTCTGTCGCGTCACCGATACATCCTCCATGCTGATTTTGTTTTACCCTGCTACCCGTATCGCCTTTCCTTTTCCGATACCCATTTCAGAGAAAATGACTCCAGCGATTCCCGTTAATGATTACCAGCATTCCTAGGAGCTTTTGTTAATATTTACCGAAAAACATGCAAGGTTTACAAAAATCAATTTTCCCTCGAGATACGCGATAGGGATTTGCCGAATGTAGAATTCGATTTCTGGGATTCGATAAACCGCGCATTGTGAAACTGCTTCAAAGGTCGATTTTCAGATCTTGTTCGATGAATATTGGATGTTGGCTGAATAATAGAAAAGTCCCGAGATACTCGTTTTTGATTCGGTTATAGTACCGTTAAAGCAGTATATGAAGTTGTTATCGTGCTTTAATAAATTGCCTCTGAAATGATTTCGGTCCGTGAAATCTTCCAACATGCTGTGTTTTTTAATGATCATTTTTAGAGAAGTTTGCTCAAACATTAAAATCTACCTTAACACAATAAGCAACGATTTTATTGTAAAGATTGATAAAAGGAGCACAAAACATAACAAAATAAATTCCATAAAAGGAAATATTCGTAGAAATCCATTCTTGGCGTTGACCGAGTAAAATATTAATAACATACAACACAGCTCGGCCCATTTTCAGATAATGTACGAGCAAAAACCTTAATTCGAATTCGCGCCGGGAAACACACATTTCATTCCCAACATCGCAATGGACCGCTCATAAATATGCAATACTTTATTTCTCTGATGTTTTCATTCATACACACCTAAGTATTTCGTGAGGAAATTGTAAAGTAAATTTTTCTTGGGTGTTAAACACTTTTCTGCACAAACCAGAACCACTCTTGCGCAATCCTTACTTAAGCCCCGCAGTTCCACCGTGAAACGCTATTGATGCTGTGTAACAAATCTTAACTTCAAAGATCAAGGAGTAGTTAGTACGCACGTTCATATTTTGAAAATGTTTCACCATTCAGAATTACTTGACGTGCGGTTAACGAGGTTGGATGGAAGACGGAATGCTAACTTGGACAAGAATTTTCCAAAATGTATTTTTTAATTTCGTTAAAATTGAATTTTTATGAACTAGTAAGAACAGCTGTTGATTTTAGTGACTCTGGAATAAAAGAAATGAGTCTATTTTTCTTAATATCAGTATTGCGCCACTACTTTCGCAGTCTTGCTCGATGGCAAAATCAATCTCAATCGCTGAATCGACTCGTGTGACACTTTTGTTTCATTGCACCCGATAGATCTGGGATGCGGTCCTTGGCACCTAATGCATCACGTCACGTCCGGGCTTTTCCTATCTACTGCGTAAAGGAAGCTCGACTTGTCAGATGCGTTCTTCTACCCGAGTGCAAGTCAATGTACATGCGTGTGTCGCTGCAGTTTCAATTGCATTTCAGTTGTAGATATTATTCTGCGCTCGTCAAAGCATGCAACATCTACCATGGAAGATTGTGTCAAGAAATGCCAACACTCGATTCCGTACGTTGGTGATCTTCCAGTAGCGTTGAATGAATGCGAGATTTCCCTATCTGACGCGTGAATTGCATCCAAGATAATCTGGACCGCTACAGTCGCGATAAGCTGTTCATTGTTGACCGTTATTTGAACGTTTCGTGCTTGTTGATTTTGTCTTTGTGAACCCGTTCAGAATTTTACAAAATATAATCTTGTTTTATTCGGAAAAAAGTTTCCTTTTTTGAAGGAAAATCTTGTTAAGAAGGGTGGAATAATTGTATTTTAAAGTCCAAGTCGCCTAACTTCAAAATTAAAAATGGAGGCTTCTTATGAATTATGAATGGATTTCGATTGAAAAGGAACTAGAAATAATAACCTTATGCTTAAAGGTTTCCTTATATCATGCATCTATGTTTACAATTTTAAAATTCAAAATGTAGGCTTGAATTTTGTGCACATTATTGAACCCTCCTACGGTTTAATTAAATGGCAGAAATCGGTATCAAAATGGGTCATTTTATCCTGCAAACAGTTTTAAATTTAATTATGGATTAATGTTTTTGGGATCACCGATTACGAATCATAGGTCAGTTTTCAAAAATAAAAAATGTTGGAAGCAATATGGCGGTCAAAAATTCAAGAAGTTCTGTTAGGTTCCCAAAAATCAATACCCGGCAGTTCTTTTAAATGTAGGCAAACATTTTAAGTTAGGCTTATCGCAGCATTTTTAACATGCATCCACTAGATGGAGTTCCTCGGAAAAGTGACCTTTAAGTTCTCACTATAGAAATGGAATTTAATTAGTATATAAGTTATTTTTAAGTAATTAGTAGTTTTTAACTATTTCCATTCTTCATAATTGTTTAGAATTACACTAAACACGTTAAAAGTAATCATGAATTAATTTTTATTAAATAAAATTATTAAATCGTAACACATCGTGGAAGAAAAGTTGCTATAACATACTTGAGTTTTTCGTCACTAGATGTGGTTGCTCCCTTTATAAAATTGTATTTTCATTTAGTAATAAGTGATTCTGCGATGAAGCTCCTGCTAGATATAAGAAAGAGTATCGAAAAACTGTTGTGAAGTGAAGCATATCACAGCGCCATCTATTGTCTTCTTTAGTATATAGATGTGACCGGAAATTAGAAAAATCCTTAACTGCAAAAACAAGTAAAATATTTATGTTACCCAGTTCAGTAGTTGGTAAACTACTCGAAATTTCTAGGAATAATTAACAGCGGTCAGAAAGTTATATTTTTATCTTCGTTGGATCATTTAACTTTGATCCTTTATGCTTTTTTCGTGTAAATAAAATATAAAGTTTGTTTTTCTTCATCAACTTCATTATCGACATCATTTATCAATTAAAACACTGTATATTTTTTATAATTGCGGAGCAAACCATTTTATTATCACATATACTCCTTTTATTAATGAAACAGAATTTCAACCGAAATCACGATAAAAGAAGCGGATATACGGACTAACTGAATTTCTGAGAATTAAAAAAAATACAAGAAAAAAATGCTGTCACAACACGTGTTTGGATCATGAACTTTCAGTGTACGAACTCGGCTCGTTGGCAATTCTGGAAGCACGATTCTCTTCGTACCTTTTTTAAAATCTAACGTGTAATTTTCACCCTCGGTATTTCGTTCACGAAAGTTAACTTTTGTAATAGAAAAATGAAGAAAAATTACCATAATTAAAGAGACATATTGAAAACTCTAATATACAAACATAATTAAAACAACTTATAATGATTAGATAACAAACTAAAAAGAATTGATAACAAAAAAAAAGAAACACTGTATGTACTTTATTAGATAAGTTCATTACATTTTTACTCTCTGAAACTAACCCGAAATTTCTGCATAATGCATTAAGACTCCCACATTAAAAAATAGTTTCTTCTTTACAGATATATTTGATTTAGAAAAATTTGTTTTATTTTAAATAAATGATATTTTTGGGAGAAATAGAATATAACATTTAAGTTCTATTTAGTTTCTATCTAGGGCAATCCCAGATAGTAACTAGTCTAAGTCCTCAAAGGGAAATTCGCAGCTTCATTTAGGATTTAAAATAAAACCAATACATTCTAATGTAACATTGATACTATACTGAATATTACGTTTTCCATTAAAATGTAATGATTGTATAATGAAATAAAATTTTTTTAAATATGTAGGTACAAAAAATTACCATACAAATTACATTCATAGTGAAATGAGTACTGCATTTGTTGTGCTTTAGGTAGTAAAAAATGGTTAATTAATAACAAAACACTGGAATTATATTTCATCTATTTTGTTACAGAAATAAAACAGAAATAAAAATATCGTATTATTGTTTACTTATAGAGAATAAAATCGAATACAATTTCTTATCTTTTTATTTTGTTTAATATGGTTGATATCCAGTGTCGTATTTTTTATTTATTTCCCTGAAATAGCTCTCTATCCACAGTAAATTACCAAAATCTATAATTTAAATAATTAAATTAAGTATAGCTTTTAAAATTAAGCAGTTTCAGCCAGTTGTGAATGAGAAATATTCATTTTGAAAAAACACTATTAATCAATATGTAAAACATACCGCCGTTAAAAGTAAGAAAAAAAGAAATATTATTAGCCAAATAGTTAAAAACTAATGAAATTTTGTACGCTAGAACATCATTAAATCATCGAATATACTTGGTAGTAGAGTATCATGGAGTAGAATATTAATACCCATTATTAATTAAGAAGTGAAACTTGCCTTCTGTGATTATGAATTCTTAATTGTGACTAGCGTTTGACAAGGATTTAGTGCAGTTATGGGTAAAATGGAAATTTCGGTAAATTTAGTTTATATGCGGATTGTCAGTAGTTCAGACGTGTAAATCACGTCTGACCGCGAAGTAGAAATGATCAGCTTGCGGTCATAATTCACTGCCTGCAACGAAAACTGACTGCTTCATATTAATTGATATATCTCTTGCTGTATCCCATTTCTAATTGTATGAATTTAATTATGTTAAATATTATGTGAAATTTCCAAATTTTTTAAACTGTAACTTTTTAAGTAATATATTTATTAATTAGTAAGTAGTTTCTATTACATAGGATTTTGTATTAAAGTTAGTATACAACATATTATATATTTGTTTAATATTTTGATTTCAACAATGACTACGTTGTATTAAAAACTTTAAAATGAATCTTCGGTACTAGACAAAACTCGTATAGTTTCACTTAATTAAAATAAAAATATAATAAACTCTTAACACTGATAAATAGAAATCGTTTAAAAATACATACAATTAAGCAAAAATTGCAATGGATATATTCCAATTAAGCTAAATAAAACATGTTAACATTCAGTATAAAATATCTTTAATTTACGAAATTTTTGCATTTTATTCTTAACTAGTACTAATGGTACTAAACAATTTTCCTACAAAATGTGCTGAAAAACAGTAGCTGTTTCAATTGCAGGAATATTCCTTTAAATAGTATGTTACTTAAATCATTTTCTTAAAATTTCACAAAGATGTGGAATGAATAATATACCCGGTGAATAAATTTTTTTTAACAATAAGGCATAATTATTAATTTGCAAACATTCATTTTGAGCTTAAATGAAATTCATTTAATATTTAATTGTAAAAAAATTTGATCAAGGCGGATTCAAACTCTAAACTGCGACGTCCAAAACTAATAACTACTAAACCACAATATATTGTATGGTTTAATATTTGCTAAACTATTCACGTTGGTCTGTCGTAAGCTGTGCAACTTAATACACTCTAAGAGTTTTTTCAGACACTTTTATTAAAGCAACTAAACTAAACTAACAAGTTTCTTTGAGTTCCAAAAGTTGGAAAAAGCTGACAACAGGAAAAAAACTATTATATTGTGCACTTCATTAACATTTTGCTACTTTTACATAAAATTCTTCGAAATCTCGACAAATATTAGTAATTTAATGATAATTCTTCTAAAATTTACAATACGCATATATTATATTCAATAGTGATTAAGTAACAAAAAATCATACATTTTTTAAGAAATATTCACAGTGTTATTGTAATTTTTGTGCAGACTAAAAATATTAAAGCTCAAAAATTCCAGTCATTCATGTTTGATTAACGACCATTTCTGACCTCAAGTAACAATCTTTCGTCATGTGAAATGGAAACATTTTTGAAATTATGCATTGAGAGATTTTTTCGGTTACTTTTACTGGAAATCCAAGCAGCTTTAGTTGTAGTAGCCCCAGTAACGATTCTGATGGACATAAATTCACGAATAAAATTAGAAATCGTAGAATATTAATTCTTATAAATAAGTATCATTTTTATGTATCGTTAACGATACTTTTTATAATGTTTCTGTCCGACTTAATTATTTAAAAGTTTCTGTAAATTTGTTAAAACGAATAAAGTCAGTATGTCTTTTTAGTTTTTAAAGTTTTTGTTTCGGAAACAGTGAAAGGTATCATAAAAATGAACTCAATTGTGTATTTCCTATTTAAATAACAATATGTTGACAAATACGTAGATATAAATATCTACATATATCCATGCATTTTCAAAGGCTATAGCTGAATAAGTATAATCACTGTGTACCCTCCTAAATGGTCTTCTTACCTAGACTATTCGAAAGGTTAATCAAAACATATTTCAATTGCGAAAATCTCAACACTCGAAATCCTACATGGGGGCAGTAAAGCTAAAAAGCGTGCTTTTTTATATTATTTTCTTCTGACGAGTGTTTACGATAGAGAGTCTTCTAAAAAAATAACCATAATTTTTTGAGAAACAAATAACCTCAAAATTGGATAAAAAAAATTATTGAAGTTTTACATCAGCTTTTTTATACCCTGGTTTTGAAGGTACTAGATTTGAAGTACGTGTTTTTTACGTATTTTCCCCGATCTTCACGATGCCGCTACTAATTTTCGAAAAGAAATGATAGCACACCCGAATTTTAGCTAAAAACTGTTATTTCTTACGTTTTTTGTGGTTTTTATTGGATCGTATTACATTTGAATTACTCAAAATAAAAATGTTTTCCTATTTGTTGACTCTACATGGTGCTGAAATCAGATTTGCGATATTTTTGCTGTACACCTAGGAAATAGCGTAATAAAAAATAGTAATTCCCTTATTGTTCGGATTCGAAAAATGGTACAGTCGTCCATAACTTATCGACACGTTAATAACCGTGCTATGACATGTGTTAGTCATTTATATATCGTTTTTAAATTTACGGTGCAAATTTGTGTTTTTTTTTATGTTAATTTCAATTATTGCATTTTGTAAATAAAATTAATTATTCCTTTTATTTTTGATGAGGGAGTACATGGTCGCCAAGTTTAATTTGTTATCTCTTTCTCATAAAAATATATGATCCGGAATTCAATAGATTGTAATCATTAATGTTTAAAAATCATTAGGAAAAAAGGAACCACCCCATACAGCACACTGTCATGGGGACGTCCTGAGGAGCTCCTGAGGACGTCCAAATGTCCGCTTTTATCGTCCTATTAACGTCCTCAAGGCGTCCTGTGTCCTGAGGATGTCCTGTTGACGTTAACAGGATGATAAAAACGGACATTTGGACGTCCTGAGGAGCTCCTGAGGACGTCCCCAGGATACAGCGACCGGTAGCTCCACTAAAAATAATTCCAGTAGTTCTGACAAAAATCACCTAAAAGTCATTTAAAAATGTATCTTCATTCTTTTTCGTTCACTGGGTAATTAAACTCCAATAATTTGTTTAAATTAAGATAAGCGATCTTTCCAAATTTCATTCTTGAGACTATATTTTTAGTTGATTTCATTCCTTTGCGGTCGTAACTGCAACTAATAAAAATCCATTGAGAGAACCTGCTGAAACAATTGGTGTGGTTAAAAAGTAGTCAAATTTTCTGTATAATGGATCGGGATTTAGTTGATATTTTCTTGATCCAGTTATCACTAATGGAATTACCTTTCAGACACTAGTATAGAACCATTAGTATTGGCTTCCAATACTGATTCTCCTTCGAAAATGAGTATAGAGATGACTTATATTTTAGCAACATATGGATGATATCCAAACGTTTTGGGGATATTGTCAGGATGATCAATGGTAGAAGACACTCAACAGATTAATTAAAGAAATCCGTGAATATGGTAGATCTCGAATTATATCTGGACCGTGTTGTGATTCCGAGAAATGTTCCCCAGACTTGATATAGATTGATTAGATGACTAATATATGAATGAAAGATCGAAGATAGATGATTTCTAGACCGTTTTAGAATGACGAAAGATTATTGCTAGACTTTAGGATGACGATTGTAGGTATAAAAAATTACAAATTCAAAATCTGTCAGATCAAAAAACCGACATTTCAAAAAATGACTGTCAGCTTATCGATGTGATTTTTTTATGCATCGGCTTTATCACTGTTGGTTTTTTTGACCAGTTGGTTTTTCGTCTCGTACGCGGGATAACTAGTGGCCAATAGAAAGATCTCGCTTTTCCCACTCTCATGAAGTTGTTTTCCCACACCTCAAGACGGAACGAGGCTGTAGTAGTAAATCATACCGTAAATAGAAAAACTATTTACTAGGAAGTTTAAAACAGAAATCGGTGATTTTTACATGAAAATACCATCCTTTTTTGACAATCACCCATGGCCAAAATTATATTTTGAATTAAATGACACAACAGTTTATTATTATCCAATTTTTTATGTGACACTTGGAAAGTGCAGCAGAAAAGCACTCTTTGGAAGTGCTCGTGTCCTTATTTCTCTTTATACGTTGGTATAATTTACAATTCTTAATGCTCCGGCATGCAAAGCCAACGGCATATTCAGCCAGCACGCTCGCATTCGCGCGTTGCTACGCTATGCCGGGAGTCTCATCGTGGTAACGCAATAACGTTCGATTATTGGTAGTCACGGTTGCGGTATGGGTCGCTCGTATATCAAAGCTTGTGCATTTCCCGCTTTCCCGACGAACGGAAAAGCAGGATTGCGCGTCTCCGTCCATACTGCCGTCTCCTCTTGGAACAACCCCTCAACCCCCTGGTGCACACGACGCCAATTCCGTACCGGCGCGGATACTCGCGCCTGTATTCCCTAGTCCCGGATTCGAGTAAATCCGAGGAAATTATTTTCCGTAAGATGCAACCGCGGAGTTTGCTTTCCGGTGAAAATCTTCTCCGCGAACGGTTGTTGCGTTAAATCCAGTTTTTATTATGCGGAATAATATTTCAGGTGCGAGCCTCTGATGCGATATTCGTGTTTTGCCGATTTTATTTCGCGGCCACTGACGATGCTTGTGCGTTTTCTTCCTGTATTATCGATTTTATTAAGTCCTGATACTACGTCGCGCCGGAGGTGTTTTATTACTCGGTTGTCACGAGGGCAATTTGGAATTTCAGTTTTGAAAATATACACATGGTAAATAAATGTTAGTGATAAGTCACAGAGAAAAGAGAAATGGATATTGTACAAAATAAAAACGAAAATTTACTAATCGTTTCTTAATTTTCGGAACTTGCTGATTTTTAAATACATATTACAGTAAAGTCAGCATAATTTATATTTCGGCATGGTAATATTTACTTTACATCAGAAAGTCATGTGTTTGGAAATTTTACCCAGCTAGAAACGTAAAGAAATCCTAACAAATTAGAAATAGTATATAAAATTACTGTACAATTTAATCTTAATAGGAAGCAACTTTTACATTCGTCGAAATGTAGAACTTAAGTCATTTTCATGAATTAGTACAATAAACTAAATGAAATGTATATAACAAGAAGGAAAACGTTTTTCTTAAGGATATTTTACTCAACCGTTTGGTAATATTTGCCGATTCACATGGAAAACGGGCCGAACGTAAAGAAACTAAGAAAACAGCAATGTTTTTATTTTGTATACTACACTCCACAACACCCGAACGCCAGAACGATCTTGATTAGAAATTGATTTCAAATTTTCGTGGGGATTGTATCACAGGAACGATAACAGATGGCGGGTTTTGCGCAATCGACAGAAAACGGCCGCACGTTGTATAAATGTTCAAAATTTTACGATGCTATGTTGTTTTCTAGATATGTGTTACCCACACAGCACACTATTTTGGGGACGTCCTCAGGAGCTCCGCAGGACGTCCAAATGTCCGCTTTTATCGTCCTATTAACGTCCTCAAGTCGTCCTGTGTCCTGAGGATGTCCTGGGGACGTTAACAGGATGGTAAAAGCGGACATTTGGACGTCCTGAGGAGCTCCTGAGGACGTCCCCAGGACAGTGTGCTGTGTGGGTTATATATGTAGGTATGTCTGCGTGTGTGTATCATGCTTTGCCATTGAGTACAATGAATGTGTTCTCTCCATCTTCTGAGAAATCCCTTGGGCGTGAACAATTCATTTATATTTTTGGGTTAATTTTATCTTTGAATTTAGGTTTAAAATTGCCAAACGTTCGAGTAAATTATATAGTTATGCAAAGTCTTATTTGCTGAATATCTGGCAAAAATTACCAAACGTCCGAGTAAATCTTACGATTATGAAGGTATTATTTGTTAGGCTTTTGGAGAACATTTTCTATGGAAGGAGTAATATATACTTATCATTCGATAAATAAGCTACATTAGCATTGGCAGAAAGTGCCAAATACCCTTATGTTTCGTATTTTTACCCCGTCGTTTAGTAAAAAGTCCCGCATTCTAAGTAAATATTCCATTTTTCTTCTCTCCGTGCAAAAATCTGATAATAATGGCTTATGATGAACGAAAATTTGAATCTATTATCTAATGTTTTCACTGGAGGTTAAAATTAGTCGACAAAAGTCAAAAATACTTCACGGGGATGATAATTTATTACGAAAAGATAATTTCACGGGGATGCTTTTATTATGGGGTGATTAGTGATAAACAGAATATTACTCATTCGAATGTAGATAGATTAAAATCATCAAGTTTTTGGTAAATTATCGAGTTATGTACATTAAACCGAAATTATCTTACGAGAAATAGAAACTAGTGATAACCATAACAATTTTAATCTTCAAAGCTTAGAGAATTCGATTAGGGAAAGATGACTTGGATATTACTAATTATTATCTACAAATCTAGTATGTATAGATAAAATCATCAAGTTTTTGGAAAATTAGTATATTTACCCTAAGAGAAATAGATATTAGTGACATGCGCATCAATGTTAACGATTATTCTTTTAGATGTAGTGTAACTAACGTACAGTGACGATGAGCAATGGGATAGGATATTACTCGTTATTATCTGAAAATAGAATGGTACAGGTAGAACAGAAATATAAAGTCTTAAATAAAATTGAATAGTGCAATGTATAGAAAAATAGTTAGTGATAAGCATAGTAACGTATGTCATTACCATATTTAATGTTTCAAATAAATCAAATTGACTGCGATATTACTCAAGGTTAACGACATGTTAAATAGAATTTTCAGATTTTCGAAGTTTTCGAAGAGGGACCGATGTTAGTGATATGCATCATCATTATTACAATCTTAGATATTTCGCACAAAGACCGTTGACTTGGATATTATTGGTTACTATCTACATATATAATGTATAATTATGGATAGAATAGTATTATCAGGATTTAAGTACGAATGCCAGTGGTACAAACAGTGCAGAAAGTAGTGATAGCCATACTAATTGTAACGTTACTGTCTTGGATATTTGGAGTAGGGATAGCTAAATCTGACTTGTTATCTAAGGATAGAAAAGAAGCTTCAGGCGTTTGAAATAATTTATTATAAATTCACGAAAATAATCAGTTGTCAGTGATATTCGTTATAACATCTTAACTATACTTCGAATAGATAGTTGACTCATATTACTCGTTATTATGAATAAATGGGATATATACAGATCTAATGAAGTAATTAAGTGTTTAAAATATTATTAAATACTAGAAAAGAAACGGCTGTTAGTGATATGCGTAAGAATATTACTTGTTACTATCTTACAGGTTTTGAAAAGGGACAATAGTGATAAACAATTACTTTAACTGTTACTAACTTGGATTTTCCGATACTAATCATTAATATCTAATCATCGATCGAATATAGTTAAAATATAGAATATCCACGATTTTGCAGGAGCTTTTTAGTAAAGCAACGTATTGAGGAACAAACGTTAGTGATATGACTATATTAACCATTACTATCTTAGAAGTTTCGTAGAAAGGTCATTAAGTAGGATATTATTTGTTACTATCTACATATAAAATATACAGATAGAATAGAATTATAGGATTTTCAGTGCAGTACATATACATAAAATTAGTGCTAAGCGTCATAAGGTTAATTTTATCATCTATAAATAAAAAATAGACAATTAGTATAGAATCATTAAATTCTAAAAAAAATGTTCGAATATAAGAAAAGAAATGGTTGTTAGTGATATGCGTAAGAAAACCGACAATTGACTTGGATATTTCTTGTTATTATCTACTATGTGTCTATCGTCTACTTGGGTATCACTTATTATTGACGAGTGTGCTAGGTGTTTCAAGTAGCGACATATGACAATAACTTGCGTATAGAAAAGAAAGTAGATGTTACTGAAATGCGTAATAAATTAACTGTTACTATCTAAGACATTTCGAATAGGGATTTTTTCTACGAGTAGAAAAGAGGGATGGTGAAATTATTATAAGATACTTGCCCAAAAATATATATTAGAGATAATTATGATAATGTTAACCATTACTATCTTAGAAGTTTTGAATTGGATACAGATGGTTCGTATATTATTAGTAAGTATCTATGGTTATTAAAAGAATGATTGTTAAGTAATGAATTGCTCGTATATATTTGCTTCTACTCTAAATATACAATCAGTCTGACTATTGTACATAAAATAAAAATTCAACAAATTTAACCATAAAAATTCATAATTGACAACAATAATAAATCAGTTTGTGTAAAAATAGCAATAACTTTTCAAATCTATGGGAAATCGTAAAATTTTGTCGGATGACTAGTATGAGAAAAAAAATTACCACAGTCCCGACAGTTTCAATAGTATGAGGCTCTAATATACAGGTAAAATAAATACATTCAAAAATATAAATTAACTATTATAAATAAATAATAATTTGCTATTCAAATTAAGTTTATGATAAAAATGTTATTCAGAGAATGAGAACAAATAAGCAACAAAACTTTCCTGAAACGTCTTACTTAAAAGGTATTAAAACACCCCAATGCATGTCGACTAAAAAAATCCTCTTAAAGGAGACTTTAAGGACTATTTCTGAGTAGTATTTAAGAAGCGTTAAAAGTTTTGATTCATTTTCAAGAGATCTTGAAAAAGTCGCTTTTCTGTTCGAAATATCTGCGTATGCACGAAAGAAAAAGTTTAATTATAACAACTACACTGAAAAAAAATCCATAGTTAAATTGACTACATCACATCGTGGGGAAAATATAGTTAAAACTACTATGAAAAATAGTCAAATTTACCACTTTCATAGTTGATTTTACTATAATTTTGTTACACCAACTATCTCCTGATAGTTAAAAAAAATCAACTATGTAGAATGATTTAAATAAATATGACAAATATAATTAAAATAACTACAATCCAGTGTAGTCCTCATTTCACACTATGTCTCGTAGTAAATCTTTATATTTACTATTATTCATAGTTAAAGTTTGTATTTACTATAAATCAATAGTAGAGACTGCCGCACCCAGTGCGTTTTACTGCCGCCAGGTGGCGAGCATTTTTGCTTCGAGCCCGTGGCTCCCGTTATTAAAGTGGATTTTCATTTGATCATAAGAAGGACCGACGTGCGTCAACACATGATAATACATAATGCATTTCATATACGCACGTGTATCTATACACTAGTTACACGACATTGAAATTTGTATGTATTATGGCATTGCATAATACATTTTTTAACTGGCTAGATTGACTTTCATAAATTTAGCGCAGTATTGATTTTTGGTTCTTCTCTTTGTTTCCTAGTGTACCTTAAACAAAGAACGAAGGGACTTCGAAGGGAAAGGGATTTCTTGTACAATTTCTCTCAGTGAAGGTATAGTAATTTTCTGAAATGACTATTTCAAAACAGTTGAGCCTATTTGTCTATTATGATAAGTAGCATTTTTAATCATGAAAGAATAGTTAAACTTTACTATTTCAGAATATTTATTTTAACTATTACCATGCCTAGTCCTCATTTCACAATATAATTCATAGTAAAAAAATAGTCATTTCAACTACTCTTTTTTTCTGAGTGTACGTAAAAATAGTAAGCACAAAAGTAGTGAATACAACAGTAAAATTAGTAAATCTAACAAACCATATACTATCAAAATTTGTAAACCCTGATTCTTACTTCTTTTTGTAGCTAAGGTGACTACTTTTTCTAGTAACGAAACTTCTAACTAACCTGAAGTAGTAAAGTCAACCAGAACATGTCGTGAGAGTGTGTTTACTACTTTACCTAGTTGGAGCAACAAATATCATAGTGCTGACTATTTTTTTACCCACGTAAGTAGGATACTCGTTGTTCTTCTAAAGCTATAATTACCTTAACATTTCAATTATTTAGAAATACAAATTTCGGAAAAGCTTCCCCCTACTACAAATCAATCCATTTTTTTAGCCAAGAATTGTACAATTATTCACCATGTTAAAGGTATAGTCAAAATGGATAGTGTAAGAAAAAAATGGTTAAGTTTCTTCCAGGGTTAGTGATCACCAATTATCATTCAATTCTAACATCGTTGCTCCATTATCAAAAAACACTCTAAAGGTTACTCTTGTAATAAAAAAAAAAGCTACACGAACACGTATCGAAATTCTCCAATTCTAATACCTATATGGGTTGAAAAAGTGGAAAAGCAAAATCAAATATATCCCTCGTAATTCTGTTTTTTGTAGGTTCCGATCTGAATATGGATATGCAAAATGGTGCTTTTTCAGCATAACGTCTCGTTTCAAATTGTTGACCATTTTCCTCTGTCACTTTAATGTCTATTAATCCAAACATACAGGTATTTCACAAATTAACCAAATTAAATAAAGTTTTATTTTTATTTTAAAAATTATTAGATTTTCATGTTAGGGCCATATTTTTATAAAATGGTAAAATGGCCGTTTAAAATATGTCTGCCTCTTGGAATATCAAGTTACTCCGATTCTCCCAAATTTTTAAAATTAATATTTTGTATAAAGAGTACATATTAAAAAAGTACTAAAGGAACTAAAAACAAGAAATGTTATTCATACTTCAAAAAACAATACAAAAATCAACATATTGCATGGATCGTTGCAGACATATCGCAATTTATTCTTCTCTTGAATGCTGAAGTTTGGCATGGAACGAGAAAAATAAGGGACCTAACGATGTCGCACTAGGTTCTATCGACGCAAGAGAAAAATGAATCGAACACACAAAAAGTGTTACTATATATAAAATGCTTTTCCGATCCTTTCGTACAAGGGAATAAGAAAAGAGAATATAAGGAAAGTCTCTTACATCACAGTACCCAACAAATGCAAAATTTCCCATTCGATTCAGAGAGATACCATTAAGCAAATTGACTACTTTTTATATTTCTCACCATCTTATTTATATTATATCATTCTTGTTATTAGGAAATAACATTCTAATTAGAAGAAGACTTGTTTTTAATTATGGCGAGCTGAAATCATACTATCTAAGATTCGGAAAAATTACCGGAAGTTTGTTTAGAGGAAACGTTAATTTTTAATATCAATAAGAAAGTGAATTTCCATTAAAACACAAAATCAAAATAGTGTAAGAAAAGAAACAGTAGAAAATAATGGTATTATTTAATAAATCCAAACGATTTTACATTCATATACAGTTGAAGAATATTTTTCAGTGTGACATCATCAGCAACAAAGTAATGTGATGTTTATTTACCGAAACATCATTAAAAAATATACTACGTTCTCTCCAGGATGAAAAACTGAAGTGACGAGAGAATTTTCAAGTGTGTACTCTTCATCAAAGGGCGACAAATTTACGACAGACATACCGTCTGGAACGACATAGACCCCGGTGTGAATATTACGAGGTTATTTGACTTTCAATCAGAATAATTAAACCGGGGTTGTTCTAGACGAATGGTCGATGTAGGCAGTTGTATACCCTATCGGTTTCGAATTAATTTATGACCGTACGATGAAGTATCTCCGAAGTCGTTAGTGAGAATTATTTCAGCGCCATATCCTTTGTGAATTTTTGAAAAATGAGATAGTTATCTTTCTTAAAAACACATTTTTCATCTAAATTTTGTCCATTAATTTTAGACTAAAATTACCGATAAAAATTGTTGTTTTTGTTTATATTATACAATAATCAATTCAATCGAAAGTATGAATATAAATAATCTACCGAGTCGATAAAACCTGGAAAATTTATGCAGGTAATTGATTCTAGATGGACCGACGTAAAGTTCCAATTTCAGAGATAAATAGCATTGCAGGTCATGTCGGAAGTTTGCGTTTCGTTAAAAATAACGTAAATTAAAAAGTTTCTCTCGTGAATCAAATAGTTCAACCCTTTTACATAAATATAACAATTCTAAAAAATAATAAACAAATTGAGCTGAACTTTCTCTCCATCATTTTTTATCTACTTTATTGTCAATGACGCAAGTAATTACTCTAAATTTTTTCTAACGATCTTTTATTTCCGTTAACCATTTTTTCGATTCTTTACTGTTTAGTTAAGACGCGACTGAAGATCGACTTTTAATTGAATTCGCTTTTACCGATACCGCATTTTCATTAAAATAAACATGTTTCATGGCAAATCAATAATGAATTACTATTTTAAATATATTATAGGGCCCCTCTCTGAGGCCCTAAGGTGGAGAAAAAGAGAGCGGCGTAGGGTAAATATAACGCGACGGATCCAGGCAAATGTGCTGGGACGTAATTATAACGAGACGCAATTACACCGGGACTCTACTGTACTTAAAAGCGGACTCGATATCGACCTATAACTTTGAACGACTTTCAAGTTGTGTTTTCAAGACAGAGGACTATAAAAGCATTTTTAGGTTACATTTAAGACATTTTCGACGTGTATCTAGTTTCTTTAAAGACTGTCTAACTTATAAAATAATTTTTTAGTCGAAAAGTGGTAAATTTGACTTAATCAGGGCATTCTGACTTTAGCTTGGGTCTTCTTTTGCTATTTGGGTAATAACAATAATAAGAATCCATTTTTGTCAACTTTTGCTGAGCCGCAGGCCCCTGGAAGTGCGCAATAAATTCAAAGAGTTTACTTTTGAGGTTATGTATGTTATGGGATCATTAAAATAGTATATTGTGTATCAAGGGCGTGAAGAAAGGGATTGGGGACATGTGCGTCGTGCAAGATGAGGAGGGGAGGGGCATTAGTTTCCACAAATATAGTTAACATTAAACCGTATAAAAATCAACTACCTTAAAAACAGCCATGTTGTTTATCCAATACCTTGTTTGCACTGTAATAATTTATATATTGAACACACTGAACGAAGGCTTGAAACTACATTATATGAAAACAAAAGGAGCGTCTAAAGCAGTTAGGATATGATGATACCGCTGTATCACACAAAGAGCTTAAGATCATTGACTGATCACAAATCGTGAGATCAAATGGTCCTTTCTTAATACGACAGTACCTGAATTTTCAATCCATGACGAAATCTCAATCTTACCTATTCGAGATAAACAGATACAATATTAATATCAAGTCTAGAAACATAGAAAATACGTTTCAACGTGAGAAGAAATATTTGAAAAATGGATATTCGCAACTACTTGGAATCAATGAAAATTTTTGTAACGTCAAATGCAAGCAAAAAATTTCCGATATCCTCATAGACGTCGAAGTTTACGCCTTTTCTAAAGAAAGGAACGGACGTGAAAGGGAACGGCGTGAATCGATTGAATCACTTAAATCTTTCACTGGCGATGCTAAAGGAGAGAATGCAATGGAAATATGCGAGTTCTGCATAGAGCACCGTGCCGCTAACGGAAGAGGTTCTCGCATCGAAACTAACAACCCTCCAAGTAAAGTTTGAAACCTCGGCGTGTTATTAATCCACAAAATGTTGGATTACAATACGAGATACTTGAAGACATTGTTGCAAGTACGCGGTAATCCGGTATAAATCGGATATTCTGCTCTTGCGGAATGCCACGGCTTAGAAGAAGTAGTAATTGGATTATTGCTCGAATGAAAACTTTGCGTTTTGTGATTGTACTCCCATGAAAGAAGTTTTACAAGTTAATTGCAAATGAATCTGATCTTTTCTCTTCGTCCTCTCTGGTAACAGATCCATTGATGATTTTGGACATTCCTAGTTTCTTTTTTTACCAGTCAATGTCACGTCACAATTTACGCCAATTTACGAGTACGATTATAATAGATCGTGATATCAACTTTTGACGAATGACGAATCAACTGCTAAAATATAATTGAATTTCTACCAATGTGATGGAGTCAAAACCATATTGAAATTTACAAATTTAATTTCAAAGTAAATTATTATTCGAAATCTAGGATCAGCAGAATCACATCATCCTCTTCCATGACAGTCTAACAATAGACAAATCTGAAAACCGTAAGAATATACGCAACGAATAACATCCACAACGAAAAGGTAAAATCTGGAAAATCTGGAGAGAATTCGATATATCTTCATTTTTATCCCATCCGTTAAAAAAACTCGTAGGATTGAAACGATACAATCGTTCCATATATAAACTGCACTCGCTGATCTCTACGAGGATCTACACACATTTTTCGCTTTTTGCAGGTATCCATACACGTATGCGGGTTGGTACCGCTAAAACGATTCGGTTCCCAGCCCATTTTTCGATGAATATGAAATAGTACCGAATGTATATTTTTTTAATCAATGCAGTCCCATTCATGCAGCTACTTTCGACCTGGAAATATGTCGAAAATGTTGGAAATGGACGTTATTTCAACTGGGAAGTTTGTCCGAGAGATTTCACGCCTCTTGAAAAATCGACCTAATTCTTCGGTATCCCTCTTTACCGAAAGCCTCTGTCACGAGGGTATTTCCATCGAATTTGCCGATGACCTCGATGCCTCCACTCATTGCATCCCCCCTTACTCTGGGTCCTCCTCTGGCGTACGCCGATCTCCTTCTCGTATCCTCCCTCTGGTGCCTACCTCACCCCTTCCATCTTCATCCTCGTATATATCTACTTTTTATCAATCCACCTGTCTCCCTCTGCACCATCCAAACCTGGGTATTCTCATCTGCCTCTGGCACCCACACACGTGCTTGCATCCTCGTAGTCTCTCGTATATCCCTCCTTTCCCATGACTCAACCCTTCCATTCATATATCCGTCTCTGTCTGTTGCACTCTGTTGCATCAGCCAGTGGTTCGTTGCACCGTTCCCCGATATAATCGGCTTTGAGCCTGACGGACCTATGGCTGGCCGAGCGGACTTGATCCTGGAAGCTCCCGATATCTACCTGGCCTATAACCCACGGCCGAAGGGAATAGGACCGGATGGGAGCGACCCTCGCCTCCTCGTCTCATGCGAAAATCTCACATACAAAGCAGATCACCAAGGAATACGCCTCGTTTCTACGTGTGAAACTTACTGAACTTTGAAAAAATTGTTGAAACATAAAAGAATTTTTTATACGCTGAACCGCATCATGCAAACGATGACTTTGACAATGTTATGTATCATTCTTTTAGTAAATCTGCGGAAATACTAAAACAACAACTAAAAATTGTGATGTATAATGTCCTATGCATTTTGAGTCACTGAATGCGAGTTTAAACTAAATATTTGTTTCAACTTGTGCAAACTTTTTGTATTATTATTAGAACACTACGATTTCTTCGGAAGTGTAATGCCTATATCTACAGATGTATACTTGCTTATGGGAGGGCTGCCAACATTTTTCTACCTGGGTTCAATTTTTCAAGCCCTTCCTAGATATGATCCAAGTTTAAATTCCTCAAGATTTTATGAACAAAAATACATGTTGTTATTTGAAAAAGCTAATTTGACCTTAACATGACATTGAAAATCGCGGTCAAGATTAAAGCTGAAGTCAAGTCTGAATAGCCAGGAAACAAATCTAAAACTTTTTTGACCGAAAGGTATTCCTTTGGTCGTTTCCATACTTTTCCATCACCCCAGTAGTGTAGCATTTTTCAAATTCAAAACCCTCCAATAACGACGGTGGCACACTCGCGATGAAAATGTCTGCCTCTATATAGGTGTTAGCACAGAGAAGACAGTGGCAGTTAACATATAAAAAATGGAGACAAAAGTTGTGCTCTGTCGATATATTGTGCTCTGGTTTACTGCCTGCGTTACACTGTCGCAGTTTGTACACTTGTTTTTAGGCAAGTTTTGACGGGTTGTACTAATCCGCACAATGTTGCCTCAAACACCTTATGCTCCAACTTCTTTTGATATCATTACCTCACCACACTGAAGTTCTATTCTCCTTACCCATTTCTCCTATCACAAATCGGCCAAGTTGTGCGGTTTCAAAAGAAGGGAGAATCGGAACTGTGGTGGGAGGCACCAGGTGCTCGGCGCGCTGTAATGTGGTTTAGTTCGGCCTCAAAAAAGGGACCACAGAAAATCGGTTGGTGTCCTCTGGTTCCGACTGTTATTGCTGGTGTAGTACATTAAATAATCAAACCGGCTAGTTACAGACAAAGTTTCTAACAATATATAACTGTTATAATGTAAATTCCAGTTTGTCTAAAAAATTTGTCTGTACACTCTAAAATTATTAGACTCAATTGCGGAGTCTAAGAGAGAGTAATCGTTAAATTTCACTCCTATAGGCTTCAATTGTACTCTCTTAGAGTCACATTTGCTCCTTTGGGGTATTTCATGCTAGTTTTGAATCACTTTACCGGTGTAGTTATATACTGCATCGAAAACTGGTTACTACGTGGCCGGCCGACAAACGTGTTTTATTTCAACTAGCTATAACTTATTCAATTCTGAGAATTTTGAAATGAATAAAAAAACTTTCTCGCTGACAGTTTTCGGATGAGCCAAAAGGTATATTTTGCAGTTGCGTAGAAAAAAATCAATAACTTTATTGTTTATAGAGATATATAATTTGTTATTTGACTATTGGATGCGAAAAGCTCTAATGAACAATTTCTTTTTTTATTAGTTTCAAAACCTTCAAAATTGACTATGTTATAGCAAGTTGAAATAAAAAGGCCTGCGTTGTAACTAGTCCTGTCTAGACGGCATTCAGTCGCCTTTCTCTTTTTCCGTATTTATTGACGCCATTAAACTACATTTTGACTCCAAAGAACTCAAATGTAGTCGAACCCGTTTTACCCCATTTTCTATTCCTTTGGATTGAAATTTGAGTCCAATAATTTTAGAGTGTATACCACAATTCAATTTGTCATACCTAATAGTTAGATCTATAATAACAATCGAGATTGTTGGGCGAACAAATATTTATAGCTAGTACTTTTTCATCGTATATTTGACATGAATGAACAAAAATTGAGATATTTTGTTCCGCCTGTATCATTTTAATGTAATTAATAATTTTTTTATTCAAATGTCTGAAAATTGTTTACTTAATATTTTAAGTAGCAAATAAAATGCTCTGGAATATTCTGCAATCGATTACTTATAACCTCCCTAAATTTTAACTCTAATTTTATGTGTATAAGTTTATATGTAAAAAATCAGTTGCATGAGAAAAAGTTTAGGGAAAAACGCCCTTTGAAAATTTACCCTCTGAAATTCGGATAGTTAAGCCTCATTTAGGCAATAAATAAGACTGACAATCTTCTCATGGAGCGAAATATTTACTGAAAGAAATTAATTTATGACTAATTCGGATACAAATTCGAAAACGTGGTTCTTATTTGCATTAGCTGATGAGTTCAAACCAAATGAGTAAAAATTCTTTATTATCTAATAACTTAATCACATTATATTATCTGACAAATTTATAATTCATATAATTAAATACATAGAAAAAAGAAAGTCTTAAAATGATTACGTCTTAAATTCAGCATATTCTTAAATTAAGCAAGGAAACAAAAGTAAAATACCTCTATAAGTTGAAGTAATAACTCATTTTCAGACTGCATTAAGAGCTTAAAAAATCAGTTTAATTTATATATTATAAAATAGACTTCATAATAGCTGACATTTAGAAGATATCAAAAGAGAACCTTAATCCCAAATGATGACTTATTTTAAGTTTTTCTTAAAATAAGTTTTAGTATTGTTTTAAGAATTACATCGCGAAACACGTAGTGGCTGGAGACCGAAGCATAAATACAACGCGATCACAACCAACTGAACGATCATCAAATCAATTCAAAATTTTAATTATGCTTCGTACCCTTCGTATGCCCTGCGGAACGAGTGCATTTGGAACGCGATTCAAGATCGATAGGTTACGTTCACAAATTTTCACATGTACGTACATATACATATACATGTATATATGAACCGATTAATCGATCTTGAATCGCGTTCCCAATTGCCACGTTCCGCAAAGGGTACGAATCAGGGACCAACAAGGTACGAACCGGCTGATTTTAAGTTTTTCACTGCTGAAATTCAGTTACTTTTATATCTTTAATTAAGTTAAATCGACATATCTGAAATTAAGAAATCGGAGTCTTGTTTACATTACGTCTTACTTTCAGCCTTAATTCTGGCTGATTTTAAGTATTTCTTTTTTCTGTGTAGAAAATAAAAAAGGAGGTCTTTTCACCTACAAAAATAACTACTAAGAAAGTTTGTAACCAATACTAATACTAGATCCACCTACTATCACGAAAACATGTTAATTTTATCAGTCCAATTCTTTCGTTTAATTCTCGATGTCTCCGAACTTAAGTTGCTTGTCAGCAGGAATAATGAAGAACCTTCAACTTGATTAACCCAATGATTCATGACTAAATCTTTAAGCGTATATATGGTCGCATTACGATTAGAAGCGTTCAGTAATTGTTTTGGTACAGTAAAAAGCCTTCCTGTTTTAATATTTGATGTTTATCATACCTATACTTATTTCTTATAATTAACTATAATTAAAAAATAATAATTTATAATTTATGCACTTCACAAAACATTCGCATATGAAAGAATGTTCAATACGTCCGTTTGCACTTTTGTTTGAGGTGTTTTTGTAGCTCTTTCATGCCGGAAGTTTCACACAGCTATTAAATAGTTCTTTGGACCATCTGAATTGGATATGATAGATTGTCTATCTTTACTGTGGAAACTATATCTAGAAACATACTTTGTTAATATATTAATATTTAAATACGACTTATATTACACCTGCAAGACCTGGAGCAATAGGATTTGATTCCAATACAATCATAATAAGCCAGGTGTTAAAATGATTTACGGCAGGTTTAAATTACTGTAGCTTTATTCTTGCTACGTCCATAGAGATACCGTGACCGTTAATTCCGTAACGGGAGTTTCATATATGACAATGCCACATCGAAGTTGTATTCCATGCTTTTGGGGATTACGATCATGTTGGAATAATCATAACAGTTGATCCTACCACGTTGTGTATAATAAATAGCGAGAATGGCATTGTTGGCAAGTTTTATCTGTTCTACTGACAATACGACTCAAATTGAATTAGTTTCTATATTGTTTATTTAACATAATACTGATTAATTTTCGTATTCCAATTTCAACCAATACGTAGGTTGATATTTCAGCTATAGAAAACAAGAGTTTATAATGCTGAATGTAAACAATGAGTCAAATTCACAATTCTTTGACTGCTAATCTTTTAGTCGAAATTTGAAACAAAATAATCGTATGTAATACCACGAGAACTTTAAAATAGGTTAATAATTTAGATGCTCGAGTGGTATTCGGAGAATTATTTTCTCATCCAAATATGGTCAATAAAATTGTTTTAAACCTTACCAAAATAAAAGACACTGTTAAGAGCAGTTAATTTTACTGTATTTATGTACAATAGCCCCCATCCAAAGTTGTCCCATCTACAGTTATTAGGCCGTCCAAAGTTATGCATTTCTCCCTTCCAAAAGTATACAAGCCGATTCCCCTTTTCTCCCGCCATGGCGCTTGGCGTTTTGCGTATCGCGACGATGCAGTCACGATAGTGGCGACCTCGACAGACGCACACATGTAAATCACAATTTAAATTACGAAATTCGGCAAGGATCGTCAAACCTGGAAACACTTCGGTTATACACGTACCACACACACACTCGAAATGAACATAAACGAAAATGCGGCAGTGGAAGTAGGGAAGGGATATAATTTTGGACAGTCAGCCGCCATTTTGTACGAACGGATGGTGCCAGGATGGGGACTGCCGTATATTGGTACGATTATCGTATATTATAAAAAAATGATCACTTAAAAACTCTGCAGGTTATACCACGTGACATCCAATGGTGGAATTATATTGGTCGATATTTAAATTCCAGAACTAACATAACCCAATAAAAATTTCATGTTGCCTATAAGTAAGACAATTCTGGTAGGAATTTTGCTTCAAAATCCAAGTAAGACCGCCAAAATATTCAATTATTGTCTTTAGTTTTTGAGATGTTGAAGGTCAAATCCGATTTCAGACATTCTGAGATATATTCACAGCCCAAAAAAGCCGATTCTAATAGAATTCTTTCCACAGAATCCAAATATCTAAGCCAAAATAGTGATGTGGACCTAGTTTTTGACCAAACAGAATGTAACACAAAACAAGAAGAAATGCAAAATGGTGGATCCAATATGTCCGACTTCAAACTCGTTCTCGTTTTGGCTACTTTTCTCATGATAAATGTCTCAAAACACAATATTTTACCCCTTTAACCTTCAATATCTCAAAAACTAGATCTAATTGACTAATTTGGCGGTCGTATTTGTATTCTGAAGCAAGTATCCTACCGGAATCAACATTTACTAAGAGGGCAACCAAATTTCTTTTTTCTTTATTATACATATGCTGCATTCTCTGAAAAAACAGCCACCCAACAAATTTTGTTAAGAATCACATAAATTATTGTATATATAAATCTAATATATTTGGCAGAGTTTCCGATTTTTGTCGTAATAGGTTGCCATACTGTAAGGAGTCAAAGATTTATGTAAAAAAATGTTCAAAAATTTATATCTCCGAAACGTATCGATGGATTTTTATAAGGACTTACTCTTTGTTTCTAAATTACTGTTTTCAATTAATTCCACGGTATGATTTTTTTTTAAGTTTTCGAAAAATGTATAATTTGTTCCATTTCTTTAGTATATGAAATTGAAATTTTGGATATAGTACAGGGGATCTAGTCTCATGGGACACCCTGTATAAGATCCCGGAGTGGAGCAGCTCGTGGTACAGAGAGACACTCGGCGACGGTTGCCCGCGGGCCGACACCCGGAAGAATGGCACGGTGTGGGATGAAAGAGGATGGGGGCGAAGAGGATTTTTTTATTTAATTAGCGAGATGTACGAGCTCAAAGACCTCCACTTCGAGTCTCTCTTTCGCTTCATCTCGCGACGGTCCTTTGCTTTCCGCACACTGTCCCCCCATGGCCCCTCACCCCTTGCCCCGCGGACGTTATTCCTCGCCAGCAGGTCGCCCCAAAGCTCGCCCTATTCAAATTCCAGGCTCAAAGGTAAATTTTCAATATCGACGCTATCGAAACGCGAAAATCGAAAATCATAAAATACCCCCAATCCCTGCCTTTGAAGGCTGAATAAATTATCAGCTGATCTGTTCACATATGTGGCGATTCTTGGTTGCGGACGGTAACTGGTTTGTTCTACCTAATTTCATTGTTTTTTCTATATTGATGTTTTTCTTTCAATTTATTGCATTAATTTTATTTCATGGAAATCGTTTCAAGATTTGCAGCTATTTTGTTTTATAACAATTATATTGTTTACTTATTTGGAAACACCTAAAAATTCTGAATTTCAAAAATCCGAAACATTGATAAATCGACATTTAAAAAGCTGACACTCAAAAAGCCAATGAGTCATAAAGCTGTAATATTCATGAAAACAACAATGTCAGCTTTTTAAATGGCGATTTATCAATGTTTCGGATTTTTGAGGTGTTCCCATTTATTTATACCCGAGGAGGCATGAAATAAGCATTTTACGCCGACAGATGAGGACGCAAAATGACCTTTCTACGGCTACTGCATAAAAATAGTTATTTTTGCATCGAGGGCATAAAAGTCATATTACCGAGCCCGAAGGCGGTAAAGCAGACGCGAGGGTGTCAGTTGATCGCCTTTAGGGTATTCAAATTTACACCTGTGATACTAACATAATTTTTTGATGCAGTAGATGTGAAAAATGGCCATTTTTCAATGATTTTTAACAATGATGGCTCCGGAAACGGGGCGTAAAATAGCCATTTTACGTCTACTGAATCCAAAATGCATTACAGACATACAGCTGTCACATTTGCTCAATCTGCATATTTTTTAAGTAAAATTTGAAGATTATTTTTCTGTCTCAAGTTTTGGATACCCCATTTTCATTTTTTATTAAATCAGACATCAGTTTTATAATTATTGACGTGGAAAACTCTCGTATCAACAATTTTTCGCAAAAAAATTCCCACAAATTTTCTAATGGGAGTAAAAAACATTTTTTTGACCATATTTTTTATTTGATTCCTACGATAATGTGTTATCCAATATCATCAAAGCTGTATTATCACCCATTACTATCTTTGCTTACATCATTACATCGCTAATAAACAATTCACAGTATATTTGACTATTTTTCAACTACTCAACACAGTGCAATAGATCCTCCACATCCATTGAAGAAACTATCCTAAAATTGTTAAAATAACTACGAATATAATTATCAGTGGAATTAAGTGTAAAAGTCACTTTGACTAAATAAGACTTGATACCATATTTGAGTAACGTAAGTAACTAATCATCAACTTCAGTCAAATAGTAAAATTAACTACAGCAACAGAATTTTATTACCAAATTTATTTCTTTATTGTAATCGTATACTTTGGTGTTAGCAAAGACACTCAGACAGTCAGAGTAATCACGTCTTTTGTAAAACATGATTGAAATAATTTGTTGTCAGGAAATCTAGTTTGAATTCGTTTAAACCCCTTACAATACTCTGATATCTTCTAAACTGTGCAGTATATCCCCTTTAAGGAAACTAATGGATATTCAAAGCGGTCATGCTTATAAAGATTTTCCCACAACAAAGTGCGAAAAATCATAACACATGTATGAATTAGGGTCCAAAGAGCAAATACTCATTTTGTTTACCCAGTAAATTTAATGGATGACGTAAAGAAATTTAGTCAATTGTAAGATAATTTATAGCAATGAACTTTGTTGGACACCCAAAACTTATATAAATACAATTCTGCAAAAGAATCGTATGAGGGAATGAAGAAATAGTTGATTTTACTATTCAAATAGTATACTTGGCTACATAATTTGTCGAGATTACTATTTAGATAGTAAAATTAACTAAGAGAGACCACTGCGCCTTATCCTACTATCTAATAGGCAGTTCTAACTTTTTTATCATGGAGAAGGATCGTCAGGAAAGTAATACATATGTGCAAACGTCATTATTTGTTTATGAATATTATTAACAATTAGTATAATTATGTTATCCAAAACCTAGACATACATAATTATTTTTATTAGAAATAAAATAATCCACATCATGATGTTGAAACGTTTGTTTTCTATTTTGGGATCTATATTATGAAGAAAACTTTGTAGAAAATGTTTCATTGGGAAATTTTCAACAACACTAACTGGTGTTGTTTTATATTTTAATAAAAACTGTACTTATTTCGAATGAAAAGTAATGGATGATGTCCTTCCCATGTCATAACAAACTATTTCCTTGGAATTTGAAGCGGGCACTAAAAACGGTTTGTTCAGGAGGAAAGTTTGCTGAATGGTTCGATAAGAAATATCGGCGATAAGTTGACTCATATTACTTCGGAACATTAAATCTCAACGCTCCGACTGCGTTTTATATGAAGTACTCTCATTCCTTTCCCAGGGTTATACTGAGATTTTCAGAAATTTCCTTTCGAAATTTCTGAATTTAACATTGGAACCATAAGTAGCCTAACTATTTTTAATGTTCGGTTAATTCAAAAATATATTCCCAGGTTATCCTAAAATTCTGACATTATAAAATTGTATTGGAATTCAAATGTCTTTATGATGCAGGAGGTCATATTGGGGTCTTGTGTTTGAGTTTGATGTCCTGAGATGTGTGTTGTGAGGTGAGTCCTATAATGGGCCTTCCTAGAGCTCTAATATTTGGTATCGGAAGTTTTTGAAAGCTCTTACTATACAATTTTATGTAATCTATATTCCAATTAATTTGTACCTCACCATCTTAAGCTACATGTATGCGAATGGCTTGCTAATTTCAAAGGTTCAATTAATTAGGTAATCATAACTCATTTGAGAAACACAATCAATCCATGAAATTCTAATTAAATTTTCATATCGAACAATGAATTTCTGAACTATTGTTCCTTAGTCTTAGTCATCGTTACACAAAATATTCGACGAAGGACTGACTTGGCATTTGGCGCGAAGAACCCGTCATTCAATCTTGCTTGGTGGACTGGCGGCTCCTCTCTTTTGTGCAAAATAGGAAATCGATTCGAAGACCTCCGCCAGCGTTACAGATACGGCACCGATACGATGCTGTACGAAGGGAAGCGTACAAACGCGTCTATAGTATCGGAATTTCAAGGAAGAAAAGATCGATCAACTCCCCACGGATTCACATACATATATACATTTTCCCTCTGAAAGAATCCTATAAATAATTGGACACATTTACTGCTTCGTGTACTTTATAGCCTTACATAAAATGTAAAACTGATCGCTTGGACGCAGTATGTGTTTACTCTTCTGACATTTAATACTGCCTCTAAATAGTATGATTTAAGAATTGGTAATCCTAGGAAAAAGATGAGTTGGAGTAAAGTTGTGAAATACTTGCATTTTCCATGACTTTAGTCATTCAAAACCTATTTATATTATTGCAATGCCAGTTAGTAGACTTCAAAGTTCAAGATTGGAAAACTAGTGTCCTTTAAGGGTTGAACTCCACAAGAAAATCGTATGATAAATGCCCAATGGACACAATAAAAACCACCCTAAAAAAAATGTCGTGTCCCCCAAACGATTCCTGATTTTTTTGGCTTCTCTGTGTCAAATTTGAACTCAAACTCTTTTGTTTCACGTGTCGTCGATCAGGACAGACCTTAAACAAAGCGTTACACCAGCCTTGTTTATGGGTTGGTGCGCCACCTAGTTCTCTAGTCGAAGAGTGTATTATTTATATGGCAAAGCTGCAATTGACATAGCAGTGGCAGCTACCCTAAAGAAAAGTGCCTGTTCCTCCAAACAAATTCCCATTTTCTTGTCTCGACTACGTCAAATTTACGTTTAGAGTCATTGATCAGATCGGACTATAAACAAAACGCGGCGCAATCTTGTTTATGGGTTGATGCGCCACCTAGTGCTAAATTGTAGAATCGAATCATGTGGTAAATTTCCAATAGTGACAATAATTATACAATTCCCGATTCTGTTTTTCGACTATTTTGAGCTTATAGTGTGGAACTTTGTTTATGGATTAGTGCGCCATCTAGTGCTCGTCGACGAAATTCGTTTTCAATAAAATTTGCAACCGATCTTTTCAATTGAATAATACTTACTAGAAAACTTCAACGTTTTAAGTCATTCTTGACCCTTGAACTTTTCTTCTTGTTAGCAAGAATAACCCATGGGATTAAATTAGCGATACTTACTTCAATTTCATTCAAAATGCTACTCAAGCAACTGCATATATTGCTACTAAAATATATATTCCCAGCAGACATACAAAAGTAACGAGTTCAGCATTCGTGTCGATGGACACGTATGGGTATAAACGCGCACATACTTCATCATACATGTGCATTCCTTTGACAAGCTTTGCAATACGAAAGCTACAATACGAGGTAAAAACAATGCCGCGGCAAGCCTTCAAACGTTTCGTCGTCAGGAATGCTCTGGAAACTCCGTGTGTAAATTTGTGTGTGAAGTGTTGCCTACTAGGTTGTGTGTGAGCTGCACCAGTACAGACTTTTAAAAAAATATTTGCATGCTCGAAATAGCAGAGATATTTTTCACAATCCTTTTTCACGACTTCTTCTTCTCGTTCCGCCTCTTTCATTTTCCCGCTCTCGTTTTACGGGGATGGCACTTTATGATAATTTAAATTTCTAATATCTTTAAAGTTATTGTGCGGTGATGGGAGCACTTTATTATGCCGTACTTGGGTATTCACTTACCAAATTTATGTTTTGTTCATATATTCTTCGAGCTTGTAATATGGAATAATTTTGACAAAATCATATCGAATTCCAGGTGCTAAGTTTAATGGTGCATGAGCATTACTATTTTGCCTCCTATTTTTTATTTTCCCAAATTAAAATTGGGTTACACTAAGGCATGCCTGATTATTTCTACTTAAACTTGGTACTTGGCTGTAGACCCTAAACTTATTATTCAAATGGATTGATTGTACAATTCCAAAATATGTTGTTCAGTTAACCAGAGGATCTGAATATTCGGGACAAAATTATGAGTAAAGTATCACAGAATTATCAATTATATTCCTAGTAAAGTATAGGCAATACCATTATTGTACTGCAAAAGTACGTCAACAAAGTACAATATGAACCTTAATTCTCAATTTCCCAAAGATTTTAGTCTGTATATCCTGCATTAATTTTGCATCGTGTCATTTTCCAAGTGCATTTTTTCCATTCCGTCGATGAGTAGGACGGTAGTTCGCCATAAAATTTCAGTTTACGCTTTGGCGCTTGCTTATACGTGGGAAATAGAATAACGAAAGAGATGGCTCGTACGGATAGCCTCTTGCTGTAGAGTGTAGACTGAACGCATGAGATTAGACCCTGTAGAGGGTGCTAGTGTTGAGACGACTATAACACACGGCGTACGATGCTTTCACGACTTAGCTTTTATCACGAAAGGAAGGGAAATCGACGATTCAACGAGTTTCCCATACTCTAGTTTACACGTGCGTATGTCGGCTTTATGTGCATATTCCACTAGAGGCAGGTAAACTACAAGATTTCAAAGTGCGAGAAAGAGATATGGAACGAGATATTACTCTCGAATTTTTATGCGCAATAACTTTCGTAAGATCGATTCGAGATCGCATTATTTATGGTTTTCACAAAGTTTCCCGATATTTACGCCTACAATTTTAACTTTATTTTGCTTCAATTTTCAACATCAATAGCGAAAAAATAGTAAGGGAAATTTTATTATTATTTATATATTATTCTATAACCAACCCAAGGTTATATTGATACAAAAGTTCTGGAACGTTCTCCGTTCTATAAATTAATTATGTTGAGTATTAAAGAAAAATACAGAAAGATGGTGAGAAAAGAACGAACACAGAGTAACAAAGACAAACAGAGACACACAGAGGTAGAAACATAAACAGACGAGGACAATCAGAATACAGATCTATAGACATTACCGGACATAGATAGACAAAGCCAGGTAGAGGCAAATACAGACAGTGGAAGACAGGTATACCCAATGACAGATGCAGAAATGGACAGAACCAGAAAGAGAAAAATGTATACCAACAAAGACAGAAGCAGAAGCAGAGACCGAAACATACAAACGGGAACATGGGCAGGTATACGTATATACAATGCCAGACCAATATAGACAAATGTAGGCAGAGCTATATCATGACATGTAGATACTTCAGACATATTTTCTCTAGATACTCATTAATCAATTAATCGATGTCTTGCATAAGAAGGACGGAAGCAGATAGAGATAGAGAACATCCGAGATAAATAGAGGTGAATAGTTGAATGAAACAGAGGTCGACACGGGCCGAAATTGATAGAAATGAACGAAGACAAAGAGAGAGATACAAAAAGACGTAGACATAAATAGATTGAGAGACAGTACCAAATAAAAATAGTCGGAGACAGGCAGATTTTTCAGACCCATTTTTCTCAACTTATTCATTAATCAATCAGTCGCTGTCGTCTGTAACAAAGACAGAGACATAAACAGACAGAGATAGAAAGTAATGAAGAAAAACAGAAAGAAGACGAACGCAGACAGATGGCGACATATATAGACAGAAGCCTAGACACTGCTAAGCAGAGAGAGACACAGTGATAGCCGGAGTTAAATAGAGACAGATGGCAGACAGAGACAGATAGTGACATATACAGAGACAAACACAAACAGGCAGAGGCACATAAAAAAATATGAACAAACAGCAGCAGATTTAAAGACATATATGCAGATGGAGACGTAGTTAGACAGAGGCATATACGGAGATAGGCAGAGATAAAGACAGAGGCAAATAGACACAAATGCAGACGAAGACGTGTAGTGACAGAGACAGCTGCAGACAAAGACATATAGTGACAGAGACAGGTCGTAACAGAGACGGAGATAAAGAGAAACAAACAGAGGCAGATAAAAAATACAGAAAACGGAGAACAAACAAATGTAGTAACGGAGACAGGCATGCACAGACGGAGTTATAAGTAGAGGCATATTCAGAACTCGACAAAGATATATCAGAGACAAACAGAAACAGACAGAGGCAGACAAAAAATATAAACAAACAGTAGCAGATATAAAGATAGACATGCAGATGGAGACTTAGATAAACAGAGGCATATACGCAGATAGTCACAGATAAAAACAGAGACAAACAGACACAGATGCATACAAAGATAGGCCGAGTTAGGCAGAGATAGACAGAGACAGGCAGAGACTTCATATACGTTTTTCTAAAATTTATTCATTATCCAAGCAAGCGATGTCCTCTATGACAGAAATAAAACTGATAAAGGCAGGAAATGATAAGAGAAATACACAGACGGAAACAAACAGAGACAACCGCAGATAAATGGACATATGTAAAACATAGGCATAAACAGATCCAGACAGAGTTAGACAGAAATTGACTTAGAGTTCAGTCATATTTTTCTCAAGGAAATCAGATAATATGCTAATTTTAATATGAATAACAAAATCTGATAAATATCTCAATTGATTTATTTTTGTTAATATAGGGATAATATCTCAAAGAGCTCATGCAAGTTATATCTTTTTGTAGTTTTAATATATTTTCATAAGGAACCATCAATTGGAGTATATTTCCATGTAATTAATTTCCTAAGAGGTTAGGTTGCATCGAAACAGATTATTTCGAGCCTATTAGCAAAGTGCTTTGGATCAATTATTCATCGCTTTAATTCTTCAATATCATTTAATCAAAATTTAATATGATATGACGTAAGTAGACGGAGAGTGAAATGACGTTATTCCACTGTTTGTACGTCACTGTAAATATCAAGAGAACATTAAAGGATTTAATGGTATATTAATTCGCAAATAATAGTTATTCGCCAAGAATTTGATTCAAATTTCTGTTTACTCTGACTAAATGAAATTGCTAAAAAGTATTGATATATGGTTGTTACGTGGGTATGCTTTATGCTTTAATTAAAATACAAAAACTAGTTTGAAATCCTAAATAAGCAGCTAAATAAATCTCACAGACTTTGAATAATGGAATTGTCACAAGTATTAATTCAGTTATATTGAATACGATCGTTCGATTGATGAGAACTGTCCACTCGACATTTGATTTATGGTAAGTGTCTGTTGATTAAATAAACAGAATTCGTTTCTCCACTAATTGTACGATTCATTATCGAATTCGAATAACAGAACATGAACTTTGAATAAACTTATAACATTTTAGAAATTATAATAATTTAATTGTATCATTCGTCATTTCATTAACTATTTCCTATTATACCCATTCCATTTGTTGTATTTAATAGTAAATTGCATACATATTCCAGTTTTATACATGTACTTAATTTAATGATGACTACGTCGGTGTAGTTTTAATACTTTAAAGCTCCGTGCAATATTTAATTCCATTCATATTCGCGTCTTTTTCCAGAAGCCGCATCAGAGATAAAAATTTCATATTTCAAAATGGAAACCCAAAATTACAGTGCAGTGTACAGCAATCTCACGTGGTTTGCATATAAATTTGATCTTTGGGGATTTCTGCACCAGTGAATCACAGGCTCGGTCCAACAATATTACAATTGACATTTTCACTTTTAAAATTAATATTTTTCGTAATTCTGTTTTGAACATTTCACGTGCCATTCCTGACATTGATCCATTTATATTTAAATTTTTTGACAAACTCTTGTTAAATTTGATAGCGCATGACATTTTATTAAACATTACAGAAGCCCTTGTTCTTTTAAAATGAACATGATACGAAACTACGCTTTTAAACACATGCCACAACTTAAAATTGTAACGAAATATAGAAAGTAACTCTTGAACTGCTCGAACTCGTAGTTTTTAAATAGTTTAGTAGCATATTGTAGATTTTTTGTGAAGATTTGAACAAAAAATTTAACAAAAACATTTATAAACTCTACACTCCATTTCATCAGTCTTCAGATTCTTGAAAAATAAACCAGAGGGTACGCCGCGTTCTAAAAACCAGAAGCGAAATAACCTTTCGAAATATGAGTGCCAAGCGTCGATTTCATATTTTCCCGAATATCGACATAATTTTGACGTTTCAATACTCTGGTGTCAAAGTCAAAATACGCGTTGATATACATGAAAATAGCATATCGACGCTTGTCATTCTATATGCGAGAAGTTGATTAACTTACTTATTTTTTGGAGTTTAAATTTTTAGTTCCTTTCAGATATACGACTTATTCTTAACTTATTCGTATAATGTTTCCTTTATGTAAATTATATATTCGTTATTAGTGAATGCAAATCCACAGATAAAAAAAAGTACTAGTTATTTATTGTTTATTGAAAGATAAATATTCAAAGCCTGATAATTGGATGCCTAAAGATACTATAAGAAATAATAAAATAACATTTAATAAAGAAAATGCCAATATGAGGTTGGAAAGTATCCGTTTATTTTCTTAAGTAATTTGTCATAAACAATTTAGAAAAAAGTGATAATTTTCAAGATAAAAAGAGCCCAATTTTATTAGTTTACTACACAATTTATCCCGTAGAATCGATTGTCTAAAGCCACTTTTGACGAAATTGTTTATGACCATCATTTTCGAGAAACCAACACACGTGTTAATTGTTTGCATGTATCCTATCTCCATTAATTAATTTGGCGATACATATTCTGTGCTAAGTATAGGGCGTAATGGGTTAATAAAAAACAATCTCTCATGAAAAATGCAAAACAATGTAAATGAGAATTTACCAAGAAAATTAGAAATTGTATGGTATAGAATACTTTCTTATCGACTTACGATAAGGTAAGGATTTTTCACAATTCCGACTTTATGAGGATAATTCTAAATGCTACATACTACCACTTGCGGAATTCAGTAGAGTCCCGGTATATTTGTCCGCTCGGTTCCTCGCCTTCCGCTCCTTATATTTGTCAAAAGAAGGGGAGCGCTACTTCTCCCACTCTCCTCAATCATGCTATGCTCGTGACGTCCTTGCTGAGGCCGCAGCCCGCAAAGTGGGGGAAAAGAGAGCGGTGAAAGACTAATATAACGGGACGGAAGCGGACGAATATGCTGGGATGCAAATATAGCGAGATGCAAATACCGGGACTCTAATGTACTAAAGAACTTAATTCAGAATTGACTGGCAATTATAAAAGGATAATTCTAAACGAATATTAATTGGTGTTATTTAGAAGGCTATATCTAATATACACTAATTAGAATTAGAAATTAGAACACTAATAATTAGAATTACCTTTACAGACCCCGAATTTAAAAAAATGGTTTCAGACATTTTTAAAATTTAACATGGATGTGCTAACTATGTGCCCAGTACCAGTTACTCCGTTCCAGTACTGGAAATCTAGACACCAATAGTGGTTACCAGAGTAGTCAATTCAATAGCCAAAGCCGCTTGTATATCGTTTTTATTTTTAGTTTGCCTACAAACAAATATATTATCATCATGAGCACTAGACGAGGACGAGGGAAAGCACCAATTGTTATCTGGTCATGGGCAATATAACTTTTAGGAACCTTTCCTATGAGCACCTTAAAAAAGAATCAGCCTTTTGAAAATAAGTACATAGAGGAGTTATCTCGATTCTACGAATCTCGAAACTACATAAATAATCCATCTTTATGACTGGGATTTACTCACACCTTCAGCTCTCCCAATTATCTGTTGTCTGATGGAATGGAACTCTATGTCAAAGGGAGCTTTTTTAGCAGGTATGAGAGATACAGATCTAGAATGTTACATTTCATCTGCTCCATACAATATTTATTTGTTGACATTTCATCTCCTCCATTTCATCGCACTAGGTCCATTTTATTATCAGGGTCCTCTGGATGTCTCATTGTTCAAACTCGTCAACTTTTATTTTATATTAGTACTGGATATCTATACGCCCAGTATCGGTTACACTGTACTAGTATAGGAGATCCAGATACCAATACTAGTTACTATATTAGACAGTTTGTAGGCCATAGTCGTTTACATATGGGTGTCGAATATTCTTACCACTGCCTCCAACGGCTAAGCAATAATCCATCGCCATTGGCAATGTTACGAAGAGTTTTCTTGATGAGAATTTTCCCCACATGGTGAAAAATTGATTTTTGTTCGAACGGCACCATATTAAGCAATATAATGTCCCATATCACCATAAAACATCTGCAATATGTGGAAGAAAAAACTATACTATATCGGGAACAACTGTAACCTGGGTAAAATTGCGTAAAACGATTTTCTCCATTTCTTTCTTCATTCTTTCTGTGACTTTTTTCTATATCATTTACTACAGGTCGAATCGAATACCCGGACCTCGCAAACGTTTCTGCGCGACAGATTTGCAGAAGGTCGGGGATGGTTGAAGGGAGAAGAAAGGCATGGACCAGCAGGATGCAGAGGGAAAATCAGACGGCCGAATTCTAAGTTGCGAGAGAGTAGGTAGTCACGTCGACATGAAAGATCGTAATTGCGAATTCGTTGACCCGCGAGTCGAGTGAGCTTCCCACGACTCGCTAGTCTGAGGAGTCAGAGTGGTCGGGGGATGGGTCGAGGGAATGTCGTACGTGAAAGACGAAGTGCAACTGGGGAGTTTTGCGAGAGTGGGACACAGAAAGATAAACGTGACCGCGGGACTAAGCTGGGGCGATATTGAAAGTTGAAAGGAAAAGAAGATACCATGAGAGGGAAGGCGATAGAGTGGAGGGGAAAGAGAGAAACCATGATTTTAAAACTGGAGAACCAAGAGAGCACGAAAGGGAGGGGAAAAAGGAAACGCTAGGGGAGTGCGAGCAAACAGACGTCGTAAGCGTTTATTTTTCTGGCAATTATATTCTTCCGTGAAAAGTACCCCAAGCCCCTTTCACTCGGTATTTATTTCCGTCGTGAATGCGTCGGTCTCAACGGTTCACCCCGTGATGCTCAGCTTAATTTTCTTCGGGGGATTTCTGTGATTCCCACATTTGAATGAGCTCCCGCGTAATCTCGATTCTTCTTTGCGAGATCTTGATAGTTTTAAATCGTCCCACAAGGATCTCCTAATTCCTTATCATGACTTTCACTTTCCAGAAAACTACATGAGCAATCTATCTTTACAACGGGAATTTACTTACACCTTCAGTTGATTTAAAGCTCTCCCCATTACCTGTTGTCTCATGGAATAGAACTCTATGTCAAAGGGAGCTTTTGTATCGGGTATGGGAGATTCAGATCTAGGATGTTACATTTCATCTGCTCCATCCAATATTTATTTGTTAACATTTCATCTCCTCAATTTCATCGCACTTGGTCCATTTCATTATCAGGGTCCTCTGGATGTCCGATTGTTCAAACTCGGCTGGATACAATTGCGTTCCAATATATTTTTTGGACACTACATATCCGGAATAATTATGTACAGTCTTCCCTCCACAATTGCTTGTCTGCCGTTCTCGCCCCTACTTCTCCATGTATAAAACAATTTATAGAACATACTTGCGAATGTGCGAGTGTGCCTTTCTTCTTACGGTGCACCTGGAACACTGAGAGAACTTTGGTGTAGCAGCTACACTATCGGGAACATCAGCTGTACTAACCAAGGGAAACGTGACTCCCGTAGACTTCGGGCAGACGCTTTCCGAATTTAGTGCAACAGTTACCCTAAGCTTAGTGTAACCCGTGTCCGAACAGCAAGGTGCGAGAGAATCCCTTAATTTCATTACCGGTTTTGATACATAAAAATAATATAAAAACAACATGTATTTACATTCTTGTCTACTCTGCGTTCTTTATTTACATATCCTGTACAGGAAATGTTATTATAAACAAATAATGTAGATAAACAACTAGTTCTCGATGCGGCATTTATATTACGCATATCGGGCAGCAGATGTCAAATCTCTTAGGATAGCAGTTGCCCTAAATTTGGTGCAGCATATGTCGTAAACTATCGGACTGCTGTTGCGCGATAGACCGTACATGTGCATAACCGGTCTTCTCTCAATGAAGGGGGAACCTGGACAACAATTACGAAATATTTTGGGACTGTAACGACAGATGGAATTAGAAAAACAACCATTATGGAGGGAGGACTGCATATTGTCTGGACACAGTTGCATTACAGTATATTGTCTGAACGCTTCATATAACGGGGATTACCATTTTACCCATCATCAGAATGTTACCACTTTACGATTACCAGTGTTTTACGGTAATGGGAGAAGATGATCCATGTGTTATAATAGTTTATGATCCATCACCATCGTCCAAAACATTAGACCAAATAGTGTCATTAACTCTAGAGTTCAAAAATAGAGCTGAAGTTAATTCTGAATGCTTAGAAATCTAGATACGTCCATGATCATTACGTTTTACTTTCCATTCTTGTTGATCATGCATAATTCACCAGCATAAAAATGACTTTAATCATAATAAAGATGGGTACATCCAAAAACAAATCGCAAATGCTGATCAATGAAATGACCTATATCATTTCGTGTTATCTTCTTTAGACCAAAAAAGTGGGCATGACTTAATCCTTATAATTACGTCAAGTAGGAGACTCCCAGATGATACTAGCGACACTGATAGTTCTTTGGCCTAAATCGGATACAAGAAAAATCGCACAGTGTCAGGTCTGTGGTAAATGAAATAGAGGATGTCAAAATATAATGACTTCCAAATTTCTAAAAGCCTTTTCAAGTTTATTCTTGTAATCTGAATCCCGTTTTTGTAAACTAAATGACTATATAATGGGTGAGACCTAATATTATATCGAAAATACTTACGGGATATGATTTGCACAACCATTGCGTATTGATAATTCAGATTTTCAAAAATTGCTAATTCTGTATGTTGTTATCCTGAATTAGTCCGACTTGAAATAGTTTTCATTGGGAGATTGAGGGAGCGAAAGCTTGGCGGCAAACGTCTCTTGGGTAAGTATATTTCCGTAAAGTGTCCATAACAAAAGTTGGATTCTGGAATGCACCTTCGGGATCAAGATTCGGAGTTAATATCCATGAACAGAACAAGAACGATTAGTCTAGATTGAATTCGATCTTCGTACTTTTGATTGAAAACATTTTAAAAATATATTTGAAAAAACAAATCATCTAAAAATTTAAATAATAATGGAGGGTAGCAGAATCTTACTTCGTTGTTTAAAAAAGTCAACAGTATCCATTTGACTCATTTTTCACAGATAACCTCGTAATTAAGGTATAGTTTCAAAACCACAAACGCCTAAAACAGAGTTTAATATTTATAAAAGAAATTGCAATTTGAAAATGTACACGTTGACAGCAAAAGGACCTTAAGTACCCGTCGAGGGGGAAAGCTTTAAATTCGTTCGGTCACGGCACAAACAAAGCACAAGAGTGAAAAGAGTAGCAAATTTGTTTTTTAAAAATATTTATTTGCTAAGCGCATTGCGAATACGCATTTGCGGAGTAACTCTTGGTCCTTTTGTTTTCTTTGACGTTCGTTAGCGACTACGGACATAATTAGCTCTTCGGACCGACTGGCACGTCGTACGGTCTCTTCGCGAGAGATTGAAAGAACATTCCCGACATTCATTGCGACGTTATTAATTGCAGCCCCTTTAGAATGTTTATGAAGCACTTTCAAAAGGGATATTCGCGCTGATGCATACGGCATGACTGGTGATGCGCCTCCTATACTGGAAGCGTTCGACGATTTGATGCTTCACAGAAACGGGATCGTGACATTCAAACAATGGGAATGTGTACTGATACGTATCGGGCAAAATCGCGTACGAGAATGTCATCCATGTTTCGCCACTCTTTCTCGTATATTACACCAAGCTCGTTTTAGGATCGAACATTTCTCCGATAATCCAGTGACCCGATTATCTGTCAAGGGTGGATTACGAATGTTGAAAACCCAGCATAATGATGGGTTTTATTTAGTTGCATGTTCCGTTTATTTAGTTAAATTCCGATTGTCGGTGTAACAGTTAACTTCTTGATGTCCGCCATTTTGAGTCAGCCATTTTGAATTTTGCAATTCTGACATCAAATTCGTATTAAGCAACCCTAAAAACATACGGAAACCAAGTTTTATACCGTACGTTCGGAAGATTGATTTGTCCAACTGGTTCGTTGAAAAAATTTATTTCTATGTTTGAACCGCCATATTGGATCAGCTGTTTTAAATTTTGCAATTCTGACTTCGGATTCGTGATCAGTGACCCTCAAAACTATAGGGTGCATAGTTTCCCGAAAGAAAAAGTTTGATTCTAAAGATTAAAATCGCATATGTCCAAAACCGCACCACTGGCATACCGTATGCGCTAATGGATTAAGTCACACGTTGAGCATTTACAGACCTGTTTCATTCTACACCCTAAAACTAATAATAATTCGTTATATGTATGAAACATATCGCGCGTCAACCACTTGCGGCTAAATACGTGACTACCAGCGCCGTCTAGCAGGAAATGACGTCGCTCATGTTTTAGTTGTCTTTGCTTTCTACTAATTTTTAAATTCGACGATCTGAAAATACCCAAGTACATAAAACTTTCTTCATTTTTTTCTTCTTCACAAATAATGTATAGTATTACAGTTTATTATTCATTACTGTGGATTCATGATCTATAGGCATTGTAAATGCCTCTTTACCGTCTTAAGAAGAAACAAAGCCACAGCGTACACAAAAGACAGTGTAATGAAGCTTTGAATTATTGTATTCATTAAGATCCCCATGATTATATTTGAATGCTACTGAACGTCATAATTAAAAATTGCACAGAAATCGTTACTTGAATAAAGTCAGAAATAGTATTGATACTTAAATAATTTTAATTCACAAATATTATGGAAGGTGACTAAATTAAAAATCTGGCGTGGCCATAAAACACTGGATTTTCGTAATTTCACCTCGTCGAGATTTGAATAAGTAAACAAGTCTAATGCGCCGCCCATCGATAATATGCAAGGTTTAAATGAGGATTTGCGTAATTCATCCTCAATTAATATTGAATTCCACGGAGCGACCATTATTCGTTGATTTCCGAGTGCAAACGAACGTAATACGGTAGTGTTACAGAATTAAATTTTTATTTTTTTTTGGAAATGCAACCATTTTTGGAGATGTTTGGAAAATGTTAAAATAATAATAGTCATTTGTTTACAGGTAATTCTGCATAAGTTTAGAAAATTTAACCGCATACGAAAGCGTATTTGCAGACTGCAAAACTAATACCATGCATTGGAACAATCTAGGTCTTGAAATTCAATTCGCAAAACTAAATTAGATTTATTTTACTGTGTTAATTGATAGTTATAACGGCCATCGCTATCGAAATCAATATGTACGATTATAGACTGCGTGTTCCAGTATATATTTTTTATTTAGTCGCTCATTTAATTAAACCGAAATGACCTTAATAAATATGAAACAGGTAACATAATTATAAATTTTGTTCTGAAATTGTTATTTACTTTTGTTATTCCTTTTCAGCGATTTTCAAAAATGTACTTATTTTTCAAAGTATATGTGATAACAGTGATTGAAAGACATTTAAAAATTGTGTTGATATTCGAAAAGAAAGCTTTGCCAGATCAACAGAATACAATAACTTTCGTATCTGCGATTGAAGTATAAAAAGCCATGAAATAGGTTTGAGTTTCCGTGAAACGGATGTAGTAATGTTTTTATGGCCGCGTATATTGCAAACGTTTGAAATCAAAATGTGTAGATTGAATTTGTTGCACTATTTCCTCTCCATTTCATTTTCTTATGCTATACAATGTAACATCGGCGATGTAATATTTAATTTGCTATAATTTATAATAAACTTTTGTACATATTCGAGATCTACTTTTCAACGTAAATAAAATATATTTTTCAAGATATGTAAGAAATGAAATTCTAAAGATTAATTGATATTTAGGTAAAAAATACCAGATTCCAAACAACAACAAATTCCATATTGATGATTCTTTTTGAAAGTATATTAAGCGTATTTATTGTGGATGGTATTTCGTATACTAATAAATTGAGTATAAAGACGTTTAACATTAAAAAGAATGTTTGTGAATTCATGGCAAATATAGCAAAGAATGAAAAATTCCGTACATTCAAAGTATGCATGACATATGGAGCAGACGCCGATCTGTTAGAGAATGCATTGTAAAAATGTTCAATTTCAGCATCTACCACGGCATTTTACTTATTCAGACCACAATTTTATATGAACTTTATTGTATTACATATTTTTCGTATTATTTACCACAAAACTTGTTGCATTCGATTAAACATGTATATTTATTTTATCGACATCAACGGCTCTGGTGATCTCCTTGTTACAGATATTTTCAATAGTAGAAATAAAATACAAATTTGACTTTTAAAGTCAGATATTACGATATTTAGTTTGACTAGTTATTATATAGATAATAACCACGGTATATATATCTAGACTTGTAGAATTTAAATAATTCCATTATTGAAAGTTATACTCCCTGTTTTGCAGCAATTAAAACACTCAGGATCACTTACTTACGTTAGAGTTACTTCAAATCAGAAATAATCGAGAAAGAATGAGGGAAATAGAGATGCAGGAGAATGAGGACTCTATATTCGGTGTATCAAAAAATAAAAAGCTTCAAGCACTTTTATAACGACCATGTTGTAGGTCAAGTTACACTAAAAAAATTGTATGGTATAATTTTCTCATACCTTCCCAAAATTTAATTTTATGACCAAAAAATCTGTTTTAGGCAGGTTTACATAAATAGTCACTCATTAATGCTCTAATGTTTATCCGAATTATAACTTATTTTGATGAAATCAATACATATGGGACTGCCGTTGAAAGTATTGACAATTTTCCGTTTGGTTTACATTGTGTTCAACTTTGATGATGTTTTTTCGATATTTTTCATACTGAACAATTTTTTGTAAGTAATGTTTTGAAAGCGAATTTAATGTCGCAACCAAAGCGCGTTGGTTGGACAAAAATGGATGATAATTTACAGAATTATGTACGTTTTAAAATTGTAGGAATATTTTGCTAAATTTACATATATATGCCATTTTTACACGTTCGCTGTATGTGATCTCTGATCATACTAGAATTTAAAATGTCAAAATTTGGCATTGTATTTATAAACAAAATGGTGGGTATATTTTTTGTCGAATAATAGTAGAAACGAATTCGCTGTCCAATTTGACCCACGACGTCAGATATTTCACATATCCTAACCTCAAATTGCTAAAAAGGATATTTTCGACTATTTTTCGGATCAGATATCTTAAAATCCTAACGCGATGAGTTAAATTTAGGTAACGGATTACTTGTCAGCTACCAAAAATCTATGGGATCCACTACCTCTGATTCAAGTTATCTCCCAAAAAAGATGTGTGCTCCTGTGTAATTTGGTATATAATAATGTTTCTATACACGGACAAAACAGGTTTGGACATACCAACCCAAGAAGTATTGTAAATTAGAATATTTATAGGACTAACATTGCTATTGTATAACAACAATAGACTGATTAGTGTGACCATAGTATGGAAGGGACATAATTATCAATATAATATGGTCAAGGCAACCATATCTTAAATTGTAACAACCGTGGTGTTTTTTCCGTGTATGTTTTAATGTTATGTCATATTTATATTTAGCCATATAAGAAACATAAATGTACCTTGCTCCATGAGATTCCAGTGGTCTTTTGGTCAACACTATTATGCAGAATGTAGTAGAATTCACCTTCTGCGTCTTTTTTAACTTTTTAATCAGTTTTCTCGTCGTAGAAGCATAATTACCCAATGAACCACCATTCTTATCATCAAGATCATGTTCACCATAATAAAATGTATGAGATTACAATCGTCTCAACTTGATATTAATAATATGCTTTTTTTATAAGCCTTTAATACTAAAAAAACTGCCATTTAAAACTTTTTGGCGTTATCTCTAAAATTAACCCCTGTACACCCATTTTTGCATATTCGTCTTTAGCGGGTTATGACCTATCGTTTCATCTGGATGAAGTAATTTTTTACATGTTGATCATCCATCTTGAATCCGTTATTATGAATGTTTAACATCCGTACTCAGATTTGTAATCAGTGACCGCGGAAACCCATGTACACGCATTCTCAGCCAATGTAATTGAGTGTTTTCTTCGTTATCTTGAAAAATGTCTAATTTTATTTAGGGCCCATTACAATTTTTAATCAGGATACCTTGAACTACATTATACTTCAGGGGGGACTCAAAATGTGCACGGTCCTTAGTATGCACATTTTTAACGGTAAAAGCCATGCCATTATTTTCGGTAATGGAAATAAAGAGAATATAATTGCTGAATTGGAGATTCCAACTCACGACCTAAGAAACTTTCATTATACTAAAAGAGCATGCAAATAATTCACCATCGTGTCCCCGTATAAGACCTATTTAAAGACCCTAACTTTTCTAACACTTTGGTATGGACACACCATCGAACGTCCATTATTCAGTAGCATTGAACTCGATGCCAAGTGCGCTGCTTTAGAATTTAAGTGAACATCACTTTGATAGCATGAAATAATCACTCATCGACGCATTGCAAAACTGAACTTTCCATTGGTTGCTTGAAAAAGCAATTGGTCAATTTGAATAAATCAATACCGATTCGCAATTAAGCTGTACCAATATCAAAAACTATCAATAATTTCCATCATCGTCTGGCGTATCTCGTAAAACGTTTGGTATTCATCAGGAATAAACGATAGTAATTAAAAATGCATCCCCGAACGAAGATCGATCGATTCTACAAGGCGAACCGCGCGGAAAATCCGTGGAGTATTGAGACCGATTTCGGCGCGTTTCCGGCTGACTATACCGAAAATCGCGCTGAATTATTTAGTATCCCAGTAGAGGCGGATGATAATCTCGGGCCGTGCTACCATCGATGCGGTCTGCATCGACTCGCGTTGCCTGTTTAATGCGACCCTGGTTTCTCTGTGTTCGTGTATGTGCGGTTCTCTCTCGGTCTACCAACCGTGGCGGAGAGGGCGAAGGATTGCCGTCCATTGGAGAGACATCGATGACACTATACATATTGACAAGACACTCGAGACCGCCTGCCAGGTCTTCGCCCTCGTCCTCCCCATCGCCAAGCTCCTCTATTGCATCCTCCTCTCGAGTTTCGTCCCTCGTCCTCCCCCCAGCCTCCCCTTTCCTGTCCTGCTCCCCTCGGCGCCGCTCCCCAGCCGTCGACATCCGTCGCTCGATTTATCTCTCTATTTCTCTCGATATTCCTCTATTTCTCCGTCTATTTCGATTTCCTTTTCTCGTCTCATCTCTTCTTTCTCCTGCCTCTCTCCCACTTCATCGACTCCGATTCCGATCCCATTTCCCTCCTCCTTCTCTTCATTTTTTACCTACGATGCGCCCAGTAATCCTTTCTCTATTTTTAATTCGATCTCGCTTTACTGTTCCACTTTCAACGAGGTTTTAATTTCCTCGAATTTTTATTTTTCTTATAGTATAACATCACAGACATTTAAATTAATCTTTGATTTCATATTAGCTCGTGTAAAATTTATGTGAAGTGAAAAACTCGGGTTGCAACCGAGCAAACGGATTCTTTATTGGATTTCAGATTTGTGAAGAATGGTGTTGGAAGATTATAAAGTTGATATCAAAGCTTGTTGCGTTTGTGTTGTAGAGACACTTGATCTAGCTGCTTAGTTATCCCCGAAGAAATCATTTTATACAGGTTTGCCTAATGGCAACTTTTTACTGGAGGATCCTTTCATTATGTCATAAGTCCGTGCTACAGGCGGAAGAGTTCTCATCTATGCATATTGTAATTATTTCAGAAGACATCCACTACTCATATTACTTATACCAAAAGTAATCAGGATGTCAAAAAAGATATCACATGTTCCCGAATATTGGATGAAGTGTTATTGCTATTCCTCTCTTTTTATGTACATGCTCCATGATTTCCCACGTCTTCGAATGGATACCTCGTATTTCATACCTCATGGGAACTTCATTGTCTGATGGTATTTCAAATGATATTGAACCAAAACAAGTTATGATAAATTGATATTAGGCTCATACTAAATGTTCAGTAGAAATAGTTGCAGCCACGGAGCTGGTAAAGGCTAAGTAATGGAAACTTGTTTCACCAGCTTTGAGGCAAGTTTCTTATGGATGAACTAATCCGCAGCGTGTCGCTTCAAGTATCTTTTGCCTCCCCTCCCTCTACCCTCCTTGTGAATTTACTCCGCTCACTCATTCGCCTTTCTCTTTTCTGGTACAAATCAACCGTCACCAACAGTTCATATTGTGAGTTTTAAGAGGAAGGTGAAAACGGGAATCTTCATAATGGTGAGAGGTACAAGATGACAGACGCGCCCCTATGCGGTTTAGTTCATCCTCAAGAAAAGTTGGTTCGTCCCGCTTCTTGATTACAGCCTACCAAATGATTATGTATGATAATGATGATGATCTCTTAGAGTCACTAGGTATCTTCGCCCCCCCCTCCCCTACCTAGGCCCATTGGGTCTTTCCGTTTAAAATATTTTTATACGGGTCAAATCCGTGAGCATGGCTCTAAGGGTTAAGCCATCATCAGTTATATCAACCTACATATTATCAGATCTGATATAAAATTAATTTTTTATAGATTAACCCAGTACAAGTAGTAGAATTGCACACTCAATTTCTAGTAACACTCTACACGTACAGTGCGTAAACAGCTAGATAAGAGTCAGCAGATCAAGTCGGGTCTTTTATATTCCTTTTATGAAGGGTTTAACTTAGCCGACAAACTACTCCCATGGATTTTTAAGGTGCTTATATTAACCTATAAAGGACGAAGGATTCTTTTAGTGAAATATTCACAAGATGCGCAGAAAACTCATAAATTATCTTTTAGCACAATATATGAATTCACCATGATCCTAAAAACTCATTGTCAGCTAGCAATGGTTCTAAAGTAACTTCTAATAGTCTTTCTGTTAATGATCAAGTCATTTATGTTAAAATCACAAAAACATTTCTAATATTGACCTATAATGAATAATAAAATAATGATGTATATGATTGCCAATACAACTAGATTTATCACGTTCATCTCCACTCATTCCGCAATGTACTATTTACTTTTTAGCGATTTACATTTTGTATCCCAATACTGTATATTTTTAACAGTAATATACGTCCAGCATTTATATTTTACCCCAGAGTTATGACTTCGATATCCGTGAGATTCTTTTTTATATGTTTGTCGATAATATAGTTCATAAATATTGAGCAGGTAGTACTTCAAATCTCTTCTCAATTTATTGATTTTTTCTTTATAGCTTTCTCTCTCCTCGGCAATAATATTTGTACGGTTCTCTCTCCTATCATGTTTCCTCTCAGCCTTCTCTCTCTCTTTCATCTCATGTTCGCGCGTGCAATTCAACCTGCTACGTCATTCCACGTACACATCACCAAAAGGTCGAGTGTGCCAGTCCATTTTCGCAGATTTCGATGACGTTGAACTCGAGGGGGAGAGATCCCAGCTTCATGCTTGACATCTCGACAGATATCGTATCTAAAATCGCAATTACTTGTTTTCTTTTTATGAATGCGTAAGTGCAAGCTCGTACCCAGTTAGCAATTGTGCGTAATAGACAGGAAATCCGATCCTAATCAACGTCAAGAACCACAAAATTTTGTGTGTGTGTGTGTGTGTGTGTGTGTGTGTGTGTGTGTGTGTGTGTGTGTGTGTGTGTGTAGATCTAAGGAAACGTATAATTCATGACTTTTATTTTCTTCTTATTTGAGGCAATAAATTTTCATCTTATGGTAGAGTAAAAGTGAATAAATACCATAAACGAACTGTAAAAATGGCGTCCGATCTTCACGTGCTTATACGGAAGGTGCTGAATCATATTTCATTCATATGCAAATGTAAGCACTTTCCTATTTCATTTTCATACAAAGTCAGTTTAGAGTGTACTAAAATTCGAATGCGAAATTCGTATACAATAGTTCGAGCACCTATGGAATATCGGGTCGGTTCTATACGTGACGATGTTTTCAAGCAACTGATTTTTACGGCCCGAAAAAAGAATGTTATCAGCAAGTTGGATCGATCATATCTGGCAGAGGTCCTTATAGAGTAATAAAAACGATAAAGACAAAACAAACGCGACGCAGTAACGAGCCGAGCGTCCCGATCCCGATAACCATGGAGGACACAATGCGACGCATTTATTAAACAATGGCGCACCCGAAACAATGATTGCCGCCCACCTTGATAGGTCTCGGGAAACAATACGTCGCTAAACAATACCAATATCTTCCTCCACGGTTCAGATTCGAGATCAGCTTCTGTTCGGCAATTGTTCCGAGCGGCGCGACTAGCTGATCGAAACCCTCGTGTTACGCACGTGCCCTCTCACCCTTAGTCGCGATTCCTTTCTTCATTCGGATAGATTTTTATGTAGATTACAACTGACAAACATTCATTGAAGATGATTGTCGACAGTTGCGGTCCACTAATTGCCTGTTCATTTTTAATAACCTCCAATTCAATCTGGTTTTATTATGTTGAACGCAGCTCCCATTTTCGGATCCTCCAATTACTTTGAAATGTCACCGTAAAGTATGAGAATTTTTCATTTTATTACGTTTTGATTGCATTATGTAATTCACCGTAATATAGCATGAGATAAATTTCAGTTTTCTTTATTAGTATCTTACTTTTTAAGGAATCTGGAATGCTAATTCATTGTCGTAATAGGAGAATGCAGAAGAAGGAGCTCCTACTACTAGCGTTATCTATGGAGAAAATCATAACTATTTTAGAAACCCTCAATATAGGATCGCTTAAATTAGATAGCTGTAAATCATAAAACATAATCCTTATCCTAACGATCATTATTTTATTTATTCAATACCCCTAAATTAAAAAGATCATTGCCAAGACAATATAAGATTGATTATATTTGTCTCCCTACATTTACGACCCAGCATATTTGCCAGCTTCCGTCCTGTTATATTTGCCAGTCACCGATCTCTCACTTTGCGGGCTGGAGCCTCAGGAAGGGCCTGCTGTGACGTCACAAGCATAGCGCGATTGAGGAGAGTGGGAGAAGCGGCGCTCCCCTTCTTTTGACAAATATAAGGAGACGGGAGGAGAAGGAGGCGGGAGGCGAAGGAGACGGGAAGAGAAGGCGAGGAACCGAGCTGGAAAATATACTGGGACTCTACTGTATCGGGGACATATTGTATAGAATTATAACGACAAAAAACTACTACCACTACGTGGTTACTAATTTCATTAGTCAAACATTAAGCATCGTCCTGATGTAAACTCTTCCCAAAATACTTACTAAAATCAGTATTAACTATCATATTTTCTTCATAAGCCAGATAAATGCCTTACTCCCTCTTGCGGCAACAGATAGAATCTTGGTATGTCAAGAATCGTAGAGAATCTTATCACGTCTCAGCAATTAAAGCGAATTAAATTACGTTAATTAGACTTCTACATTCTTTTAAAACGGCCATAAAAAGCGAGTAAACACAATAAAATGTATAATTAGAGTTTCTTCAGATAAAGGCAGCAGTTTAAAGAATTTCCGTCCGGGATGGCGCTGATACGGAAAGTAGAAACGGAATGTAAATAGGTTGAAAACTCACAACGCAGTAAGGAAGGGATCCGAGTTTCCTCATAAACGGTCTACAGGCCAGTCAAATATTTACCGGAAGTTGGCCGTAGCACGGCACCGCTCGTCGAAGAATACCTTGGTAATAAGTTTTTTATTGCCATTTCACTCTATGTCTCTCTTTTGTTTTCCACGCAAAACGAAACGATGATGTGTTCACCCTACATTGCTCGTGCTCCTATTTGCACTTCCTTCCTTTCTGACGTTTCGACTTTGCTTCCTATTCTCGCCCTTTATTTCGTTCTTTTCTTTCCCCGTCGCCTTTGTGAGTTTTTTCCCCTTTTTCAATAATCTCAATCACTTGACTGCGAAAGCGAAGGCTGTGTTTTTATTTCTTAACTCGAAACAGTTCGGAGTGGCGACAAAAATTTAATTTAAAAAGTTTAAAGTCCGATATAAACAGTAATTTAATTTTTCTGCTTGCAAATTTGATTGTGTCTTGGTTTTATGACTTATTTATTGACGGGATACTAAATAAACATTTGAAGGTCTTAGAGAATACATCTGACACATTTTAGACCAAAGAAAATTAAATTCAGCAATAGTTGGATCGAAAGGTGGATCGGAATGTGGATGGCGCCTATACATTTTTCAAGCCACTTTGCATTTCATCCCTTTCGAGATTAGTTTTTTTATTCTAAAGCAGTCCCAAGTCTACTTCCAAGTATTTGGCGGTTCTCTTTCCATTAGTTTCTGCGTGAAACACGTATCTTGAAAAGAATGAATTGGTTGGGAACATCAACAAATTGGTTGCTCTAACCTAGTGGCTTAGGTCGCTGAGATGCAGCAATTAAATTGGTTGGGAGAACCAGTTTAATCAGTTTATTGATTCCCTTATCTCATTAGTTTTCCCAACCAAAAAATTCTAAGCAATTCAAGTGAATTTTTCTAACAATTATCCGTGCACACCCAGGTAGAACCCATTTGGGTGCCATGACGAAATGGAACCTTGTTGCTCCCATCCGACGATATATAACAAACTGCGCATAAAAATTTACGTATTTACTTATTATCACTAATCGTCACTAAGTTGGTTCCTTACATCTCAACTATTAGTTCTTACTTGCAAATTATTACGACATAATTTTAAGAACGAATACTTATTTTAAACCATTAAGTCGGAAAAATGCAAATTCTCTATTGATGTTTGAGACTAAGGTACATGAGCTTTCTGGGACTCTGATCATAAAAATATGGACAACCAAATTTCAGGAAATTACTCAAAACCACCAGAATAGTCATGATAAGTGATCAAATAAAGTTTGTTTTTTACATATATTGTCGTTTGTAAAACTTTTCAAGGCAAAGCAAACATATTTCCAATTGAAGTTTTGTAAAATACAATTTTGACTATACGTCAATCGAAGAGCACCCACAATAACAGTAGAATTTAAATGTTTGGAAATATTATTTTTATTTTTTACTACAGGAAATAAGTATCAAAGCACAATTGAGAATTCCTGATTCAGTAAGAATTAATTTTTCATAGTAGATGAGTTTGAACCAATAATCAATTTAAATATTTATAAATTGTAGATTATTTTTTATAAATAATAAATGATAGTTTCTTTTTCACGTTACGGCAATAATAAAAAATACTATTTGTTTACTATTTACGAGCAGAGCACTTAATAACTTCGAGGGAGTTCTTACCTCAAAAATGGCTATTCGCCCAAAATACATCATAGCAGCGAACAAGTCATTATAAAAAATAATACTTTTAATAAAAATCTCTTCTAATGCATGGAATATGAAAAGGCTATTTCACGCCCGTTAAGCATGGTGATATATAGACATTACACGTCTACCGAATCGAAATATTTCATTCAAACTAATCTATGGATCAGTTCTACCGAGAAATATTATAAACGTTTTAATATATACCTCTCAACCATTTTTATTGTATTGTCCTAAAAGGCATAAGTTCCAATGCAATGGAATCGTAAAATTTTGTTATTTTATACACAAATGATAATATTAAATATAATTTTTTTAGTATACCGACGATACTTATGTTATAACTAAACTAATAAATATAATTCCTTTTTTAGAGAACATAAAATAAAACCCCCGGTTTGAAAAATTTGTAAATTTAATGATTTAAGGAACACTGGGTGTATAAAATTCATTGGCACCGTAAATGAATGCACTTTTATTATTCATAATATTTAAAAAGTTTGTTACTAAATTGCAAATGTAATGAAATGTAATTTATAAATTTCATTAAATTTAATATCAAATATTCATGAAATTTAAAATACTACACATTAATAACAACAGTTAATTAAATTTTAATAACATTTTTCTTAAAATTGTTAAGACTTATTTCTATAATGTTTAATTAACTATTATTTTATCAATACAAAGTTTGGTATTCATCATACATTATACATTTTGTAATTATTGCACAAATATCATTGCGAATTTTAATTTCGTCTTCTCATAGATTTAAATCGCGCAAATATTTGCAGCCTACATAGAATTCTTTATTTTCTTGTTGCAGAGGAAATGTTACCTGTCAAATTATTATTGGAAGCCACTCTCACGAAATATCGTGTGCACACAGATTTCGGAAAAAAACCTTATTGTTTCATTTTATTAATATTGTTTAAAAATAAACTTACACGCATTAGGGTAACTTGCAATAATACGTTTTATTATGGTTTGTAGATGTAGAAGTGGAATTTACGCCTCAATTCAAAGATGGTATTTACGTTATAAAGAAGATTGTTAAAATATTCAGATATTTCGTTTGGAAATTCGAGGTTTTTACACTTTACTGTTGTTTGTTCCGTATAAATACTTAGGTAATATTTGTTTATATAAATGGCATTAATAACGTTTCTTAGTTGAAATAGATATATAATGAATTTATTATTACGAAATATGTATTTATTACTACGCTTATTTACAACTCTATGTCGTTTTAACGATTACTCGGTGCTTATAATTATTATCGAGAAAAACGTTGAGTACTATTGACACATACAGTGCCCCCCCCCCCTAATATTTGCCTCATCCATCTTGTATGTCCGTTTCTATCCCTCCCAATATTTGCCTAGAGAGGGGAAGAAATTTTTTTCTTTACTCCGCCGACATACAGTTATAGAACCCGCTCCGTGAGAAGTGGTGGGAAAGAGCAATCGAGGGGTGATGCAAATATTGGGACAGACCTAGTGGCAAATATTAGGGGGTAGTAAATATTGGGAACGCAAAATGGGAGGGGGAGGGATTACTGTAGTTAATTTAAACTGTTTATAATACAAATAAATAACTAAATAGTAACGGGTAATTTGGCATCGTCGAATATATGTAGGTATCTGTTGTCATAATTGTATTCCAATAAATTCATTACTATCATCATCATCATCATCATCATCATCATCATCATCATCATCATGGTCATCATAGGCATCGACATCGTCTTCATCGTCATAAGCATCAACATTTTTAATTTTTACTTGAGCTCTTCTGTTCTTAGCAAATTTTCAGAGGAGCAAACTTCAATGCGAAATTTTAGAAGGTCTATTTTAGATACTTTGAAAAATTTTTATGAACATTTTATTTTCTGAGAATGAAAATAAATTTTCGATAAGAATAGAAACTTTTAATGTGCTCTCTACTTAACGATATGCTAATTTTACAACGAGTTATATACAAAAAAGTTTAGGAGTGGCAATTGCTCTCTCTTACGTGACCCTATTATTCGTTTACATCTTTTGTTTAATATATGTGTCCAAGTCTCCAATTACCTTTAAAATGGTTAATATTTTCATTTTTAATCAAATAAATTACTATAGTTGCCACTTTTCTTTAAATCGGATTCATAAATATTTACTTAAATTAAAAAATGTTATAAATTAATTAATATTATAGAATTGTAATTGACTTATTTATTAATTCGTCATTACATTTTATTCGTTTATATGTACCTAAATTAGTAAAATCTAAATAAGTTCTTTGCCTTCAAAAGAGTTAGCTGAATGCTAAATATTTATGTGAAGACCTCACAAACACTTATTAATCACAAGCAGCTTCATGTTCGTTTTAATGTCTTCATTTCCGTAGTCAGATTTTTCTTCTTATTCTGCAAAAATCTTTTGAATTCCAGACAACGAAGTTTTGAATTAAAATGGGATTAAAATCAAAATGACAACTTTGAAAGTAAGATGACATCAAAAAGCGTTAACCGTAACACTACAATTGCAGTTTTCGCATACCGGAAGTTGAGAAAAGTACCAATTAATAGAAATTGAGGGAACAATTTTTGACTACTTTTGGGTATGCTTTTTCGATTAGCATGGACTAATAGCCAAAAAGTATAAAACACGCTAAATTGTTAGATTTCAGTTAAAGAACATGATTGTTTATATCAGTTGTTTTTTTCAAAGTTTATTTTTACCCTGAAACGCCTTTTTCCATAAAACCCTTTAAAATCGTGCATTTATAACTAGAATTTGAAAGTTAAGCACTCATAAAATAAAAGTTCCATAAAGAGAATTGAAAATGGTGTCCGAAAGACGAACTGAACAGGTAAATATTAATGAATTTTTAACTCCAGTATGGTAACTTTTGTGTTTCTTTTTGTACTCTACCCGAAATATTTGAGGGAAAAATTATGACAATTTTTACTAATTTTATATAATTATAACTTTTTTGATCTTAACTGACCTACATTAGGAAAAATGTATTGATGATAAACTATTTTGAACCATCCAAGAATGCTGAACTTTTCAGAAATATTTTAGGAATTTTTCGAATTTTTGGGTTTGGCAGTTTTTTTAAAAAACTCGACAGTGATTATAAAAACAACTGTAAAATTTACAAGATTTTTCTACAAAGTTCTTCAACTACGCCATTTCTGACGCCATTTTGAATTCGCTGTCGACACTTGTTATTTTATGATTCGCCACGTGTTGACTTTCCCACGCGAGAAAACCTGCGAATTTGTATTGGTTCCAAAACTCTATCACTTGAAAAAACAGACATTTAAAAATCAGACATTTCAAAAAACAGACATTCAAAAACCAGACATTTCAAAATACAGACATTCAAAAAACTGACATTTAAAAAACAGACATTAAGAAAAGGACATTTCAAAATACATACATTCAAAAACAATACATTTCAATAAACAGACATTCAAGAACCCGACGTTTCGGGTACACCTCGAAATCCCGACATTTAAAAAAACAGACATTCAAGATAATTTTATTTCAAGATAAAAAATGTTATATTTTAATTATTTCCGTATTTTGAAATGTTTTTTTTTTTTTATTAAATGTCCGTTTTTTAATGTCGGGTTTTTTATATGTCTGTTTTGTGATTTGTCAGGTTTTTGAAGTGCACCCCATATACTGAAACTGTAATTAATGATTGTGTTCAAAATGTCCTTCATAATCCAGTGGTAAAATTTATTTATCCTTCAAGTGACCTACAAAATGAATCTCTTGGTCAAACATTTTTGACCTTGAAATGACGTTCCAGTGAGACCGCAAAGACGGCGTACCCGACTATTTTTGTTATGTCTTGAATGCACCAATTGGAGGTATCGAATTGAATGCCTGCTTGTTGAAATGTGTTGTTTTTTAATGTCTGTATTTTGAAATGTCTGTATTTTGACTGTCTGTTTTTTTAAATGTATGGTATTTGAATGTCTGTTTTTTAAATGTCTGTATTTTGAAATGTCTGGTTGTTGAATATCTGTTTTTTGAAATGTCTGGTTTTTGAATGTCTGTTTTTTGAAGTGGCTGTTTTTCGATTTATCGGGATTTTGAGGTGCACCCCGATTTTATACGCTTCGGAGGTTACACCTTATGTGCGGAAATCACTTCGACTAGTGACATCGTATTTTAAATACACGAATACATTTTAATTATTATATTTCATGATAGTACGATGATATTATATTAAATAGTTGTCATGATCAGATGAACTAATTTGGAACATGCTACTCCACACTTTAGACAATTCATGGATATTCACTGACGGAAATTGCATGTTGACGCAGATGCCACCCGCGGAAAATTTTGGTACAACTTTTTGTTTCAAACTGAATGTGTCGATGGTTTATTATAGACTGTATAACACTATCAAAGCTAATGAATATAGGATACAATGTGCAGCAATTATAAATCTGAAACTTTTTAATTCATCAATAGGTTTAACAGAACAGCACCCATATTCTACAAAAAAACGTTTACAATGTTTTTTTTTAATATCATAACTGTAGTACAGATGGATTATTGCTGTTAATTACAACAAATCTAAGTTAATATCTTTGACCAGCACTGTTTCGTTTTAGAACGAATTAAGTAAAAGGTTAGATTTCGTCTCGTTTCTGATTGAACAAACTTTTGTGGTATCCTGAATTTCGCCAAATTTTTTTTTTTCACTGATAGATAGAATTTTATGGCATTGCTTAGGGACGTTAGTAAACATCACTCAATTACAATGAACATAAACATAAATTCCTTTAAGTTTACTCTTTAACTCGCTCTCTGAAACTGAACATGAGCTACCTGAACAATGCACTGCTCCCCAGGCCATAATTTCATGGATTTTGGGAACTCGCATATTGTAACACATATGATAAAAGTTTTAATCATGTCGAAATAATTTCCTATCCCATTCAACAGTCGACGTCAATGCGAATCGATAGTTCTCGTTATTTCCCCACCGAAAGCTCGAACCAATCCGAGTACGCTATTGTGAATAACGGAGCTCGTGTTTTTTTGTTCGTTTTTTTCCAGATCCGTTTGTGGCACTGGTAAAAAGAGAAACAATGGGTAAACCACGTGCGTATATACGTCTACACGTCGTTAGGCGTCGTTACGGCGTAACCAGCTTTCCGTGGAGCTTCGACGACGAGGTCTGCTTGAGGCAAGGTATAACCTCGACGGTGGAGGCTTCGACCGACACCAACCCCGAGATCAGGGAAGGAAACGTCGTTGATTACGGTGGAGCGCGTTTCTCGAATTCCACTCGAGAGCAGAGAGCTTGTACACTCTGTACAGGCACTTGCGAGCTGCTACCAGTACTGCAAATAATTCCGTGTCCTGCATCAGCCGAGAATTGCTCGGTGAAACCAAAGTGTTGCGAGTACACCGCCAGGAAATGGAAAATACACTTCTTTTTTCGAGGATGGAAGAACTGAGCGGGCGTATGGCCCGGAAAACTTGTGGAAATATGTAGTGAGGCTCATGTGCTTCAAGAACGTGCTTAGTATTGTGTACGCTTGTATTTAAACGGATATGCAGGTTTGATGGACTTATTTACGAAATCGGGGTTGTAAAAATGGTACCAAGTAGAGAAGTAGAATTTGTTTGAGGAATGAATACGATGATGATGGATGTTACTAAGAGTCATTAAATTGTACCAATTGAAATATCCTTTCAAATCCCAAATTACAAAATTCAATTCACCCTGAAATGGGAGCAGAATCAATGGACGCCATTTGTTTCAAATTTGTCTTGAATCGGCGAAATTGAAATCAAATGGAATTATCTGCGAATTAATTAATCATTAGGTCAAGATGGAACTGGTGGCATGTTGTAGCTATGGAGAAATCCGTTTCCCCATGGATCTAATCTGAGCTAATCAACTACGATACATTTGACCAATCTTGATAGGAACTGACCTGCCGTTATATGGATGGAGTATAGGATGTACGGTACGAATAAAGGATAAAGGATAGGAATTTCCTCCGACTTTAATGACTAAATAACAACCAGACATTATATAAGACACTGCAAGATATACCACACACAGTATCGCTCACCTGGAGCCAATCTCCGCCTTGATTGCATTCCACTGAGTGACTTGATCGTTGAGTTTATGTGGATCGCATTGGAACTAGATGCTAAAGTAAACTTCGGAAAACCCGGATTGATAGAGTTAAATACTTATTATATCACGGGATGTGAAATTCCAACTATAAAGAACCAGTCTCCAAATCACAAGTCCGCCGGCAATAGTCCAAGCAAGGTGCTCCCACACAGTCATCTATGAAAGTTGTAGTCTACGACGCTTTACTTCTGACTTAACTTCGACTTTCGCTTTAGTTCCTTAAAAATAGGTATTTTTATTTTTAGCAGATCCAAAATGATCAAATTCCTTGAACAATATCATTAATATTCCTGTCACTTCATATAGTTTTTTTTTTGAGACTACAGAGTTAGGTGAATAGATAGGTTTTACAGATAGAACAGCAGCTGTAGTTGCGAAGAATGAATAGAATTTATTAAACTTACCTAGTAATGCCTATTCTAACTAGGATAAGATAACACTTCCAAAGTTCTGTCCAATGGTCTTGAGATGTTTGCCTAGCTAGCACGATTATTATTTCTGTGGATGCTTTCAATAACAAAGGAATTACGGTTTTTATTTGAGTACAACTAGTTTTTGGACGAAGTCAATTTGCGATATCCAAGCTTTGGTAATGACAAATTACAGGTTTATGATCTTATGATCATATTTAGACAATCCTATTCTTGATTTTGTTAATATGATATCCAAGAAACACATGCGTTTGGATATTAAGGAGTACCACCGTAGGGTTTGATTTTATGGTCAGAGGTTGTGAAGAATTTTGCTTTTGACTATTGAAAACTTTAGGATAAACTGTGATATTCTGAAGTTCATTAATAGGTACCACAATTTTTTGAGGTTCAAATGCCAAATATCACTAAGATTACCTGAATGTGGAAGCTATTGTGGTTGAAATGTGGTGAAATATTAAATAGGTGCTCTTCCTCACTTTTTAGCATTTAATTTGATATTTACAATACTAATTTCGAAAAACACGATACACAATAAAAACCTAATATGGCACCGATAGGAATTCTATCGGAAATTGATATAATTGAGAAGTTTCTAAATTATATCGGTATTTCAGTTGTCTATAAGATATTCAGACAATCTGATATATCCCAAGTTACGATGAAATACTTTCCAACAAGATACTGCATCTGAAAAATGATGTATACGAATGCCTAGAGTATAAGTATCTGTTTCGCATCTGTATGCTATCAACAGGTCGCACCCTGGAGAAACAAACCCTAAATTTAGCCGAAGAAACGATTGCACGGGGTCGATGATGTTGGTATGTATGTCAGGAACTTAATGAACTTTATCGAGAAGTAAATTGGTAGGAAATTGAAATTGATCACCGTAGGGTTCAGTTATGGAAAGTGCCAATATGCCAACGTTATGATACATGGAAAAACACGAAATTTCTGATTGCTCATTCTAGTATCAGAAATAAGTATGGAAATATAAATTTCAATATAAAACTCAAAAGACTAAATTGATAATATTATTAGCAGTTAAGAAAACTTTACATTCCCTACAAAAAATTAAAAATTCGATTCGAAACCTTGCTTAATCTACCTTTTCAAACTCCATTTTTGAGCTCGTTACTTCTAGAATGAAAAGTGACTTCAAATTTTAAGAGGCATAAAAAAGTCGCACCGAGCAATTTCCTCTCAAACAATGTAATATATTCCCGCATTTCTGAAGCCATTGATCCTGAACTTTTATAGCCGACTCCCACAGAGCAAATGAAAAAATGTTGACCTGATTAATCTGTAAATTGGATTTTTACATCCCTGTATTTGTGAGAGAACGAATGTAATAATAAAAATTTTGGTTCAATAGTTGAATATCTTGCACCAATCGTAACATTTACCAAATTTAAAATGAGTAAAGAATTTTTTATTTATACTAAACGTTTAGTAGCTACTTAAGAAAGTTACTGATATCGATATTACACTCATTTTTGATGTCCATATGACGTCCATTTCTACATTAAAAATTTTCCTGATGGCTTTTACAAGGGTTTCAAATATTTGAAATGAATAAGAGAAAGTTTAAGTTTCCTTTCGAATACATTCCATATATATCACCTTTAAACTGCTGAAGTGTATATGTATATCTGCATAAAATCGTTCGCTCCCCTTTATATCGCGTAAATTCGGAGTTAATTCAACCGGTTTTATTATAAAAGCAGTACATCATTCTCATGGATATTTGATATTCGCATGCAAGGTCGAAAAATTAAATTTATTGTTGCTTTGTATATTAAAATTTGCATTAATTGGTTGGTATACGCTCATACTGCACAATCATATCAAATGCAGTATTATTTGAAAATTGTCATGAAAATCCATAATCGTTTTGAAGTGAGTGATCTTAGTAACATTTTTTTAAGTATAAAATGATAAGCTTTTATTAGGACACAACTTTTTAGGTATGCAGTTCATTGATTATATCCCATCTCAATGGAGAAAATGATGAAAAATGACAACGTAAAGAAATTTCATAGGATTTATTTTATTTAGGAAAATTTTTTACTATATTATCGATTGTTTGCAATTTTTCGACGGGGTAGATATGATATGAAATATAAACTACATTGGTTTTAGCAAATCTTTTAGAAAATGTAAATACCTTCAGTTTTTTAGTTTTTTAAATGGATAATGACCAACGATGATTCTGACGAATTATGATGTTTGATTGCTGATGCCAGATGTCAAATTGATCCAATAGTACATTATTTTAGTAGTGAATTATATTAATAGTTATATTTATCACTCTAGTAGAGAAATTAACCAAAAGTTTAATTAAACACCAAATTTAACAAAACCAAAGGATGCCGTCAGATGTTGGCGTAAAATAATGATCAACGAGTCTACAAAGTGGTGTGAAACTGATGAATGTGACCAATGGTGGTGAACAAACTTCAATTCAGATGAATGATTCTTAATTAATCAAATACTGATTAACGAATTCATCCATTTGGGTAAAAAAAAGTCTCATTCCCAAAGTAAATTGTACAAGCGGTTAAGCGGGATAGGAAAGAAAGTTCGTTCTGTTTGACTCGATGTTTCCTCGGGAGCGTCGAATAAATATAGTCCTCGCTAGCTAGCGACAAGCCAAATTCGCTCGTGCCGTGAAAGCCCTTCCGAAAGTTGGGGCCGCTTTTCCGAGAGCCGTTCGGGAAGATCAGCAGCGAACTTTCCTGCAGTTTCATTCTGGAGAGTTGCCGTTTTTACGACCATATCGGCCACTTGGAAAAGCGGAACGAAGACGGAAAAGCAATTTCGTTGGTGTTGGGTCACATGGACGTATCCATCTGTCAGGACGTGAATGCGATCGATTCTCGTCACGATCAACCGTGGGTGAATTCGCCTCTGCACTTGAGCCCTCGTACCTGCCAGTATTTGGACGTGGACCTCGAAGTTTAAATCGCCATCCTCAATTTTTGACGGAAAACTCAACTTTTTGGATCCTGCAAAAATTGTTTTAACTATCAAAGAAGAGTTCACAAATATCGAGGACCAACATTATCTGTTAATATTTGTATCGATTCCAATGTTCTCTGCTGAACATTGTAGACCCAAAGATTATTGCATCAAAACTTGAACATTTTCAGACGATAATGTATCATGTATATTATCAGAGGTTACAAAGATGTTTCATCTAGAAATGACTATTCAAGGCATTTAGCTATAGTTCTTTAAATATCCGTTCATTGGACGATGGAATATGCACAATTTCAACAGATAGGAAGGCTGGGAGCATGAGCAAATGATTAATATATTTGTTTACATGGAGAGAATGACCCCATGCTTACCGAGGACATGAAGGATGAGAAAAAAACATCACGCAAAGTGTGATATGTGAAATCATGGAGTCTATAAGGTTCAATACTAATGGTGTTTCAGTTTTTAACATTCTTTTGAACACTGAAAAGAGTCTAGATGATTACCAGTTGGCCAAATGTTGGACTTGAAAACTTTTAATCTTTTGGACCCATCATCAAACCCAGTGGGATCGCTAATAGACGAATTCTAGAGCTGTTGTTGACTGATGTCGGGAGAGTGATGTAATAGAGGTTAGAGAATTTTTAATACACTTGGACACTATAGAAAATGACATCATTTATTTTCTCCAAACAAATGTTATACATTCCAATCCCAACCAATCCCAACCGATCCATTCCGTTTCAGAAACCAACACTCAATCCTTAATACTGCTCATCCCAATTACGCATGAATGGAGCAAAATCTACCATTAATATCTGGGGTTATAATATATTCACAAAGTTCAGTAAAGTTTCAACATGGTCGAATAAATAATTAATCAATACACATAATTATCTCAGCACAATATAAAACAATCTCTAGTCTACAAATTGAGTTCCACCCGTTTCTAATCATCAATTTTAAATTCAAATTATAATTAATATTCATTACTTTATATTCGACGGAAACATTCCGTATAATATTGTGGGATGGTGAACCAATAGCATTTTCGCAACTCCCACTAATTAATAATTTTAATATTAAACCGATCCAAAAATATAAGCATCGTTGGACGTTATTTATACACAAGAGTAACGGAAATTAATTCGCAAAAATGAAAACACAACCACAATAAAGCATAAAATAAATATTTTCCACGAAATATTGATTGACCATTCGAGGCGCGACCACGTGATTTCCCTGGACAGAAAAAGATAAACACAATCTGAAAACCGCTGATACGGCGGAAGAGGCTGGAAAAAGGGCGCTTCTTCATTGAGGATAGCTTAAAAAGGTTTCCGAACTTTTTGAAAAATGTGGGTCTGCTATTTTCGAAGAATTCCGCAAATTCGCGTTCGCGACGGTGAAAGATGTACGGACGAAGTTGGTACGTGCAGGGCCGGCGACGAGCGAACGTGCATCGAATGTGCGCCCAATAAACGAGTTTGTGTTGCAGACATTGTAGATATGTTCGCTACAGGCATGGCGTGTTTCTGAAGACTTACGTGCCACGTTTTAAATTCCAGCAACGAATATGAATGCAGCGTCATTACTTCAAATGCTAAGAAAACGAAGCATAACTTATGTTTATTTATGTCGGCAATTTCGTACTTGCCGCCGGTTTTCCTTAGGTTAATAACGGCCCCGATCGGAATAATGATGAAAGGATGCGAGGGAATCAATATGTCAGTCGATTTCAAATGCTGCGTGCACAAAATCAAAAATTTGATTGTTACCAGGAAAAACATACTTTTATGACATCAAATTTTCAAGCCTTTGTCATGGAAAACTCATAATATCGTTAGACTGTTTGAATTACTGTATCATTCTGGTTCTAAATATCATCAACTTACAGCCTGTTAAATATAGAAGTGTTTTTGCAAACTTCATAGTCATATTGCTATATCCTGGATTATCCCTCCTCTCGCATATTCCATTTCAAATTACGCATCCGTCAAAATGTCTTCTTTTGCATTAGGTTAAATAGCATTGTCAGAAATTTATGTTCAGATCTTATTTCCATTTACAATGGAGCTTTTGCCGAGGCAACATTTAAGAGCTTGCGACAGAGTAAGGTCCTTGTGACGTAGAATCCTAATTTCTCGGTCGGTGCTTGAAGCTTCGGGACATTTCGGGCTAAGTGTACACGTGTGTCACTTCTATTCCAGTCAAATCGGATTTTAAGCCACGAGACGGGGTGAGACTAACCGAGTAAATAATTTATAGGATGAATTATTTCTATTCCATGTTCCAGGTTAACATCGATCCATGAAATCGCATCACTCCTTTTGGCCGCTTCACTGCCATATTTCCTTCCCTGATTTCAGCGTACCTCCTAAACACCCATTCCACGTTTTAACTTCTTTACTTTGTACCATCTCTTAGTACTATAAATAACGTGCAATATTCATTTTGGTAGACATTCAAACTTTTTCGGAGTATCTTTAAAAATAGCGGCCTAAATTGACGGAACTTGAGCAATAAATTGAAGTCTTTCAAATTTGCACAAACATAAGTTTTACTCAAGAAACGATTGCGGGGGATTTGACTTTGACATATTTCCTATCTTTGAGTTTCAATCTTTATTTTTCTTGCTACATAGTATAGTACTGCACCATTTTTTAGACAATGTGTCATTTTATATTTTGAAACGCAATAGATAACATACTAAACCATAAATAAAATTTATTGATGAGTCTACAGAAGCCCTAAAATTGGCAAGAAGGAAGTAAAGGTTATGAATAATATTTCATAACAAGTGAACATACTATGTTTTACGCACTTGCGAAAATCCGTAGTGATCGATTATGAGTTGAGCGCCATCTAGTTTCCTAAAAGTCACTTAAAGATTTCTTTCTTCAAATATTTTTCAATTGACTAAATAGTTAACGTACAGCGTTCCGTTCAGTATGATTGATGTATCAAATTTCAATTTATTGCATTCTGTATATAATATATCTAAATTAATTCAACATTTGAAAGTGACATAAATGCAAAATATCTCTTTGTAGGCACATTTCCCCCCTACGCTTTGAAATTTCTCTCACGAATCGTGCGAAGGTTTCACTTATCCTTTGATGCTGTGGGAGTTTTCTGGAAAAATTTCATCTCGGCGAATCGATGGCACAGTGAAAAAGTTGTCGCCTAAGCAATTTTTTTCTCCGCATGCAAGAATAGAAAAAACATTTCGTTCGCACCTCACGTAGTATACGTTATTTCCCTCCTATACGAACGTTTCTGTCGACGTTGCAGTCGACGTCGATTTTTCCCAGTTATTTTTTACGATTGTCAGCTGCAGAATACATTATTTTAGAATGTCTTCATTAAAGCGTGCTGTAACTGATTTACTGGCATTGTTGAACTTATTTAGTCACTTCTAAAATTCATGGAGTATAATTTTACGTATTTTTATTGACTGTCATATAATTTATGATAAACTTTTATGCTACTCGAAAATTGCAAAGAAAATTAGCAAAAACTATAACAGGTGACTGTGAATGTTTCGTTAATAATCATCTTAAAGTCAACTTATAGTGAACTGTGCGAAAAAGTGATAGTACGAATTTGTTATTTGTGCAGTATTTGTTTAGATAATAGTTAATTGAGGAGACGATGTCACGTGACTTCGAAGCCTGAGAAGTGGTCAGCAGTGGCTCTATCTTTCGGCGGACAGCGGTAAGTTGAAATTTGTAAATACAGTCCTCCCTCTGTAATTGCTGTCCTGCCAGTTAATAGAACATACGTGCGCATGCGTGACTGCGCTTTTCTTCTTACGGTGCACCTGGAAGGGAAAACCTGAATAATAATTACGGAATATTTTGGGACTACAATTACAGATGGAAATAGGAATACAAAAATTATTGAAGAAAACAATTACGGAGGGAGGACTGTAGTACAGCATTGTCGCCCACTTAATTACAAATGCCGAAAGATAGAGCCACTACGGACAGGCTTCGAAGTCACGAGACATTATCAATGCGTAATTTTTTATCAAATTTCAACACTTGTTATCTAAATAATTACTACATAAATAACAAAACGGTGTTGTAACTTTTGTTTTGCATATCAATTTCTTGATTTAATATAAAAATTAGATATCATAATGAGATAAAAATCACATATCATGTTTTTGCAAAATAATCTTATGTTCGTTTTCGAAATTAACAAAAAGTTGTCTTGTATTTTTCAGCTTATACTTGGGCAATCGTTTATGGGCAGCAGGGACCACTCTTTGTTTTGGAACCACCGAGCACTCTCGTTTTCTCGAACACGACAGGATCCCAACTTAGTTGTTCAGCTCTTGGAAGTCCAACTCCTCATGTTACTTGGATCACGAGTCCAGATCAAAGAACTGTCACCGCCGTTCCTGGATTAAGGTTTGTCCGTCTATCGATTTTTGTATCTTTCCCCATTATAATCCACCAATCAAAAGGGAATTCAAAAATATTTGCTGTTTGAGTATGTTTGCATAATTATTCTAGAGTTGATCTGAAATTCAGTACACTGTCTAAAAATAAAATTCCTCATTTAAATGCCGCTTTTTTTAGATATGAATTCCTGACAACTATTAAGGCGAAAATAGATGAATTACAAGATTTCTGACGGCAGAAGCTTGAAATCGTTCTAAATTCATTACATAGTCAAGATTTAAAATTATAAAGCATCTTTCGAGCTAAAATAAGAAAAATTAAACGATTTTTATCCTAGTTTACATTAATACACGAATTTAAGTACTTTTCTGTAAATACGCGTTGTAATTAAAGATGTGGGACATTTCGCTTGAATTATATCATCAAAAATGAAACAACGTTCTCTCTAAATTTCACTCTTGCTTTAGAGTTTTTTTAATTTTAGAAAATGCTGAGGTTATTTTTCAAATTATGTATAACAAAGAATTAAAAAGTTCCACGCCGCACTTCAAACTGTATAAATTTGTCATCTGACGAAAACAATGATATAACTCAGATACCGCAAATATCTTAAAAGTATATTCTGCAAACGAAATATTCTACAAGAACTTATGGCTTCAGATCTATCACTGCGGTGTCCAGACCCCGCAGTCCGGACTGTTTGGACCCCGCAGTGATAGACCATTTCGGACTGGTCCAGACTCCACAGTGCGGAGTGGTCCAGACTCCACAGTGCGGACTTGTCCAGACTCTATATAAGCAGAGAGAATAGGGAAAATGTAATCATACTTTTTAAATTTAAATTTCAGTGTATATAAAAATCTACTTTTGCAAAGAAATAGCACTTAGTAATGACAAATCTCACTCTCTTTGGAGTGAATTTTATCTCCACATAGAGCGAATTTTCACTCTACGCGAAGAATGAATTTTCGCTCCAACATTTAGAGCGAATTTCTTCACTCTTTTCTTTGGAGTGACGGTTCTCACTCTTTTAGAGTGGGCTTTCACTATTTTAGAGTGAGCGCCCTGCTCACTCCAGGTTTGGAGTGAAAATTTCGCTTCAAGAAATATAAAGAGTTCTGCAGATGAGGCATCGATCTTTATTTCTCGTAGTTGACCAATTATAGACTAATTAAACCTGATGACCAATTCTCTCTCGAGTAAAAAAATATGTCTCGCAATATTATTGCAGTAAGTCCCATAGGTATAATCTCGCGGAAATATAGCACAAGCGCTACAAATATCAAATCAAAACAAACGATTTACATTTACGACGTATCCGGTCAATGTACCACGAAACTTGATGAACCTCAATTTGGATTAAGGAAAATGATCGGGAATCTATCGCCAATCACGTGTACCTCAAATAAATAGTAATGAGTGATCTAATTGATATTATATATTTTATCTAATGGAGGTTACTATAAAATCCTTGTATGAATAAATGTTTATTGACAGATTTTGAAAAGACTGGTGTGATTTAAAAAGTTTACTTTAGAAAAAACTGAAGTGCTCATTTTTCACATTATTCTGATGGACGTTGAAAATGTGACGCGGCATTGATTGAATAACCGTTTTAAGCGCTTCAATCAAGGGCGAAATCCCGAGATCGTATAATTTCGCTCTTAATGATAAATTACCCGCGAACGACTTCCGGCATAAAAAGGCGACTGCGTTTCTATCTTCGTCTCTTTCCAATTTTGGATTCACGAGCGCCATCCAGCGCGACCTTAGTATTCTGCTCGTCTAAGATGAAGCCGGGAGTTTACGTTTTCCGGATCGCAGAGCTATAACGCCGGAGAGTAAGGAACGTTTCGATTAACTGAAGGAAATGGTTTCCCCAGGTGCGGTAGCTCTATTGCCGGTCTTGCGCTGTCGAACTTCCGACCTTCCGCGACGTGTTCGTGTGCCAGCACGAATTGGTCTAACCGCGAAGGGTATATCTCTCGCCCGGAGAAGTCTCCCTATTTCATTTGTCCACGGAACCACTTTTTCCTTTATCGGAACCGGGGTCGTATTAATTAATAGAGCGTGCTATGCGCTTAATCGAAAGAAACGTACACGGTACCATACCCAGACGTGCTTTCCGACCCAGAAAAGCTGATAATTGCTTTTGCAAAATCTTCTGAATTAGATGGAATTTACTAAGAGCCAAAATAGACTATTCAATCATGGCTCGGATATACTTGGTATAATAATGAAATTTCCGTTCGGCATACCAAAGTAATATGGATATCATGGGTGAACTGCAGTCTCGTCTGAATAGTGATGAGGACGTGATGTTGTTCTTGCAAAAATTAACTGCATATTGCTCACGCTGGTCTTTTATAGCTATTGGAGATTGTTTGTACTACTTGGGATATGCCGATCAGACACAAACCTACACTAAAGTTGGGCACTAAGTCTCAATACATATGCAATGTTTCAATGAATTTCTTAAATATTCTAAGCAGTTCTTTACCCACGCATTTGAATAGAACTCATATTCACCGGTGTATCATATTACACGTTTCTGATACACCAATTAAATAACCCACTCAGCAGGAGTCCTCAACAAGTCTGCTTTGGGCCGTCTACGTGCGTTGTGGAAAGTGTATTAACATCACCGGACGTTTTAAAAGCAACTTACAGACATCTAATCGATGGTATATCCTTGCATGATATTGTTTCGTTGAATAAATCAGGTCTTAAGGTCCGAAGTCATCCCCATTACATCTTTGCGACTTTATCTTTTGCCATTTTGTTATGGTTACAAAGTCCAGAAGCGCCTGCAAGAGGACTTACTGTCGGGAATGACCTGTACTGCTCAAATTACGATTTTAAAAAAACTTCATAACAATTTTTTAATTAAGTAAATTAAGAAACCGAAGAATTATAATAGCAGTTTTTGAGAAAATGTCTTATTTTGCTAATATTTACGGTTTTTCCAATGCCATGTATAAAGTTTTTTAAAATTCTAACGGGACAATTTATTTCCAAATTGTATTATCTTTATTTAAACAAAAAATCATTACAATCGGTCGAGCAGTTTGGCCTTAATCGTAATTTGAACTTAGCTGTGTAGGTCCGTCCCCACAGTGCGATTTAGAGGGTATATCGTTTGTTACCTTCCTATTACGTTTCAAGTCCGCAGGATCTCCTGCAGACATTGTAAGGATCTGTGGAAAATATCTTTAGACAGTCATTTCCAGGACATTTTAGAGACGTTAATTTACGTGACAGTAGATGTCTTGGAAACGTATTTCTTTCGTCTTTATAAACTCTCATAGACGGCTCTCATGAATCGTTAAGGGGATCAAAGACTAATTATTTAAGTACAGTGGAGTCCCAGTATATTTGCCCGCTCGGTTCCTCGTCTTCCTCTTGCGTCTCCTTATATTTATCAAAAAAAGCGACGGTTCTTTCACTCTACTCAGTCGCGTTACGTTCGTGACATCACAGCAGGCCGTTCCTAAGGTCCCAGCGCGCAAAGTGGAGGGAAAAGAGAGCGGCGACAGACAAATATAACGAGATGGAACTGGGCAAGTATGCTGGGAAGAAAATATAGCGAGACGCAAATATACCGGGACTCTACTGTAGTAAGGACATCCATTCCATAGACGATTTTAGGACGTTTATTGAATTACTTTATGTTAGGACGTTCCATAACAGTCGCTTTTAAGACATTTCTTGAACATGTGTATCCAATGGGTACTTTGTGGCTACAATGTCGAGATTCAAAACTTATTTTTAATATACAGTTCTAAGCTGTCGATCAATTAAATAACACTTGCTCTCCCTATCTAGAGTGATATTATAATTGCCAGAGATATTTTGATAAGATTATTGAATAAAAGATTATGGACAATAGCTGATTTGGTGAGAGGAAATATTTTCTTCCGTTTATTATTATTATATTATTTTCAACCATTATCCGTTTTAAATTTATATTAATATATATTATTATTGGCATCTTTTTACTTTTCTTTAAATATTAAACTATTTATCAAAAGCAAAAACTGAAATAAGCGAGAACCTTTTTCATATACTGTAGGTTAACAATTTGTCATTAACAATTTAAGTTTTTAAATCCGGTTCATTAAAATTTTATATCAATATATGAGAAAATCTTACAAAATTAAACACATGCAAGCATATGACAAATAAAAAAGTCATAAAAACTACAAAATGCATTTAAAATAAGACGCATTCAGAATATATTATGTCACGCATATACAATATATCGACATAAAATGTAAATTTAGTAGAAAGGTCTTTATCTCATCACAACCTAAATGATGTTATGACTAGTATTAAACATCCTATAAAAATAATTATGTCATATGTTGGAGACGCTTGTCCATTGCATAAATTTCGGGGACATTGGACACATAAAAATTTATATCCCTCTGGCTTCTCTTTTTCTAATTCTTTACAAGCTGTTTTTCTTTCAGATCTTTTAGCACAGTCGCGGTAAACAATTACATCATCTGAAACAAACAATGTAAAATAGGTAGTCTTATATTTACTAAATTAAAAAAGTAATTTTAATATTGCTAATGAAAGATAAATATTTTTACTTAATCTAAACTTAAACAGAAAAACCAGTATAAATAAATTAATTTTGAATAATAAGATAATTGTATATACTGAGAATATTGTGTTTTAAAAAATTACCAACTTGTATGTTTTGATAATCGAAAATTTGTCTCGATTTAAATGTAATAATTACAATACTCAAAACAGACAGTATGGTAATTTTTCTAAAAAATATTTTCTGTATAGTTGTTTTTAAAATCGATATTGAACACATTTCATATGGATAAAAACCATAATAAAAATATGGTCAACACTTAAAAAAAAAAAAACTGTTTGAAGAACTTCTTGCAAATCTCATAATGCTCTGTTTTTATGGAATTGTTACTGTAAACGATAATATTTGTTTATTCATAAAAAATTAATGAATTTCACTTCCTTTTATTTGTCATGTCATAAAAAATACCTTTGGTTTATTTCAAAAATATGAAATTCTAATATTCTCACTTGTATCGTGATTAACTGCGACGGTTTTTATGCACATATTCCATCCGGCTTCACAATTTTTCACCTCAGCATCCTTAGGAGTGTATGGATCGACACATTCCGGTGAAGTTGATGACATACAGGAGTAACATGAGAATTTACCATAGGCTGATCCTATCTCCAAAAAACAAATAATTTCTCAGAAATATCGACAAAATAGAATAACATAATTTATTTTAATTATATTTTATCTACTTGAATTTTAATGTTGCATATTATATACTATATCTAAAATAAAATTACTTCATACAATCTAACCTCAAAAACAACATGACCAATTTCTCCATCTATATTCAAATTTTTCGATTTTTTAAAATTTGACCAATAAAAAATGATTAAAAATTATTATAGCCTACTTTATAAACTATTTGTCACTTACCAAAAAACATATATAAAATGATAATTTGTATCACACTTTTATATTGCCAATTTTCCATGATTTGAATGTTCTGTGTTTCAGGAACTAACATATTCGATGCAAGATGTGTTACATTGCTTAATACACACGTATTACAATTGTAAAAAGGTTAAACACGTCGATAAGAATTTAACAAACCATTTCCTAATATATTTTCATTTCAAAAATTGTGAATTTAAATTTTATAATCTACTGAAACTGCTAATAAATTTCTTTAGAAACAATAGTAATAATTCACGTTGGAAATAATAAAACTCGGTTATAACAGATACGAATTACGATGTGTCAACTGATAGTTGAAAATCGAAACTCATTTTTTACGTCAATTTTTTTTAATACTTTAATGTGAATTTTCATATGTTATGCTAGCGACTAACAATAATGTTTATATTTTGTTATTAAATAAATATGTTTTTTGTTTGTTTTTATTGTTACAAAACACTAATGAATAAAACTTCGCTTTTTTAAGGTTAGTAATTTCGTATCCTTTCTAAACTAACCAAAATAAATAATATGTGTACTTTTATAGACCTTAAATACTGTTTAAAAATTAATATTGTCATTTTATTTACTACACGAATAAATTCATAGTCTAAAATTAGTAGCATTACATGTTTACAACGACAGTTTAAAAATGCTTTTAAAAACACAGGAATACAAACAATTATTCAGTAAAAGTTAAATGAAAACTTTACTTATTTTCGAATAAATTAGTAGATAGTAAGACAAAAATCAGAAACGTTAATACCCTTTGGCTGTTTGAATTTGAAACTTATAATCAAAAGTAATGAGAGATAGATTAGAAGTAAATATAGTTATAAAGCATTTCAATGTATTAATTTTTAACACCTATGAATACGGTATCGAAGAAAACTAACGTTTTAAATTTGTATAAACATGTACATATTCACATACCTTAATGCACACCGAACTACCGCAAGCTTCACTCCAACCACTTGCGGTTAATCACCGTGAGTTTAGAGCGCCACATAGTAAAAAATTAAGTAACTCCCATCCGCCACTTCTGGAAGAAGTTCCTCGCCTACCCCTCCCGTCTCCTTATATTTGTCAAAAGAAGGGAGGGCCGCTTCTCCCACTCTCCTCAATCGCGCTATGCTCGTGACGTCACAGCACGCCCTTCTTGAGGCCCCAGCCCGCATAGTGGGAGAAAAAGATGCAATTATACCGGAACTATACTGTATTTAATTTTTCCTTATTCAGACACAATAAATAATTATCTTCCTCATCGATTATTTTTCTGCCTTATATGACATTTTTTGAACTGTTGAAAGTCAAAATAATACCAATAACAGGACATCAAAACATTGAACATGAAAGAAAAATTTATAAAAAAATAAATGCCAAATCGTATAAAAACTTTCAATACGGTATTCGAATTTTCATAGAAATGTAAATTTGTTTTCAATACAGTCTCAAAATTCAACTTTGAATTTTACTTTTAAAAATGTCAAATTCAAACCAGACAGACGACAAAGTTATCGTATATTTTCACTACCGCGTCACGAAAAAAAAAATCGTAATATCCAAAGTTTGAGCATTGCCAAGAGTTTTCTCGCGAAAAGGCGCATTTAAATGGAAAAGATGCTTAGATGCCACGGCGGCAGAATAATCATGTAAATCGACTGGCGAAAGTTTCATAACTCGGCGGATTCCCTTCTCGTCCCTTCCGGCCGTTCCGAAAGCCGCAAGACGGTTCTTCGCCACGCGATCTCTTGCCTTTCAAAGGCGCCGAGCTTTAATTGGCGGCAAGCATAACTAAGAGATTATATCTATTATTTCGTCACCGCATAGCACTTCAATTTTCTTTTCGCTAACAAACTTCTCGCCCGATGTTCCTAGCGGAAAAACTGAATTAAATTCATCAATTTACGCAGAAAAAAAACTTTAAAGATATCTCTTGAACAAATTGTATTCTATTAGTCACCAAATCTACTAAATTTGGGTAATTCAACTGAAATATTCGTACGGAGGACCCCAGACGTATCTCAATGACAAATTTTCCAATGTTCCCTCCTAAAATTGAACTCAGAATTCCCCCTTATTTGTAGTTGAGGGTTTGTGCAATATTTTTTTTTTTTAATATGTTTACACAGTTGTGAGTTTAGTCGCAGAAACTATTCAGAGTGCTTCGAAGTTTAAATGGGGTCCAAAGTACCCTTCACGGTCATCAGTATACTTGTTTCTTTAACCTTAAACGACATTGAAAAAGTTCGACACAATTAAATATAAAACAATTAAAAAGTTGGAAGACATTTCCACATGATATATATATGACCAAACGCTGGATGATCTGATTCTAAAGACCAAATTACGAAGAAAAATGTTACAAAGCTCCAGACTAATTCAGAAAGACTATATTTATTGCTCATTGCTAATACCAGTTATAAAATAGGGGAGCAAAAAAGTCCTATCCTATTCTAGCCGAACCTAACTTGCATTACAGTAAACAAAACATTGGCGCATTATACAAACGTGTGATTTTATCAAACAAGGGATGTCTAATTTGGAAATTTTAATAGCAAGAGATGTAGTTGGGTATTTCACAAACGACTCGACATCATTACCCAAGGTCCTTTCTTGACAATGTCACAATTTTTATGAATCTTTTACAAAATTTGTTATAAAGGTGTTTTAACTTTTTTAAGAGACGAATCGAATCACACCTATGATGGAATTTTCATCCTTCTCTTTCCTCCTCCCTTCGCATATTATTTTATAATCGATTTCTCGCTACTCACCCTGTCCCTTTCCTTTCTATCCATCAACCCCCCTACTACCTACCACTACATAAATTCTATTCATAGGTATACGACACCAAATTCACTTCTTATCATCTGTATTTTCCATCAGGTTGTCTTGTGTCTTTCACCGATTTCATTTATTTTATTTCCTCCTCTCTTGCCAGCAATTTCGCTTTCTGTTTATTCTACTGGAAGTTCCCAATTTTCTCGTACATTTCTTGTGATGTTGTTTTCAAGAAATTCCTGCATTACTTAAAAACAATGTATAAGAAAGAACAGAAATTTAAACATTCGATAAAAATTAATTTAATGAATGATGATATACTAGCTAATAGCTAACTAAACCTAATTTGAAGCCTTGATTTGATTTTCGTCACATACTGGTTTAAAGTGTCATACTCTCTTTCCAGCATGCCACTGTCGGTTTTGTTCCCTTTCCACTCTATTCACCGTTTCACGATCCTGACACACGCGTGCCTCTGAACGCAGTTTCGAACCATTCATGGGCTCTTAAGAATGGCACTTTGTAAATTGCCTGCAGTTCATGAACGTACTCAAGACCTCTACGTAGTAAAATTACAAATGAAGTGACTTGCCAAAATTACATTAATCTACTGCTTTGCAGACGTCAATCAATAACCTTACAAACAATCCCGAATTTGATTTTTTGAACCTCTGCGTGTCATTTAATACGTTAGTCATTTTCATGAAAGCAACAACGTCACACAAAGACCGGAAGTCTTTAAAACATTAACCTATTGTTATCAAAGAATACTGTATTTCATAGATTGTGCCAAATCCGCACTTCACTATCCGACTGTCACGGTACTCATTTGGTCTTTTGTTTTTTTTTCCATCATAATCCGAATTGGCAAGAATCCAGCTCTATCACTTCCATCAAACGTCAACACCGAATAGTACACGTATCACTTAATCCGTCTTTGAGGATACCTAAATAAATTCCCAAATCACATTTCTATAACCTTTCTTATCACGGTCTCTGACCATAAACATACGTCTGATTCTGCATTCTTCATCTCAATATATGGAGATTCCACGTGCTTGCTGAAACTAAACATTGGCCAACATGGGCAGAATAAGACTGGTCATATATTATTAACTTAAACTTTCTCAATGTTTGAATTAGAAACTATCCACTTGAAGATAAATATATAAAAGGTGCAAGATCATTTTAAGGGAGTAGATGCTCCAGCTGATTCCATCCATGTTAGTCGAGCAGAGTATCAAATGATCCAGGGAGGACGTAATATAGCAGTACGGTATAAACGAGTTTGAAATTACTTTTCCACTTTTCTTTTGGAAGTGTAGAAGGCAACCGAGATAACCAATAACAAAAGATATGCCGACGGTAATGACATTTCTTGGCGTGAAAGGGTTACGAATTCTCCACGAAAGATCGATGGCCCCTTTACTGCGGGCTGCGATCCATTAATCTTCCGCACAAGCTCGGGCTTTCGTTGCCGGCGCGGTTGTCCGCGGTAGATTCCATTTCTTCGCCCAGGGAATATTCGCCCCGAGGAAGGGCCGTCGGCGAGGTGTGCCGAAGATGGCTGGGGGCGTTGGGGCAATGAGCGACGGGACTATGGGGCAAGGGGAACCGGCCAGTTCCGGACGGCGATTTTTCAATTTTTCAGGGCATTACGTTTAATTTCCTGGCGCGGAGATAGCCAGTTCATCCTGCCATCTCGTGTAATGAGAAGCTCGCAATGTCGTCCATATACCACTACTACTGCTTCCACCAGGATCATCAGTGCACACCAACATCACCATACTTACACGCGTGACATCATACACCCGAGTTCGCACGGGTCGCACGCTTGTACTTAGTGAAACGAGATGAAGATACGCAGAGGGAATTCCACGGGAATATGCCAACGAGATGTAGAGGAAAGAAAGAGATAGCAAGGCGAGAGGTAGTCTCTCGAAAAAATACTCTGCATGCATTCGAACATTCTTATTTTACGATGCATTCCCTAGTGAGCGCCGGATGTGCCGTAAATCACGCTTGACAATCTTTTCAACTCGTTACAGAGTTTTAATTTTCAAAATGTTCTACGAAGAATACATTTCTTCTCAAAAGTAAAATTACTTATGTAAATCATTCATATGTTTTCGAGACATATTGTCTTCTTTGAAAAATATATACAAAAAATGATCAAATGTTAGAATTGTATGATCCATACCTCCCATCTAAAAATTGAACAAAGATATTTCCAGAAAGTAGTATGATAGATGGAATACTTGGAAGCTCGAACGCTGGCATAACAAAAAACATACTGATGACAATTCCTGATCGACAATTTATATTTTACGTTTTACTTTATTCAGATAACAATAGTAATTTAAATTCAAATACATTTTATATTCAACGTTCTTCAACTAGAACTCACCATTCAAAGTACTTATGAGTGACCACTAAGTGATTGAATCTTATTTGAGTTACTACTCAAACAGCTCAAGCCGGTCTCATGGTGTCCTCAGTAACCCCGGAGGAGCTCCCGTGGACCAAAATCGGACATTTGGACGTCCTCAGGAGCTCCCCAGGATATCCCGGGACAGATTGTGTCATTGGGGTAAATAATCCTAACTCAATTTATTGGGATCTGGCATTTGGCGCTGTTGTTGATAAATTTGCAAGCTTCCAACCGCCATATTGGCCGATGGCCTTTCTCCAAATACAAGCATTGAGCAGTTTGAAAAACAGCTAGCGCCAAATGTCAGATCCCAATAGTGGTGTGAATTCGATTCCCAAAAGCGAGAACTAAATAATCTCAAAGTACCGATTAAGATTAAAGTAATTTGAAATATTCCAAGGACCAATTTATCTAGAATTAACGATAACCCATTACCAAGGCTTTTAAAGTTTTCCGTGGTCCTTTACCTGATCTAAAACTGAAGGCTAACAATTAATTTAAATTTTTTAGTACCAACTTTTGGGGAATTGGCTTCATAAATGTTCTTAAGAAAAGGAAGAAACGATATATAAATGCATTATCGAGTCCATAGGTCAACTGGAACGTTAATAAAAAACAGTATATTACTTTTTTTCGTGGATTCCTTTGTGTTTTTTTTCTGGTGGACAAAATGAACACACAATGAACGATTATTAAACTATAAAACTTCCACCTAACAGTTGAATAATAAAAATGTAATAAGATTCGATGACGTAGAGAAATTATTACAAATACAAATTACTGTGAAAGGAAAAAAAAAACTTTTACCTCGCTTAGGTTAAACATTCCTGAAATTAGAAAATCGTAATTAGTACGGCGTTCGGACTGTGGATGCTGCAATTCCGAAAGGTATTATCATTCCAATTGTATAACTGTATTTGGCCGATGGTTGAAACGGGAATTTCTGATGCGATTATGGTTAACTTTTCAAACGTTGAAAAAATGTAATTTTTGCAAAGGAAAAAATCTTAAAATGTCAAAATTTTAGTAAAATATGTAAATTATGTATGCACGGATTTATTAACTGATTATATTGTCAATCGATCAGGTCGACTACACCCGTAACTTAAGAAACAAAAGAATGTCTTAATTCTTTGTTAATGTGTAGCTGAATAAACCTAATATAACTGAGGTTTATAAAAAAGGTTTTAAAACAAAAAAGAAAATCTTTGTCAATGTTCCTAAATGTTTTTACTCGCAAATTTTTGATGTCGATAGTTGCCAATTTAGTATCAAATTTCTTAAAACCAATATGGAAATAACTTTATAGTTTATAGCGGAACAATATCAATGTTGTTTTTTTTAACGGCGTTTATTACCTACAGTTTATAAAACGATGGTAACATTAAAATTAAAAGTTCTATCGAATTTCTCATATATATTTTTTCTTATTTTAGTATTTTCCTTTTCCGGCTTTGAATTATTTATTTATTTATTTATCTATTTATTTATTTATTTATTAACGGGCCTGAAGCCCTTTCAGAACATTACATAATTATATAATGGCAGACAAGGGAATTATGATCGGATGAAAATGAAAATTGTTGTTTAATTGTCTTATAAATATCATTATCACTAATGTTTATTTACAAAGTTAGTTAAGACGTGCTAAATAAAATATAAATATATAAACTATTTCTTTCTTCGTGAAAATGTTGAAACGGAAAGTATAGATGGTTAGGACACGAAAAGCTACTCTCCTGACGGAATAATATCTCACTTTTGTCATGAAGAGAGGAAAACGTGGACAAGCGAAATATTTTTTACGTAAAAATGTTTTCGGAATAACTTTCCAAAAACGTTTATAAATACAACAGAATTTGTTTACTCATACATTACTTTATAAAAAGTTCCCATAAAAAGTAATAAATATAACCTTAGGTTAAAATATCAAACTAATAACAATTTTTTCACGTTTCATCAAAATGAACGGCAGAGCTAATTTCGTGTTTTATTTTGTTCAAAAGTCTGCACATGGAGAGTTTTAAACTGTAAAAATGAAAATATAATGTAGATAGTTTTTAATAACGTATTTAACTGTTTGTGTTTCAGACAACTTCTAGGAAACGGGACGCTTTATTTTCCACCGTTTTTGGCGCAGGACTTCCGTGCGGAAATTCACAACGCTCGTTACAGATGTCGGGCAGCAAATTCCGTCGGTACCATTCTGTCAAGAGAAGTCACTCTCCGCGCAGGTAAATTGCAATCAATTGTACTAGTAATTTAGTAAATAGAAATAATAATTAATTTCTGTACAACGAAATGAAGTTATAATACGACAATTATTGTGACAATATGTTGGAATACTACTTCAAGATTCTCTACATTACATTACGTATTCAAAATTATGTGGCTGGAAATATCGATAATAGTCCAGGAAATTCAAATATAGTTTAATGTAATCAATAACTATATACACTTTGATACAAATCGAAAATAGTAGCTCCTCGCTATCTATTTGCTGCTTGAGTACGGAATATGAATGATCTCAATATAACACGAAGATTAGAATAAATATCAGAGAATTACCAATTATAGGAATGATTACTAATATCTTGATCCAAGGGCATTTCTACTATTAAATATTAATAAACCCCCTCAGATTCTTTATTTTTTTGAAAATGTTTCAAACCATGTGTTTTAGAAAATTCCTCTTATTCGACTGGAGTTCGATTGGTCTCCTCTTTAAATACGAACTAACCGAGCGAAGAAGAAGTCTAGAAAGACTTCCTGAATGAGGAGGGCGCAAGAAGGTAAATAGAAGTTGGGATTTGAGCTGTAAATCCTTCGATTTTCGTTGCAATCGTGACCCCGATCCTCCCTCGAGGGTAGGTGTAATCGGTAGCGACGTCCCGATGCGTTTAAGAGAATCGTTTCGCAAAATCCGTGTCTGCATTCTCCGGGTTCTAAGTTCGTAACCCCTTCGACCTCTGCTCGGGCGTGTCGGCTCATTTTGTGCTTGTTTTCCCTGGAGCGTGATCGGTAAACGCGTCACCTACTTAACCCCGGTCCATTGTCACAATATACCGACCACCATCCCTTAGTCCTACATTTAACACCCTTTCATTTTCCACCCCATCTTCTACTTGTCACCCCTTCCCGATCTAACATCCTGAGACGAACCCACATTCACCAGAGATATATAACGTGCTCTTTCAATAGCTGCGCTTGTAGTGTTCAGGTGCATGGTCGTTAAAAAGTTCGATAAGGATTGTTTGCACAGTTTTGTAATTTACTTTTAATTTCGCCCTTGTCGATATCTCCTTCTCATGAATTTAAATATCACTTCAAATTTTATGTAAAACGATATCGCTTCCATTAAAGGAATTAAATATTGACGAGAGAACATGAAATTCTATAATATGAAACCATTTTTCAATAACATCTTTATCGATTTTCGCATCAAAAAAGGAGTATCGAAAATTATTATCTTGTCGGACACTAAATGTTAAAAAAAAACATCCCCGGGTCGTCTCGTGTACAATACGGTTTTTCTACCCTCTATCAACTTCCTTTCGGGCGAGAAAATATCTAGACTAGTTCGGTCCAACTTTTTCTACTCGTACCTCTTATTCTTCCGACTTTGCTCCGTTGCGGATCTTCTTGCCCAACTTGGAATTCCTGTAACGAAAAGCAACAACTCGGCAACGACAAACGTCGAAACGAATTTTGAATGGATTGAAACTTTGCTAGATGAATACAAATGTAATTGCTATTGTAGGAACTCTTCTTTTGTGGTTAGGTAAACATCATTATGAATAGGAGAATGAAGTAATTGTTATATTAGTAACTACAAATAATTATTGAATCTTTCTATATCTAGAGTGGACTTGACCATTAAGCACAGAGTGCACTTTTAAAAATTACGAAGAACACGGAGAGTCAACACACCAGTTCCATTTCGACCTTCGATCAAATTGTATTCCTTCAATGGATGAAGTCAGACGACAAAGTATTTAAAAGAGTATTCTTGAAATGAACTATTCACAGGAAAGTTCTATCTACTTTAACATTGCTTGAAAATACTGAATGCAATATTAGTTGACATGAAAATATAAGAAACATAAAATTGAAATAAGAAATATATTCCTTATATTAATCTGAAGGGGACTAAATGTTCTAGGAATCCACATTAGGTTATTATTTATAATTCAAATAAGATCGGGACACCTCTGTATTTGTTTAAAAGTGTCTAATAACTCCAAAACTTAGGTGGTTCGGATTCCATAACCTGTAGGTCCCGTCGCGATTTAGTCCCATATGGGTTCAGAAAAGTCGACGTAAAATAATATAAAAAAAAAAATTTAAATAAGATATAGCCAACCATTTGCCATGATTTTCCCACCGTGGAAATGTATTCGACGAGCTCCCGCGGTCAAAGGAATATTTTGATGTCTTCAGAAGTTCCTCAGAATATACCGGTATAGATTATGTTATTTTGGTTACACAGTACCCTCTCTCTCTCTCAATATTAGCCAGTTAAGTGGACGAAATTTATCTCCCACCGCAAATATCAGCTTATTGGCATACCGCTTGATAATAAATGGTGTGGAACATCTGTCGAGAGGAAAAGCTAATATTGAAAATGCTATTATTGGGAGAGACTGAACTATTACAAAATAAGGTAACTAATCGCCGAAAATTAAACAGGTTGAATTAAGACCCGGTATCAACTTTGGATTCCTAACCTAGAAGTCAATAGAAGACAACTCAGCCAATATGACAGACAAACTCTCGTTAACAAATACGGTAGTGATAACGCGAGGCATTTAACTTTCTGGTAACGAATACTTGAGTTAGAAATAGCGGCTCGCCACCTCTTAGAAATCTGTGTTCTTCCGACGCTCATGCGTAATATCCTCAAAATGCGTAAAGGGGTTCGAAGTGGGAATATCGATGGAAGGAAAATTGTTCGTTAACGTGAACACCTTTGTATTCGATACCGGAAATATTCATAAACGGTGATATTCGTTAAAGACGGTTCACACTTTTCCATTCCACAAACCGATGGGTCATCGTTTGTACCTTTCTTTACTATGCAGCAGGTTTATTCTACCTTGAAAAATTGTCGAGGAATGGTTGAAAATTAAATTTTCTTTATTTTTAGGCTAGATCCTCCAATCTCTAGCAGTTTTCGGTTCTCGTCATGTATTGTAAAGAACAGAAAATGAAGAGTCAAGTTCACAATGACGATAGATGATGAATCATCAACACGTCACCTCACATTAGAGAAACTAAAAATTAAACCCAATTGGAGTCCTAAACCACAATTATCAAACTGTCATACACAATTTGTAAAAGACGCACAGATATTTATACAATGACCATTCAATACGAGAGAGTGGTCGTAGGAAGTAACGGAAATTTTCGTAATGGCCATCCGTAAAGAAAGCAGTGAACCTCGAAAACGGCACTTTCATTTGAAATGCAGGTCGTTGGCTTAACCTTTATTCCGCCTTTTCTCCGTCGCATTCGTTCCTTACCTTCGGGTCGACAACACACTACAAACTACCAACCCCAAGAGATAAAGGAAAAACACCATTCGTTTGAAATTCGGACAGTGCGCCGGAGTCCGAACTCGAAGATTCGACAAACGCTCCTCTCATTTTATCAAGCAGGTGCCCGCGATTCCGCGCTTGCTTCAGCGCCGGGTTCGATAAATACGGTTAGGAGAGGATTTTCTGTGGAAGCCGTTAAATTGTATCGAGCGCGAAAGCAAAGGCGAAGTGTATTCGATTCGACGCCGACGGAGCTGGGACAAAACTTCCCAAGTTGAGGACGGACGTGAGACAACGTTTAAACGGCTGATTTTCCGGGCGTCCATGAACTCAGCTTGCATAAGCATATTTGCACGGAACTTTGCGATATCAGAACGTTCGCAATTTTATTCGATACCGCTAACGGTATCGATTTTATCCTATTTTTTACGCGTTCTCTTTTAGCCAACGGGAGAATTTAAGTAAAAAATTCTTAAATAAACAGATTTTAAAAAGGAAATGGGGACCAAAAATTATCTTAAAATGTAATGTGTACATTTTGTCATATTCATGAATAACATGGGACACAAACATCAAAGTGTACAAATACAAGTCGCCCTCGACTACAAGCGTAATTAAGAGCAATAAGCAACGGGTGATTACTGATTCGGACTATAAGAGAGTAACCTTCAATCAGTATAGATCATTTTACTACAACTGTCATAGTAGCTGCGCTTGCCGTTAAATTAGACCAGATGCTGCTAGAGAATTAATTAGCGGTGATGATCTAATTGTAACGCCAAAAGGAGAAGTTGTGGCGATATTATCAAAAGATATCTGTATGCAGCAATGGAAGAAAAGAACTTTTGGAAACATATTATTTCCAACATGGGAGGTAGAGCTGCGATTGAAAACAAAAAATATTCACAAAGAAAAATCATAGTCTAACTTCATCCAACTGGATTACCATCAGTTGACGTTACGATGGGAGCCGCGCTTGAGGTCGAACCTAGATAAAACTCATAAATTCGATTATAGTATTACGACAAGTATCACCAAAAACTGGTATCTAAGTAGTAATAGTCCGCGCCTAGTATAAATAAAGTACGGCTCGGGATGTTACTACTTTCGCAACACCTACTAACAGCAGTGCAAGTAGCAACAGTCAGAAATGTGGCTAGCCTCTGACTATTACTACTTACGCAAACCTAATAAAGCTGTGGCATCATCATTTTCAATCTTGTTTCCCGAATTCACATTTTGCTACGCTAAGAACAATAACTTCGCTGTTATCAAACAAATGATGTAAAGTAGTTAGCAATAATGAAGAAAAATTGTTTATCAGCAATTTAATCATTATAACTTCATTATTCATATTAGAAAAGCGTTTATATGGACGAAAAATATATTTGTCCCTAAAAATACATTCCGCATGGAAAAATCATAAACTTCTCGCCGCAATTACAGCCGAAGCCGTCTAAAAGTCCGTTAGGCAAAACTTTTCGACGACGAGCAGAGAGTATTTGTATTTTTTATCGTCGCTCGCAGCACCATCATTTTCTCAATTTCCCGTGTCGGTCCCAGCAGACTGGCAGGCATCTTTTTTCTCTCGCAATGCAAAAGTCGAGGTCGACATAAACTTTTTACTCTCGTCGGTCCCGTCGGTAGGACGGCGCGACTCTTCCTTTCGCGAGTCGACCAACTTCTGCCTCGCTTCCTCCCGCTTCGTCCCGAGACACCACCGAGGTCACTACCACTCGCATCTCGGATTCCTTCGCGTCTCTTACCACTTGCGAGAACATGTGAAGCACTTCTTTCTATTTTCTCAGTTCTGCGACTCTGTTCATGCCCTTCCAACTCGTCCCTCGTGTAATTTCCTTCTCTTCTTCAGGTGTTGCCACTATTGTCTGATGTACTTCTACTTTATCCATCTTCCTCTCAACTGCAGACATTGTTTCATTTATATATTGATGAAAATATTTTCTAATTTGAATTTGGCAAATAGTATTATTTTAAGTGCTATGTAAACATGTGAGCAATCATTCAGATAGATTAGCAATTGATTGGAAAATTCACGAAAAAAAGATAATGAGGTGAAAAACAAGTCGCCTTATAACGGTTTATCTTGCTCCCTTTTTACATAATATGTCACTTTTCAGAAACTTTCTCTTCAAGAAGAATGCACTTTTCAGTCTGCTTCATCTTTTAAGACACTACATAATGCTCCACAAAGGCCTCATAAAAATTCGCTTGTCGTAAACTAGTGTAATAGCCAGTGAATGAAGTTAGGGTCAATATGTGGAAAGTATAGCATATCGCAAACTGAACTAGTTCCGATTACAAAGTGGCCAAAATATGACTAGCAGTTCAATTAAAGTAGAATCTCAATTCCCAAATTAAGAGGGCATCATCTTGAAACCTCTAGTAAAAGTAAACTTGAATGTAAATTAATAAAAGAGAAAAGATTGTTATATCCTCCAGCTTTGACGAAATTTGTTCCCTATTTTTAACAAAAGGTGACGAAAAGAAAAAACAGGGAAACATGATACCGAACGTTATAATCCCATCGAAAGCTACTTCCTGAAAAACTTGATTCCAGCTCAATCACATTTCCCACACAGAAAATGACCTTACGATAAGGTTCAGCAAGATTGACATAAGGTTGTCAACCATGGAGCAACCTTACTTAACCTTGTTATAAGGTTCGGTGCTGATGTGATTACACGAGGTTGTTGGAAAACTGAGAAAACCCCATCCAGTACCATTCGTCGATCAATTTGTCTTGGTAAGATAACTTCAAACAATAAAGTAGGATAAGTCATACCCAACAATTGGCATTCATAGACGCTGATCAAGAATCATTGCTAGTCTAATATTTGATCACTTAAAGCTTATTCTGACTATAACACCCAGCGTCACATGATGATTACTAGACTATCACCCATCACTATCACCTTCTGGCACACTATCATTGTAAACTATTACGTAGCAGCTACTAGAGTATGGAAACTTGTTTCTCCTATTTAGAGGTAAGGAAAGAACTAATCCGTATGATGTCGCTACAAGTACCTTGTACCCCCTACTCCCTTCTAATCCATTACCTGTCTTAAATTACAGTTCATATTGCGCATTTTGTAAAGCGGTCATGAATCGGCTAGTGCCAGACTCTTTGTAACTATATACAAAACCCAATCCAAGTAAGGTAAATTAAGGATTGTTGAAATGGAAGTTCTCCAACCTATTTATATCAGACAACAGTTCCAGAGCTGTCATTTTCGTGGACGTACCAATTTCATTCATCGTAGCCAAATATAATTGTTCACTACTGTCAAGACATCAAAAGATTGAACATCTTTATCATTGACTCTTCACATACTCTTATAAGCGCTTTTCTAGTTTCAGCAAATTCTATAACAAATCCAAGGATAGGAATAAAGCCGAAGTTAATGCTTAGTTATATGGTGGTACTAAATTTCGCGCTACATTATTCGTTTTATTTTCTTTAGTACAATGTTGTTTTGATAATTTTTTGTTACTTGTGTCGACATTTTCATGATTCTAGTTGCAACACGTCGCGTGATATCTATTTTCTCTCTGACCGTTATATAATTTCATTCCTCTTTTTTGTTGAATCCTCTACATTCCGCTCTGCTATTTTTCCGTCTGGTTTCCCTTTCTGTCCTTTCTCCTTGTACTGAGATCTCATTTAGATTTCCCTTTTCGGACGGGGACTTTAGAAAGAGGTGCATCTTGCGCGCCAGTGGGCAAAACGAGTTCGTCGCAGAGACACTCCGCATCCGCAACTTTGCACCTAGAAGCGCGCGCCTCCTTTTTTCCGCTCGACGACGGAGGTAACTCCCGCGTTCCAGCCTCCAGTCGTACACCTCTCTTCGCCCTTCATTAAAACACGTGACGTTCTACGGTAATTGCGCGTTTAATTATTTAAACGAGTAACCCGGCATTCATCAACTATTCAACCGGCTTTCATTTCAGCTTTTTACTTGCTTACTTAATTAATTCTACGTTTGTTGATTTTTACTTTTATTCCATAATTTATGTATTTTTCATTAAATGTTGCGACGAATGACAGTGCAAAAATGCAGCAGTGGAGGCGAAAGGATTTCGCGAATTCATTAAAAAAGATTCGCGTGCGCCCATACTAATTTATTCGTTTATTCGATGGCGCGTATTTTGGTAATTCGAATGTATGCGTGACACCCTATTTATTTATTATCATCGGAAAATTTGTTGGACCATGCTTTTACTCGAGCCGGGATTTTCGGTCGCGTACATTGATGCGAATCGTAAAAAACACGTGAAAACTGTTCAATTTATTTTAGAGCTGTTTTATTATACACTAAGAGGTAGGAGGTGTGAAGTTTTACGACAAAAGCAATGTATTCAATGTAAGTCAAATAAAAGCTTTGAAAAAGTCATGGGAAACATCAGAGTCTTCTTTCCCACCCTATATTTTATGTTGCGATGAGCTGTTTACGCGACGAGCAAAACGTGGTACGTTACAGAGATGGCTACGATGAAACTCGTGCATTTGCTTTTCCAATTGACACTGTCAGCGGAATGCTTGTGTGCATTTCAAGTCGACCATTTTATATCCTGTTTTAAAGTCTTGTTCAAAGTTATACAACATTCCTGGTATACAAAATTTCAAAAATCCATTTACTTTAAATGATATCACTGTTGGTCATTTAATTTTCTTCCATTTCATATATTTTTAGATATTTGCTGGCGATATCATTTTTTTAATGTTTCCAAATTAAAAATACAATATCATTAATTGATAACTTTACTAATAAGAGTTGCGCTACCTGCACGTACTTTACCATGACATTTAAAAACTAGTTTGAGTAAATATTAAATGCTGACTTTAAGTGGAGCTCAATAAAAAAGTTTCCGTATGCATTTCAAAAATAATGGGAGAAGAATAGCCTTTATAATGCACCCCTTAATACGAGTAGCGGCGGTACACTCCTCTTCATGTCCAGTCAAGCACATTTCCACTCGAATCTCAACGTCAGTCTCGGAGTCTGCTTCTAATGTTTCCGAGTACTGATATGAAAGACAGCTGTCTCATTAATAGCTTTTCTCGCTCGACGTATAAATTATATATTATCTCCCTAAAAATGGGCACGTACCTCCGTTACGATTTAACTTATTTCTATATGGGGAAACGTTTACTCATTCGATTTTAATTTTAAATATCTTCATAACTACACCAATATAACTTCATATCCACGAGCTTATGTAATTTCTGTCCTCTGTATAGAAACTCCTATACTAAAAAATTCGGTGGGAGCTTACACCTAAATGTAAACTCGATTATATTTACTTAGATTAATTAAAGTAGTAATAACCCATGCATACATTGAACAATACACCTAAACGCAGTAATTTAAGTAGTAATAGTCCACTTTATTATAATAGACATGGACTGTTACTACTTATATTATTTCTTGTACGTGTTAGCTAAGTAGTAGCATCCCACACCGTGTTTTGTTCACAGAAGGGGCGAACTCTTACGAGTTCGAGTTCGAGAGAAACGAAGGCGAGTCTTAAATGACTGCTCTTAGGTGTCTTATGATACTCTAACTGAATTTCTCAGTGTCGGAGGTCCATTACGAGGACGGAAAATATCTAACTTATAGGCACCATCATTTGACAGGCTATGTACATGAGCTAACAACGATTCTAGTACTAAAGGACTATGTTGGGAAAATATCCAGTTGTAAATTACTTCAGTAGTGCCTGATTTAGTTAATAACTTGTGATTACACATCCAATTATTGTCCAATTAGAAACTATAGATTCATGATTCATTTTTCGGAGACGGAACCAAAATACCTCAACAACAATCTGGATTCATGTAGATTCAGCTTACTTGTGCAAACTGTATTTATAACTTGGACAACATTTTTTACTTTTTCCATAGACAATGAAGGTACTCTGACCGGTAATTGAAAATTCATTCGAGATCTTATCGCCTCGCTTGTGACAGAGATCAAGCGTAGACATTTTGCTACACTGGGAGGTTACATACACCTCTTACGATCCGGATCTTTTTCGTCCCTTTGGTCGTTCCTCGCTAGAAACATGTGACTACAGCTCCCGTCGTTTGCCCAGGCGGATCCGACACTGGCATAATGCCTATCTGGTAAAAGGCATACCTAGTTAGGCAAGCAAACTCTCGAGCCTCGCTCTCGACCTGTCTCCCCTGTTTCTTCCTCCCTATTTCTTCCAGACACTTACGTGGATGTATACGTATACACGGGGACCTTGTGAAAAGCAATGAGAACTTATCTGAAATGACATCGGCCAGGCCCTCGACTGTCGCTCCAAAGACCAATTTTCGAAGACACAGGATAAATTCTAACCGTAGAAAGAGATGGCGAGAGGGACGTAAAGTCGATGCAGGTGAAGGGGTAGGGATTCATTGTCACCCCTTTTTCGTAACCCCGATGAGGCCGAACCTCACGGGTCCTTCTCGAGGCCATGTTGTGTGCCTCTTCATAGTCCAACACACTCACGCACGTGCACCAAGGGTCACATGGACGTGTATCAAGCATCAGCCGGTTGCCTCTCCCCCTTTTAGTTAGACGACGTGGAATATTCATTTATATCCAAACTCGCCCCTGTGCGAACCAGAGGCGACGCGCTGCAAATTACAAGAAGGATCGTCTACTTCCGCTTCCTAAAGTCATTTCCTGGCTTCGTAGTGCGACAGTCATTCCCTGGCTGTTTCTGCGACTGGGAGCGATGCGAGGATTATTATGGATGTTGTGGCTGCGGTCCGCCGCGCGTTAAGGTGGATTTACTCAATCTTGCCACGATGGAAATGGAGACGCGGAACGAAAATCTGTCTCCTTGTCGCGCCACGGAATTGAAATGTATAAATGACGTGGAGGAAGTAACATTTTACCCTAAGAATAATTGCAATGCATTAATGTCAAGTTTAAATTGTAGATACCTATCAACATTAGCACATTAAAACAGTCATTGGTTGGACCACTAATGCGTAAAATTGAATTGTTACGTTCATCCTAGTGTGTAGCCACCTACACGGTTCGTAAAAAAACTGTCTAAACTAACAACCAGAAAAATGGAACGTATTTCATAGTTAATATTAACCATTCTGTTGTTAAATTTCGTCGTTTTTACCACCGTAAACGTCGTTGACTTTACAAGAAGTTTACAAGGAATCTGGCACCTTTAATATTCAGGGTAGAGACCAATAATTTAACTGAAAAACTGAAATGTTAATAAACGTTTATCTATATTAATACTTAAAACTAACTAAAACATGTATGGAATAATAGTTTCCAATAGGTTTGCTACCCAAAATCATAATGAAAAACACGTGAAATATTGAATTTCGCAACTATTTCATTAGGTTAATAGTGAAAATTAAATTTAACTATAAAAAATATACTACTCAGATATATGCAACTCTTATATACAACTAGAAAAATACTTAGAAGCTAGCGTAACTCAGTTTTTGAGAAATTCTATTTTATTTACTATATACATCGTTAAAAAAAATGTACCTTGAATTCAATATTTTTTTTACGGGAATGTATTCTTCACGAAATGAGGAACAAAACCCATTTTGACAGGAAAGTATGTCTTGCTTAAAACTCTGTCAATATCACTGCAAAGAGCGATATACCGTTGCGCTCACGGATTAAAATATCATCATTTTTTAATGGCACATCAATACAGCTGTCAATTAATATTTGTAAGGTATTGCCCATTTTTCTTAAGCACATTTTGAAACATATGCCGAGTGGTAAATTTTAAAATTTGACGATGTAAGTGAAAAAATAAAATTTTTAGAGTAGAATCAAGTGGAAGCAGCTCTATTTAAAACGTTTTTTTTAACGATTAAAGATTCTGAATGTTTTAATAGACATTGATTTTAGGTGGTGTACAATGGCCCACGAGCTTAGTTACGAAATTTTGACATCAAGAGGGTGTTGGGGGTGTTATTTTGTGAATCTCGCGTATAATACAGTCAATCATTCGTGGAGAAAAAATAAACAATTTTTTGCACTTTTTTTCATGATGGCGACTTTCATTTGTCTGACTATCAACTGTTATTCTCATTTACATTTTTATTAGGCAAAAGTACATAAAAAAAACATCTATACTTTTTAGTCGACATCAGATTTAGTCGACTTTTGGTTGTATACAGTTAAACTTTCCAGAAGCAAGTTAAACTTTTCAGATCTTCATGTAACATGTAATTCACGTCATGTAACGATAAAATTTTCTTGTAATCACATTCAGAACGATTGTATAGACATAGAATCGATTAGTTAGTTAAAACATTACAAATAACGATTTTTTAATATTCGTTTTTTTTATAATGAGAAACGTAATAATCTGAAAACTCACACTGACCGTTTCATTAAAAAAAATTTCACAATTTAAATCCTCTGATTTTCAACTTTCCATGTGTAAATAAAATACTTCTTATTATTACAACATTGATTTACAAACTCCGTTTTTTCTCTTGAATAACATCAATTACTAATATGTTTTGAAAACAATTTTAAATATTAAAATCAAAAGTTGAGATATAGATATGTAAATCTCGTAGATAAACGTATATGTGCAATTTATTATTTGGACAAATTATCGCTATACAATCTGCCTCAATTGAATTCAATCAGACAGCCACATTTAAAATATTAATTACACGCTGGCTATCGGAGCACAGGAGCGGGGTTGAAATCCCTTCATTTAAACTGCATGGGTGAAACGTATAATTATTCATCAATGAGGAAATTCTTGTGGTGCGATTAAATTTACAATAACATAGTTATTATATTTATAACGCGTTATTGTCGAACGACGGTAAAGCTTGAAAAGCTTTTGTTCGTTTTATTACGAAATTCTTGTTACGTTATAGGTTTCTGAAAATTATTAATATCGTTTGAAAAAATTATCCAAATTATACATTATCTATTGTAAATATTCAAAAATATAACATATATCTAAAAATCTAATAACTCTACTACATTACAAATTTTAAATTATTTTATTTTCTCATTAACTGCTTGTACAGATATTGAATTAAATTATGTCAAATGTGGGTCATAGCCGTAGTGTAATTGTAAAATTCAAAATAGCGGATTCACAATAGCAGTTTTAATCTAGAAAATGTGTAGAATATCGCATTTCTCAAAGTTTTCTTTTTCTAAAGTAACTAAACCTAATTAGTACATGGGTAAGGTTTTTTTTATAATGAATTTGTTGTCAGAATTTCAAATTCAAAATGGCGGCTGAAATATGGTAATAGCGTTTAAATAAATACATCCGATCTGGATCAGAATGCTCGACAGATGTATTTATATATTTTTTGAGATAATGATTAAGAACCCGAAGTTGCCATTTTAAACCGACCATTTATAGATGATTTCGGGGATTAACTACAAATGTTAGATCTAATTGCAAACATTCAAAATGGAGGCTCAAAATATTACAGACTGATTTTCACAAATATATCCGTTTTGAGTAAAAACTGAGTATTTTTATGTACTTTCGTTATTAATCTGGATTTGTAAATTTAAAATTGCAAAAAGCGGCTATATCAAACACACTATGGCAGAAATATCCGTTCTGGAAAATAATGCACGAAATTGAATATTTTTACGTTATTTAGTACAATGATTACAATTTTGAATTCGAAATTAAAAATAAGTTAAACTCGTACCCACAACATGGACCATACTTACGGAAAGGTTGTTTATATAAATAAATAGTTAGTATGACATATTTTTTTAATAACTATAGTCGAGTTAGTTATTGTCCGCCACATTTGAGACGCCGTTTTAACTCTAAACTGACAAACCTTTAATTCGTAATCAAAGAATCAAAACAAATATAAATTCATAGTTTTATGCATTTTTATGAGAAAAGGACATATGTATGAAGGCGCATCCATCATATTTGTGCCTCCATTTTGAATTTTGAACATCTAATAACATATTCATGATCAAATGTAAACATTAATAACCCTTTCAAATGTAATCATTATTTCTAGTTACTCTACCACTTTTATCAATTAGAACCACCATTGTGAATCCTCCATTTTGCATTTTAAACAGAATTTTCTTTTCATAATTTAAAATTCTTTGGAAAAAAATAAAAAATTTCTTATGTTTTTCGTGTTTCGGCGGTTATATTAAAAATTAGTAATAGCCAAAATAAACCGCATATTCGCAAAGAACACGCAAAAACGATGGGGCAAAAATTTTGTTCATTGAATCCGAATCTTAGGTCATAATCGGCCCATCAATTCATAATGGTTACAGATTTGAGGTTATGTATTAAAAAAATGCATTTTGATGTTATTTTTAAGTTACGTATATGCTGAAACCATTTTTGTGGTCCTCCATAAATATTTGCATGAATTAATACTTTTCGGGTCTATCAAAATGAGCTATTAGTCGATCATCTATGAATTTCTCGCATAAAAATACGGTCATTTTAAATTATTATTTATCGTAACATTGTCAACGATCTAGAAATGCACAAATTCAAATTTTCAAGAAATATTATGAACTAAAAACATTTACACTTTGAAAGAACTCCTGATGTTGTCGACATAAATATTATAATTTAAAACGACAATAACTTTGTAATAAAAAATACGTTATCGATCCTTGAAAAAGATGAATGTAGAACTAAACGATTCAAGTAGTAAACTTGCTAAACAATATTGTGTATAAAGCACATAACCTAAAAATCAAAAGAATGCATTTTTCGAGTACATAACCTCAAATATTTCAAAATTCTGACGTGACATACCGATTGTCTCCTGAGATTAGGATTCTACAAATAAAATGAATTCAGAAATGACACACGTCTTTCCAACAATACCAAAGACCTACTTTTTTGTAAATCTGCTTAATTAGAGAGTGTTAAAAATACTGGGATAAAAGTTCTGCAGAGAATATCGATGTTACTCGCGTATCATAACCCGACACCATCTTCATCTTCATTATCAGCATCCATACTCATTACTCGTTTATCTATCCATTTCTTCCATAGTAATTCTCTGACTAATATGTTACTACTTACGGTTACAATTAGTAGTAATGTTTCATTAGTGTCTGACTTTCTCAACTTCTCATCAATACTTTGGGTAACCGTATTCAGATATTCGTTAATTAAACAGTTGTATAACCGCTGAACTCCCAAACAGCAAAAAGACGTCTTAAAGAGCACTTTCAGAAGTCTTAAAAATTGTAAGATATCTTAAATAGTTATCAGAAAGAGCACTTAAAGTAATCTTTAAGAAGACTTATGCGTCGGCTTTAAGAGCTCTATAAGACCTCTTAAATATGAGGTCTCAGAAAAGAGGTCTTATTTGAGAGCTTTGACATATAAAATAAATAATATAAATGAAAAGCAAATTTCTGAAAATTATAGATACTATTTTTGTACCTTAATTATTAATTTATACACTTTTTACCTGAGTTCCTTTTTACCGTTTGTATATTTATATATTGGATGGTGATTACATTCAATAGAATGGAATCATGCAATAATAATACAAAACTGTGATAATAATGGCTAAATATCGTAAAAGCACTTATTTTGTCAGGGCAGCTTATAATCTATCGATCTGATTATGAAGTAAATAACGCGCGATCTCATTTTTGGATTCAATCGCCACCTAGTGTGTCTGGAAGAAACACAGATCTCAACAATGAGAATCCCTTTACTGGAGAGAGACGGTCCAAAACAAAATAGATTTAAGACCTCAAACATAAGAACTCTTCAAAATTACGATTTTAAAAAGTACTGAGTAAGACATCTTTAAGAGCTCGTTTTATAGATTATCATAATTTAGACCTCGTCAGAAGGTCTTCTTGGAGATATCTTTGGACTGAGCTCTGGACGACCTCTTTAAGAGGTATGTGCTTTATGGGCTTTTATGCTGAACGCGTCTTACAAAATCACAATTTGCAAGCTGATATTTAATTCTAAAGCTGTGACATCAATGGGAGTCCAATTATCCAACGCATGTTTAAAATATACCGGAAAAACACTTCACTGACACGAAGAATTTTTAAAATGCCGTAGTTTTAACGCTTGAAATAGCCAGGTTAAATGCAATAGAAAATAAATTATTGATTTGCTCGCAAGTTACCAAACTATTGAACACCGCTCTTGTTAATAAGCATTATTTAGATAAATGCTTTCGTTACGCATTCGTTTGCTCACTGACGAAACCAGAGGCAATCTCGTTCATCGCTTTTCATCCGTTCGTACATGATTCATCGAACGAATCTACCTACACTAATAAAATGTACTTAATAGTATTGGATATCGCGATTGGAATTTGAAGCTTTGCATTTATTACGGCGCGGAGTACGTGGGTGGGCTTGATTTTCAAAGGGGGTCAGTAATAGTTAGCGTCCATTGGAGCCGGACGCGGTCGCAACCGAGCGTCATTGTCATTGTAATAATAGAATTTCGAATATTCGCTATCAGGTGAAACGGAGCGCTATTGAATTATTGAAGCGACCGCACGATCGCAAGTGCGATTTGATGTAATGAAATGACGCATACGTGCCGAGGACGTTCAGAATTTGGTTGCTGTCCGATTTATAGGGGATCACCCTGAGACCGTCTAGGACCGACATTAATCTTGCGGGATTTGTGAACGATTGACGTTCTTTGAGCAAGTCGAAAACATTAGTAGAAACTGTAGCCAATGTGACAGCGATGACCTATTATTCAAAATTAATAACATCGTAGGGCGTTTACAGGATTATTAAATTATTGCATAAATGTGAAATTCATTTACTGCATATCCTGCGTATTTAATATTTGTTGTTTCATCCAGACATAATTTCATATCAGGCGTTTTAATTTCAAATTGACAGAATTGTTACACGATGTATTCATCGCAAAAACAAACATTGCCTACGTTAGAGCCACACCAACAATAATTACGTTTCTATATTTCCTTTCTTATTTGCTTTCATTACCTTTCAAAAAAATGAATCAATGCTTTCGTTTGTTCCTATTGCCTATGCTAGTTGAACGCATGAATCCAGCACTTTGGTAACTGAATTCATTGCTTTGATGTAAGGATACTTGTTTGTATTTGTGACATTCCCTTTTTTCATCATCCTTAATGGGCCTACTTTTATGATTACCTCGTCTAAACCTTTGAGGGTGTAGACTTCCACGTTGGGTCAGATATTGGTGTTTTGGTGTCCGTTTCCAATTCATTGTACAGGGCCATCTATCAGGTCTTTGTCTCACTCTTCCAGTACTTCATTATACTTTAGGATAAACTACTTTATGATACCTTTTCTCTAGAATAAGTTTCTCTAGTTCTGACCGGCGAGTTTACTCCATTCCCAGCTTGGTGCAGGTAATTGTTCAAGTCTTTGTAGTTTTGAGACTCTCTTCTGTTCCATACATGCAGGGCTCATCTAAATTTGATCAGAATTGGGTCTGGAATAGGGTTTGAGTTTGGAATATTCATGTCTGAAGTAGTCATCACAAGAACTGACATAATACTATTGTTTTCTATCGCTGAACCAAGAAATTGCACTCGAGCATTAGGTCAGCCTAAGCTTGCCGTGTTTCACTTGCTTTTAAAAAACCCAACATGTTTTTGCTACATTTGCGATTTTGGCTCTGGAGCTAACTCCCTTTTTACCGTCCCAATAACTTGTTGGACTTATAGTTTAAAGGCCTCCAAATCTCATCTATCTCATTGCTGGCATTTCTTATGATGATTCTATATTTTTGTGTGATCCGTCTTTGATGGGATCTTCATCTTTGTGATGTGATCTTTATCTTATCTGTAGTGATGTCTATAAATTTCATTTGTGCTTTGATCTTTAGTTGCTTTGAGCATTTTTTTTAGAATAATCTCTGAAAATTTCCTAAAAAATAAAATACACCTTAATCAATTCTTTATCTCCAGCTCCTTGCCAACCTGTACTTGCAGTTCCATTTTAAAATTTTCTTAGACCTGTATGCTTTGTGCAATAGTTAAGCCCATGCTGTGTTGTATCTTCTTCTCCCGAATTGTAATCCTCATCTTCCTCCAGTCAGAATTACGTCAGCTTGCATTTGTAGAAGTCATCAGATGCCAACAATAAAGTTACACAGGAACCCTGGCAGATGCCTTAGATACGCATTGGATTAACTTTTTACACAAAATTTCCAACAAATAATCTACTCACAATCTTCTTGTGGATTTTTTTCCAGGCTCGAACTGTAATATCATATCCAAAACCATAGGCTCAGGCGCGTTAATAAATAAGCTCCGGCATAAAAGTTGCAGCGCTTTAATAAGTATGCGCCAAGTAATACCTTTCATAAACTTATCCCTCGACCAGCGTTTATTTATTTCGTATTAATTAAAATCTCATTTCAGTCGCGAGATAATCCCCAGTGCCTTTACCGTCGAACGTAAATTTCATTTTTAATTAGATCGCAATTACCGGGTCGCCCGGGTAACCGCGTGCAAATTTCCGTTATAAAAATCTGAGATTGTTGCGTACACGCGCCCGATAATCCTCAACGACCCATAGTGCCGGTGTGGATGGCAACTGACGGAGTAAAGTTAATTTCGAACAATTTCTCGAAATTTACCGGAACGAGGACGAAGCGACCGCCCGGAGGCGGCCAGAGGCGGGTAATATGGCGGCGAGTAGAGAAATATCGTTCGGCAGATAGATATACGGATCGGGACGAATATTGGCTTCATTTGCGCATTTCGTTTCATCCGAGCCATTTTCTCCTCTCAATTTCATAAAACCGATATATCGGGCACGTTTTCTTATACTTTGCTCGATCTCCCGACGCCCGCTGTGCTGCTTCATATTCCGCAGCTTCCAATTTTCGAGGTGAGTTCTTTTCCTGCATTGGAGCTGCATCGTGTAGGTGCGGATCAGGTTGGGAATCTGTTTTCACTGGGCACTTTGCAATTTCCACATTCTCTTCCCCTCTCTCGATATATGCAGCTTGTACCTCGTCGTGTTAAATTAAACAGCGAAGAGTTGCGCTTTCCTTTTATTAAATTCGAATATATCATACATAACCATCCGACACGAAACTTAATATGACAGAAACGATTTCATCAAATTCAATGCATGGGGATCGGATTATTCTTGATTTAGAAATTGGCTGCGGTAAATAATTTTAGAATGCAGAAAAATATGTTTTGCCAACTTACTCCCAATGTCGGGATTATCAATCATGGACCATCATTAGCAAACAAAGAACACACAAATGTGCATATACATAGGCCAAATAGTGTCACTATAATCACAAGGCTTTACCAATTATGGACTTCTATTAGTCATTGGTTTGTCAAGAAAAAAAATGACATCCATTATATTGTCCCATTAAAACCAATTTTGACCCATTATATCCAATAATAAAAGTTGTCAGTTTCCCTTTAAGATATTGTCACCTCACATATCGGACGTATAAATGTGTTGACATCAGGAAGAATTAAATGTGTCTTTCCAATGTCTGTGGTTTAAGTATTCTTAAGAAATACTTTGTCATTTGGTTCACAACCAGTTTCGAAGTCAATTATACATCGGTTGATTATATTCTTAATAATACTATACATTATGACAATTAAAAATATGATTGACATACTTATGCTAGACATAATGTAAAGATACTCTGTATTATTAAATAGCGTACTAGAATAATTATTGAATTCTCAAAATTATCTTGGAACAATTCCTCCACAGTCCTGACAGTGCCCGGTTACGAAGTCAGGGTAAGCCGTTCGCCCGTGGTGGAAGGAAACAATGCGGTTTTGTCTTGTACCGCTCGAGAAGACGTAAAGGAACATTTGACTGTCACGTCCTGGTACAGAGATGAGTCGATTCTATTACCAGGAACGACGGACACGGGTAAGTTACTTTAGTAGAAGAATAACGAATATTCGAAATTATGCACAGCATACTCTCACAGTTTAAGTCAGTCACACTGAGAAAAAAATCCATAGTTAAATTGACTATATCACATAGTTGGAAAAATATAGTTAAAACTACTATGAAAAATAGTTAAATTTACCACTTTCATAGTCGATTTTATTATAATTTTGTCACACCAACTATCTCATCATAGTTAAAAAAATCAACTGTGTAATGATTTAAATAAATGTAACAAATATAGTTAAAATAACTATAATCTAGTCTAGTACTCATTTCACACTATGTCTCGTAGTAAATATTTATATTTACTATTATTCATAGTTAAAGTTTTTATTTACTATAAATAGTAAAGACTGCTGCACCCAGTGTGTTTTGATGCCGCCAGCTGGCGACGTGGCGTTCGCAGCTTTTTTCTTCGAGCCCGTGGCTCCCGTTATTGAAGTGGATTTTTATTTGGTCATAAGAAAGACCGTCGGGCGTCAAGATATGATAATACATAATGCATGTCGTTTACTTACGCACATGTATCTATAGACTAGTTACACGACATTGAAATTTGTGAATAATGGCATTGCATAATACATTTTTTAACTGGCTATTGATTTTTTGTTTTTCTCTTTGTTTCCTTGTTTATCTTAAATAAAGAACGAAGGGAGAAAAGTGGACTTTTCATATGCTATGATATATATAGTTTACAAATATTATTAAAAAGTCAATATTGACTCCTTTCCATATTTTTTATGACAATTTCTTATACAATTTCTCCCAGTGAAGACAGTAATTTTCTGAAATGACTATTTCAAAATAGTTGAGCCTATTTGTCGATTACGATAAGCAGCTTTTTGAATCATGAAACAATAATTAAACTTTACTATTTCAGAATAGTTATTTTAACTATTACCATTACTAGTCCTCATTTCACACTATGATACATAATAAAAAAAATTGTCATTTCAACTACTTTTTTTAGTGCATATTTCACTGATTTTTAATATATATTCACTTACAAAGTAATAAATAAATAATAAAATAATAAATCAACCAATGCTTTATTCAATAATGAAATGGTTGCATGAACAATTTAATACAATGGACTAAGAATAAGACATTTTAATCAAATGCTTACAATACTCAATAATGAAATCAACAGTATTTTAAAATATCATAAAAACATATAAAATAACAAAAAATGACTCTCTTGTTTTACTGTGAAGAGTTATGTTATTACATCATATTTGATACAGAATTTTTAAATTATTTTATGGTTTCTATAAAATAGCTAAATGTTTTTAAATGCTTCAAATCAAACAAATTGAATATTATATTTTGAAATGCAATTTCATTTTATATTCTTCTAAAAATTGTTGGTATTTTTAAGTTTTAAACGTACACTCCCCGGCAGTTACTTTTGCTATACCTAAGCCGAAATTTATTAAATATCAAACTTTAATATCTTATTACAATAGCTTTCATTTAAGGAAAGAAAAAATTGAAAACACACCAAATTCAGAATTTTATGGATAAAAAACGAACAAGAAAAAATACGATATTTTTTATCTTTAGTTAATTATTTGCCAATTTGAAACGAACAATAGTAGGATAATGAAACTAACGGGGCTTTGAAGGAACGTTACCTTAAAAATTATCGCTCCTCTATTTTTCTTTGACCTTTCTCTTCGGAGTTACGGCTATTTTTCTAAAAAACATGATTTTTTTATTTTCTTATTATCTCGAAAACTAAGAGTGATAAAAAAATGTTAAATATAAAAACATTCTCAGGTAGAAAATATTAAAAAAACATACCTTTACACCCCCGTTAGTTTTATTTCCCTACTAATATTCGTTTGCAATCGACAAACAATTAACTAGAGACACACAATCGATATTTTTTCTTGTTCGTTTTTATCCATAAAAATCTGAATTTTGCGTCTTTTTAAATTTATTATTTACTTAAATAAAAGCTGTTGCAATAACCTTTGAAATGCGCTTCGACTTTTTACGTTACGATAATTTTTCGCAAAGATATTAAACTTTGAAGTTTAATAAATTTAGGCTGAGGTATGGCAAAAGTAAATGCTGGGGAGTGAATATTTTCGGGTTATTTTAAATCACATCAGAAGTTCAAATAGGTTATGAAATAATAAAAATAAATATTATAAATGTTACGCGAATATATTTTACAAGATGGCATACATTAAGAAACGACCTCATTGATGCCGAAATATCAGTTACAAAGAAAGGGATTGACATGCCCAATAAATTCTTTCCTACAATTCATCAACACGAATTTTTAATATTTTAACAAACAATCAATAACTAATTTATAGCAGTATATTTGAAATTTAGAATTTACATAATTACTTAGTAATTTTTTTATTTTAACTGAACTTAGCAATTATTGCAATTATCAAATTAAGCTCACGTTTTATCCACATGTCTGCGACATATTCTTTATGGCATAGATATAAATCATAACATTAAATTATACGAGCACCGGTGGGATAGGTGCTTGACCTTTTTCGATTTTTCTGACCCCGCATGCTAGAATTTTGTGACATGTGCTTAAGAAAACCCATATCATTTTTATGACTTCGTTACATTTCGTGACATTGTAAAGAAACGTCCAATAATTTTGTCTTCGAGCAGAAATATTTCATTGAATTTCACACAATTCATTTTTCATTTATAAAATCGAATATTCCTTTTATACATACGTCTGCAACATTTTTTAATAATTATTTGAGTTTTTATAGCCATAAAATATTCTGGATATCCATGTTATATGGTATTGTCGTTTGTATTACTTTATTTCGTTTAAGTTAGACAACTTATTTAAACTTTTCAAAACCCTTACATCATTTAAATATTTTTCAATTTTTGACGTGAAAAAAAAAGTATGAGGAAAGAAATTTGTACAATACGTTTTATATATAATTTAATTTTTTTTCAAAAGAATATATTCAATATCTAATAAATTTTATGTAATTACACAATAATTAAATATAACATTTCTCAGGTAAATACATTCAATGGAAATCGAATATGAACGAAACATTGAAAAAAATCTAAGGTAATTAAAATCATTCGTGGATTTTGAATGCCTGACTGATCATAACTGTTTTCACTTGAACTTTATGAAGTATTCCTCGCCATCCGGACGAAATTATAATTTACCCTGCATTACTTTGTGCGAGTAATAATTTGGGATGTTTTTCGCTTCAAAATCTTTATGTGTCCATTTGATAACTTAAGCACATTACAAATTCAAAATTAACATAAAACCTATTAAAATAAAATGTGTTTTGATGAGACTAAAAGTACGTGGTTCCAAAATGCCTGATTGTTGTCCAAATTCTACTATTTGTACTTCAAATGAAGCATCGAAAAAAAACTGTTTTTAAAAAGTGATCCATTCTTTTGCATCATATAGTCTAATTCCGATATCAACATACACTCTAAAATTAATGGACTCGAATTTCAGTCTAAATGTCTAAAGGAGTAGAAAATGGGGGTTGGACTACATTTGAGTTCTTTGGAGTCAAAATGTAGTTTAATGGCATCAATAAATACGGAAAAAGAGAAAGGCGACTGAATGCCGTATAGACAGGACTAGTCACTACGCGGCCGGCTTTTTTATTTCAACTCGTTATAACATAGTCAATTTTGAAGGTTTTGAAACGAATAAAAAAAGAAATTGTTCGTTAGAGATTTCCGCATCTAATGATGAAATACTAAATTATATATCTCAATAAACAATAAAGTTATTAATTTTTTTCTACACAACTGCAAAATATACCTTCTGGCTCTTCGTTTATATAGCAAATTTCCAGTATCCGAAAACTGTCAGCCAGAAAATTGTTCATAAAGGTATGAACAAATTGTCTAGAAAGTTTTATCTTTATTGGTCTAATATTCAAAAAGTAATGAATGTTTGAAGTTCGTGGCAGCCGATGACCAACGCGTCATGTGCTTCGAGGCCCTGAAAAATTTCATTGTATATTGAGATATGTAATTTGTTCATTCTTCATAAGATGCAAAAAAAACTCTAACAAATAATTTCTTTTTTTATTCGTTTCAAAATTCTCAGAATTGAATAAGTTACAGCGAGTCCAATAATTTTAGAGTGTAATGTATACAAATTTAATGTAGGATGTCAGTATAGACTTAGTCATTAGGAGTGGTTTGGAATCTGTGGTTGTCTCTTGGTCCTGCAAAATCTCTGAGTCTGGAAAACATAATACCAATTACCGAAAGAATAGTCGACGTTATCGAAACTTGTGGACCATTCAGACACTACTGTTTCCCCTTTTTTACATAATAAATCACTCAATCGTTAATTAGAATCACCCACGTAAAAAATCAGGCTTCAAAAATGAAGAGAAGCAAACAACATACGAAACAATCGTTATTAAGGTCGTCATTTAGTGGAGCAACACATTTCCTAAAAGTTGCAGAGCTGTATAATTGACTTTTACATTTTAGAGATCCGTTTCCAGCAGCCTTTCATTAAAGTTTCATGACCTTGCGCGAAAGTGCAATTACCCCATTCCTTATAACCGCCGACCTCCGCGTCTTTATAAGCAATAAATACACATCTGCAGCGGTAGACTTTTAATCTACATTCGAACCCATAAAATCCTCCAGTAACTATCGCTATTTCCACAGCAATTTTCCCGGAAGGATTGACCTCAAAGAGGATTACAAATCGCTATTTCCAATATATATACAAAGCTGTATATATACGTTTCGGTATTTCACTCCCCCCGTTGCCACCATCTGCCAGTTCCTTCGATTCCTTTTTCCTTTTCCGTTTGAAGTCGGAAGTGAATCCACCGCGAACCGAGTAGTTCGAAACGAAACAACTACCATCTCCATCCCGGCCATCCCGTCGCACAAACGAAAACCGCCATTCGTATATATTGAACGCCATCGTAAAACTGCAAAACAAGCCTGATTTTCGCGACTTGCCAAATAAAAAAGTAAGCAACCTCCCTGACGAAACAACCTAGCGCGATGCGAGACGAAAGTTTTCGTCTTTGTCCGGGACCGGCATCCGTAGTCGCACTTTATTCTCGGCTCTCTTCGTCGTTACCGCCTCCGTGGGGGTACCTCGCCCCCATCCCCCATCCACCCGCCCCCTGTATCTCGCGCGTTTTAATATCGAAAATGGGAAAAACAAATATGGGAGTATGGAAATTTGGTCCACACGGGAATATTCAGAAGCTGCGCTGCTCGTCGCGTCGTCACGGACGTGGATACGAGATAGCAATATCCCCCCTGTCCCCACTTTCCATTTACCAACACCGGAAAATGCAGGCGAATGGAATGTATACCTTCTCTCTATCTATCTAGCGAACGCAGAGCTCGCAAATCCCTGTTCTAATGCTCTCTTCCAGCTTCCAAATGTCGCATCGAAGCTTACCATGTAACGAATGTGCGGTAATAACTAATGGCCTCCCGTCAAAGACATTTCGATTACCACAATTCGATATGGGAGGAGACTTCGATAAGCGGGACATAGGAAAATTCATCATGGTTCTGAGGCTGTCATAATTTTGGATGGGCTCAAGTATCAGTCAAACTCCTCTTTTTATCTTGAAATAGCTCTCCTACGACGAGTTTCCGTTATTCATTGCATGAACTCGTTTTGAATGCCTGAGAACATTTTTCGAAAGGAATAGAGCCGTTAGCGATACATTAGTGTTCGATGCATCACTATCTCATGTTTACAAACATGGAATAGACGAAGCTGTCAAAGACACTGCTCCACAATTCGGTCTGTATAGTTACATTTATATTCCAATTTGTTTGAAAACGGTTTTTAAAATAAAAATAGAAAGTCTGAATCGTACTTGCGTATATTCAAAAAATATATCCAAAATCCTATGTTCTCCTTCTCCTCCCATATCGAATTGTAAAAGAGAATGTTTTGATGGTGGATCATTATGCAGTCATCATCAATGTTCAATTTAAATTAAAGGAGGATGCCCACGGGTATAGGTGATTTCCGCCCGACAAATTCGGGTAGAGTGTGATGAGAACCAACACCTAATAGAAAATTCGATTGTTTTATCATCTTGGAAAGTTTTAAAAAACGTCTTTAAAGCGGCGGATTATACAAAGGAAAATACAGTAATTTCAGTAGTAATAGACCGCACTGTGTTTTGTTCGCAATAAGTGCGGACTGTTACTACTGAGATTTCCAGCAATTTTCTATGTATAATCCGCGACTTTGACAACGATTTTTTAAACTTTCCCAGATGTTAAAACAATCGAATTTTCTATTAGGTGTTAGTTTTAATCATACTCTACCCGAATTTGTAGGTTTCAAATTTTATATGTTGATTGGTTAAAAAAACCGTGCCCCAACAGCACTTGAATTACATAAAAAAGTTTAGATATAAAAACAAACTTTCTTACTTATTAATGTGCTATTTTCAGCAAAAACAAAATTTTAGAAATGTGAAATAGCTAATTATTAACTAGATTTCACGGTGTGATAAAATGGAATTGCGAATGAAATCGGATGCAATAAGTTAAAACTAATAGTGCAAACATACTAAATAAATCTTACTAAAAAATTACTTATATTTTTATCGAGTAATTTCAATGGAGAAAATGCTGACATCATTATTAATTACGAAATTTCCGTAACAAAATTTCCCGTTTGAAAACATTCGGTATTAGTGGATCCTCATATTTTTTTCAGAAGCTCTCGCATTTTTAGATGAAAATGTTCGAAGCACTTAATGCCTAATATGAATATTTAAGAGAACTTGAATTTTTGAAGGAATATTTAATTCGCAGCTAGCTCAACATTTCCAGCAGTTTACGATGGGCGATATTCAGCTGCGTTAAACTGGATGAGAAAATTGTTATCAAATAATCAAGTGATTTGCAAAAGTAGAATTTACAGGAAAAATAAGATGAAAATCGTGTTAACGCTAATAATAGAATAGTTAAAAAATATTGTTTTATATTTTTAAAGCATTGATAAGTTAAGAACATTAATTATCATGTATTTTCAGAAATGTGATTCTTTTTTCATTATAAAACTTTTTATTTGAATATGGCAGAAGCAATATTTTTATACAAAATCTTACATCCTTTATATTCGCTATACGAAATTTAAAAGTTCAATTCCGTGCATACGTCCGCATAATATCGTTAAAAATCGAAATCGTAAATCGCATAGACTTATACTAACTAAATCGACATTTATGTATCGACCTGTATAAGAAACTCCGTAATACTAAATGTAGTAGTTCTCCATATTGCCGTCAGTCAATAAATTTATGAAGTATTAAAAAGAATCTAATAAGGTACAGCTTTTTATGAGTTTTCCCTGGGACTATTGATAAATCGTAAATCGAAGAAGAAAGTAAAAAAGAATTATGCATTGCGAATATTTGTAGAAAAAAAATTATTCTTTTATTTTCTCTTGTAGCAACTACAGTTTTATCATGTGAGAAAAAAATCGTGTTTAAAGCCATGGGTTACACGTAAGAAAATGCAGCAATTTAAGTAGTAATATGTATTTGCAGTTTGTGTAGAATTTTACTATTTAGATTCCAGCATTTTTCTATGTATAATCCGCGACATTAACAATGGTTTTCCATGTGATACAATCGAATTTGTCAATTTCGGAGATTCCATCTTGAGGCCGCAAATCGCCTATCCTCGTGGGCATCTCCCTTTTCATTGTGCATACGATAATTTATATTAATTCGATCTATTCCAAAGGTTGATAACATAAAAGAAATATCTTAAGATAGATCTTAAACACTTACACCTGTTAGCCTAAACTACTTAAAATAACTACGATTATAGTTGATGGCTTGAATTATAGAAGTTAGTTGGACCAAAGAAAACAATTTTAATATTTTAACTAAATATTTGAGTAAACTTACTAATTAGTAAGTATACTATAAATAGTAAATTTAACTACATGAACAGAATTTATCTGACTAAACATGTATAGTTCAATCAAACCGATACTCGAATTGGCAAGTAATTTTGTTGAAAAAAAATTATATTCAAAATCAATAGATAAAATCAGTTTTTAATGAATATTTTTATACGTGACGCGTTTAAATAAAGCCCCATAACGACTATCATTGAGGCTGTTTTTATGAAACTAATAACCAATAACGGTATGACTGTTGTTCATTAATTAATCTTTAGAAAAATGACACTATAAAGCACATTGATTTACATATTTCATCTGTATAACGAATAATTGCGCATTGAAGTTCCATTTTTTAAATCATATTTACTGACATTTACATTTTCAGTAATCAAAATTTATTTTCAAAAGTCCGAGAAACTCCGAATGCAAAATAAATCAATACCACTGTAACCGCTTTGCATTCATATATTGTTTCTTTGAGCATATTTTAACAAATTTCGAGTTGTGTAAATGAATACAAATAATGTAAATTATTTTCGTTTCCATTTAATCATACGATTAAAAATTGTCACAGTATAACTCAATATAAAGTATATAAATAAATACAGTTTTATTACAAAATTGTAATAAAAATGTAAATTTTTCCTACTTTCAAACAATTAAAATTATATTTCTTATTATTTAAAAACTCTATTCTCCATATTGTTACTTGTAACAAAAAATGTGCAGGTATTTAAAGTCTTCATACTTGCTGAGTTTAATAGAATCTTTTGAAACACAGAGGTAAAATGTTACGGAGTATTTCATTATAAGATATCGAAGCAGCTTGTCGGATTTTCAACTCGACAGAGTTATACTATTCATAATAATCGGATTTGCCTCTTCAGCCACTTAAGATATTTGAAGTAAAAGCGGCAAATGAATATATATTTAATTTAATTTTTGAAACTTGCTTTCCAGTGTATTTATTTGATTTGAAATTTGAGAACTCTTGTGAAATCATCTCACTCTTAAACAAGCGACTAAATTGATTAATTATCAAACTGAGCTACGGTACTTTCATATATTTAAAATAATTTTGATCATTATAGTTTGGTGACGATTTATATTTCGTATTAGAGGAGGTAAGAATCACTTTGGAAAAAGTAAACAATTTTATTATTCTTTATAGCATATTAATTTATTGTGTCCTTTTAATTACACGAATAAAAATTAAATGTTAAATTCTTATCGTGCGTAACTTTGTCATCCTCACTAAAGTACGGCGTAAATGACAGAATTCAATTTAAATTTGATTTGATAAAATCCTTAATATATTCTTGTTTCTTTTAATAATAACAAACAAACAGAACTTAACGATACAGGGTAAAAATTATTACTAAAAACAATAAATATAATGTTCCCTAAATTACTGTAACAAAAAGGTAATTTTCCCAGTGCCTGAGCAATTCATAATCGGTGTACATCCTTTATTGTTCAAAATTATTATCGGGTTACAACGTACTAGAGCACTAAAGATAATGTAGATATCACTGCTGACATTTTAACTTTATTCCGTTCGACTTAATAATTTAACGAAATTAAGAGCCATCGACCGTTGCGAAATGTCCTGAAATTGGAAGTCCAATAACGGATTATCGATTTGGACCAAATTTAGAAATGAAGAACACCAAACAGCACTCGCAGATGAGAAACGACATTCGTCTGGCAATTCAAAAAAGGATGTTTAAAAATTTTACCAATTTAGGATTATGGGAAAACACAAAAAATCAATTAAAGTAATGAGATCAAATGTTTAAATCTCATTTTTAGTTTAATCTCATTGAAGTATGATTAACGTGTAATTAATTCTTAGCATCTATTAAACGTTTTATTTACGTTGCTCTTAGCTTCCCATAATGTATCAAGGATAATCAGAATTTTATTATTAAATGCTCAAATACACATATATTAGCATTTTTCTGAGCCTTTGTTAGAAAAAGAGTAACATATATCCAAGTAACATCCAATTATAAAGAAGGTAACGACTAGCCCTCTGTGAAAGACCAAAGTTTTAATCAGAAGATTTTCTAATATAAGAACACGACATAACTGAAAACCTATTTTATTATTTTTGTAGTTGAAATTGAATTAAAAAATAAGCACTGAACTTCTTCTCATTATATTTAAATGTCGCCGCTCTCTTTTTCCCCCTACCTTCCCGGCTGGGGACTCAGGAAGGGCCTGCTGTGACGTCACGAACAAAACGCGACTGAGGCGAGTGGGAGACGCGGGTGGCGCTCCCCTTCCTTTGGTAAATACAGTACTGCTCCCCGTAAGTCATACACTTTAGTCCTTTGTCCTTAGTCAGGCAAGATGGCGGCGTCCCCTCTTATGTCATATGTCTCGCCACTTCCCACCACTCGAATTTTCCATCCAGTATCTGGCTAACTTATACGAAGCGCGGGCTACGTCTGCGCGAGCTATCGTTAAACTGTGATGAACAAAGAGCGTGGTGGGGGAATGCGTGAGGGGAAAAATACGTCTTAAAGGGAGGAAAAGATATGTCTCACGAGGAGCATATGTCATAAAGGAGAATTACATAAGGGGGCACAAACAAGACACGAGGAGAAGGCGAGGAACTTAGTAGGTAAATATATCGAGACTCTACTGCAATATGAAATAAAGTGCTCACGTGTATAGAATATGTGTCTCGCCCATTGTACAACTTTGTATCTTTGTACAATAAAGACGTTTATTATTATTATTATTATTATTATTATCATTTTATTAAGCATTCCTTTGCAGTATCATCATCGAATGACTTTTAACTGTTGAGTTAGGTGTTACGCCATTTTGATATTTGCTCGCATTCTTGAGTTCGATAGACCACAGATTTAAAAATTTAAAAGTGAAACCGCCATGGTCTTGTCAATTTTAGCCTATTTTCTGAATGTTAGTTCGAATGTGAGCTAAATTTTATTAATTTACGAGAATAGACAGGTGCGGGTCAAAAAACCGACAAATTAATAGGGCGACAGGTAAAAACTAGTCTGAATCTTACCTGTACGCTGTAGCCTATATTTTTCCGACTTTGTGACTGTGGACCTTTTACCTGCCGGTTATTTGATTTCCAGTTTTCGATCCGCATCCGTCATTTTTCATAGTGTCAGTTTTTTGACCTGTCAGCTTTCTGATTTGTCGGTTTTTTCGACCCACGTCCGTAATGAAGGATCGATAAAAAAGTACAGTTACCCACTATTCTCCATCGATCCAATAAATTATTGTCAGAGATGGGAAGCTCTCTTATATTCTCTGAGAGATTGTTTAATGCTCAACGAAATCTAATCGAGATTTCTCTGCATTTCTGAGTAGTAACCATATTTAGTCCCTTGGAATAGTCGAACAAATTTTTCATCAGATACCCATGGGAGCAGACATTACGCATTGTACTGCGACCATATTGCGAACTGTTTCTCCAACCATGCAAACATTACCATTTCAACAATATTGGTTAAGCAGTTGTTAGCGTTAATACCAGCAATATATATGCCAGAATTCGGTCAGTATTTAATGGAGAACAATGTTGTTATCCCAATTTTACCTTCGTGAAGTCAGTGAGCTACGTCAATTTTAGATCGAGTACCCAAAACAGTCCACCGACTACCTGAAGTGTTAGACGCCAGGTAGTCGGGAGGCGCTGGTGTCACGCAAATAGTAAACTTACGAGATAAATTAGAGTTTCGCGTTAATACCGTAAATGCGATCACCGGTGTACTAACGCAGTTATTTTGCCCGGGAGCAAACACACGAGGCTCTGGGCGCATTTAACGGTGAAAACGGTCGAGTTCGCGATTCGGGCCGACGTCGCTCGGGTCGTCCTGTTCCCGCTCAAGCATTCATGTTCCATACATATTTATGCTTGAGCCGGGCATACGCGTGTGTAGGGATACCCAACAAGTACGTTCAGTATCGGGGAATGTATAAGTACCTACGCGGGTAGCACCGTTCCGCCCTGCTCGCAATATCACGGAGCGCGTCACGTCCTGTCGGGGCGTGATACGTTTGTTTCGTAACTAGGCGGGTAACATCCCACGGTGCATTTTCACTCCTCCGTATCCTACACGTACGTTAGCTGCCACTAAGCACTTGGTACCACCAGGAATCACCAACGGGTTAGTGGAATCTAGTACACAGACTGACACTAGGATGCATCTTTCGTCATCCGTCTCCCCATCGGCCTACGACCTCCTCATGAAATACGAGACGTGACTGCGTTCACTAATCATGAAATATGCCTTCCCAGCGTTCTGGATATGGAGAAAGTACTTCATGCAATCTCAGTTGTGATCATCTCATCGCCAACAAGATGTTCCTATTAAAATTACATGCAAATAGTTTGATTACAATATGTCCTCTCCGCACATCATACCGCTTGTCGCTTTACAACATTCCAAAAGTTCATATTATGTGATCAAGTTTCGGATCATATCTGCTTCGAGTCGATATTCTTATTTTCTGGTAGTCAGTTAAGTCCAAAGTTATCACACAAAAGAAAAATCGTTGGGAGCTCTATACTGACCACCCAGACAAAAAATTGGTTTGGGCTGCCGATTGATTATTTTCTCCAGTTCCGTCAGTTCGGCTTCATAACTCATCTAATTTATCATCTGCACCCCACCACACTAAACAATTGGCTGTGAAAATCAAATTTACTTTTTATCCGAAACAAATAATTTTTTCTGCATACTTTACCCAATCGACATTTTAGTGCTTCAGGCAAATATTTGGTTGGTTTAAACAATAAGTAGTTATATTTCCTAGGCAAGTATTTAAATGGACGTATTTGAAATGATTGGCCTTCAGCAAATTTTCTTCGTCAATTTGGTCACAAACGAAACATTGCATTCCAGCAATATTATTGACCTACAGCACTGACGAAACTTGCTTGGGTGGAATAACGTATCAATTGGTTATTGGACAATCATTCCCTTAGTGCTCCAGATAAATAGTTGGCGGGATCAGCAACGAAATAGATATATAAGCCAAGGAACTTATCGCAGTGAGAAATTAACTAGTTTTCTGTCACACCAGCACGAAAAGACCATCTTTCCGCCCAGAGAAAGTGCCCGATTGCCGCTCGGGCTGATAAAGATGAGCGTCACCCGTCGGGACAATGTTTTTTTCCTCTCGCTTACAATCTGTTGACAGTCTTTCATCGAAAAACAATCTTTCACACTATTAAAATCATCGAACGTGCTTGACAGCCTTGGACCACTTTACACTCCCTAAAGGTGAGTTGGACTTTTCTTGTACGAGTGTGACAAAAAATAGGTGACACATGAATAGGCTAGAAAAGTCAACAACGCTGAAGAAAATTTAAAAAAAGCAATATTGGACCAGAGTCATTACATAAAAAATCAATCAGGTCTCCCGGTTTCATATTTTCTAATGGAATTGCGAAAAATAATGTATATTTTATCATAAATCCATGGTACAAGCAACTAATCTCAGCCGCAGAAAAGAAAAAAAAAACTTAGCTTTGACAAGTGATTAAATGATTATTCCAACATATATTATGAAACATTTAATAATTGACAATAAAATACCACGATGGAAATACTATTTATATATCCAACGTAATGAGTTCAACCGCATTGCCTTTTTGCAAGTACAAAGGAAACTGAAATTTCGAAATTCCATTGGAAAAGGGCATTTGTTTCCGTGGATTGAATTAATTAAATTTCGTGAGTAGAGAGCTCCATATAAAATGGTCATATGTATGAGAGGATCACGAATAATGCAGTGCTCCTGCCTGGAGACATGCATCAATTAAAAGCTTATTCACTCAACATCAATAGATCTTTTATAATCTTACTCTGCAACTCCGCGATCTGATCCATACGTAATGTATGTACGCCAATGCCAGCATAAAATGCCTCATAACTGCTTCTGATTGCTCAATTAAAACAGAGACAATTGAGGTACATAAACATATTTAATTATGATTGGTTGATCATAGCTGTAATTTGCGCTCTCTAATTACGTGCCAGATTAAGCATAAAACGATACAATCTTCAATTTACATAAATTATATTGTACAATAACAATTATTTGGCTGTCGTTAACGAAGGGAACTCAGTTTAATTTGTAGATTCGTTCTGCTGCATTTGACACCAATCCAAATACAGACTAAAAAAAGGATATTACGACAATTAGTTTTTCACTGTGATTTCAATGGTAATAATAGCAGCGATAAAAATCAGAAGGGCAAAGCATGGTAATTCAATTGTATTTATATTACTTCGTAAATCATATATTTTAATATTTTTTTCTTTCACAATAGCCGTTGAATTCGGGACAAAGATAACGCCGAAGCTTTTGTACACTATATATACTTCAGGTTATATACACGTTGGTACTTGGCCCAGAGGTGAAGGGTTAGTTCTTGAAATGTCGCAATCTTCGCCCTAAAAGTCGAGGGGTTCCTTTTCAAACCGAACCTGAAAACTTTTTCAAGTAAAGTTTTTTTTCAACCCTACCTTGAAAATTTATCCACCGTGGGTCCTCTTTCCGGGATCCTCTTAGCCCGTTGTCCCTCTAAAAGACGAAGATTGCACCGTTACAAATATGGATTTTCAGACCTTCAATATAATTCCATAATTACAAATAAATATTATATCAATTGAATATCGATAATAGAAAAGCGGAAAATGGAATATCGATTCAGCTAAAAATTAATTACTGAAATAATAAAAAACTTAATTACGTGGACGGTAAAACATCGTCGCCGTCGTGAACTCCCGTCACTTAGATTTGATCTATCGATCGCAGCTAAACCCGGATTACCCAGCTACGTTTATGGGAATACGAGATATTTATCTCTGTATTTTTATTCCATCCGCGAAGACGATATTAAATTGCTTCTTTTCACAGAGTGCGGAAGTGTCTTGGGAACAGAACACGGTAGAAGGTACGCTACGGTTCTGCGCGATGTATGAAGTTGAGTTTTCCTTCGTATTGGAAAATAATGAAGGACGAAACCTGCTAGCTATCAATATAATAACGAAACTGTATGTTTCTAAAAGAGAAGACGTTAAAAAGTCCTTTACTGCATAATAAAAAGGAAAATAAAAATATTATAAGAATATGAGACATCAATATGAAAAGTCAAGTTAGTAACAAACATTTTTAACTACTAAATCTGCCAAAGCAATTTAAGTTGGTATAAATTTGATCAACAATCAACAACAATAATAAACTCACTAAATTATGACTGAAACAATACTAATGATTTCATAAGGAATACGAAAGAAACTTTTATAGAATTGTCAAAGTCTAAACTAGCCCGAGTAGAAATCGACCGATTTGACCCCAATAGAAATAGGGCCCCAGCCGGGATTTGCCCTGGTTAACCCGATTAAAAATTCGAGCAGGGTTATGGCTAGAATTCAGCCGGGCAAACCTGATCCAATCAGTTTCTGAATACCACGAGGGTACCCGGGTTGGATTTCGGTGAAGCGTGACAAGCCCGGTCGGATCCCAGATACAACCCTGGAAACCTGACTGGATTCCGGTCAGTCTCCAATTACAAATTCTACTTGGGGAGGGGGGAGGGCTTCAAAGAAATAAATAATAACTAGTGTCAAATAATAGTAGATCTTCATCTGGTCCCAGTGGAGCTGTCTAGTTCTAACTTGATAAATATGGGATTCTTTGAGTTTGATCGGGACTTTCCCCAGTAGCTTCATAAAAAAAACTACTGTTGGACTCTTCTAAGTAGCCGATCGACCTGATGATCAGCAAATCTAATTCAACAAGAAACGATACGGAAGTGTTATTCGGCATCTTCTCTCACAGTTGGTATTTACGCAATACAGGGCAAATATATATTCTTATACTGGCCGGATTGTTTATATAAGGAAGGAAATCTCCCTGATTAACTTAGGGGGTAAATCCGACTACTTTATATTATAATTACGATTTATAGTTGCTGTTGTTGTCGTATCGAAAGGCTTTTGAAGTTGTTATTTACAAACCCGAAGTTAGTTTTGTTAAACTCAAAATGGGAGCTGCAATATGTCTATCCTAAAATATTAAATATTTATCGATTTTTGTGAGTATCAGTATTCACGCGTTTTCTTTGTTTTCGTTGTTCATGCGATTTTGGCGTCCGAATTCCAAGAACGACCTGAAAATCCCTTAGATACGCAATTTTATTAGAAACATGTGCGATCAGAGTTTTCCTCCAATAATCAATAAAAGAACCTTTTGAGGGGAATTGAAATTTCCCCTCCTCTTTACCCTTAAGACATACATTTCGGAGGAATGGAACGACATTAAAATTGGATGGGAGGTTCGTGGTGGGGACCGACCACAACCGTTTATAGTCACTACAATAATGAAAAAGTGTTCTTATATCAATCGGTTGTTATATCAAGGCTCCCCTGTAGAATTTACCCTCAAAATTAACAGGGATGATTACTACTCTTAAAGCGACCATAGGGTCAATATAGAAATATACACTCTTAGAAAAGTTGTCTTGAGTCCTCTTGTCGGAATCGACTTGCGGCAAGCAGAAATCCATTTACCGCAAGTGGAATAATCCTCTTGATCAAATAACAAGTGGATTTCCACTTGCGGCAAAAGGATTCCGATTGCGGCGAGGGAGCGTTTTAAGAGTGTATGTGTCATTATTTTTCCTCGTCGTACTTGTCAGCCAAGTTTCAGAAAACTGAATAAAACGTACTTGTAATAGGGAAGTATTATTTAACCTTATTCATAAGGAGTAATATTTAACATCCCATAAGAAGAGAAGCAATTGAGGTTGATGACAAGCATACATTACTGAAATTTCAAGGCATACCGACATACAAAAGCAATCTTGATCATAAATAATACCACCAAGTTCATCGTCAAAACCAAAAATTTTATCTGAGAGAAAAAGTGAAAAGTTATCATTGTTATACTATGGAGGTCTCACTCGTTCATGTTGACCTCCCTCTTTCACTATCCAACAGGAGTATAATGTACTTAATGGATCACTCATACTTACTGTAAGTCGTCAAATGAGGGGGTGAGAAGCTTTATTTTGCTCGTTCTGGAAAACTATAATGAGCGGAAAGGAAACAGTGACTACATCCAAGAAACTTCACGGAATTCCTCGTTAATATAAAACATCACCAATAAATGAATACGAAGTAAGGAAACATTAAATATTGAACTATCTCTAAAATATTTTCTTTCTGATTCACTCTTAAAACATCGAAGCTGTAATGTTCAACATCGGTGTTGCTTTTTTTAATGTTTGGAAAGGATCGTCTATTTTCCTTCCAAGTCCCTGGCTAACCTTCATTTCACATCTCTTCCCTTCTTAGCGACTCACTGACGATGAGATATATATAGCTATTCGACGTGTCCCTATATTATCCGCAAGTTATACTTCAGTACTCGAGGTTTGCGCGTGACTTGGCCTCGACTAAGACGACCCTTCTTCGTCAAAATAGCAGGAGGAAAGGAGGTTCGCGCAGAACCTAAGACAAAGAACCCAAGGTAAAAGGCGTCGAGCTGAAAAAAAATACAAACATCATATATTCGTAAGGGAGGATATTTTGTGAAAATAGTATGGACTTTTTAAGGATTAAAGAAGTTTACTAATCCAGTTTAAAAAGTGATGACGAATGCAAAAATGGATAAAAACCACACAAAAGTTCAGAACCTGTCGCAAGGGTAGGTTACATAAGTAGTCTAAAGATGAAAATGAAAGGGAAGATAGACAAAACGGGAAATAGTGTATATATATGTAGATGGATAGATCAGAGAATGAATGCATGAGTGAAAAGGGGGGTTAAGCGGGGGTTAAGGGGGTGCAGGTCATAGCGAGGTGTACTTCCGCCCTTGCTCGTACTCGTGTGGCTACGCTGTGGTATACCACAGCTCGTTCACTGGATTAGGTGGCCCCGGAAACGCCTCATATCGCACGTATCTCCGTATTCGCACGATGTTCGTTAAATTACGGCACGAGATGTCGTGTGTATACATTTCCCAACTATAATACACCCGTTTACCCCGAGTCGTATGTAATACGAAAACGAGCGTGAATAACGAACTAATGAGTTTCACAATATTTCAAGAAATTATCCACTATTTCTCCTGTTGCAATAATGTAATAATTACACATCGCCATCATAATAGAAAGTAATTAAGTGAAATTACATAATTCAGGATTTGTTTCCCTGTCTACATAAGCAACAGAAAGACAAATTTGGTGTGCGCTTCGAAAAACCGACGAATAAAAAACCGCTCATAAAGCCGACAAAAAAAAATCGTCACATCGACAAGCGGGGTGCGAAAAACCGACAGTCATAATGCCGTCAGTCGAAAAACCGACAGTAAAAAAGCCGACACATAAACCAGCGGATTTTTATGTGTTGGATGTTTGACTGTCGGCATTTCGATTGTCGGGTTTTTAACCTGTCGGCTTTTTGACTTGTCGGTTTTGTGGTTTATCAGTTTTTCGACTCGCATCCAAATAATATGTATAGGAAAAAGGAGAATCATATATATAAATCTTCATTGTCTTTTAAAAATGCTAGTTCCATTCAAACCACTACACCACGTACTCTATAATGTGATACATATAGTTTCATACCATAAGTCCATAATACTACAATATTTCAAACGCATTACAGCAACGTGTATCATCTTATAACATATTCTAGAATGATATCTACTTCAGAGCATAAATTTTTAATAAAATATTCAAATGGGAACACGACTGATATGTCCAAATTTTATGATTCTGTGACGAAATATTACGTAATCGTAATATTACGGTAAAATATTACGGTACAAAATATTACTGGACTAAATATTATGGTAAAAAATATTACGGGACAAAATATTACGTAAAAAATATTACCGTATTAAAATATTACATAAAAAAATATTACCATATTAAAATATTATTATTTAATTAATTATAAACTAATATTTACACAATATTTCCTAATAATTCACTACTGATAATACATACAAAACATACTACTATATAATATACATATATTCAAAAATAAATGTACAATAAATATAAACACGTATATCAATACTTTCAAAGTAACTATCACATTATTCAATCCTCCAAAACAATACATAATAATACTATACATAATTTCAGTATAGTTTCAGTATACTATACATAAATTCAGTAACAAATATCAGTATTATTTGAGCACACGGAGATTAATCATCAGCGAAATGCCTTTGCATTTCGTTTTAAGCCAAAAAGGCTCAAAACTTTTGCACCATGAAGGTTATTTGTTTAATAAATTACGCGTGTGTGGGCCAGACAAGCATTACAAATGGAGATGCATCGAATACAGCAATGCGCAACATAAATGCAATTGTATAGCAAATACATCATCGATGGATAAAACTGGTAAATAATACTAAATAATATATAAAGTAGTATTAATTTTTCATATAAATATTTGTAACTTTTAATATTAAAAATGTTTAACTTAAAATAATTGCATTATTGACATTATATTACACAATTAGTAAACATAAATACATATATCATAATTATTCAATACACAGGAGTGCTGTTAAACGTTGGAGATCATTCTCATTTGGCCGATGCTGCAAACGTTAATGCAAGAAAAGTAATTAACAAAATGAAAAAAAAAGCCATACAAAATACCGCCAAACCGAGTGTCATCTTAAAATCGGAAATAGCTCATACATCGACAAGTGTCAAGGCTCAATTACCTAATAACGAAGCATTACGAAAAACAATTATTCGAACACGTAATCACACATTTGATGAACTAAAAACACCGAAAACGCTTGCAGAATTGGAAATTCCAGAACGATATCAACAGACAGTGAATAATAAACGATTCTTATTTTACGACAGCCAAGGTAAGAAGTCTCGTTTTCTAATATTCGCGAGTGACGATGATTTACAACGTTTATCAAAATGCCGCATTTGGCAATCCGACGGAACATTTTCTACAACGCCAAAGATATTCAAGCAATTATACACAATTCACGGAATCCTGGAGAAACAAAACCAAAAAACACACAAAATTGAATACAAAACTATACCTTTAATATATATTCTAACTGGAAAAAAGATTCAAAAACATATACAAAAATTTTGAAAACGATACTCGAAGCCGAAAATGTCACATTTAACCCTGATATAATTATTACTGATTTCGAAAGTGCCTTTATAAATAGTTTCTCAGATTTATTTCCAAACACACAAATACATGCTTGTTATTTTCATTTCACACAATCTATCATTAGACACATTAAAGATAAAGGGTTACAAACAATCTACAACACAAATGACGAATTTTCACTTCACATAAAAATGCTAACAGCACTAGCATTTATTCCGTCACACAATGTAACAAAAGTCTACAATACTCTGATTGCTTCACAGTATTTCGAAACTAACAAAGATATGTTAGCAGAATTCCTGAGTTATTTTAAATCAACGTGGATCGGAAAAAAACATCGATATGGTAATGACAAAGCAACGTTTCCGATAACATTATGGAATTGTTACACAACCGTAATTAATAATGAACCACGAACAAACAACACTGTCGAAGGATGGCACAACAGTTTCAATATTTTAATTGGGAAATGCAACGAACAAATGGCCAAGTTCATACATGCATTACAAATCGAGCAAAGTAATGCAGATGCTGTGTATGAAAAATATATCTGTGCCCAATCAGTTGCTCCGAAAAAAAAAACAAAAATATGATAATTACAATGAACGTATACTCGAACTCGTGAAAGGATGGAACGTCGAATGCGATCAAATTGAGTATTTGCGTGGAATTGCGCACAATACAATGATGTAATATAGTAATCAATGTACCTAAACACTGATAATAAATAATATCACTAATTAGAATATTAATTACATTTTCATTTTATTCAAAATAACATATTAAGATTTGTTTCGTAATTCGATTTTACGAATCGGTTTTAATGGCTTATTATGTACTTTCACCATAATCTTTTTATCCGGTAATATTTTTTAACCTAATTTTTTGTCCGGTAATTTTTTTTTTAAATAATATTTTGTCATGTAATATTTTGTACAGTAATATTTTGTGCCGTAATATTTGATACCGTAACATTTTTTACAATAATATTTTGTCGTAATATTTTTTTTTTAATATTTTGTCCGGGTACCAAATTTTATATATAAATACCCTCTGAAAGGTTACATTATTTAAAAAACATTAGTTATCAAAGACCCTTGCAGTTTCATGAAAACATAAGATGTAAAAAAAAAGAAACATCTACAGATTATTTTTTTATGTCTATTATTTAACATTAGGTTTTGATATAAATATGTATGAAAACTAAAATGCTCCTTAACCCTTTTAGTCACTGCAGCCACTTCAGTAGGCCCCCTATTACTTGTTTTTTTTTTGCGTTTTTTTCATGTTTGTTCTAAAGGTTTTGTTTTTCATTTTCAGTTGAAAAATTTTTTTTTAATCTGTATTTGTTAAGAGTTATTATATATCTAATTCGTTAGTGGAAATATTTGCTGATAAATCCATAATAATGAGACTTGAAATTTCTTGCATTCAAGACATTCAAGAGATTATAGAATGATCGTTACATTTAAAAAATTCATAATACTCGATCAAAGTACAACTTTTCCAGATGCCATAAAAAATAACTACATGAGGGTTTTGGGGATTGGTATCCCAAATCTGTCATCATATTTTTAAAATTCATAATGGCAATTCCAATTTGACGGATTAGAATTGGAAATTTTAACAAACCCCGTCCAAAATAACTACTCGAGGATTTCTGAGGTCACTAAATTAAGATTTCAAAATTTACAATGACGAATCCAATATGTCGGACAACAAATTAAATTTTTAAAAATCCTCACGAACATAATTACTTGAGGATTACGCTTTTTGGTTTTATTTTTTAATTTCTTGATTTATTAGATCATCTTCAAGTGATTTTCACTTACAGCTATTTCAAATCAGAAATATTTGTATTTATTTTACTCCATTTTATTCCAGAAAGGATGTAATGTCTTCGGATGTGATATGTAACCTGATGTCATTGAGAAACTTGAGCACTCTTTTGTATGACTCTTCACTTGTAACAATTCCATTTAGTTTGGAGGGAATTTAAACTTTCAAGTACACTCCGTATACATTCAGTGTTTTCAAGAAAATTATACTGCAGTGACACTCAGGAAACAAATAAACTCCCTAAATGATTACAAAAAAAAAACAATTTTTGCTGACTGTATTTCAACTGACTATATTACACCAGGTATCGATAAAATTTCAATAACTTTTTAACGAAAAAGGAAGGAGTTGAAGATGACTTAACATATTTATTTAAGTATTACTAAAGAGATTTATGTAAGTAATGACTCCATAGGATCTAACTAAATTTACGTCGTATCGACTAGTAGAGAATGAATACAGAATTGTCCCTAAAAGAAAAAATGTAGAATTATCAGAAGTATTATTGACATCAAATGTTATTATAATATGGTGCCATACTTGTCTAATTAATTTATATTTATTCTTTTTATAAATTATCTGAAACAAGTTCCCATTTCAAAATAGTTGATTTCAATCGCCAAAAATATTTCTGAAAGAACCATATTTCAGTGCTTCTAAATAATATTATTAATTATCTCGCAACATATTTATTTACTTACACCCCGCGAGATCTTTTGATGTAATATTCCGAAATTCTTTATTAAAAAAGTTGATATTTGCGTTCGTACACGTTTCGAAGGCATGGGAAGTTACTCTCAAGCAAATACGTAGAGATTACATTCAGAGTACAAGTTCGGAAAATTAATTTCATATTCCGTCTGAAGGTAGGAATTACCATTTTTATTCGAATATTCTGCACAGATTCCCGTACATGTGATATATTTGTAACCGCATTCTATAAAATTATATCCCATTTTTATTTCATCGTACGAACGAATACGTGATGTGAATAGCTCATGTCCATACCGGTGGGATTTCCGTTTCATTCGATTCCCTGTTTTCTAGAAACATTTTAAAACACCAATGTTCTCGTTAAAATTATGAAATTAAAATAGGTATTTTCTACGGTCACAACTTGTGTACTTTTTTAAATACGAAGGTATTGAGTTTTATATATGTCTTTAGCAATTAATTAATCAAATGTTGTAACGGACCTGGAGAAAAAAGTATTCCAAATTTCTTTAGTCTAAATGAGAGAAAAATTTTTCAACAAAACGTACATATTTTTCATCTTCTTGTATTCTATAAATACTTTCAATACTTTAATTTAATTTGTTTAATTGTTTTACGTTATTCTCCTATCATTGTTATTTTATTGTTTCTATTTCTTTGTTCTATTTGTTACTTTTAATTTATTATTATAATTATTAGTCCTATATTATGTTTAGGGCTAATAGGATTTCAATCACCCTGGCCATTATTTAAAATTGTCCGCATTTTAAAGACTTCATAAATGTTTTTAAATATTTGTTCGATAATTTAATTTGTTTACTATATTAATTAAGCAGTATAGGAGCACTAAAAAGGCAAAATAAATACAGTATGAGAAATATATCAAATGAATACCAACAATAAATGTAGAGGATTAAATTTATCACCGATTCTGAAGCTGCATCTCCCAGCACGTACCAGCGTTTCTGGAAATAGCAATTTGTAACTTTCAATTCTTCTTTCCCGCGGATGAATCCCGTGGGGCTTTTGTAAAGAAATAACTTCATTGTCAGATATGGATATTTAATATCAGTTATCGATTTAGTATTATTATCATTTCTGATCGAAACGATTTACAATAATAGGAAGATATAAATTGAAAATGTGACAATAAATTTTATTAATCTCTAGAAAATTGCTCGGAATTTATAATATTGTATTTTCGAAAAATATTTGGTACATTCTTAACTTATTGAAATGTGTCATTATGCTCATTTTTATATTATGCCTGAATTATATAAAAAGTATAATTACAATTTTTAGTTATAGTAGAGTCCTGGTATATTTACCCACTCGGTTCCTCACCTTCTCCCACCCTGCCCCACTCCTTTCAATCGTGTTATGTTCGTGACGTCACAGTAGGCCCTTCATGAGGCCCCTGCCCCAGCCCGCAAGGTGGGGGAAAACTAAAGCGTCAACTGATAAATATAACGATACGAAATAGGGCCAATATCCTAACTAAATAAGTTATTTTAGGAAAAGACAAGGACATGAAGTGTAGTTATTAAGTAATATTTATTTCTAAAGTTTAAGAATTCCACTAGATGAGTTAATAAAAGAAACCAATGCTTCCTAATAGCATAAAATTATTTAGTTGATTATGTAATTTCCAAAGGCCCAATACATTTTTGAATTTAAAATAACACTGTAAAGAAATGACATGTTGCGAGCACGTCTTTTAGTTTCAGAGTTATTAACAATTTATTTCCAAAACAAATTTTTATTTGTCACAAGCATGAATTGTATTGAATTTTTTATGATTTATTTATAAATAAGGACCAAACATGAAAGAATACACCCGATGGGATGCGAACTCACGACCTTTTGATTGTCGCTCAAAGGCTCTAAACAAAAAATTGTAAATAACTGAACCATATCGATAAGTTTAGTTGAGCATAAGTTTGGAAAGTTTGTTTTTTATATTCATTAAATTAACAATATACGATTAAGCACTGAAGCGAATTCGACATATGCTTTAGATTTCATATAAACCAGATAATTTCATAAGGATAAAATTAAAATGATTGCCTGACCGGAGAGTAATTACAGAGTTCTTTTAATTTAAAAAAATGTTCTGCCTTTAAAAAAAGAAATTTATGCTTGCAGGTGGCAGATTCGTGGTGACATCTCAAGGCGACCTTCACATAAAGTCTGCGAGACCGGAAGACGGCAGAGCGACGTACTCCTGTCTCACCAGGCATGCTTTGACTGGTGAAACGAGAAAAAGCGAGTCGGCGTCTCTTACGGTCACTGGTGAGTGAAGAGTCGTTTTCAAAACATCTTTTAATTTTGGAATTAATTATCCTGCGGTAATTAATTTTCCCGTCGTTATCCGTATTTTTTATGGCATGTTTCTTAATTTATTCTAACATTTTGTACCCAAAGGAAATCATTTTCATGAAAAACCAATTGAAACAGATTATCAATGCATGAAAAATTACCTTAAAAATTATTGTATATCTTAATTTGTTCTTATTTTTATCTAACATAAACAATTTCTTAAGCTCCGCAAAGAAGGAACATTTCCGACAAAACTGGCTTTTCTTTCTTCAAACACTCGATCAATTGAATTCCGGATGCATCGAGTTTTTCCTACTCCGATTAGTTCGACTGGCTTATCAAACTGAAAAATTGGAAAAGTCGAAAGTCGAAAATATATTTCGACGTTAAAGAGCTTTTTGATAAGTTCGCGAAAGATGCTCGTGAGTTTTCTCATCTCCCGCAAAGTTTTCCGGCGGAACAAAATCCTCAAAGATGGACTGTTTTATAGGGAGTTTTTTCGACTTTTTTCGACGACCTCACGCACCACGGCACTTTTTCTTTTTATTTTTGCAGAGGCGACTAGCACGATGGGCCCAAAGCTGATGCAGCGATCACAAATTGCAATTTCCGCAGAGAGGGATTCCGACGTGCATCTCACGTGCTCGGCACAGGGCAATCCACCGCCCCAATTCACCTGGTATCGTGACATAAACGGTAAGTTCACCAAAGAGGGTCGGAGAGTCTCCTGGGAAGGAATTTGACCCCCTAACAGAATCCGATCCGGAAAGAACAACCGTTGAAATTGAACATAATCGGCTTCTGAATTTTCTATTTTTGTTTTCAAATAAGATGGACACGAGCAAAGATTACATTTTTACTGGCCAAAATTATTGATAAGTTACAAAAAATTAAAAATAAATCACGATAAAGCAAACAACAATTTCGCTATTTCTTAAATCTTTTTTCATCATCAAACATGCAATTTTCCTAAAAATTTGCATAAATTTGTTGTTCATTTCTAAATCTTCGTTCTATATATGTTCGAAATATAAAAATACGAATTGTTTAACTATAAAAAATCATCCAAATATAAAAATCAAATATTAATTACAGATCTAACGTTTATTTTACGTTGTAAAAATATAAATTGTAAAGGAAAGTTTTACATTCACACAATACGAAAGTAAATTAGATTAGATCACTACAATAGTACTTATTATACCGAGAGCGCAAAATCATATTTGGCGCCCCGCGGGTTACGAACATTTTTTACCTCATAGGGAGTAAAATCCAATGAAGAGTTTTCGAGATACAAAATGTGAAATCGTTCAACGCTCATATTTTCGACATTAATTCCGACTCTTTTAATTTTGCTATTTTCTTCTACCTGTTCTCCATAAGCAGATATATATTGATGTACTTCTCTGTATTATGTATTAATGTATTAATTCCCGACCCTTTTTCACCCGGGAGGACGCTCAATTTAAATTTGACTCGCCTACAGGGCATAAAATCGCATTTTGCGACCCTTTGTGACACAAATAACAAAAAATAAATAACATGAAGATATTCTTAGTTAGTTTTTAGCAGAACTACATTTTTAGTTGTTTTACCTTCTTCACGGTCGAAACTGCAATAAAATTTCATGAATAAAGTTGAGTACCTACTTGTAAAGTAATCGAATTTAATTTCGGATTTTTCTGAGAATTTTGTTAGTGGTATAATTTTTTATATACATCGACAATCGATTAGTTATTTTTCCAATTGTCGGTTTGTTTACGTATCGGCTTTTTGATTAATCGGTTTTTCGACACGCACCCCCATTTCCGCCATTTTTTCGATATTGTATAGAGAAACAAGGTTATTTTTTCAGTTTCAATAAAATTCGATTGGATTACTCGATGTCATTCTTGAAAAATCAAATTTGACATATTTATAATCTCTTGAAATTTGTTTTTAAGGTCGTTCGATGCCTGTGGACGCGCATCACAGAATTCAATTGTGGGGTGACTTAATGAGAATTCGTCGAGTTGAAGTCCAAGACGCCGGCAGGTACGTCTGTAGTGTGCGAAATCAATTTGGCGATGTACAAGCGGAGACTCATTTGTCCGTCACTTCAAAACTAAATGCCCGAATCCAACCTCAGCATCAGGTTTGCATTTTCAGATTGCTTTATCATCATATAATCCGGACAATACATCCATTGCGTTTAAATTTCCGTTTTATGTGGGAATGGAGGAAGAATGCATGAATAAATTTATAACGTTCCAGAGAAATATTTCTGTTTTAGAATTTTGGTTTTTCATCAATTGAATATTAGGACGAAAGATCGTATTTATCAAATCTGACTTTCGCCTCTACTTACCAAAGAAAATGTAAAGAAACCTTATTAAGGGCAATATTAGAGGCTTTAAAATTATCATAGACTTTTTATAAAAATAATACACTAAGAAATTTTGTTATAAACAAGAGTAACAGTTTATATTCTTGTAAGATTTATCAAAACAGTCAGGGAATGTATCTCAAATTATGCTTCTTATGTATATTTTATATAAAAAGTTTCCGACGTCAGTCTTACGCTGTTAAAAATGTTATGAAATTTAATTCTCATTTAATCGACAGTACATTAACTTTTGAAATGATGTATGTAAATATTACGTATATGTATATATATTGTGAACTGAAAAATGGGATGATTATTTTTTAATTTATGTTAATTTCGACGTAGTACGAATTACTCAAATAAAAAGTATATTAGAAAACTTAATTACAAAAACCCATCAAGATGTAATTAAATACAAAATAGTTGAATTAACAATTAATTTAACTATCAGTACATATAATTAAAATCTGTGTACTTTTAATAAACAAATAGAAATTACCAAAATGAATTATGGTACAAAATATGCAAAGCAGACATACAATTGAAAGAGAAAATAAAATACATAAACTTATTAAATACTGCTGACAAAGGAATGACTATTACTCTGATTACAAGTTAATGATAATGTAACAGCACTGTTAACAACAATCATTTTTACTCTAAAAAATGTGGTATTGCATATTAAATGTAGTGAAGGGTTTAAAGTATAATATGAAATACATTCATAAATAAAAATATAAAATACAAACGGAAATAATCGCAATTTATTGAGAATTTAAATAATCGTTTGGTTAAATTAAATCCAATACTGTAAATTATAATACATTATATATACATATAATTTTGATATACCAACCAGACAAAATCGATACCAACAAAAAAAAAGAAAAAATTGTCGCAAACATTCTTAAATACTTCTGAATTGTGCAGGTATTTTTGATTTCAGAAGAGAGTTCCATAGAAAAAACGAAGAATTTTGCAAAATTCCATATAACTAATTCATAGCAATTTCAATCGTGTTTATATTTTTACGGTAAAATGTGAACGAAAAACCATATTTATATTATATGAAATAATTTTAAGAAAGTTGGTAGAAAGTAAACATAAACAGAAGTCTTGAATAATTTTCTCAAGATTCAAATTCCGTTATTTTTTAAAAAACGAAATTAATAAAGCAAACATTTTTAATTGTAAATAAAAGTTTTTAATAAGTGATTTTTTCTATCGAATATGGTGGACATAATTTAGCACTGATACTGAAAAACTTGTCCATATTCATATGTAAATATTAACAAAACAACTGTCATAGAAAATAATAAAAAGAGTGAAATTTAGTTTAAAAAAATATTGTTAAAATTTATGAAAATCTCAAAAACTATAGAGAAATTGTTTAGTTATTGCAGAGAAAATAATGAAAATTAATAATAATGTGAAAAAATATACATAAATTTATGAAAACTAAACAAACAATTTCTCGTTTGCAATAGTAGAATAATCAATTGTGGTAACTATAGTATATAGTAAAATACGTCATAGTCAGATCGATAACTCATAGTGGTACGAAAAAATAGGATGCACATAAAAAACCTGCTAAATCACAAAACAGACACTTCAAAAACAAGACATTTAAGAAAACAGATACTAAAAAACCAGACATTTCAAAAACATATATTCAAAAACCAGACATTTCAAAATGCAGAGATAATTTGAATCTGTATTTTTTTAAATGTCCGATTTTTTAATGTATGGTTTTTTGATGTTGGGTTTTTGAAGTGTCTGTTTTGTGATTTTTCGGGTTTTTGAGGTACACCCATAGTTTTGAATGTCCATATATTAAAATGTCTGGTATTTGAATGTCTATATTTTGAAGTGTCTGATTTTTGAATGTCTGTTTTTTTAAATGTCTGGTTTTCTAATGTATGTTTTTGAAATAAATGTCTGTTTTTTTTAATGTCTTGATTTTTAATGACTGTTTTTTTAATGTATGTTTTTGAAATGTCTGTTTTTTTTAGAATCTGCTTTTTTAATGCCTTGATTTTTAATGTCTGTTTTTAGAAATGTCTGTTTTTTTAAATATCTGGTTTTTGAATATCAGGTTTTTGAAGTGTCTTTTATGATTTGTCAGGTTTTTTATTTGTCAGCATTTCGACCCGCACCCACGATGTTGAATTTTTCGTAATAAAAAAATCGAGAAAAAACCGAATTTCTATATTGTCTTCCTTTCTTTTGTAATTATTTTTAAAGTGATGTTACAATGGTCTTTCTGGGTACGAAAGTTTTCAAAGTATAGGACGAGGAGGACAGACATCACAGTATTTTTCGTGAGAAATCGAAAGATCAAACGTTTATTTATTTAAATCGTAATCAGAAGGAGAATTATAGGGTGTGGGTCGAAAAACTGACTGTCAAAAAACCAACATTTAAAAAGCTGGCAGAAAAAAAACCGACACTTCAGAAAATGACTATCCGCTTGTCGATGTGTCTATTTTTGACTATTGGTTTTTTATCTGTTGGCTTTTTGATTTGCCGGTTTTTCGACCCACAGGCTGAGAAAACGTGGCAAAAAACATTCTCTCAATTTTTGATACCAAAAAATGCCAAAGAATTACCGTAAATAAAAATGTTATTGTTACTGTACGCAAATATAATAAAAAGTTAAATATAATTAGGAAAATTTTGTATTTACAAAAATATGAAAACCTCATTATGATTCTTTCTAATAAATAACTGCATTGTCGAACCATCATAATTCGTTTTGAATGGAACATGTTCTCTTTACCAATGAAATGCACCAGTATTGTGTTACATTTCTGTTTCATAATTATTACAAACTGTATAGTTTTGAAAAGTTAATTAAATTTTGTTGAATATCTAAGAAGACTTGTAAATCCCCAGACTGTTATTCCTTCCATTTATCTCATCTTCTTTGTTAAGGTTGTCAATTCTGGAGAAACGGCCACGATGAATTGCACGGTCGAAGGTTATCCGATAGAAAGCGTCGAATGGCTGCACGACGGAATTCCGGTTTTGACTGCTCAAGAAACGAGAATCAGATTGTTAGCACCCCTAGTCCTAGTAGTTGGCTCTGTCGGAAGAAGAGACAAAGGGATGTATCAATGTTTAGTCAGAAGCGATAAGGAAAATGCTCAAGCATCTGCTGAACTAAGGCTTGGAGGTAACGAAACTGTTTTTTATTCACTTTTATATTAATTTAATACGTATTATTGGATTTTTTACTTCTTAAGATAATGGCCCTTATACTGATTTCTAAACATTTACTCTCTGCATTTTTTTGGAGTGAAAATCGAGCCACTCCGTTATAAGAGTAACTTTTTCACACTTTCAAGACTGACATCTCACTTATTTAAGAGTGAATCTAAAAAATATCACTCCCGATAGAATGAAATATCACTCGTATTAAAGTGACTCTAATTTTATTCCAAGAAATTTAGAGAGTATGAACATATATTTATCCTAATCGCGAATTGTATAGTTTTCCAAAAAAAAAAAGAAATTTGTCCTTGAAATGGCTTTCCAGGTTATCCTCGAGGTCATGTGTAAGTTTAGAATTTAGTAGCCAGACAAAAATACTATTGTTTTCGTCTAAAATCCTGTTTTCCTAAAATGCTTGAATTGACTCTTCAAAGAGAATCGGTAACGAAGGAAATTTTTTCGCGATTTAACAATAAAAAATTTACTTTTTAATTAGTCTGTCAACTATCACTCTATTGGGAGATTTTTCACTCATTGAAGAGAGCACTTTTATTCCTAAAGACTAGAATTTCTTTTTTGAAGACGAAGTATTTACTCTTCTCTAAGAGTGACTCTCTGCTCACTTTTTAAGGATGCAACAATCCCTCCCATAGTGTCTCATCGTCCACTCTATAAAGAATCGATTTTACTTCATAAATAAACAAATAAAAAGTAGTCTTTCGTGATTATCATTCATTTTTTTCAAAAATCAAATAAGGATTAAAAAAACCGTAAAAAAGTTTTGGGTGATCAGAATAATTGGGAGGTAATGACAACTTCGGACGGAGAATTAACCTACAAATTCAAACAATGAATGAAAAATTCCATCTAATCAGCTCATAAAAAGAAATTTAAAAAATATTTCAAGAATCTATAACGGATACAAAAAGTCAAAATTGTCTACTGAATTTGAACAATTGCAAAGAGAGATCTTACTTTCTTACAAATACATTGCATTGTTTCGTTTCGATAAATGTACACAAGTTCTTCGCACTCACGATAATTCCGTGGGATGTTTATGACCGGATTTTGTTAATTTGCGAGCAGCCATTTGCGTGAATAGATTCATCCATTTAAATTCATTGTCTTCCAGATACTATACCGGAATTGCAATACACCTTTATCGAGCAAACTTTACGCTCGGGACCGGCAGTTTCCTTACGTTGTTCAGCGACAGGTTCTCCTCCACCTTCATTCACTTGGCTCTTAGACGGCGAACGCTTGAATGAGATCGCTTCAAGTCACAGGTACTTGCCAGGACTTGTTTTAAAATTGAATTGAAATAGTTGCCTAGTAATAGTTGCACGCTCTCAACCAATTACTGTAATAGATTTGGGGATTACGTGACTTTAAAAAGTAGGCTATTATAGATTTACATTTTTATTAATTATTCATGTTGACTAGTTTCGTTTTTAGACATCATTTAAAATTTAGTCAATGATAGGTTATAATTTGATATTGAAATACATATTTTCAGTTCTTATGGTTTTTCTCTATCTTGTATCCGCCATTTTTATTGTAAAAATATGTCATTGAATTAGTAATAAACTATTCCAAAAAACGCCAATGTTTGAATGCTAAAATGTAGTGTCAAACTTCATGAAAAGACAAATCAAATAATATATGAATTACTACAAAAAATTGCCTAATATCGAAATTAGTAAGTATCGAATGAAGTTACAATTCGGCTAATTTGGAATCTGTGGTAATCACGTTACGAATGTCAACTGGGCGATTCCCGTTTGCGAAGTGACATGCTTTGAACCGGCTAATGTTTACCTTATGCGCAGATACGCCATTGGCCAATATGTCGATCAGTCCGGTGATGTAATCAGTCACTTGAACATAACATCGGCTGCAACTGAAGACGGCGGCCTCTATGCCTGCATCGCGGCCAATATACTCGCCTCCGTGGAACACAAAGCCAGGCTAAACATCTGGGGTAATTCAAAGTCACGCATTCTGAGAATGACGTTTCCGCATTTCCCAATAATGCAAAAATTGATACCCATGTCACGTCATTTTTCCGACTCTTTGTGAACATAAACTCTTGACGTTTCTGAAAGAAAAAGTTTATTTTTAATTTGACAAAAAATTTATTGTATACAACCATAACTTTGACATCAACATCAGTTGACTATTCGAAATGAAATAAATAAGTCAAAATGTCGACCTAAAATAAAATGTAACAAACGAGTTCGATCGTCTGACTAAACTTTGGTTTTACTACTTGCGCCTGATATAAGAAGGCTCATTTTATGAGAACTGATGGAGTTATATAGATTTTTATTTATTTTATTAATAGTATACGTCTACAGAAAACAAATGTTAAGTGTTACTGGGAAGTAATTTTGTGGACAAACTTCAAACCCGTTATGTACCTAAAAAAATATTTATACTTCCATTTATAAGGTTGAGTTCAAGATGCATTCATTTTGTTGGTCCTTTACTGTTTTCGTCATTTAATACTACTCTCACCCTTCAAAATGAACTATTAATTACCATTATTATACCGATTAGTTACCATTTTTTCTCAACAATATACAGCTATTTTAAATTTTGCCATTCGTTCCAATGTGAGTACTAGCATTACCGGTAATTTTCAATCCGTAATCTTAAATGTGACGATATAAATTTGGTGCTTTATCTTCGTTCTTAGCAAACCCAAAAACGCCTAAGTACAAATTTTCAAGAAAAATTATCAAATAGAAACGTGTGGTGAAATCTAAAAGAGGTCAGATGACCCACTTTCTGAGGTTTTTCTGAACATGAGCTTATAAAGATGTCACAATGATATCGTGTCAGAAAAACTTCAGAAAGTGGGTCATCTGACCTCATTTAGATAACATTTAGAGTTCATTGTGAGCTTTTTTTTATTCTGCTGTATGGGGAAGTAAAGTAACTTATGGTGGTATTCCAGTAAATTGAACTATGCCACAATTGAATATATAAAAATAGTAAAGCAGACCAAAAAGAAACTAATGAATTCTGTACGTAACCTCAAAACTAGCAAAAGAAAATGTAATCTTAGAGTACATAACCTTCAATATTTCTAAATTCTGATACACAAATTTGGACCTCGAATTCATATTCTGCACATAAAATTACTTCCAAAATAACCAACCATTTGCTCACAACAAAACATTGTTGACTAATGAAATAAGCTAAAAAAATCGAGAAAATGATGTGTCTGACCAATATTGACATTGACTACTTAGATTGCTTTAACTCTTTCATTGATCTCGGAAGTTATCGTTCATTTATCACGTATTAACAATAATGACACAAGCCTTGAAAAGTGTCCATGTCCGACTAAAACGGGTTTGAACTACTAGAATTCGTATCTTCTTCACTTCTAAATAGTGGGTTTCTTTTGAATATTTTACAAAACATAAAATCAAACAAGTCTTTAAATTTGCAATAAAACTACGTTCATATTTTTTATTCCAACCTTAAAATAAAACAACATTAGACATTAAAATTCGTAGCAATCTCAAAACAAAATTAAACAGTAAAACTCACGTTTGTCGTTACTTCGAACTCTTTTTATGAAATAATTTCTTAATGAATCGTAGAAAAAAAAATTTAGTGCCGTTTTTCAATAATTCTCATGCAGTGTGCAATTAATCGGAACGTTTTTTTAAAATTCCCAGGGCCACCGTACATTCGACTGATCGGACCAGTGCGGGCTATCGCCGGAAAAGAGATCGCCATTGTCTGTCCGTACTCTGGTTACCCCATAACTAAGGTAGAATGGTCCCGGGGTGGTGCGCCATTGCCTCCCGATATGAGGCACAAGCTCGATAGCGAACACCACCTAGCCATCACCGACGTAAATCCAAACGACGCCGGAATCTACACCTGCACCGTCCATGCCAATTCCGGACAAACGGCCAGCCGTGACATCACTCTCATCGTACAAAGTTCGTACCCATTACTATTTTTAATATTGCATTTTTTACTGGTTAGAAATTCCTAGAATTGAATATTGAAATTCAAGTAATTGTAAGCTGTTTTATACCTTCATTTCACTTGATTTAAGACGATTAAATATTGCTTTTTCTACACATAATACCAGTTTTTAATTTATTGTTACGTGGAGAGTAAGTAAAGTAAAAATTTCACTTTTTCTTAAGTCAATTTTCAATGATTTCACTGAAATACAGTAATTTTCAATTGACTCGGTGTTCTAAAATTTACACTTTATTAAATATAGTGTCATTTCCCACTTTTTTACTTAAAAGTGAGGTTCTGAACAAATCTAACGCTTCATTGCACACGGCGAAGTTGACATAGCCGCCGTTAGATGCGGGAGTCAACTGCTTCCGCTCTGATTCGCTCTCGTTCTACAAATGTATTTGCATTTCGTATACGTGATACCGACTACAATCGATATCTCTGACCTTAATATATTATATAATATGTTTATGTATTGTGTAGCAATAATGATTTTATATCGTTGTGAATGAATTCCCATACAACCAAAAGTCGACTTTTAATCAACATTATAGTCAACGTTCAAAGCCGATTCTTGAGCGTAGAAGACTTTTACTCGACCATAGCTGACTTATAGTGGACTATTCCAGAATAGGAATATTTCTAATCGCACGAAAACTCTACGTATAGAAATATATCGATATACATCGGTAGATTAATAGTTTTATCATAATGAAGTAGTATTTAATATTTTTTAATATTTATTTATTTGTTGTATAGCAGCGGTGTCATTATAAAAAAGTGTTTCTTTACAGTTTGTGTACTGAAAATTCGTATTTAGCAGTAAAAATACATAGAAACACCTTAATCTCAACGTGAGACAAGTCATATCCATTTTTATAGGACTACCACGACAAAAACAACTTTTTTCAGTTTTTTAAAGTTGTATATTAAACGACACATTCTTACGATGAAATAATATTATGTCACACACTGAGCGCAAAATGGTATTTTTCTCCCTATATTGTGGAAGCAAAATAGCAAATTCTCTCCCTAGGGAGCAAAATTAATTTAGCCGGCAGCAAAATAAGTTTCCCTCACTCTATTCCCAAAATACTATTTTGCTCCCTATATCGCGGAAGCAATACCGTATGAGAAAATAATGTGTGCAACAGTGGAGAACAGGTGTTTGCAGACTCATTCGGATTGCCGACCTCCCTTCACTGGGGGGGGGGGGGGGGGGGGTCAAACTCGCTCTCGTCGGCAAACACCTATTTTGCTCCCTAGTTGCACAATATTGGTTCGGGAATGTTTCGAAATATTTCACAATTGTTTGCAGTGCCCTTTCGATCCAAACACATGTCATTTCTTTTCCTCACACTTTTTTATTTTTACTTACGGTAGGAAAAATCCATCTATAAATAACTTAAACTCGAAGACTTACTCGTCCACATTAGATCAGTAATGAGGACGTCTATTTTTTTAATGCTTTTTATGTTTATATCCATTAATCTTATTATCTTAAATTTTATTAATCTTTCAATACTTTTTTAAACAAAAAATAATACAAATGTGAGACATTTTTATTAAATTACATAAAAAATGTTTTGTTATTTAGTGTCTTTTTAGTATTATCCGTTTGCATTCCTTTTTCTTTCAAAGTTCTTTTTAACTTTTTTAGAATTTTGTTTTTGTATTTTTTAATCGTTTATCTTCTATTAATCTTTTTGTGTCCCGGTTGTAAAAATTTGCCTACAACGTAAAAATGCTGAGGAACTTTAACTCATTATTGTTTTACAATTTATAATGATTTTCTCTTTTTATACATATTTCCGGCTTTTAAACATTTCTATATTTAAAGGAAAAGAAACGTTTTTTATAAAATAATGTTGTCTTCATTATATTCAGTGCAGTAACGACTTTTCTTTTTCTTCAAAATTATCATTTTGCGTATAAATTTACCAACATGTTCATCAGATAAAATTGTTAAATATCGTAATGAAATATTAATGAAATGTTGTAATGAAATATTTCGAAGCGTTCCCGAACCAATATTAAAAATTTGTGGGAAAATGAAAATTTGCATTTCGTACAAGGTTTATAACTAACCTAACATGGTCTAACGAATGCTTACCTATTCAAACATTTTAGCTATTATTTCACGGTTTCAAAATAAGTAGCTATCAAACACGAAATAAAATAGTAGCATTCATCAAGAAAGTAAGTGAAGATTATCTTCAGAAAAATTTAAAAATTCGGTAAGTTGACATTTTTACATAAGACTATAGGAAGCTCGGAATTCACAATAAATTTAAAAAAAAGTATCGGTTATTTGGTAAATGTTTGTTTAAGAAATTAAAATCTAAATACTATCGACTTTTTTCTAACAATTTTTGTTTTATACGGAAATTGTTTTTAACGTTTTATCAATTTCTGTTATGATATGTATATTTCTATAAACTTTGAACGTTTATTACTTGGTCAGTATAGTCGAATAATCTAAATCTCTTTTTATTTCATTATATTATACATTCTATATTATTGCCATTATTTAAAAAAAAACATAATACAGTCGATTCCTTTCATCAGTGAAACCAATAAATACAAATTGTTACAGCTGTGTTTTTCTGCACATTTAAATTCAAAATTAATTAATTTATAACGTCATACTTACTAAAACTTACTTATAATTCCTCATCAATTGAGGGGTTACGTGGAAAAACGGCCTAAGTTGAAAAAGTCCATTTCGAAAAAACAAAAAAAAATTGTTTACAGGGTTAAGTAACTGTACTAATAATGACTAAGAACATCAACGACGGATATCTACAACATTACATGAATACATTTTTCGCACATGTATCATAATACAGATTCTATTACAATAGAAGAAGAAATATAAGATAAATTAAATAGAAATCTTAAATTTCTCATTTTTTTCAGGTCACAAAAAAGCGTAAAAATTGAAGAAAGATTTATACAAGTCTATTCAATACTACTGTGGATTAGAAGAATTTAAATCATGATAGATTAATACAATTTAACATTCAATTATTTTATAGCCATTCACAGAACACCAAAAACTGAATTGCAGAATGTATAGAAAAGACAATGACAACGACATAATATTAATTCAATATTGAATAGGGTATAACTTTTGTAAGAAGTATATTAGTAAAAAGAGAGATTAAAGTTAATATTTAACAAAATAGTTAACTCCGTAGAAGGGAAGTTTGGAAAAAACTTTCCTAAAAGTTGCAATGTCTGATAAATTTGTATGTTTCTATACTTACATTTAGTTCTAATCTTTCGTTTCAATCCCGTTATAAAGGTGAAACCTTCGCATTTGTTCTTTTTTAATTTTGGCAAAGTAGTCGTAAGAGACATCAAACCAGTGAAACAGTACAAACAAAACCTTACTAGTTATATTGTATGAATAAATCCTTGTGTTTCTAAAAAAATTTTTGATTTTGCAGGAAAATTTGTTGTATTTAACTCTGTACACCAATAAAATAAGATATTGCAATAAAAACATTTAAATATTTAATAGAAAATTGTTTATTTAATATCTTATTTAATACTGAAAAAATGCATTATTTTATTACGTAGAATTAAATAATTTCTCTTATATTTTCAGGCCCGCCGGTGATGAGTCCGTTAGTATTTCCACCCAATCTCCAAAAAGGCAGTCGAGCTCAAGTTACATGCAGCGTAACCTCCGGCGATCTTCCAATTCACTTTTCTTGGCTCAAGGATGGCGAACCCCTTCCATCATCACTTGGTGTAAGTCTCGTTATCTTAATTCACCGACACTTACTTACACTTTATATATTCCTAAAATTAGAATTTCTTTTTTTACGGATTCGAAAACGTGTTAATTAAATCTCTAAACTCTGGGACAAAACAAAATTGAGTTTGAAATAAAACATCTTTTTTCAATTGGAATTCTGCTCCAGATTCATCAAAACGAAGTTTAAGGGCAATTTGTTATCACGACCTTTTCCAAAGTAGTCGACATCCTACAATTAATAACATTTCGACACCCTGCAAGTAAAAGTTCGAAGCTGTAATTTGGGACTCATACATAGTCAAACAGGATCATTTTATCTCTGTTACTAATTTGATATCAGACTTTTTTAAATGGAGTGCATGCAATCAACGTAACAAATTTTTGTCGTGTTTTATTCATTCATCAATTGCTGGTTCAATAATAATTTAATCACTTCAGTACGATGTAAATAAGCAAGAATTTAATGTATGATCTACAGATCGAAGAAAAACGCGCCGAATTCTACAGTTTCCTGGTTTTTAATGAAGTATCATCTCGTCATAGTGGCAAGTACACATGCGTAGCCACAAATAATGCTGCAAAAGTAAACGAGACTGCTGAATTACTAGTCAAAGTACCACCTCAATGGACCTTCGAGCCCCAAAACGTCTCCACCCTGCTGGGAAATCCATTGAATGTCCACTGTGAAGCAACCGGTTTTCCACCACCGCAAATTACTTGGCTACGAGGTCATGGCAGGACCTCCAGCGATTTTCAGCTACTTACTGATGTTCTCGATGAAAGACCCAAGATTCTACCCAATGGTACACTATGGACAACTTCCGCAGGACCGCAGCACGAGGGCCATTATCTCTGTCGTGCAAACAATAGCATTGGTTCTGGACTTAGCAAAATTATTTACGTGTCCGTCAATGGTAAGCTCATCAGATATTTACTTACCTAATTAGCTATAAATGGGAAATTGAAAATATTAGCATTATGCTAGCTGCGGTAGGCAGTAATCGATCGTTTTGTGAACTGAAGCTTCTGACGGCTTTTGAAACTGGAAGCTATAGCATTGCCATTTTATTTAAGAGTTGATATGTACTATAATCGACTGACATCATTTGGAGTGGTCAGTGTTTGACATCCTAATCTTACTTATTCTTCTCGTAAAAACTGATCCATGACTAAATGTCTATAATAACGATATACCGATAGTTTTGTGAATCATTTGACGACCATTCAAATCAGATTAGGAAAGAGAATATCCATAAAAATGTTCTGTAAAAACATACCCTCCAAATCTAGAAAATTCATGTCAATCCAGATGACAGTTGAACTATCCATAATGAGAAACTGGATATCCATAAACCATCGAGTAATTCTCAGCTATGTCTTTTCAAAATATTGCAACCTCTATTCGATACTGATAGCCAATTTAGTCTTTCCTATTCTATTTGATCCTTTCCATTTATCCTGCATATCCTTTTGACCCGCACTGCTCTACCACGTTCACACTTGCGCAGTATTGATTTCTGTACCTAGAATAGTGACGAATATTTAGTGTTATTTTGCAACCGAACGAAGGAAAAATTTCAAAATCAGAAAAAACAAATAGAAATATATCAAAAAGAGAAATTAATAGGATCTACCTTGGTGTACTCCAAACATAATAAAATGGATATCTACGATGATATAATAACGAATCCACAGTCGATCTGAAACTTTATTACGTTACAACAACAAAAGTCGGATAAAATGTTCATTTTAGTATTGGAATTGAATTTTGTGTTTATATTGGAACGCTTCAAATACAAAACGAGATTTTGCGCCATACGAAATAAAAGTAAAATACGAATTTTGAGGTTATGAATCATAACAAAGTTCAATATCCAAATGTTTTGATTTATCGACTGCATAGAGAGGAAAAATATTGTTTATTTAACGATTTTGAAAATATAAAGCTTGTGTTTACAAAAGTAGATAAATTAACTGTACTTTATCATTTTCAAATCAAAGTTATTGTTTTATTTAAAGTTTCTGTTTTTATTTCCCAGTATTTAAAAATGCATTTCTAGAATTTAATACTTGTACATAATTTAAATGTTCGTCATCCACAATATTCAATATGGTTAAATTTGAAAATGGTTTCTTGGTAGTTGGAAGATGTATTAATAGACAAAAATTAAAAAAAGTTTCAATGGGTTTCGACCATGAATCATCCTCTTAAGTTTTATATTGAAAAAAATGTATAATATGAATAACATCTATTGCATATAAAAAAATGATACACTAACGATTCAAATGGTAAAATAATATAGAATATAATAGAAAATATAATAAAAAGTGCAATAAAAATCAAGTACAGATAAAAAAAATCATGAATAAAAACTAAAGGATAAAAAATTAAGACAATGTTTTTACTACCAATTAAAAAAAGAGAGCATGTACGGTAGCTATATGAGTTCCAACAGTTTTAAATCGAAACACCTAAAAAAATTAAAAAAAAAAATTTATTCTCTGGTTATCTTTTAATGGTCACCTAAAATTAACATCGATCATAATTTTCAAGATGTTTTCAAGGTCAATCCTATTTCTGGACCCTATAGTTTCGCTAAGAGTTTCAATATAATTTGTAAAAGTGTTTAGATACTGCTAAAATATTAATTGTCAAGAGAATTTATGTTAGAACAAAAAATAAAATCATGGAAATTGACATAAATTTTTTTGTGACACGCTTGGAATATCAATTTGTTATATTTTTTACTTTATTTTGTGGCTGATATATAGTGAACACAAGCATAAAAAGTAAGCATTCATTGATTAGTGTTGCAGACATTTGCTTTCGTTGAGTATTATTTATTTAAAAATATAAGCCGTAAGATATGCATACTGTAACTTTTCAAATTATTAAAACGTGACTAATTTACTGAAATTACGTGTGTTTAGAACTAAAAATAAAATAGTAGTTTTCTATTCTAGAAAATTAGTAAATGTTATTGTATTTATTGTTATACATTCTATTAGAGGTACACTTTTTTCCAAATCGAAAATAAATAGTTTTTAACAGAACATATTGATGTCTGAATTCAGAATTATGCCGGCGTTATAAATCTACCTCTTAAGTTCTTCTATCGCATCAGATCTATTTATATGAAATTAAATTTTGTCTGTTCTAAACTTGACGTTCGTTTCGTTCAATCAATAAATAATACACGAATCCAGTTTTCAGTGGAACGGTTTTATATCGTAATTTATACCGTGTAGTATTTCATCAAACGACGCAATCAATTGTTGCGTTAAAAGCTACTGCACATTTCGTTTCTGTGTATGAAATTAATAATAGTGACTGTATTTACACGATTTGTTGTTTAATATAAATATAGTACTTTTACATAGTTATGACTTGTAGTTTATAGTTGTTTTCTTGGAACTTTTGATATACAATGACTTAAAAATTGTATAGTCATTTTCCTTGCAGAATTTGTTTCTGCTATCTTTAAAGAACATGACATTCAGTGGACTAACGTTATTTGACAACACGAGAAATGAGTTATTAGAAGATATTCAATATTATAAATTAACTTAAAATTTCAGTTCTTGGATATTCTGTCTCTCATACATAAATAAGAAATAAATATAAATACAAATATGGGTTATTGTATCAACCACGAAATATGAAAATGAAGGGTTTAAAAATTCCAGTTTTTGACGATACTATAACTAACTGAATTTTGATTTTCTGCCGGATATATAAGAAATAATTTTCAACTTAGTTCATAGACTTAGTTTCTCTGAAGTTAATTTATAATTATAAACTCTCGAAGAAGAAATTTTGTTGCTTTAATGCAACAGTTTACTTATGATTATTATATCAAGTATCAGTAGATACTATTCAGCTAGTAGTTTGAAGAAAGACTGTTGACTGTCATTTTTTAATAACTCAGTGTAAAAATTACGTATAAAATTATTAGAGACTATTCTAAACTTAGTGACAGAAATTCATAATTTAAAAATGTTAATTTTTACGTAATACAATAGTGTAATCAGCAATTATGATTACAAAAACACTAAAAATCTTTTCTATTTCTTCCATAATTAACAATTCCAAATATTACAAAATTTAGCACTTCGTGTACTAAAAATACACGAAAATTATTCAGTTTTATTGATTATGTTTCTTATTACGAAGGCTATAACGATATTTCTATACTTTAAAATTATACAAAAGGTAAGTAGAAATTGTATATCGAAGCTAAAAGGCTAACATCATTTTTTGCAAAATTTACCCACGGTACTGGATCTGCCATTTTGAATTTTCAAAATGTACCATCATATTTGTAATCAGCAACATAAAAAACCCTGACTGTAGCAAGTTTCAAGTAAAATGGTTCGATTTTTGGCAAATTTGTCGTCCATATTGGATCCGCCATTTTGAATTTTCAGAATATATTCGAAAACCCGAGTAGCAAATTTCAATCGATTTCATTAATTTTCAATGCAGAAATTGACCGTGTCATAGCTCATGACAAAGATTTTTATAAAATCGTAAAAACAGCATATTTTAAGAACTTGTATCTTATTTTTCATGTTTTTGAAAAAGGGCAACGGCATGTTGTTCGGTATGTATTAGACTATCTAGAAATGGTCTAGTTTTAAATTGCTTACATTATTGACTTCATTAGACTAATTTATGTCATGACAAAGATTTGCGTTTTTACCGCAGTCAGAGAAAAGTCCTAAATGACAATGATCCCCGCAGTGAAGGAGTTAAAAGACACAAAAGCTACCCTTATACATTTCTTTGATTGGTAGGTGAACAGTGCTCCCGAACATATTTTTATACAGAAGTCTAATATCTTCGAATTTTATGGAATTTGCGTCCCATCTTTATAGAAAAGATGTTAATATTTTCAAATTCTCAGGAATGTTTAGAATACAGTATTTCTTTTTATACGAATTATTTACAAACTTTTCAAAATGCAATATTGTCTTCGGATGTTGATAAGGAAAGTTGACAACAATTCTAATTTAAGCTGCAGTAAGATTGTTACGTATACAATGAATGTGGTAGCATGCTTATCAGCTGACTCCAAACTCTCCTTGCCCGCAGAACCGGCGCGATTCGAATTTCAGAGCAAGAACGTGACAATCCGGCGAGGGGAATCCATCACACTGGACTGCACAGTCATCGGCGACAATCCCATCACGGTCCAGTGGATGCTCAACAACAATCACCTCGATGCGAATGCTCACAGGCATAGCATAAGCCAAGCCATAACCGATCATGGATTAAAGTCCCAGTTGTCTATTGGCAGCAGTGAACGCCAAGATTCCGGAGTATATCGATGCACTGCCAGTAACGATTATGGAAGGAGCGAACATTTAATTTATCTCGCCGTACAAGGTATCTTTTTTAGTTTAATTTATACATATTATAGGTTAAATTGATAAATTGAAACGAATAAAACAAATTTCTTATTAATTTGGTTAATCCAAAAAATTGGTTCCCAATCTTTTTCATATCTTTAGAAGATGATTCACAACTCCAATTTTTTAAACACCCTTTATAGTACAAGATTTGTAAAAAATGGGTGAGATAAAAACGGTACAAATTTGTCCCCACTGTAGCTCGAAAGCTGTCGATGTGGGGCCGACAGGATGATTAGAACTTTTTTCAACAAAAACATCACAGTTCTGAATCTGTTAAAGCGACAATTTTCGTGCCATGCATATTTCTAAGTTTACTAAAAAACAAAAAAAAAAAAAAAAAAGATACCATTTCACTGAAGAAACAAACGTAGAAGAAGATTATTTTTTGATATTTCTAAGTGTTTTTAACCTATTGAGGGTCAAACTGCTGGTTTTTTATACCAGTTGGGCGCAGCGCGAAAAAACAACAAATTAAAGCCGACAGGTCAATAAACCTACAGTGATAAATCCGGTAGTAAAAAAGCCGACACAAAAAATGTACACAACGACAAGCGGACAGTCATTTTTTGAAGTGTCGGTTTTTTTGACCGTCGACTTTTCGATTGTCAGTTTTTTTACTGCTGCTTTTTGGACTTGACGACTTTTTGATTCGTCGGATTTTTTACCTATACCTACAAATAGTACAAGCAGTCCAATCTATACAAACTACAACAATAGAAAAGTTCAGTTACTGCAATCACATCTATGGTTGCTGGCTAAGGAGTTCAGTTGTCAAAACTAAAACATTTGGTTATTTTAAACGATCTGTTTGGATGTGAGAATCCAATCGTTCGGTTAGGAGGATTTAACTATTTGTTTGTGACAAAGATTTGGTATCGATAACCAATGTTTAGTAGTTGAAACTAAACCACTTTTAATTAAGGTAACCAAACATTCAGCTAGTTACCCAAACTAGGTCAAACCGGTTTGATTTATTAACTCTTAGTTCTGACGGCTATTTAAAGGCCTTGTCCTCCTACTACCTGGGTCAAATATGTCCTGCCGTTTGAAAATGCTTACAGTTGTGCAATTTATAAAGTACAATTTGAATTCTCGCTGGGTTGAAAACGACCCATACGTCGGAATTAAGGGTTAAAAAGCAAAATTTTATTTCTTTCCATTGATTAATCTACATTTTTCAAGTATAACTAAGGTTAAGAATCGAAAAACTTCATTCGCTGACTCTAAGTACGTTTGAAATATGAATAACTGTTCGGCTAAAATGATGTTACATGAAAATATTCCTACTTTAGGATGATTAACTCATTCAAATTTGGAGTGATTACTACAAATTTTCATGTCTGAAGCAGTTACTATGTTGGTAGTTTTTTTTCTGATAGTTACTATTGATTTATAATAGTTGTTGATACTGCTCAAGTACGAATAGTCTTCATAACTTTTTTAAAAATGGTACGCTGCATTTATTACTGTTACATAGTATTTACTCGGTTCCAGCGTTTGCTTTGAATCAAGATGTTGTCATTGATAAAAATCAAATGTCATACTATACACTGTATTATACAATATTCTGTACCTTTTTCGAAAGGAACACAAATAGTTATGAAAACCGATTTACTGGAAGCTAAATTAAATACAATAATATTCGGATGATCCGGATATTAATCTCAGAAATCGCCAAAATCACACAGAAAATAACTAAAAAGAAATTTATTGAACAAAATAGGTTCTAAAATTTGAAAAATAATGATTAGGCTTTTGCAGAAAGTAGCATAAGAAAATAAATGATGTCAAAGATTAGATGAAATCAGCGTTGAAGTGATTATAATGCCATTGGGCCGCAGCATCAGATAAGTATATACTTACAGGAGAAATGTCTTTCGTGGTAAAAATTTCCGAGTAGAACTTGGTCTCATGCCAGTGTACTAAAACGCGCAATAAGGCTTACCCATATATAACCCGTAATATTTTTTTCTTTTACGATTCTACGCCCGCAGCGTAAAAAGAATATCTTTTTATAGAATTCTAGGATTTCTCGTATTATTTAATATTAATGATAATATCTGGTTTTAGATTATACTGAAGTTACTTGAAATTAGTTCTACAATATTCTAAATTTTATATTCTGAATTAAATGCATGTTGCAAATATTCAACAATATTTTAAAACTTATAAAAAGTTCTATCAAATATTCCGGAATCATCTCGAAACAAAATCCAAAACAAATTTTTGAAACGTCAACGAAAAAGGAGGAAAAAAGCTTATTTCAACTAAATTACTTGTTTTTGTATAACTAAAGTATTTCTTTATTTATGACGAAGAGACGTTAATACAAATTTAAAATAACTAAAATCATACATAAAACACGTAAAACAAAGTTATTAAAAAGTTAGATTATGAAATATTGGTGCTAAATGCGTAAAACTAAAAGCATGCTGGCATTTTCACTTAATTGTGTTCCTTTTGGTAAATGTCGGAAAGTGTTCAAACCAATAAGCACAACAAACGCAAGTAGGATTGGTCAAACCTGACTGTGCCGACAACAGACCAACGCGAGTTACCTTATTCCTCAATAGATGGCGCAAGAGGCACTGTCATCTAGTTGCAAGTGATTAAAATGGAGTTCGGCCATGCTTCAGAAACGGATTCACAATCTCAGATCTCGAAATCCTCTAAATACTGAGTTTTATGAATTTTCACTGAAGTTTTTTTTTATTTTGGCCGTCATTGGATCCTACATTTTGAATTTTATAATTCGACCACAGATTTGTAATTATCAAATTTGAAAACCCTTTTATATCAATGTTCATGAGATAATTGTAATCAAGTTTTGGTAATGCATATCGGTCATTTAAAATTAAAAAAAAAATAAAGAAAGTTGTTGGCCCTCCAATTACATCCTTGCTTCTTTGATTTTAGTTTTGGTAAAATCTTTGACCTCCAACTGACCTTAATTTAAATTTTATTTTAAATTTATTATTAATTTTGAACGACCGATATATACCAAAACTTGATTAATATTATATTGATTATAAAATGAATAAACGAATTAATTTTGTCCAATGAATGTTCATGAGAATTCAATTTTCAGCGAAATTGGCTTAAAGGGTTAAAAGTACAAGTACAATTTATTTCACCTGATTTATTGTTTCCACGAGATTCAACAACATAAGGAAATATTTTATGGAATTCTCTGGAGTTTACGAAATTCTAAAGAATTCTTAAAATGCTGTAATAAAAATATGTCGAAATAGTTCCACTATAAACATACTTTTAGCAATAAAAACATCTTCATATGTGGTAATTCGAAAAAAATATTTGTTAGATAAAATATTAAAATGAACGAAATTGTTCATATATTGATTTTCCAATTGCATTTGAGAGAAAGAAAATCATTGTTTTCCGCAAACAAGCATAAATAGAAGTTCAAGGTATTGGAGCTTTCTCTCCAGAAATCACGGACACGCTTGAATAAACCAAAATTGTGACCCAAAAGCTGAGTGCGTCTATAAAGGCAGTGACGTGTTTACAGTGGTCCCTATTTCAGCAAATGAACTAGTTCATGCAAGCTATATGCATGAACCCAATAGCAGACCAATCCGCCAGTAGTGGAGTGGTTATTCGCAAGTCTCCTACATCCTTGTGCACCTTGCGGCTTCTACTAAACTGCGCGACAGCGTATCTCCCGATGGTGCTTGGTAATTTAGAGACTGGCTGCGGTATACACTCAGTAATTCAAGATATCATCTTATCTGCACTCTATCACTTAACAAGGAACGGACGGTCACGATGCACATTCGACGCCAGAGTAGTCACGGTATTAGGATAAATCATAATCATGGATAGGACATTATTCCTAATTCAACATAAAAGACATTTTTTGTACGGACAGCGTTTTTAACTAAATATAACAATAAATATACAAACCACCCCCTCCCTTCGAGCATAAAATATTTTACTTAACTTCAATTCAAAAGTTTCCCAAATCTTATTTTGAACTATGGTTAAATCTGAATTAGTTAAACAGTGCTAGCGAAGAGTGAACATTCTGTTAGTAATTGGATTAGTAACGGTTTTTACTAATAAAGATTTAAAAAACATACCGTATAATAGTATATTATGGAACAAGGGCGCAAATACCGATATTCGACGAGCAAACCAACGGTAACGATCACATTCGTTGGAGTTCGATTTGATTTTTGGTTAAAGATTTTCTTTACGTCTTACCTAAGTACAGAACAGTCCAGGTATAATTGCGTCTCGCTATATTTACGTCCCAGCATATTTGCCCAATTCCGTCTCGTTATGTTTGTGTATCGCCGCTCTCTTTTTCTCCCACCTTGCGCGCTGGGGCCTCAGGAAGAGCCTGCTGTGACGTCACGAACGAACGCTATTGCGGAGAGTGGGAGAAGCAGCGCTCCCCTTCTTTGACAAATATGAGGAGACGGAAGGGGAAGGCGAGGAACCGAGCAAGCAAATATACCGGGACTCTACTGTAGGTGGCATATATGCATTGCATTTAATGCAATAAACTGAGTGGTTTGTCTCCACTTTGTCTCCTGACGTTTGCAATAATTGGTGATAATTACGTGTTTAGGAGGGGGTTGGAGATGACACTTACTTTTACAATATTTTTAGTTTATTTTTGTTTTGGAATCCGCTGAAAAGGGACCTTGGATGGTCCAAAACATTGTAAAAAAATAAACACCAATTTGTTAGCTCTTAGTAGTAGATGAAGGGCTACTAACGGTAGCAGCCCTCCTTGATTTCTACCAGAAGAAAATCACTCTATGCAATATTGAATCGTCACTCTAAGATCGTTCCACAACCCTACTTATTACTTACATTGAGCTCCCAAGTGAAAAATGTGTAGTGGAAAACAAACGCTTAATATTGAACCAATTTGTGACAATAGTTTCTATCGCAAATTTTCTCTCATAGTATTAAATTTGAATTTATTCTCATTTTTCAAAGTAGCATTTTCATTTTCAAAATTAATTACATAGATAAACCATGTTTGCAGAGAGGCCCGACCCTCCATCAGATCCTGAGGTCATCGAGATTGGATCGAGGTCGATCAAGCTGTCTTGGACTAAGGCGTACGACGGCAATAGCCCAATTCGAAGCTACGTTATCCAATATCAATCCCTCGGATACGGAATCCTTCAAGATGAATGGGACCAGTCCAAAATACACAATTTTACCCATATTCCGGGTTCTTCGAATGGAGGAATGGCTGCAAATCCCTCTCAGAATGGTACGTAGATTTTGTTTATTGTCTAAATTCTAAACACGAAACACAAGAATTCTCAGTTCGTTATTTAAGTCTTAACTATGGTCAATTTGCATGGTTATTTAAAGAACCAATAATATGAAAATCCTTAAATATTATAAAATTTACAATAACTTTCCATCCGCGTATTTAAATTGTTTGAGAAAATGTATACATTACCCAAATCCAGTTTCGCAAATGGTATGAACATAATAAGATACAATTATATTACATACTTATTGGATTAGATATCACAAAACGATCCATTCAATTCCTGATTTTTCTTAATTCTCCATAACAATTTTCATACTCCAGTGACAACTTTCTTATACCTATCGTCCATCAAACCAAGCTAACCGAGAGCGACTTTATTTATAGGTTCATACGCCACCTAGCGTTCCTTAAAGGAACTAAGATAACATATTCATAGAAAATTAACCTTTTCATGAACATACTAAAATCCCCATACACCTTTATATTGGAATATTATAGTCCATATAATGTTATGTAATTTTTCTCAAATTGCAATAAAATATGTAAATAAAACAGTAATTTTCTTTTACAGCAATATCTCGCTTCGACGTATCCAACGAAGACAGAGAAATCGCCTTAGTTGGAGGATTACATCCTGCTGTTACTTACAAATTCCGTATTTTCGCTATTAACTTTATAGATGCGAGCGAACCAACAAGTCAGGCTGTAGCTAAAACTCAGGAAGAAGGTAATGAATATACCAAATTGAACATCATGGTGATTTAATGATTGATATAATTAAGCAGTTTATTAGAGTCTGCTTAATTTAATAATTTTCTTTTTCATTATAATTTCAGCACCTACCGTACCACCACAAAATATCAAAGTAAATTCGGCTGGTCCTGGAGAATTAGTAGTTAGTTGGGAGGTAAATATATCTATCACAATATAAAAAACTGTTACTACAGAAAATCGTAATGACTTTAAAGCAGTACCTTCTGTAAAGATATAAATAAATACATCTTAAAAATTTACTAATAAACATCAACAAATTTTAGGTACCTCCAAAAGAATCTTGCAACGGCGACCTTCTGGGATATATAGTAACATGGTCGGAACACTCGTCTTCGACATCAGGAGTAAATCAAAGTAAAAGTTTAACTGTCAACGGTTGGGCTACGGTTAAAGTTCAACTTACTGGACTACGAAATTTTACCAAATACGATATCACGATAAGAGCATTCAACAGTATCGCTAGTGGACCTGCGAGTGCTCCAATTGTTGGAACAACGCAAGAAGGAGGTACGCGAAAACAAAAAACAATAAAGCTCTTTTCAAAATATAAAACTAAATTTCAATGACAATTAACTAAATTTATCATTTTCTTTTAAGTGCCAAGTGCTCCACCGTCCCAAGTTTCTTGTTCTCCACTTTCATCGCAAAGTGTGAAGGTTCAGTGGAATGCGCCTCCGGCTCACCAACATGGAGGTATTATCCAAGGTTATAAAGTTTTCTACAGGCCTGTTCCAACTGACAATAGTAAGTAAAACAAAACTGTTTTTATAGATTTTGATTATATTGATGAACAATAGTATTGTAAATAAATATAGTTAACGGCGTATACCTACAAATTGCATTAGATGTTAAAATGTTATAGTTTGAAAATTTCTAAACATGTCAAAAACCTTGCGTCGTAATCGCTTGGATTCTCAAAACGCTAGGCCTTGTCGAAACATTCATAATCCCAACTAGTAAAGAAAAAAAGAAAAAAAGACAAAAAAGAAAAAAATTATATTCATAACTATAAAGTTAATACACGTTCGATTTGACAGTTACTTGGAATAGACTGGTATATGAACATGATTTGTTAGCATACAATTATAATAAATCTAAACAAGAAAGAAAATGGCAAATAATATGTAAAAAAAAATATAAGCATGAAAACAACAAACCAAAACAATATATAGATATGGACAAAAAATAGATATAGACATGCAAAATAATACATAGACATGCAAAAATATATATAGACATGCAAACAAATTTATAATAGAAAGTAAGAAATAAAAATTACTTAAAAAGTAAACAAATAATTAAAAATCAAAACGATACATGCGTGGCGTCTCGTTCAATCCTCTCCGCACCTGAACTCTTCAGTGAGGCTTGGCGGAAGAAATAGTATTTTAGCTATTTATACTGAGGTAAACCTTCATTATCAGAAGAATGCTCAATATTTTTTATAAAACATTTTTTTAGATAATAGCTACAGCTAAAAAGACAAATTTTAATCCTTTAAGAGTCCTCAAAATTCTACTCCAGTCAATATAAATAGTTAGTCATAGCTGTCTGAGGGTTCGAGCCGCTCATTTCATCCTTATGTTTTAGAAAATTAATTTGCAATACTTATTGATAAAAAGAATTTGTTTACGGCATATATTTTAATCAATCCAAATGTTTAATTCTGTGGTGAATAAAATATGGAGACGTATTTCAAAACTCGCGTGTTTTCCTCGTGTGACGAATATAATGAATACTTTAGATATAATAAACCTAAAGAAATAATTACACCCAACATAAATTTGAGAATTTCATGTTGCCCTATAACTAAGAGTCGGTTCTGGTAGGATCTCTGTTCCAGAATTCAAATACGACTGCCAAAATATCCAATTCACTTTAGTTTTTGAAATTTTGCAGGGCAAATGTTCATAAGGACCTCGTTCTTTATCAATTTGAAGGTCAAAGGAACCAAAACAAAAATTGTGTTTATATCTATAAAAAATCAATATGTCAAAATATCAATAAATCTATAGAAAACTGGCAACTTAGACGTCATGTTTTTAAGGCAAATTTTTGTCTTGCAGACATGATCATAAAATAGTTTAAAAACTGAAATGCTATAACTTATTTCTTTCTTATAATTATCTGGCTACATATATTTTCGATTTCAATATTAAGTTATAATATTTAGGCACCAATCGGACATTCATTAGATGGTGGTTTTATAGAATCAAAGATCTTAACTAACAATAAATCGCAAAAAGAGAGAGATCTTGAATTTTTAATATTATTATTATTATTATTATACGACTTTATTGAGACCAAGAGGGAAGATACATAAAAACTCCATCATGGGCAAATGGCGAGTCACAGCTATCAGCTGTTTTACAGACTGACCCATAAATCAGTAAATTTAGCAGAATACAAAGAGAAAAAGTCATAAACATACATAGATACACAAAATATAGTTCATATCAGTAAATTTCACATCAGTAAATTTAGCAGAATACAAAGAGAAAAAGCCATAAACATACATAAATACACAAAATATAGTTCACAGAAATATAAACATACATACAAAAAATATAAACATACATAAATACTCCAAAATATAGCTCACAGAAACGCAACATTCACACTATTACAATTGACGATTACGCAAATGATATATGTTATCATGCAGGATTTAAAATGGCCATTTGTAGATTTTTAGAAAACAAATAGATAATATTCTGTTTTGAAACTATGTTTCTAGTGAATACATTTAGAACAGCAATTTCAAAAGACTTCGTCACTTCCTTCCTCCATTTTAAAGTTAGTGATAAAATTAAAATGACTCATAAATAGTATGAAATAATGTTCTAGAGATACATTCTCTTATTACACAAAATAAATCGAGAGAAAAATAGTACGAGAATGTTTACGACATTTTTCAAATTTGTGTCTTATTTTATTTATTATATTAATTATATTAAAAACGCGACTGATATAAATAGTAAAAGTCTATCAATACTAATTTAGCCATTACGTCAAATTAGAATTACGACATCGGCGTATTTCAAAACTATTCATTATAATATCGAATTTTCAAAATTAATATTTTATATTTATTCAACAGTGGAAATTTCAACTACTGGCGAGATTAAGAAAACAACAAGCGATGAAACTTACCTACATACGCTATACAAGTACACAAATTACTCTATCAGAGTACTGGCCTATACTGGAGCAGGAGATGGTGTGCTGAGTCCTCCAATATTTTGTGAAACTGAAGAAGATGGTAAGATAATTTTGTATTTTAATTAATATGATATATGTTCAAAAGAAGACATTCTTCAACAAGTTCATGTAGACAATTGTAACTAGATTGTTCTAGAAACATTTCTAGAATGTACAATGAAAAACTCAATTACTATTTTTAAATTACTAAACGTTAAGGGCCGAATCAGTGATTTTGAAAGTTTTACTAGTACAATTAAATCAGTGACTAGTCTCGATGATTAGAATTGTTCATTTTTTACTAATTTCAATAAAACAAATAGCAAACTATACGCCCTACGCACTATACGCATTTAGAAAAAGAATTTGTTATCTTTGACTTATTAATTAAGTTTCATTTATAAATAAAGAATACTAAAAGATGCCGTATATTGTTTAGTTAGTGAAAAAGGTGACATTTATTGTCTTATTTTAAGTTGTCTGAATAAAGACTATGTTATCTCTGTAATGTTATCAAAATTCTGCCCTAACTATATTAAAATTCAAGATAATTTGGATCATCAGCAGTTACTTCAAAAAACTATAAATTGTTGTATTTTTTTTATTTTTTATAATCAAAAAATCTGGTCGTATGTTTTGTATTGAACAAAAATATTTCTAAACTTTTCAACAAAAAACTGAAGATGATATATATGATGATACTTAAACATTATTAAACCATTCTTTTTGACAGACATTAATAAACTTATAAGTAAATATATCATAAAGAACATCTTAAGAATATTTAACAAGCTTATGTCATAATATTTATTCATAACTTTTTTCTTATTAAAAGTTTTCTATAAAATAAAATATTGTTGTTTAATGCAATAACTAAGTTGTTGGGTTTTTCTCGTTTCTCAGAATGTAGATATAGGACTGTTCGGGAATAAAACAAATTTTGTTTAGAAAAGAAAAAGAAGTATTTCAAAAATCACAAAGACAATAACCATAACCAAACTTTTTCAAACAGAAAAAGTATGATCTCATATACTATTACATAATTAATTCAAAGATTTGATGTAATATTTTTTCAGTGCCTGGACCACCTGCCGGAATTAAAGCATTAGCTCTGACCGTTAACAGTATTTTAGTGTCATGGCTACCTCCTCTGCAGCCTAATGGAAAAGTTTCCAGATATACAGTGTATTTCAGAGAAGCAGGGAACAGTAGACATAATACTTACATAATGCACGAGCCTCCAACATCGGTTACTGATACTTTAACAACAGAATTACGAGGATTTAAGGAACGGTGAGTAATTGAATTTTCGATTAATTCATTGAGCCACAGTTTTTCTGGGCTTTGAATTTTTATGAATATTACGAGGGTTTTAACTGCGATGTCATAAACTTTTAATTACTAAGTTATGTAAATTTTGCTTAAAGTTTTGTTATTTGGTCGACTATATTGGATCAGCCATTTTTAATAACCCCGGCTAAAAATTTGTATTTATCTTTTATTGGTCAATTTAATGCTTACAATAAATACCTGGAAATAAATAGTAAAAAAATGTAAAGTCCGAAGCTACTCTAAAGTGAGATTCTTCGCACAGTTGCTTCGCACTGACCTTACAATTATAATAAAATGCAGCATATTTAATAGTTGAAAATTAAATTCTGTGGAAAGTACACTTAAATCATCAAATATGATATCCCAAGAAGTTCTGATCATCTCTGATGTCTGATAAAATTCAGCAAATTTCTTATTCTTGTATTGCCCTTAAGCACTAATTGTAATGCCAAATAATAAAAAACGTTTACATTATATTTATTGTTTGGGATGTTTATTTTATTTTCCAGGCAACTCTACGAATTTTGGGTAACAGCTTCTACAAGCCTGGGAGATGGAGAACCAACCATTATAGTCACACAAACTACTGCAAATACAGGTACACTTCAATAGTAATAAATAATTAAAACAACCAATTGTTTATTAATAATACATTGTTGTAGCTCCAGCAAGAGTAGCATCGTTTTCTCAAATTTTAAGGAGGCCAGTTAAATCTTCGGTAACACTTTCGTGCTTGGTTGTTGGAAATCCGACACCCCGGCCTATATGGACTTATAGAAATGGACAAGTCACGTCTGGAAGATATCACGAAATCACTTCAGATGGTCACTTGAAAATAAACGGTAATATTTCTTAATGTAATCACGACTGAACTCGATAATTAACTGCAAATAAAAGTCAAAATGTTTGGAAAATACTTCCTTGATCTAAATATTTCTTAGTCAATAAATAATATTCTACAAAATTAAGTAAACTAAATAGTATCGAAAAATTAGTATTGAAAAAATTCAACCAACACACAACGTTTTTTTTTTAAATAATCATATACAGTTTTTCACAGTTGAATTTTTCGAAAAAGACTTTGAAAGTTCACTGAATTTTACTTGAGATATGGTTGCTTGGAAATTTTTTTTACCCAAAATACAACCGCCGAAAGCTGTAGTGAAAAAATGTCCATTCAGGACTTAATGGGTTAAAATAAGTTTTTATTGTTACAGTACCCATTAAACACATAAATAAGAATCAAAACATTTACGAAACTAAGTAATAATTATATAAATGTTTCTTCTATTATTTACTTACCTTACTTACGTTGAATACACCTGTCTGTAATTTTATTTAGAATTTAATATATTTTGTTAATTACAATTGTTATAATTTTCAGGTTTGGAGCAATCAGTTGCTGGCAACTACACTTGCTCTGCGAGTAATTCAGTTGGTGACGATTCGATTATTTATACATTAATCGTAGTAATGCCTCCGAGAGCGCCTACGTTAGAGTTGCAATATACGACGACAGATAGTATCAAATTATATTGGAATCATCCAGCAAACGGAGGAGCAAACATACAAGGTTCTGTATTTCATATTTGAATTAAAGCCTTAAAAAATAATTCTAAAAGATGCTTCTACATTTTCGACCGGCATTCAAAAGGTCTCGGGTTCGAGTCCTGGCACAAAACTCGAGTTCGGTCGTAATTTTTTTTTTTTAATAATGAAAAATTATTTAATAAATCTGAATCCCGCAATTTTTCTTCAGTGGTAAAAATGTCGGAAATAATGTTAGAAATTAAAAATTAAAAATGTTAGTGAGGTTCAATTTTGTTGTATTCCTGGATCTTTAAATTAGCTACAATTATAAAAACAAATTCTACGGGTAATTGGTACAAACCTTTCAATTTTGTATCATAGAAATGGAAAAGTCATTTTATCAAATTCTTGAAATCTATATAAATTGTGCATGCTATTTTTTGTAGCATGTGATACATTTTCTAGAGAATTTGTTAGTATAAGTGCAAACTAACGACTAATAAATGACGCCTGATGTATATTCACATAATTTAGTGTATATTTAACTATGTCGATGACTAATTATTTATAAAACTTACCCATGAACATCTTATAAACATGATTAAATTTTCAGGTTATCTCTTGAGTTACAAAAAAGACCAGGGTGGCTGGGAGGAAATCGCGCTTACCCCAGAACAAACGGAATTGACGTTAAGTGGACTGAAGTGCGGGTCGTCCTATGTAGCTCATTTAACCGCACATAATCGAGTGGGCACGGGAGATCCTAGCTCATTGATAAGTGCAACTACTAAAGGCACAGGTAAATGAAACTAAACGGAATTTGCGCTACTTAACTTCACTATCTCCGCAAGTAATCCTTCACGGCAGTTTACTACTGATGCTTTAAAAAGCCGACGTTTGGTAGTAATGTTCGTTGAACCGGTAACCTTAGTAGAGTTAAAAGTACACTTAGAAAATATACGATATTGCATTTTAACCGATAGTTTACGTGAAGTTTATCATGTTTCAGCACCACTGCCACCTAGGGAGCGGGACATAATCATCGCGAACGCTACCTCCGTTCGATTAAATTTATTAAATTGGCCCAATGGGGATTGTCCTATTCAGTACTATACGGTCGAGTACAGGAAGAAGATGGGTTCTGAACCATGGATTCTTGTTACTGGCCAAGCTACGGAAAATCTCGTAATTCGGGATCTGAAGCCCGCATCCTGGTACAGTTTGCGCTTGACAGCACACAACGACGCTGGTTCTACGCAATCGATCGTGGAATTCGCTACGACGACTTTGAGCGGAGTCAGTATCGGTCCATTGAACGATTTGATCATGGACGACGATATGATCAAAAGCGCACCGAGTTATCGCGTTCTATACGTCGTGGTTCCGCTTATATGCGCAGTCATCCTCATCACTTCCGCTGTCGTACTCGGTTACGTCATGCTAAAACGTAACAGCAGGTAACTTAGGAATTTCCTCCAAATAGGAACTTATTCCGATAACGTACTTTGAGGCAGTAGAATCGTTAATTCCAACTTCCCAGAGTCTTCGCGTCGTGTGACAATAACATATGGTAGTAACAAATCAAAATTTCACGTGCAATTTTATTGATCATTTAGGAAGATATTATTGTGACCTGGTGAGGATAAAAAAGAGTTGGTAGCTTTAAAATATGACAGCTAACGGTTTCGACACCTTTCATGAAATGTTGAGGGTTTGCTTTTGTTTCACAGATATCCCATCCCCTAAAAGCATGTGGTCATCATCCTCCAATAGCAAAATTTCGTACTTTTTAAATACGGTCCATGCTTTTAAAGGAACGGAAAGACGTGAAACAAACTATGATACAAATCCTATAAATTTCTCTCCTTGTGCCAGGCAAATAATACACATACAATATCAATCCAGGATAACCATTCTAGGAAAAACAAATTCCTCATTCTCTTGAAGGTCGTACTGTGGCACCACAATTGCTCAAAAGTGGAGAAACTGATTATTTCTTTTATTTATTTAATGAATAAGACAAAGCAATGGAGAAATTATGCCACATGAGCAACAAAGGTTTTTATTTTATATGGTCAAAGTTTGCATATAAGTTTAAAGATTCTAAATATCCAAAGTTAACTGCACATGATTCGGACAATGGTGGCTCTGGATGGTAAAATTATTTAATGTCGCTTAATGTTATTTCAGAGGTAATTATTTGGGTGACATCCTGCCGGGTCAATCGCAAAGTGGCCTCGGTCTGAATCAGCAGCATTCACAACATCATCATCTATCGAGTTGTATGTCAACCGTCCAATTAAAATCAACTGCCGAGAGAGATAATAGACGGAATCATCAAGTTTATACCAGTTCTCCTGTGAAGCAAGATAATCATAAGAATAATGACCATGGGTCAGGTATGTATTTTCTAATCAATAATCACATTTCTATTTTGCACATTCTTTCTCAAGAAAACAAGAGAGAGGCGATTTAGCTTTATTATACGAACGACAGCTGTGCACCTCGTTAAATCTCATTTCTGCACTAAAAGTATGTCATAAAATTTTTCAATATCGTACAAAAATAAAGCAATAGAATAATTTAATTATGCAATTATTAGTAAGATAAAAAATTCCTCCAGAGAGTTAGACATAATTAAAAAATAAATGAAATAAATTTCAATTATATTATTCTGAAACATAAGGCAATAGCAATAAATTACTACTGGAGACTATAAATTGCTATTAAAGACAACACATAAAAATGAGCTAAATCCAAAATTGCCCGCGAAATGACTAGATTTTAAGATATTCTGACCTGAAATGCAAACAAAAAACAGTCAAACAGTTCTTACCTTAACTGACCACAATTTTCAATATGTTACAGAAATGTACGAAATTAGTCCATATGCCACATTCAGTGTTCCGGGAAGGGAAAACCGTTCTGTAACCACTGCCACATTAGACTACACCATGCAATTTAAAACGTTCGGTCACTTGGAAAATGAAGATATCAATACAATAGATTACGACCGATCATCTGTCGATTTTGAAAGGTAACCATCAATCATAATTTAAATACTAAAAATCTATTACTGTTGTTATTGTGCCAACCATGTTCAATTTTAAAATTATTTTGTCATCATTGCTTTATTGCAACGACCAATATAATTCCACTTCTTTGTTGAATTGTCACCCTGTTGAAAAAATCCAGCTGGATTCGGATGGATTCCAGCTGGAACTGGCTGGTTTTTCGTCCTGGTCGAAAATCCAGGAGGAAATGTAGGTGAAAATCCTGGGGGAAATCCAGGTCGGAAATCCAGGTGGAAATCCACGACAAAAATCCAGCCAATTCCAGTTGGAATCCACTGGATTTGTTCGACATGACAATGGCCCATCTGGTTGTATAACCTCCAAACTCTTCTCATCTTCTAAAAACCTTGTTGATCCATCTTTTGACACTTCATCCTATTTTTTAAATGCATCACCTACGTCACATATCATCACAGCACCTTTTTGGGTATCCGTTGATAAAAAGATTGGTATGGTTTCATAGTATTCAAATGGATCAATTGGAAATTCAACCCAAAAATGTGTTCCCGACTCTTACCACTCCCATATCTTCAACTGCTATTTCAAACTTAATTATTTGAAATGTGACTAGAAAATTCAGAAAACTAACCTACTCCAGCCGATCATATTCCAAGTATTGAAACTGAGGTGATGCTTATCAAAGTTATGGGTTGCTCCCAGACTATCGCGTAATTTCATCTCTTTTGCTGATGTGGCTATAATCGATTTATGTCAAATATTAGTATTGATTTCTGAATTATTTAACTATATTCTACTTTTTCGTAAATTTGGAACAGGTCGAAAACCCCGAGGTGGCACAAGCAGCGCTACTTCCCAAGCATCGCCGAAGCGGAGAGTAAACTTAGGTCCAACCGGCAGGGTTCCGGTAGCGACACATCCGGTAGTCCGTGTGGAGAATGCGCAGGACCGAGTTATAGAGTTCCCGTTAAACCTTGTCGAGGTACAACATGCACATAATTTTTTCACGGTATCCCCTCGTTGAAAAACACTACTAGTGCATCAAAATAGTAGTTACGACAAATACAGCACTGACTAAGTAGTGAAACTCCTGCACCATCGAGCACTCTAAAACACTCACCAAATGCCAGTAGCAATCCGAGAACTTCCGGCGCACTAGTAGTCATTTGTTACCATCACTAGTAGTATTTTTCCGCAAGGGTGTGTGTAAGCGATAGAAAAAGAAACCCTTTTTGCACCCACGAAAAAAAAATTTCGATATCAAGTGCCAAGCTTCTGCAGCTTCGAGAGCGGGAGTAATATCGAAAAGTTTGAATCGAACTATTGAAAATAATTAATGGAGGGTTTGTAGAATTTCGCGTCAATAACCTGCACGTATTTTTTGATGGGAATTTATTGACAGACGTTTTTTCGCGTGGCGTCGAGTCGAGCACAGAGTCTAACAACGAAGGATCGCCGTCGCTTGCGAGACGACGCAATCGTCAGCCGAGCAGCCGGTCCACTCGAAGGTAGCCAAGGTTTGTTTGAATCCAGATAGCACTCACAAGTCCTGTTATCGAGTTCTTATTCGTATCTTTTGTTTTTAACGCCTTTGTTTCTTTATTATTAGTGAAGGGGAAAATATTGACGAAAGCCTCCATTTCCATCCAGAATAAAAGCAAACCATTAAATTGCATTGAATGTCATCTATCCTTGACAACTTCATCCTTAATGTCATTAGACATCCATGACTACCATTCCAGCTCTTCATGTGACAATCCTTTTTCCTTACTACCAAAAATTAAAAAACTGCTCAAGAATTTATTGTCAGCAGAGCAATTGATTCCAAGACCATCAACAACAGGCCATACAAAATATTTTTCCCTGCAATGTATGTAGTGTTATTTCGAGACTCGAGCACGACCTTGGCTTCGCCTCGTCCATCTCGATGTAGATTATCGATGTATAATATACGTTAGATATCGTAATTAGAATTTTGTTAACGTTATCTGCTTTTATTTGATTTCAAGTATTTATTTTCTACATATAGTTTGTTATCGTATTATATCTAAATATATTATATTTAAGAATTTATAAAAAATGATACTTAAAACAATATCTTTGTTGCCGAACAGTCTTTAAGTTTTACAAGTAAAATTGAATTTCAGAGTCTTAGAAGAGAGAATTTAAAAAGTATTTTTCCATACGTTACCTGACATAAATGATTGTTTGATGCTGAAAGAGAAATGGAAATATGGCTATACTTTCTAAACTTGCTTTCTGACTTCCTATCGTCATCAGAATTTGTCTTTTCTCCTTTCATTTTCTGTACTTTTAATCTAATGTGGATTATATACAATTTCATGTTCTTTCGATTAGTCTTCTAGTTTATTCCTATAAACTTTTAGTTTATTCCCTAAATAAAGGTGGTACAACGTGCCTTCAGAACAAGAAACTGACTCCTTCGATTGGGATATTACATACACTGAGAGAATTTTAAGATTTAATCCGTGCTTAAGATGACGGCTGTCTTAGTTTGGGACAGCAGCCGTCTTAAAAGTTGCACGATGATTGTCTTAGGGCATAACACTTTTGCTGCTCGATACCAATTACAGCAAATGTCTTAAACTTCCCTAAGTATAGACAAAAAAATACATAAATACTTCTATCGCTGCTCCAAGCAATTGCACACTAGACATTTCTACCAGATTTTACAATGTTCCAAAAATTATTCATGACTTTGATTTATACTTATTGACCATGGGAGTTCATTACCTAAATCCAGCACTTTCACATCACTCAAGTTCTTTGCTTTGGTGTCAGGATACTTATTATATTTACGTTATTTTCTTTTATCTTTTGTAACCCTGGATGGACCTTGAGTTTTACAAGGTCTCCAATACCTTGAATACGTTATTGCTGTCATAGAATATTTCCAAAGGATTCCACTTATACAAAAACCAAGTTTCGTTATAAGTGGAAGAAATGTTTTGCCTAGAAATCACATTATTTCCATTATTGGTGTTTCGTAATCGGTTCCTGTTACTTTATATGTAGCTATTATTTACAGTGCGTTACTGATGCTCGTCAAGCACATTTTTCGTCTTCTTCAGGATAAGCTGCATATACTTTCTAAATATCGTATACTTTGCTTCTAGAAAGAGTTCCTATAAACCCAACTCGGATTTCTAATCATTTGTCAAGTTTATGAATTCGGGGAAGACATTCAGCATGTGCTCGATAGTATCTTCTCCTCTACAAGAACATGGCCCATCTTCCTTTAGTAATGTACGGTTAGGAATTGTGCAATGTCATTACATTGACCCATTTCGTTTTATGGTTGCAACTGTACTCGTTCAGTGTTCCCATGAGAGTTCACGTAACTATTTGCACTGGATGTGAACTGGACATGTACGAGCACCGATACAGAGCAAACTTTGTCATGGGTTCTAATGAAAATACTGAACGAGTAAAACTCTATGCAGAAAACGTTAATAGTTATATGAGTAGTTAGACACAAATTCCCCTCAATTTCCTTAAACAACCATATCATAATAGCTTCTGGCATTGCCAACATCTTTGAGGGCTATTTCTATTTCTTGTGTGACACGATTGTGATTACTGCCAAACAATATCACCAGAGTGGGATAGTTTAAACTTCCAAACCTGACTTTATTCGATCAAACAACTGTTTGATGTCACTCAACGAGACTTTTCATTTTCTACACTTCAATTTTCGTTTTTGTAGTCGTTAATATGAGTTGCTAATGACATCAAGTTAAATATGATAAAGACCACATCTATATTCTAAGGTGTTGATAGCGACGAAATAATATATTAATTTTCTAATGTCTGGGTACTTTTGTACTCAATGTAAATAAATATTTGTATAAGTTTAGTAAGATCTTAATTCAGCAGAAGGTAAACAAGCCCATAGTATTTTTCAAACAAATTTCTGAAGACCTCTGAAATGATATTCAAACTTTATATCAATTCTTAATTAACCAGTATTATGCAATTTTTGTATAGTATCTACTTGATACAAATTAACCATTTTTTTCTCAAAATTACTCAAACAATATTGAATTTGAGTGTCATTTTTCCAATGTTTGCCGCACGGAATTAGCCGAAATTTGTGCCAATGACTAATGCTAGAGTTATATACAGATTGCAGAATAACGAACATGTTTCTGCCTTTCGATACTGTATGCAGTTCGGTGGAGGACATGACGCTGTTGCCGCCAAGCGGCTTCAGCGACAGTCGCGAATTGAGCGAGGCGGAGTGCGACCGAGATCGCGATCGTGATTGCCAGCCCATTGTTCGTCACGGTGGTAGCCTCGGTAGACTTCCCATAGAAGCTGTAGAAACGATGCTCGCAAGGTACACAAAAACGGTTTAACCAAATCTCTTATTTTTACCAAAGGCAGGATATAGTGACAAAAAGAACAAAAAAATCTTTGCTTTGTAATCTATAGTTTCTCAAAGATGTTCGCTATATCCTAAACCTAAGAATAACATTTTTAAGGAATATTATTAATTAACTGATCCCTTTTATGTACTTTTAATTGCATCACAATTGGCAGTGAACGTAAGTGATATTTCCCTAAATTAAGAAACACAGTTTGGTTTGGGGGATACGTTTCATTAAACACAGTAATAGGAGATGTACTCATAACATAAATTAAGTCATAATCTGACTACATCCAATTTTACACATTGATGTTTTTACTCAAATTTCCTAGAATTTGTTCAACAAGGTTTTAAGACATCTGAGATCAGGAAAGAAATCCAGATTGAGTGTTCCAAATTATAATTCTACTTTAATTGTATGACTCTCAGAAGAACCCCTAGGATGTAGTCAGATCTAATCAGTCTGGATATTATTACAAAAATATCCAGAATTTCCACAGAAAGTAAAAGTGCAAAAAGGGGATCATTTCTTAGATGTAAATTTAAAATAATACATTCAACGCGATTACTTTAATAATATACAAAAGAAACAATTTAAACAATATAAAAACAATATACGAACAATTTGTTCGCTGTTTGCAGGTATCAGCAGAAAAAAGAGCAGGAAAGGCAAGAATTTACGATACACGTATGATCCACCCTGCGGAAATTAGGATGGACAATAGCCTAGCGAACAGCCTCGAGTTCCGCGGGGCTAAAAAATAATTCGTGAATATTCGTTTTATCATTGTTGAGGATATCGGCCATTCGGTTTTCGTAGCCCAGTCTACGTCGAACACTTGTAAATATTCGCGTTTTAAGTGCCGTGTACCAGACTCCAGGGAATGCGAAGTCACCAAGGATCACTGCCACGGCGAGGGGATAGGAATGATTAATATAAATTGCAACAAGTTTCGATGCTGCAAGCCAAAAAAAACATCACGTTACTGCCAAATATGATAAGTTATCGAGCGAACTCCATCGCTGTCGGTTTCGCCCGATGACGAAGTCTCTACTCTCTTAATTCTAATCAGTGAAAACCTCGAATGATGACAAATGGTCATCATCCTCCTCTGCTATTGCAATAACTTAAGACTTTAAATAAAACTAGAATTGAAAGTCAATGGAAATGTAGATCATCTCTTCTAAGGTGATCGCTAACTGCCAACTGAAGTTATTATTTTGGGAGAAGGCTGCTATCAGCCAAACATATCTCACAGAAAACTTGGTTGATTTTAATGAATGATATAGCAGAAATTGTTTATAACATAAGTTTATCAAATAAACACCATCCATTCGAATTAAATTTTAAAATATCGAAATTCACAAAAAAATCTCAATTGGTTTCATCAGCTAAACTCAACAGAAAAGAGACTTAAATAGTATCTATATAGAATCGAAATAAATAGAATTAAATAAGGTATTAACTAATTTCAATCAAGAGAGTATCGTAGACCGACTCGTTAAAAAGAGTCTTCTTTATTATCACTGTTATTAATTACTGTGCGGTGTCTACATCCGTTATATTTATAACCTCGTTACCCTCGAATACAATCGCGCGCTGGGCATTTTCTATCGATTTTACAATATGTACATGCATCAATGCGTACTTACATACTGGTAGCGAAAAATGCGTGAACTGAATGTGAAAATCGTGCCGTTTGTACTTCTGAGATTACGCGAGTGTGTTTCTTGTTTTGTCTACTTTCATATCGACGGTAGAGTGAGATTCGATGAGTGCAAAACAAGAGGAGAGATTAAAAGACAAGATGAAATATGAGCAAAACGTCGTTGTACAAAAATCATTTTCAATGAATCTTTTGAAAGTTTAAAATAGTTCCTTGTTATTTAACCCTGCGATTATATCTATTAAATCATCGTTTTTAACTAACTACTCGATTTAATTTTCCTCTTTTTGTAATTAATTGTTTACTTTGTTTCAACCAGAAATCTTATGGTTTTGCTACGTACGACAGGTAAATAACAGTTTCTGATATTTATAATTGATAACTTTGTCATTAATTGTTTCTTACAGAATTCTGTATTCAGCCTGCGAATTATGCTGTTTCCGGAGGGGGGGGGGGGAGGACTGATCCTATCGCTATTGAATAACATTTGAGGAGGAGGATAAACTACTTGAAATTAGCTTTATGAAATTTATGGACGGCTCGTTGTGACTTTGTCCAGTGTAAAAAAGACAGATGAAAACAACTTTTTTTTAAAATCCTGCGTATTCGAAAAGTAGTATCTTCATTTATGTAACTGAAAAAATGCAAATGGAAAAAATTGAATTTTTTAATTTTTCCAAAAACGGTCATTTTATAAATTTTGACCGGTTTCCTAATGTTCATGCGGGATTCAAAAGAGCATTGGAAATACTACTTAAGACAAGAAAAACAATCAAAAAAATATCTTTTTGATGAAACGGTAACCTTTTTTTTTTTTTTTTTTTTTTATATTAATTAACGGGCGGAATCGTAAGATTTTGCGAGAGCTGCAGATCGACTTAGAAAGATGGCGCCGTACTTCACATTTGTGTATAAAATGTAGGACTGCAGAAACCTACACCAAGTACAGCAGCGGTCTAAGAGTCGATTTCCGCCAGATAAACAATACTTTCGAAACGTAAACACAAACAACGTGGCTCGTCTTACCAACAGCGAGCTGTTGCTTGGAAACGAAATCGAAAATTTGTTACCTACGACTTCGTAGTCCAGTGCGTTAACCGCCTTTTGAAAAATATTTGTGATTGTTTTTTGCAAAAACGTTATTTTCATCTCGTGGATGCATATTCTCACAAATTCCCAAGCAAAATTTTGTTTCCACAACTACTAGCAAGAAGTCTTTGTACTAACCGTTTTCAACAACTTCTCAAATTTACAGAAAAAACCGAGACACCGCCTACAAAATTTGAGATGGATTCGGTCTAAAACAAAAATCACGCAGCAGGAAAGAGATAAATAATATCCCTGTTGCTGTTAGAAAATTGTGTTATTTATTATGGTTGATTCTATTCGCTTCGTGCATGGCGATGGAGGGGATATCGAAATCGACGGCAGCGCTCAGCGTGGAGATTTCTGACCACTCGCATCTGCAACGTCAGAGCTTTTCCATTAAAGTCAATTTAAAAATGCTCTTATTTATTCGTTAATTTGAGACATTTTAAAGTTTATTTCGATATGTTGCAAGTGTTGCAAGTAAGGTTTATGGTTTAAAGAACCATTTGAAAGGATTCGTTTTATATTATACTGTGCAAAAAAAATGATTACTCCGAGTTCGAAATTGTATAGAATACAATTCATTATTCAGCTGAAATATATTTATATTTATGTATATATTGTAATTTTCCATTATTAGTAATTTAGTTAATAGATAAACATGGTATTTTTCTTATTTCCAATGTATTTTTGTACGGTGGAAGAGTCACTGAGGTTTGCCGAATTACACTGGAACGAATTAATTTATGCTCTGTACATATTCCAAATACTTCTTCTACACGAACTACATAATCCTACAACCAAATTTTTTCCCTTTTCTATACTTACTGGATTAAAGTTTATTGAGTTTGTGATTGATTCAAACCCAGTTTGGATTATCGTATTCATTTACGCCCCTTAACCTCGTTTTGTTCAACTCAAAATGGTTCGAATTAAAAAAGTATAATATTTTGTTACAAACAAAAATGTACAAAATTTGGGCCGAATTTCAAACAATATACTCAAAGTACTAATGCTTTTGAAAACCCGCAGAAAATTAAAAAACAACTAAATATTTCACTTTCTCATATCACTCTCCATACAAATTGCAGATGCGAGTTGTCAAAATTCACCACTAGGCGGCGTGGCCGGCGTCTTGCACTAAGCGAATACATTTTTTACAGTTATCTCCCTGTTGTGTTCTTTAAATGTTGTAAAGTGTACGAGGTGAATAGAACAACGGAAAAAGGTGGAAGAGGTTCATATAATAATACTACAATTACCAAAGTGAAAAGTTGTCGTTGACGATAGGTTACATTTGCGATTCAAAATATTGTAATTTGTATCATACAACTATTTTTACTATAACAAGGGGTTATGTTCGTATAATCAATTTTTCAGCATCTAGTTTACCACTCATGAATACTAACTATTCGATATTCCGTGAATCCAAGGTATTTTAATTTTCTTCTTTTTGCCAAATTTTCAAAGACAAAGTGAAGAAAATCACGCTGGACCATGTTATATCGAAATTTTGTCCTTTCGGTGGGTTAATTTCCGGAACTTTGTTCCTCGGCCAACTATTTAATTGTAAAACTGCAGTACATTTGAGGTAATGTAAGGTGATGGATATTTAAGTATTAGGAAATAGTAAACAAAACAATGTCATAATATTACAACCGAAATAGTTATTTTAACTAACTTGTGTAAAATGGTTCCAAAAACTATTTTTGTTCTCTCTATATATGCTTCTTTCTTCCAACTTTTTCTGATTGAAAGTTTAACCCATTCAGTCACAGGCGGACAGCACATTGGTCCACCTAGATGCTATCGATTTTTTAAGGTTTATAAACAGATAGTTATCGATTTCGATGCGGTTTTTTTGTTCCTGGCTTTCCTAAGACTCCAATAAGTGTTAAAAAATAATACTAGTGTAAAATTATTTAAAATAATTATCGTTAATAACAAATAATTTTCAAAAGAACTTCATGCCAGGAAGAACTAATCGTTATGATTATTTGAAATTTGGTTGCCGGAGTTTTTGATGTCGCTGATTGATATTCCGGTGTCAGATTTTCAAAATTCAAAATGGCGGATCCAATATGGCCGACAAAAATTTTGAAAAATTATGATTTTGTCTAATATTTGGTATGTAGGGGTTTTGGAGGTAGCCGATTACGAATCCGGTGTATCTGACATTGGCAAAATTTTGTACAACTTATTTTATACTTTCTGCTCTTTTCAGCTATTTACTATTATTAATTAGGTCAAGTTGAAACAAAATTTATGTAAATTTATTTACAGGCATTGCAAAATATACGCATCCCTGTCTTGTGGCTTCATAAACCAGTAATCTTTCTGAGATTGTGATTTTTTATGCCCATTAAAATATTGATACATAAGAATAGAAGGATTTCTTATTTCGTAATAAAGCGGTATAATAGTTTTACAGTCGATTAATAACAGGGAGTTTAACATGAATGTTCATGAAAATTTGGATTATTTCAATGATTTGTTATCCAATACTCCAAAATCACTAAAAGTAAAAATATTTTTATTTTAATTTTTGTCTGCTATATTATTTCTGCCATTCTGAACTTAACAATTTGACAAAATTATGATTTCTCACAATTTTTGTCGACCATATTGGATCCGTCATTTTGAATTCTGACAATCTCACACCGGATTCGTAATCAGCGACCTCAAAAACTCAAGTATACGAAATTTAAAATAATGCCATTGCTGAAATTCGAACGACAAATCCAGATTTAAATTCGTTTTTAAAAAAATTCATGAGGATTTTTTGCTCCACTGTTTTAAATTTACTTGTTCAGTCAGAATTTTGGTAGAAAAGGTCAATAATTTGAGAACAACAGAAACTGTTCGCAAAATTTGTATGATGTAGATATATACCTTTGATTTAAAAGCTACGTTATAAAATCATCTACCTAGTGAATCAAATATAATTTGTTATATCTTCAAAGAAAAATATAATAGCTTCAATATTGTATTTGTTCAGTGTAAACATATATACGGGTAGTTCTATGAACAAAGGAATTTTGCGCAGCCAAGCGAATTTTGTAGATTAATTTTGAAAAAAACAACTTTTCTCATAATGGAAATTATAAAACTTAATCGTTTCTAACAGGCCACAGAAAATAATCCGATAACCCAAACCCAAACATATTTCTTATAAAAATGACGCATCAAAGTGCTAAATTCTCTTTCATCTGGTATGTCCCTTTGTGCCAATGGCAGTTAAAATACTGAATAAATACTCCTTTTCAGATAGATACAAGATTACGAATTTTAAATTAGATTTTTCGAAGTAAAAATGCATTCTTAAGATTCGCATATTTTTACGATTCTTCAATACGGAGGTTCATAAAAACTAAAAAGTTGTTTAAAAATTCGTTCGCCACGTTGACTCCGCCATTTTAACTTTAAAAAACTGACATAGGATTTGCAATAAGCGACTCTCTAAAACCTCCAAGTAAGCAAATTGTAGGGGATTTCAAAAAATGTCTTAAAATTTCAGTCATCATATTGTTTCCGCCATTTTTAATTTTGAATATCTAACATCGGATTCATAATCACCGACAGTGAAAACTCTCAAGCAAGTAGTTTGGACTAAATCTAAAGTGATTTTTAAAAATCCATTCGTCGTTTTTTGCGTTTTGCCAATTTTCTTTTCGTTCCTTACACTATAACGCTTAAATAGTTCCAGAATGTTCAATTCTTAATTTTTTGTCTGGCGACTTTCAGGAAGCTTAGATAGTGATGGTAACTTGAACTTAACATACTTTCCAGAATTCAAATGCAAAAAAATGTCGCGCCGTAATGAGCTTTAGTTTTGTCCTCCATTTGTAGAACTGCCCATACGTTCAATTAATTATGACACAAATTTAAAATAATCTAAATTTATTAAATAACAATTTATTAAACATATATCAAACGCCAAAACGTAATAATTATAATGTCTTTTGAAGAAGACTGCAGAAAACTGAAGAAAACTGAAGACTGAAGAAAAATGCACGAACGTATTGTTCTTAAAAGATTTAATCATCACTATATGCTATAACATTTTTTTCCATCTGAAATGATCACTTACTTGCCTTTTATTAATTTTATTTTAAATTTCAGCACTATTATATATTTCAAATGAGTTTCTTCTTAAATTTTAGATCAGATTTTCATTCAGCAACTTCAAAATCCATTTAATGGTAATTTCTACTGAAATTGCAGCTTTTTTGATTTACATCTATCAAATTGAAACTGATATTTCGACTTTCCAATTTACGAGCACAGTTTTTAATAAAGAACCCCAAAAATATGCAAGAACGCAAAGTAAAACGTAATTTGGACATAGAAGATATATTCATGAATCAGTTACAAAAAATATTTTGAAAACTATTCAGCATTGCCAATTACACTATGTAATAACTCATATATATTTAAACATTTTTATAAATTTTCAATACTTGTCCAATTTTCTAACCTCAAACATGTCTAAGATTTAAGTTATAAAATCGTGGGTTTAATGATTCTTGAAATAATAAACATATTTTTAATAGCCAGTAAACATTATTAATTATTTTTTCATAGATTTAATCAATTGTTAAATAACGTTTAGTCTAATCAGCCGAATATCCCCCAAAACGCCGTATATCCGTTACACTAACTCCGACTTCTAAATTTAAACTTGTACATGAGCGCAGACGTCGTACCATGTGGTTGAAAGTTTCTAATAATATTTTTCAGTATGCAGTGTGTATCCGGCGATGTCAGTGCATTCATCAGAAGAAGTTTTAAAGATTAGTGTATTCTTTACAACATAATTGTGTGGTTACTAAATAGATTTTGTGTGTCCAAAAGTAAAACCACGTGAACATTATGGAACAAAATAAAAACCCAAAATCTACACCGGTCATAAAATATGAAATTTGTAGTTCGGCAAAACTTGGCAGGTGAGAATATTTTTTTCGTAGACATTAATGTATGAAAAATGTTTAAAAACATAGAACTTCATTTATTTTATCCTTAAAAGTAATTTTGTTATTCGTTCCACAACTATGAATGTACATTTTCATGACATTTAGTAGTAATTAAAATTATTTTTGATCCTAAAAGTGTATTATAATATGGGTGATTTTCCACAAATGCGTCAAATCCACCTTTTGATGTGACAGAAAATAAAAATGCATATTTTTAAAATGTGACTCGGGTATTTTTATGGTTATATGTAATACAACAATATCCCGAAGTAGCCGAGCTGTTCACAAATTATTATCTGAAAAATTGTTAGATAAAAAATATACCGATCCAGGGGAATTACTTTCATGACACGGGAATTATTTCCGTCGATTACATTCACTCACCATATTACTTTCTGATAATATGGATGTCAAACAAAGGTTTAAAACTATTTAACAACCAGCTATTTTATAATAAGCAATTACCAGGTATAGATGATTTAAAAAAATGTAATTAAAGCCATTATAAAAAAAAGTAACACAATGAAAATTTCCATATTTGAGAAAGCTTACTTTATAATAACACGCATCATTTATTTGACATTACATACATTTAACATAGTAAAAATAGTAACAAAATTAAATGAAGTAACACACTCGTTGAAACTTTTGTTTTTTTTAGATAGGGGAGAACGGGGTAATTCCGACCTACCTAAGCAAAATTGATTTTTGAGGTAGAGAATGTGATTTAATGAATTTGTACGTTATGCTTTTTTAAAGTGTATTGCATGGGTAAACATTTATCGATATTATTAATACCTTATTATAGGTCTATTATAGGATTATACCTCCATTAGTAAAAAATTGCAATTCTTCAGATTATGTCAAAGTATGGGTAATTCCGACCCCTAAAGGTGTAATTCCGACCGCGTTTATTTTCAGCACAATTTCGTAGTGATTTATAGGTTTAATTCACATTTAATAATAATAAGTAAAGAAGATAATATTTTGCTATCACAATAACTTGTTTATGTACAACACTACGTACATAGATCACATACCTACTCTATATTGTTGGTCAAAAATGAAAACGCAAATAGTCACTTCTAATATCGCACGAGAAAACAAGCGAACCAAATTCAAATGTTGTGGTCGAAATGTAGAAAGAAAAAAACATCAACACATTTGTGATACATTATATACAATGTATACATAATATTGCATAATATGGTTGTGATAAAAAGCAAATGAAAATAAACTCGAAAAAGGACGGTCGCAATTACCCCGTACATTAGGGGTCGGAATTACCCTGCACGTTCGTTATTTAAAAAAATACACGCACTTAAAAACACACTATCATCTCACTAAAAACCAAATTGATTTCATTAAATATAAGGTTAAGGCTTTCTAAATTACTTGCGTTTGATTCGTTTGCACAATAATTTCAAACTATATTTACTTATTTATAATACTACAATTTCTAAATTAGCGCAGTAAGAAACAACAACATCACTGCCACATGGTTCAATGCAAAGTAAATAAAAGACTACCGCAATCAAAATAGTTGTACTCATCAGTGTTTTCACAAAATTTCAATAACATTACGGGATGTCATAATGTAAGCGAGATATTACGGGGGGTCGGAATTATCCGACCTGTCGTAATTACCCCGTTCTCCCCTACGTTTGATTCAGGTTTTTTTTTCCTTTTATAGTTTTTCTTAGCAGCCATAGCCGGTCCAGGCTCTTCTTTTTTTTTTGCCAGTGATAGCTGATTCCAAAATACTTTTTCGTTTGTATTTTTTTTTAAATCGTGTGTTTCTTGTGATCCTATGTGGTAGTGCTTGCATTTTTCGGATAAATTGCAAGAGTAGCAGCTGAGTTGATTCAAATTTACACGATCAGGCTGAGATCGCACTCACGTCCATTGATGTACCTTCATGGTACCTTTAAAAGCGATTAATTTTTCTAGTGGTGCCATTTTATCTATTTCAGATTTTTTCGAGATTTTTATAAAAAGTCAAACAATTGTATATTAGATATTACCCTTATTTCAACGACAAACTTTTCTCCAAGGCTGATGGCATACTGACACTTTTAGGTTCTGAATATTACAATGTAAGTTTTAATTTCGCTTTATTATACGGTATTATATATGTAGGAATATGTAACTCTGCATATGTCTTTGTCGTTGTCGGGACAATGTGTTTACTCGAAAATTCTTCATTATTATATTACCTAAATATCTATTCAATGCTTGGTTTATGCTGCAGTAATACTAAGTGAAAATAGATAATTTAACACTTTATGACATAAAATTCACGAACAAGATTCATGTCTTTATAATTTAAATAGAAATTTCAAAGAAAAGGCAGGGGAATTACTATGCCAGGGGAGATTACTTGATATTTGAATAGAATTTCTATGAAGTAAAGATTTTCTAACATTAACTGCTATATATGTTTTTGTAGTATTATATTATCTGTTTCTTAAACGTGTATTATATTTTTAAATATACGCTAATATTTATCGGGGCAGTTCAATATTTAGAGCCAGGGGAATTACTATAGAAAAGGTAACTTAGCTTTGATGATTCAAATTATGTTTACACGTAGAGAAAAATGTATCGAGTGATCAACAAAGCAATGTTTTGGCAAAATAAACATAAAATAACAATATTTCTACATAATACAAATAGTTATTATTTTGATAAAATTAAACTCTTTCTATTGTCATCGCTTTTTATTGATGAAAAAATGCCTATATTTTGAGTAGTAATAGGATGTCAATGTAAATTTTATTGTCGAACTTGTCAATTGCAATGTATTTAGGGATGTTAAAAGATAATTTTCGACCATTTACAAATGTAAAATTTATTCATTTTGTACCTCTATATGGGTAAGAGAAAAAATTTACATATGATTACAACCAGGGGAGATTACATTTTTCGCCTTCCAAAGCTTCCTACGGGACATATCTTGAAAATAGCTATTAGTGTCAATAGATCTTAAAACTACATCCTGAAAGTATACGAACAAATTTTTTTTATTATTTTTTATCCTCACATTGTGAGTTTATTGAACGATTACATCATTTGACGTATTTGTGAAGAATCACCCATATAATTTTGTTATATTTCACTCTTTAGTGTTCCATTTTTAATAATATATTATATTAATTCTTAATTAACGCTCCTCTTAAGATACATCGTCGCAGCAAAAAATCTATCAGCTGGTGAAGTTATACTAAGAGAAAAACCTGCTGCTGTTGGTCCAGGTATTTTCGCAAACAAAAGTTTGTGCTTCGGATGTTTACGACCATTCCCAGATATTTTGAAAAGCGTACCCTATATTTGCAGTAAATGCAACGTTGCACCTCTGTGTAATTCAAGTTGCGAGGTAAAGTTTATAGATATTTAAAAATTGAACAATACGAAAACAATTTCCCAAACATCTTCTGTTCATAAAATAATATTTTTTAAATATAATTACCAAAAATCATATATTAAGAAAATCGTATTGTCGCAGTTAAGTAATTGTATTACCTTACTACTAATTAATATATTTTTTTTAATACGAAACAGTAAAAATATGTGTGACTATTTCTAATGCAACATTTTTTCCACTAAAAACGACAATAAAAATTAATGTTATTTTAGAGTAAACTTCACAGTGCTGACGAATGCGACCTTTTCCTTGAAAACAAGACAGTATTTCGAGAAAACCTCATTCTTGTAACAAGAAATTTATTGCAGTTAAGACTGTGGATTTTGAGAAAGCATAATTCCAAACCATGGAAGGATATCGAATGTATGGAGGCTCACATGAACGAACGACGTGGTACTAAAGTTTGGAAAGACAGAGAAGCAAATATCGTTGAAGCAAGTATCTAATCACGCAACTGTCAAGTCCAAAATTTCCTTCGAAACTAATCTCTGAATTTAAAAACCCTAAATTCAAAAATCCTTTCCACTAAATTGAGGCTATTTAATAATCCTTCAAACTTATACCCTTTATTACGTATTTTAAACGCGTATTCTGCTGTAAAAGTAGAAATATTATGTTACAATTGAACGAATAGATACGATTTTGAAATTTCAAGGTTTTTCGAAAATTGCGTTTAATCGAAGAGGAAACGGAATCTGCAGAAATCATTCAATGGATATGTGGAATAGTTGATGTAAATTCATTTGAATTAAGATCACCTGGAAACCTGGAGGTTCTGCTCTTACGAGGACTTTTTACTGAGGCATCATTAATGAGCCATGACTGTCGTGGAAATACGCATATAACAGTCAGCGAAGAATTTGAGATGACAGTTTACGCCAGTTTACCTATCCTAAAAGGGTCCAACATTACCTTCAACTACACCTCGTCACTTTCAGTTCGGTATTTTTTTTTTAAATAAATGAATGGCTTTTTTAAACGTCTACAACATTATTAATATTTAGATATCAATTTGTAGGGAACAGCTGACAGGCGAGAACACCTTCGAGAAGGAAAATATTTCGAATGTGAATGTTCCGCGTGCATGGATCCCTACGAAGGAGGTACTTGTCTCAGTTCCATTTTATGTCCTAGATGTAAAATCGATTACATCGCGATAGAGCAGCCCTTGGAAAAAAATCCGTACAGTACAAATACGAAGTGGCAATGCAAAAATTGCAAGAGGTTTTTTCAAGGTTGTTTGATTAAAACAACCATTGATGTAGCACAAAACCTGCTATCAGAAATTGACGAGTCAGATATAAAGGTCTGATCAAAGAATACATATTTCATATATTATTTAAAAACAAATAAGCTAAGAAACGAATTATTTTGTAGGAAATGGAAAAATTATTAGCAAAGTTATCAACCACGTTCCATACCAACCATTTCCTTATGTTAAACCTAAAGCAAAAGCTTCTTGGAGCTCTTAGGAAAGAAGTTTCACGACCAATAAACCCCCAAAAGAAATACCTGCAAAGAATGGTCGACCTTTGCAAAGAGGTGATGAATGTGCTGGAAATCGTTGAACCTGGAATATCGAGGCTTAAAGGTTTGTCACTTATATTCTCCAAACAATTTATCATTTCATATTACATATTTAATCATTAATACAATGACTTTTCTTTATTAGGTATTCTCTTATACGAGATGCATCTGCCGATGGCAATTTTAGCCAACCGGTCATACACTGCAAATCAAATCTGTTCCCGTAAACTTCTGTCTTGCCTAGAAGAAGCAAGAATAATCCTTAAACGATCATTGTCAATGCTGTTATTAGAACCGACAAATACGCCAGAAGGACTTTTAGCGAAAAGAGCTCTTCAGGAACTGAAAATATTGACCGGAAATATCGAAGATATCAAAATGATGCCTGTGGATATGAAATCGCAGGTTAAATCTAGGACACAACGAAGAAATAACAAATTTAGATGAGATAGACAAACTAGCATTTTGAATCTACGACTTTTGTAAAGATTAATATACAAATAATTAATATATTGGAATCCTTGTGTTATTACTTCGACCCAGACTAAGTCTGGACGAAGTATTGAAATTGGTCACTTCGGGCAAAAAAATTACCCTATAGTTTTTCATCAAATGTCGACGTTTCAGACCCTAAGGAACCCAAATCAACAATAACAAAATTTGTGTCCGTGATCTTGTACGTACGTACGTCTGTACGTCCGTACGTCCGTACGTCCCGTTTTTTTGTCTCGCGATAACTCGCGAACGGATAAGCGTATTGACATAAATTTTTTTTTAAAATACGCGTCTTGGCATAACTTAGATCTGATTAGATTTTGGCGCAGATCCATCCGTCCAATACTAACAAAAATTAGTCCCAATTAAGTTTCTTCGTAGTTTTTTTGCATTTATTTTGAAAACTACAAATTTTATTAAAAAATGTTTCAAACAAAAAAGATAGAGCATAAAATTCTCTACAAAAAAGGTTGTATGCATTTTCTTCCTAAAGTCAACCACAATGCCATAAAAACTGGTTTAAAATGCTTATGACTATTGTCTGAAAAAGTATTGAATTTGGTCACCTCGGCAAAAAAATTACCCTATAGTTTTTCATCAAATGTCGACGTTTCGACCCCCTACCCCCAGGAATAGTCTTCGCCAGCCCCTCGGGCGCGGTGATCACCTATGGGCGCATAAGTTCTTTTACGCCCTTGATACGAAAATAACTATTTCGATATATCTAAAAGATGTCTTATAGTATCTAAAAGATATCCGTCAGAGATCTTTTCGAAACTTTCAAGATATCTTTGACGAATTATATGTATATATATATATATATATATATATTGTATATATAAGATCATAATGATACAGACAGTAATTAGTAAAACACTGTAAACATGTAATATGCATCGAATAGTCTATTACAATACAAGTGCTTGAAGTAAGTGTTTTGCATCTTTTATTTATTAATACTTCGGCTGGCCTGTTGTCGGGGTCGAAGTTTTGAAAATGCTCATTTTCAATTTTCGTACATATAAGAAACACTATATTGTTGTAGCATTTCTATCGAAGCCACTTGGACCTAAATATGATTGGACCCCCAAATATCAATATAATTTTATAATATAATTGAAAGCTGTTAGTAAACAAACGAGTATTAAGGAATAGTCGACTCTCTACTGGGTCGAAGTTTCTGAGCGAGCGAAGCGAGCGAGGCACCACGCCAACACTAGTTTTGTGTTGAAACATTCAAAAAGATGAGTATCAATAAGGCTGTTTTTTAACCTTGCTCAAATCACTTGATACTATACAAAAAGTGTATCTTCTGGTTATGCCTGACAATCCACCAAAGCCTAAGTCTATCGATTTTCATCCGGATTTATTTTGAAAAACGTACACGAAATTTATCCGAACATATCCGAAACAACTGAAGGTGTTAATCTTACCGTATCATATTTCTTAAATTAAATTTCTATCCATTTTGATCCGGTGGCTATTATTAGTACTTTATACCCCAGATAGCAACGTAAGTCTCATATCGCCGTACTATATGTACTCATAAATGAGACTTACATTCATTTGTGCGTCTCCATATGAGTGCTATTTGTGACCGAAGACCAGATACCGATTTTCACTCATAAATGAGTTGAAATATGCGCATGCGCAATGGTAACATTTTCATTGGGTGCCCTCAAAAGGGCGGGAAACTTAAAATTATAGTAGGTATGTTCTGAAATGTTTTCAGTAAACTTTCAGTAAACGTTGCATCTTTATCTAATTCCATGTGTCAGACAAAGAAGCAACGTTACTGAAAGTCTATTGGAAACATTTCCGAACAAACCCAGTTTGTAAAAGTCAAGCATGCGCAACAGATACGGTTGTATATGAAATACTCAGGGAATTTAAATTAAAATATTTTGATATTAAGTTATTTATTTTTATTAAATTTATTGAAATAATTGTCCAAACACATTCGTATAACAAACATTTATTTATTATTATATAATAGTAATATGAAATTTGATTGTTGTTATTTATATTTTCCGTGAAATAAGTTTTGTGGAAGTTGGTCCTTGGCTCGAACGATCTGAGATTACTTGTATTCCTAGTTTGTTCATTATTTTCCTGCAAAATATACATCTTAACCCTTTTTTGCCTGAAATCAGAAAAGCAGGTACATCAACTCCAGCACAGATTCTGGAGTGAAAATAATTTTTTTTAATTTTCGAAATATACCTTTCCTACTATTTTCAAGTGTGCTCTATCGATTCCCGTCGAGAAAATGACGAAGTAATGATTATTTATGCAAAAATTTTGCAAAATAAAATAAAAAATCCATGATTTTTAGGTCATTTTTTTTTTCATTTTTTCCGATTTTCTCCCCCAAAATGGGGCACAATCAATGAAACGCATACATAAAAAGTGATCCCGATTAATAATATACTGGTAGAATATTTGTTAGAAGCAATCGCCGATTCAAAATGGCCGCGGAACGAAACAAATTTATTCAAAATTATTAATTCCTTGAAATAGAGATCTTGGAAACTTTTTTTGAGTTTTATAATGATGGTATAAATATTGACTGGTTATGTACGGTTATGTATCTTGTCAGGTCTGAACATGTATAATATATTCGTAATTATCGAACACATATTTTAAACTTTGAAACAGATTCATGCAATAACGTTGCATATAAACGATGCGATTTACATACGGTGGCCACGACGGATCCGCCATTTTGAATTTATCAAAATTATTATGATCTTCGTGCATAACCAGTCAATATTTGTATCATCATTATAAAACTCCAAAAAAGATTCCAAGATCTCTATTTCAAGGAATTAATAATTTTGAATAAATTTGTTTCGTTCCGCGGCCGTTTTGAATCGGCCATTGCTTCTAAAAAATATTCTACCAGTATATTATTTATCTTCAACAATAGGGATCACTTTTTACGTATGCGTTTCATTGATTGTGTCCCGTTTTGGGGGAGAAAATCGGAAAAAATGAAAAAAAATGACCTAAAAATCATGGATTTTTTATTATATTTTGCAAAATTTTTGCATAAATAATCATTATTTCGTCATTTTCTCGACGGGAATCGATAGAGCACACTTGAAAATAGTAGGAAAGGTATATTTCGAAAATTAAAAAACATTATTTTCACTCCAGAAACTGTGCTGGAGTTGATATACCTGCTTTTCTGATTTCAAGCAAAAAAGAGTTAACATTTACTGTTTTATATATATAATTAAACGTTTACAATTTTCTTGACATAAACTTTCTACTATGACATTTTTGCTCCACTTTAAGCATTTTCATAACAAAAATTTTGATATATTTAAAAAAATGTATCGATAGAGAATCTTTATGGGAACAAAAATTTAATTTATAAATTACTATTAATTATGAAATACAATCTTAAAATCCGGTCAATATTTAAAAGTTCGGCACATTCAAATCGTTCCATGAGATATCTAGCTCAACAATCTCGGAGAGGCAAACAAAGTATCCAAATCCATATAGCGAATTCTACGAGCTACACCTGTTTATATACTTTTGCACTGCGGTCGAACCTTCGCCTAAAGAGGTCGCTAATATTTCTATCGTCATGAAAACGTACCTTTGCCGAAGAGACACCGATCATCCAATCAAGAACAATATTCCACAGATTGCACTCAGTGCAGTTGTAAGTGTACTTATGCACCTATTTTTTTAGTGCACTCTCCCACTCTATCAGTACACGGAATGCCAGGAATGTAAAATGTTTACATATGTATGTATGAAACCGAATTAACGAATCTGCATAATAACAATTATTTAATAAATAAGTCAACCGTGTATACAGAAATTATAAATTAATTTATAAATTATTTTGTGTGCCGTTTTTTCAACTATACAGTAAGTACTCTTGTTCCTTTAATATTTCGTTCTATGCCAAATTGTAAATACAAAATTGAAACGTAAATTTACCTTGATGGACGTAATGCAGTACGTTTTTTATGTCATGGCATTGTCCAAGTGACACTAGTAATACTGTGGTGCATATTTCATTGCAGATGCATGTATTTCGTAGAAGGTTATTATCGCTATAATCAATCACAGTGAAGTGACACCAATAGGATTATTTACAACTGTTACTTTTACCATATCAACCAATAAACCTACATAAATTCATGCCGCACACACACACACACACACACACACACACACATGCATACATATATATAAAAGAACTCATCAAGTATTAATGTTCAGAATCTTTTAAATTTCTCTATTTTCTTATCTTTGTTTGGTTGTTCTCAAAATATCAACCACTTGATGTTTGAATTCCGTGTTTGTTTCCGAAAGAAAATTATGTGCAATTGACCGAGAATTTTCGGAAATAGATGATTTTTGCTTATTTCCAAAAACTCTCAGTCATTACTTAAGGAATTTTTTTGATATTTCTTAAGATATCCTGTGTAATTGAAGTTAAAGAGACCAAATGAAAAACAAAATCTAGAATAATTTATTTTATATTGTTTAACATAGATTGCTTCTTTAAATTAGCTGCTTGAAAACCTCTTTAAGACGTTCCGAATTCGAATAGTCTAATGACTCGAAACAAATTGAGAATAAATATTTCCCAATTTTGTGGCAATTTTTTAAAAGTTTGGCGCATTTTGGAATTCCTGAAACTCAATATTGACATTTAAATCTTGATGAGCGATTTTGACCTTGAAATTTGGAAGAGCGACCTTAAAAGTAGTAGGATACGCACCTTTCAATCTTTTTCAACTTCAAGTTTGGTACGAAATAATTGACTGAAGTTGAAGCAAGAAAAGTGTCCTTTGGGCGTTGAAGGGTTCTAAATTCATTTCTCACACACGGTGGGCAAATTGCTATTTTTCTTCCTATATTGCGGGAGCAAAAAGGCACATTTTCTTCCTGGGGAAGAAAATAAATATCTGCGGGAGCAAAAGCAGTTTCTCGCACGGTGAGAGCAAAACACTATTTTGCCTACATCGCGGGAACAAAATAGCACGTTTTCGTATGAGAATATAATACACGCAACAAGGGAGTGCATGATACTGACTGGATTCTGCAACTAAAAACACATTTCTCCATTGTTGAACATATTATTTTCTCACATAAAAACGTGATATAGGGAGCAAAATAAAATTTTGCGCTTACAGTTACTTAGCGCACGGTGCACGAATGTTCTAAATTGCACGGAAAACAGTGTGCTAAGTGAGCACTTAGCTCACACGTTAAAAAAAATAGTATACGATAAGCGTGCGCGTAGGTGATCCCCGCACTCGCGTCTATGGCACCCTCGCTACGATTTAACACAGTTTTGTTAAGATAATTTTCTAGATTTAAATAGGATATTATGGTAGTAAAATATTCGAACTACACAGTATCTATAGATAAATATGATAACTATGGTAACAACAGGTTGAACTAAGATAATATCTAGACGAGAAAATTTTCTGAACTGACTTAAGCTGTAAAATATATCATATGATTAATCATCCGAATTACAGAAACACAATAATAATCGAGGAATTTTAAGAATTTATATTCTCCAACCTTTATTACATTCTAAGAACAAATATTTAATTCACGTATATATATATATATATTTATATTATTGTAAAAAATGTTGAAATCCTAATCCAATGGAAAATATTGTATATGTACGGAATTTGTAATAAACATAGATTAATACTTCGATGCGAAAGCATCTAATAAATTTTTCTAGTGAATAATAACCTAATAAACTAATAGTGAAATTTATCTAATTATTTAATGTTTAATGGGTTCAATATTTATGGTATGTTCTAAGTATTTTTGATATATTAATTATGTTGATATTGTAAAAAATGTTGAAATCCTAATCCAATGGAAAATATTGTATATGTACGGAATTTGTAATAAACATAGATTAATACTTCGATGCGAAAGCATCTAATAAATTTTTCGACCGCTTGAAAATTTAACTTTAATATTTGAATAATCGTATATGTCGGTCAACTTACTAAGCAAAAATAAAATTGATTTTAAGTGTCTACTTGGTTTTCGATGGAAAACACATTTGACATATTAAGTATTTATAAAATTAATTAATATCAATGGATTTTGTTTCCCTCTAGCGATAATTTAATAAACTAATGAATTTGGTCACTTCGGGCAAAAAAATTACCATATAGTTTTACATCAAATGTCGACGTTTCAGATCCTAAGGAACCCAAATCAACAATAAAAAAATTTGTGTCCGTGATATTGTACGTACGTACGTCTGTACGTCCGTACGTCCGTACGTCTGTACGTCCGTACGTCCGTACGTCCGTACGTCCGTACGTTCCGTTTTTTTGTCTCGCGATAACTCGCGAACGGATAAGCGTATCGACATAATTTTTTTTTTAAAATACGTGTCTTGACATAACTTAGATCTGATTAGATTTTGGGGCAGATCCACCCGTCCATTACTAAAAAAAATCAGCCCCAATTAAGTTGCTTTGTAGTTTTTTGCATTTATTTTGAAAAATACAAATTTTATTAAAAAATGTTTTAAACAAAAAAGATAGAGCATGAAATTCCCTACAAAAAAAGGTTTAATACATTTTCTCCTAAAGTCAACGATAATACCATAAAAACTGGTTTAAAATGTTTATGACTATTGTCCGAAAAAGTATTGAATTTGGTCATTGCGGCAAAAAAATTACCCTATAGTTTTTCATCAAATTTCGACGTTTCGACCCCCTACGCCCCAGGGGTAGTCTTTGCCAGCTCCTCGGGCGCGGTGGCCACCTACGGGCGCAAAGTTCTTTTACGCCCTTGATACTAAAATAACTATTTCGGTATATCTAAAAGATGTCTTATAGATATCTATAAGATATCCGTCATAGATCTTTTCGACACTTTCAAGATATCTTTGACGAATTATATGTATATATATTGTATATATATATAAGATCACAATGGTGTAGACAGTAATTAGTAAAACACAGTAAACATGTAATATGCATCGAATAGTCTATTAGAATACAAGTGCATGAAGTAAGTGTTTTGCAACTTTTATTTATTAATACTTCGGCTGGCCTGTTGTCGGGGTCGAAGTTTTGAAAATGCTCATTTTCAATTTTCATACATATAAGAAACACTATATTGTTGTAACACATCTATCGAAGCCAGTTGGACCTAAATATGATTGGACCCCCAAATATGAATATAATTTTATAATATAATTGAAAGCTGTTAGTAAACAAACGAGTCTTAAGGAATAGCCGACTCTCCACTGGGTCAAAGTTTCTGAGCGAGCGAAGCGAGCGAGGCACCACGCCAACACTAGTTTAAAATTGAAAACATACAAACAATTTTTTTTTAATTATAAATATAAAACTTAAAACTCTTTAAAAAATATTTAAAAGACTCAACGTTTCGGACCTCACGGGTCCCTCTTCAGGAGTCAATAATTAAAAACGTTGAGTCTTTTAAAGTTAATTTTTATTTTTTTGTATATATTTTTTAATTTAAGAGTTTTAAGTTTTATATTTATAATTTAAAAAATTTTTTTTGTATGTTTTCAATTTTAAATAAAGTTTTAATTAAAATTTTAATTAAATTTTTAATTTTTTTTCAAGTGATAGGCAGAGCCCATAAAATTTATATTTATTGAAGAAATCAAACCTATCTTAAAACCCTATTTAATGTAAATATTAATTTGAAATTAGAAAATTTTTTTGTCAGTGTATTTAATTATTTTCTTTCAGGTAATAAAACTTTACACTTTCCTTACGATACTTGTATGACTATTAGATACATATAATGTATATTTACGACAACTACAAGGCACTTGTTTCAATTTCGCATGAGATTCTCATAAGAATCCTACGTAAAATTATTCGCAGGGTTTCATTACCAAATGATCATTTCAATACATAGGATGAGTTATCACGGTTATCGCATTTGTTCTTCATCAGTTTCGACGAATGTAAACAAAACAAAATCTCTATGAACGTTTAGTCGAATATTTTGTAAATTATAAGCAAAAAGTGAAAAGTTTGTAAATTTGATATATATGTATGTATGCAATATCTTTTTACAGCTCAAGAACGAAGAAAAAATCATAGGATACAATCTGTAATGTGAATAACAAAACAAACGATTACGGTAGAGGGCTGCATACCAACGACACCTGGCGGTTACTGTCCCAACCGCAGAACGGGAACCTTTGTTGGTAAACAAAACCAGGAATTATATGGGGTTCCCTAATAATTACAAACGGTAATATTTATATGGAGAAGAATTCAAGAACAAAATAGTCAATTCTTGCAATAGGATTTAGAATTAATGATAATAGGGAATAATTCACAAAGTTCAACAAATAGAATTCGAAGCTCAAAAGTGAATTAGTGTGAAAACGGGAAAAGATGACAATACGAAAATAGGCAATTTCCATTCCTTTTCGACCATTTCTATCCATCCTCAGAGACATTTCAATCAAATTCTATCCAAACTATAGTATATAATAAAAAATATAGTCCTCTATCTTCTAAACTTGCCATTTATTTGTACTTTTTATTTAACCCTAATCACATGTAGGAATAGACCTGCACCAGCTTCCTGACAGAATTATTGTCCAGTGATCTTACATTACAAAGCAGTTATTCTAAATGGTAAAAGGAAGATTGCGATTTTAAAACATCGTTACTATCTCTTATGCAGGGTATTTCAGTTAATTTGAGTAAACAAATTTTTAGAATGAAATACCCAAATTGTACTTCACAAATATTCCTCATATTTTACAAACTGTTTATTAATATACAAATATTAATACGTTGTATGGAGTAAACCACTGCATTGTTTGTCTGGTGGTCGAAACCCTGAAAATACGGAAAGTAACAGTGATGTAATATTTACGTAATGGTTACATTGTTACATAAATGTTACATAACTGTTACTTTTGTGTTTGCAGGGAATCTTCTGAGCTTTTAGTCAAAATATAGTATTCAAGTACAAGAACATATATTATGACTTACAAAATCATGGTAAATATTAGAAATTTTACTTGGGTCTTTTTTCTCTGGAAGAAATGAATTATATAATTATATACATAGAAAATATACTGCCAAAATCTATATATAAATATTACATCAATTCATTTAAATACTTATAATACAGAACTGATAATTTTACATAATTATATATAAACCACTTTTCTCGATTTCTATTTTGTTTCTTTAAATTATTAAATATTAAACTTTACACAACTTAACTATATTACACAATTATATTAAAATTTGTTTATTATATTAAATAGAGAGGATTCATATTTATATATTATCTAATTCCATAGAGCCAGAGTAAACATACTTTTATGACGATCGGTATTCCTTTCTGTGTTGTTAAATTAATCTTCTTAACCCGCCAACACCATAAGGACTCTTTTTTGATTCATGTTCAATCAAATGATTTTTATCATAATCGAAGTTGAAAAAATTGTCATAACCTACTATTTTTAAGATCGCTCTTCAAGATTACGAGGTAAAATTTAGTCGTCAGGAATTCCAATATGAGGCCGGGAAATTTTCTAAATTTTTTTCGAGCTATTAGAATATTGGGATTCTATTGAAAATATATACAAGAGGTGATTCAAATATTTGAATTTGAAGAAAAAATTTTTGTTTTGTATCCCACATTACTGTAATACCTTCAAAATAGCGTCCTCAAAGAAACTTTCTTTAATAATTTCCAAACACTGTAGCTAAAAAATATGCTTTTTTTAAAAAAATGGTAAAAATTAAAAATTCGTAGAATTCAATGAAAAATGTAATATAATCTCTTTGACCTCTTTAAGACGTTCCGAATTCGAATTATAATGACTCGAAACAAATTGAGAATAAATATTTCCCAATTTTGTGGCAATTTCTTTAAAGTTTGGAACCATTTTGGAATTCCTGAAACTCAATATGCACATTTAAATCTTGATGAGCGATTTTTACCTTGAGATTTGAAAGAGCGACCTTAAAAGTAGTAGGATACGCACCTTTCAATCTTTTTCAACTTCAAGTTTGGTACAAAATAATTGACTGAAGTTGAAGCAAAAAAAGTGTCCTTTGGGCGTTGAAGGGTTCTCAATTCATTTCTGACACACGGTGGGTAAAGTGCTATTTTTCTCCCTATATTGCGGGAGCAAAAAGGCACATTTTCTTCCTGGGAAAGAAAATAAATATCTCCGGGAGCAAAAGCAGTTTCTCGCACGGTGAGAGCAAAACACTATTTTGCCTACATCGCGGGAACAAAATAGCACGTTTTTGTATGAGAATATAGTACACGCAACAAGGGAGTGCATGTGTTTTTAGACTAATGCGAACTGCCGAACTCGGTGCGCTCGGCGTCATACACGCACTCGTCGGCAATAACTTATTTTGCTCCCTAGTTGCACAATGTACTATTTTAATCTTATATACTGACTGGATTCTGCAACTAAAAACACATTTCTCCATTGTTGAACATATTATTTTCTCACATAAAAACGTGATATAGGGAGCAAAATAACATTTTGCGCTTACAGTATGAAATACACACCATGAAATAAAAACAAAGAATTGAAGCAATTATTCATCACACCAATATCAATAAATGATGAAAGTTTCATAAATTCAATGAAATTTTACTATACAATACTAAATTAATACTATCACCACTTCTTCGCAAGAAATAAAACGTACTTCAATCGAAAGAAATCTTTCATTGCAGCAATGACAATTTCAACGATTTTATAAAAATTGATTTCGTTCCAATAAATTTCGATCCACTCGATAAACAAAAACCATAAGCGCCATGAGCGCTTCATCGCAAAAAAAAGCTAAGTGCTTCAATCGAAAGAAATGTTTCTTTGCATTGATGAAATATTTCATTAATTCGACGACGTTTTATCTCGTTTCAATAAATTTCTATTCAATCGATAAACAACAGCGATAAGAACCATGAATGCTTCATCGCTAGAAAGAAATCTGTTTCAATGGAAATAAATATTTTATTGCATAATGATGACATATTTCATCTATTGTTATAAAATTTGTATTTGCAAGTTCAGTAGTTTTGGAACGAAATATGTATTTTTTCATTTTGAGCTGATCGATTTTCATTCTATATATATAGAGAGCGAATTGTTTCGGAGAGTATATATATATATACTCTTCATAGGATATATATCCCTTTCTTCGCGGTTAACTTGGGATCGAATTATGTATAGTAATTATGAATCAATCAATTTGCAATAATCGGAAGAATAATAAAAAGGAAGCAGGGGCGATTTTCCCGTCTTTTGCGATGGCAGACACTACGGAGTCATCAGATTATTCGTTTCCAGAAATCATAGTTCCGCAGAATACTCAAGATTCTATAGAATCTCTTATAATGTACCTGAATCAACCGCTATAGATATTGCATCGTCGTGAAGTACAGAATGAATTACTCCCAATTGCGCAAAATTCATGTAGTGGCGAAGAACTTGCGTCGCCCCCTTCGATCCTGGGGCAACCATGTGAACAACAGATAACATCATATTCCAGGAGAGTAAATGGCACGATTAATAGTGAAATTTATCTAATTATTTAATGTTTAATGGGTTCAATATTTATGGTATGTTCTAAGTATTTTTGATATATTAATTATGTTGATATTGTAAAAAATGTTGAAACCGTAATCCAATGGAAAATATTGTATATGTACGGAATTTGTAATAAACATAGATTAATACTTCGATGCGAAAGCATCTAATAAATTTTTCGACCGCTTGAAAATTTAACTTTAATATTTGAATAATCGTATATGTCGGTCAACTTACTAAGCAAAAATAAAATTGATTTTAAGTGTCTACTTTGTTTTCGATGGAAAACATATTTGACATATTAAATGTAAAAAGCCGGGATTTGTGTAATTATCGCCGACAAAATCTCTATTTAAAACGGCCTGTATAAGTATTTATAAAATTAATTAATATCAATGGATTTTGTTTCCCTCTAGCGATAATTTAATAAACTAATGTCTATTGTAAATATTTTGCGTTTCGTCCCGAGATCTCGACATGGACTCTTCAGTAAGGCTAACACGAGAATCTCTGCCTTAGACGCAAAAATGGTTTTGTAAATAATTCGAAATTTTAATAAAACTAAACAATGAAGGAAATGTTTAGAATTATTTTCAGCAAATATGCGTAATTATTATGGTAACGGGATGTCGTTACACCGTACGCATATCTGTAATCCCAAAATATAAAATTAATACTTCGATGCGAAAGCATCTCATAAATTTTTCGACCGCTTGAAAATTTAACTTTAATATTTGAATAATCGTATATGTCGGTCAACTTACTAAGCAAAAATAAAATTGATTTTAAGTGTCTACTTTGTTTTCGATGGAAAACATATTTGACATATTAAATGTAAAAAGCCGGGATTTGTGTAATTATCGCCGACAAAATCTCTATTTAAAACGGCCTGTATAAGTATTTATAAAATTAATTAATATCAATGGATTTTGTTTCCCTCTAGCGATAATTTAATAAACTAATGTCTATTGTAAATATTTTGCGTTTCGTCCCGAGATCTCGTCATGGACTCTTCAGTAAGGCTAACACGAGAATCTCTGCCTTAGACGCAAAAATGGTTTTGTAAATAATTCGAAATTTTAATAAAACTAAACAATGAAGGAAATGTTTAGAATTATTTTCAGCAAATATGCGTAATTATTATGGTAACGGGATGTCGTTACACCGTACGCATATCTGTAATCCCAAAATATAAAATTAATACTTCGATGCGAAAGCATCTCATAAATTTTTCGACCGCTTGAAAATTTAACTTTAATATTTGAATAATCGTATATGTCGGTCAACTTATACAGCAACTTATACAACATAAATACTTATACAGCCCGTTTTAAATAGAGATTTTGTCGGCGATAATTACACAAATCCCGGCTTTTTACATTTAATACGTCAAATGTGTTTTCCATCGAAAACCAAGTAGACACTTAAAATCAATTTTATTTTTGCTTAGTAAGTTGACCGACATATACGATTATTCAAATATTAAGTTAAATTTTCAAGCGGTCGAAAAATTTATTAGATGCTTTCGCATCGAAGTATTAATTTTATATTTTGGGATTACAGATATGCGTACGGTGTAACGACATCCCGTTACCATAATAATTACGCATATTTGCTGAAAATAATTCTAAACATTTCCTTCATTGTTTAGTTTTATTAAAATTTCGAATTATTTACAAAACCATTTTTGCGTCTAAGGCAGAGATTCTCGTGTTAACCTTACTGAAGAGTCCATCACGAGATCTCGGGACGAAACGCAAAATATTTACAATAGACATTAGTTTATTAAATTATCGCTAGAAGGAAACAAAATCCATTGATATTAATTAATTTTATAAATACTTATACAGGCCGTTTTAAATAGAGATTTTGTCGGCGATAATTACACAAATCCCGGCTTTTTACATTTAATATGTCAAATATGTTTTCCATCGAAAACAAAGTAGACACTTAAAATCAATTTTATTTTTGCTTAGTAAGTTGACCGACATATACGATTATTCAAATATTAAAGTTAAATTTTCAAGCGGTCGAAAAATTTATGAGATGCTTTCGCATCGAAGTATTAATTTTATATTTTGGGATTACAGATATGCGTACGGTGTAACGACATCCCGTTACCATAATAATTACGCATATTTGCTGAAAATAATTCTAAACATTTCCTTCATTGTTTAGTTTTATTAAAATTTCGAATTATTTACAAAACCATTTTTGCGTCTAAGGCAGAGATTCTCGTGTTAGCCTTACTGAAGAGTCCATGACGAGATCTCGGGACGAAACGCAAAATATTTACAATAGACATTAGTTTATTAAATTATCGCTAGAGGGAAACAAAATCCATTGATATTAATTAATTTTATAAATACTTATACAGGCCGTTTTAAATAGAGATTTTGTCGGCGATAATTACACAAATCCCGGCTTTTTACATTTAATATGTCAAATATGTTTTCCATCGAAAACAAAGTAGACACTTAAAATCAATTTTATTTTTGCTTAGTAAGTTGACCGACATATACGATTATTCAAATATTAAAGTTAAATTTTCAAGCGGTCGAAAAATTTATGAGATGCTTTCGCATCGAAGTATTAATTTTATATTTTGGGATTACAGATATGCGTACGGTGTAACGACATCCCGTTACCATAATAATTACGCATATTTGCTGAAAATAATTCTAAACATTTCCATCATTGTTTAGTTTTATTAACATTTCGAATTATTTACAAAACCATTTTTGCGTCTAAGGCAGAGATTCTCGTGTTAGCCTTACTGAAGAGTCCATGTCGAGATCTCGGGACGAAACGCAAAATATTTACAATAGACATTAGTTTATTAAATTATCGCTAGAGGGAAACAAAATCCATTGATATTAATTAATTTTATAAATACTTATACAGGCCGTTTTAAATAGAGATTTTGTCGGCGATAATTACACAAATCCCGGCTTTTTACATTTAATATGTCAAATATGTTTTCCATCGAAAACAAAGTAGACACTTAAAATCAATTTTATTTTTGCTTAGTAAGTTGACCGACATATACGATTATTCAAATATTAAAGTTAAATTTTCAAGCGGTCGAAAAATTTATTAGATGCTTTCGCATCGAAGTATTAATCTATGTTTATTACAAATTCCGTACATATACAATATTTTCCATTGGATTACGGTTTCAACATTTTTTACAATATCAACATAATTAATATATCAAAAATACTTAGAACATACCATAAATATTGAACCCATTAAACATTAAATAATTAGATAAATTTCACTATTAATCGTGCCATTTACTCTCCTGGAATATGATGTTATCTGTTGTTCACATGGTTGCCCCAGGATCGAAGGGGGCGACGCAAGTTCTTCGCCACTACATGAATTTTGCGCAATTGGGAGTAATTCATTCTGTACTTCACGACGATGCAATATCTATAGCGGTTGATTCAGGTACATTATAAGAGATTCTATAGAATCTTGAGTATTCTGCGGAACTATGATTTCTGGAAACGAATAATCTGATGACTCCGTAGTGTCTGCCATCGCAAAAGACGGGAAAATCGCCCCTGCTTCCTTTTTATTATTCTTCCGATTATTGCAAATTGATTGATTCATAATTACTATACATAATTCGATCCCAAGTTAACCGCGAAGAAAGGGATATATATCCTATGAAGAGTATATATATATATACTCTCCGAAACAATTCGCTCTCTATATATATAGAATGAAAATCGATCAGCTCAAAATGAAAAAATACATATTTCGTTCCAAAACTACTGAACTTGCAAATACAAATTTTATAACAATAGATGAAATATGTCATCATTATGCAATAAAATATTTATTTCCATTGAAACAGATTTCTTTCTAGCGATGAAGCATTCATGGTTCTTATCGCTGTTGTTTATCGATTGAATAGAAATTTATTGAAACGAGATAAAACGTCGTCGAATTAATGAAATATTTCATCAATGCAAAGAAACATTTCTTTCGATTGAAGCACTTAGCTTTTTTTTGCGATGAAGCGCTCATGGCGCTTATGGTTTTTGTTTATCGAGTGGATCGAAATTTATTGGAACGAAATCAATTTTTATAAAATCGTTGAAATTGTCATTGCTGAATGAAAGATTTCTTTCGATTGAAGTACGTTTTATTTCTTGCGAAGAAGTAGTGATAGTATTAATTTAGTATTGTATAGTAAAATTTCATTGAATTTATGAAACTTTCATCATTTATTGATATTGGTGTGATGAATAATTGCTTCAATTCTTTGTTTTTATTTCATGGTGTGTATTTCATACTGTAAGCGCAAAATGTTATTTTGCTCCCTATATCACGTTTTTATGTGAGAAAATAATATGTTCAACAATGGAGAAATGTGTTTTTAGTTGCAGAATCCAGTCAGTATATAAGATTAAAATAGTAGGGGAAAGGCATGCAGGTTGAGGCGGGTTTCGTTTTTTGGGAATATTTTTTAATAAACAAATTATATCAAAAAATTATAAATACCAATTGAAAGGTGCAAACCCAAGCTTCAACTTTGATGAAGAACGTATATGTGTATTGTTAAAAAATAAAAAGTTATAAACAATTTTCCGAACATTTAATTTTCGGATAAAATAAAAATTGGCATGCAGGTTGAGACAGTCACTGAAACTATTAAAATGTTAAAACGAAATGTATTATAATATAATATTTTGAATATTTATTGTTTTCTTTTGTCGATGGAAGGTCTTAGTCATAAAAATAAGAAGGAAACGAAACAAAAATCACTTTTTTTTATCGAAATCGTCATCAGATTTGCAATTTTTGCAAGTGAAAAAATTTTGGTTTATCTTGACGCATTTTAAATGAAATGGACGTTGGCACTTATTACATTCAACGGAGTTGTTACTGTTTAAAGAGGATGGCAAATCCTTCATACAAATCATGCAGAAGTCAATGTCCTCTTCCATCGGTAATGATTTCTTCATTGTGACTGTGGCACGTGTGGGCTGTGTTCGTTTTTTAGTTGAAACATTTTGTGGTGAACTCTTTCGCTTCCGTGAGATGTTTTCTTTTTTCTTTTTTGCTTCGTCACGCTTCTGCCGCCTTGTTTTAAAATGTTCGACATTTTCTGGTGACGTGAGAACCATGCTTTTCATTGGCTTACGGCCTTGATTGGATTTTACCTGTGGTAGAGCTGGTTTAAGGGGTCCGATGTTAAACAATAACGAAGAATAACGAGATGTTAGCGGTGTTGATGTTAATGATTCTTTTGATGTTGATGGTGTTGATGGCTCTAATGGTAATGTTGGCTGTATAGGTGTTTATGGTTCTGTCGATGTTGAGATGTATGTTGCTGAATCTTGATTTTCATTCAATGACCGCTCAATCTCCTGAAGTTCGGTTTGAATAAAATCTGATTCAGTGAAAACGTTACGTTGCAATGGACAGATTCCTGTTTTGGCAAAACCAGATTTTATGTTTGCCGGAGTCAGAGCCTTATCCAAGGCCGCGCAAGCAAGACCGGGTATGTGTCGAATGTCTAGAGCCCTACCAGCATTAGCCAACTGCCAATCTTTACATTCTTTATTGTAATACCCCTTGACTGGCCCATAAACTGACACATCGAGCGGCTGCATTTTATGAGAACAATGTGGCGGGAATGTAAGCATAGTAATACCATGTTCTACACATAAATCAATTGCTTCAACTGACAAGTGTGATGAATGATTGTCAAGTAGAAGCAATGTGGGTTTGTCTCGATTTGCACCGCTGTATTTAATGAAATGCCTTACGTATTTCACAAATTCGGTTTCCTGCATCCACCCAGATTCGTTGCATGCAGCATCGGCCGTTGAGGGTGCACTGTCCATAAAATGCCTTTGCATATTTTTTCGCGGAAAAATGAAGAACGGTGGCAAAGAGTTACCATCCGCACTCACGGCTAGTGCCATCGTCACCAATGTTCCTCGCTCTGCCGCCGAAGCTTGGCCGACCCGTTTTAAGCCCTTTACCGCAATTATTTTACCAAATTTCGTTGGAACAGTTGGAAAACCAGTTTCGTCCATATTAAAGATCTGATGTGGCTCAAAATGGTGTTCTTCCATCACAGAAACATATTGGTCGTAAAAGTTGTCAACATTTTCTTGACAAAAAGACTTAATTCTGTTCAAGCTTGTTTGTTCGGGCGATCGTAATGAAATATTTTTGTGACGCAACATAAAACCATAATACCACGATTTTCCGGCCATTTCTTCTTTATCCCAATTCTTTGGGTAAGTTATGTTGAGCTTGCGCGCGTATTGGTATGCCAATTTTTTTAATTCGGTTATGCTCAAACCGTAATAGAGTTGACAGCACCGCATAAGGTATTCAACGAGAGCCTTTTCCTGTTCTGCATTGAACACCTTTTAAAAAAACACATTTAATTAACTCATTGTAAAATGAATTAAAAAAAAAAAAACAATGAAAATGTTTTACGCACCATGCTTGGTGTTGAATACGACGCAATTCGGCGAACGATAACCAACAGCTCAACGTCGGAAACTTCGGTAATATCGTTTACTTGCAAATCGAATTTCGTTACATATTACGAATCGTTACGAATTCCTTTTTTTCTATTTTAATAACTTTTAAGGCTTGAAGTAGGACATTATAATCAGATACACCACGGTCTGTCTTTCGTGTTCTTCGGGTAGTCATTTTTACTGCAAAAATAATGATTAAATGTTAAAAAATTTTATTTACCATTTTCAAAATATCTCACTGTCTCAACATGCGTGCCGCCTCAACCTGCATGCCTTTCCCCTACATTGTGCAACTAGGGAGCAAAATAAGTTATTGCCGACGAGTGCGTGTATGACGCCGAGCGCACCGAGTTCGGCAGTTCGCATTAGTCTAAAAACACATGCACTCCCTTGTTGCGTGTACTATATTCTCATACAAAAACGTGCTATTTTGTTCCCGCGATGTAGGCAAAATGGCAACTGCTTTTGCTCCCGGAGATATTTATTTTTTTTCCCAGGAAGAAAATGTGCCTTTTTGCTCCCGCAATATAGGGAGAAAAATAGCACTTTGCCCACCGTGTGTCAGAAATGAATTGAGAACCCTTCAACGCCCAAAGGACACTTTTTTTGCTTCAACTTCAGTCAATTATTTTGTACCAAACTTGAAGTTGAAAAAGATTGAAAGGTGCGTATCCTACTACTTTTAAGGTCGCTCTTTCAAATCTCAAGGTAAAAATCGCTCATCAAGATTTAAATGTGCATATTGAGTTTCAGGAATTCCAAAATGGTTCCAAACTTTAAAGAAATTGCCACAAAATTGGGAAATATTTATTCTCAATTTGTTTCGAGTCATTATAATTCGAATTCGGAACGTCTTAAAGAGGTCAAAGAGATTATATTACATTTTTCATTGAATTCTACGAATTTTTAATTTTTACCATTTTTTTAAAAAAAGCATATTTTTTAGCTAGTGTTTGGAAATTATTAAAGAAAGTTTCTTTGAGGACGCTATTTTGAAGTTATTACAGTAATGTGGGATACAAAACAAAAATTTTTTCTTCAAATTCAAATATTTGAATCACCTCTTGTATATATTTTCAATAGAATCCCAATATTCTAATAGCTCGAAAAAAATTTAGAAAATTTCCCGGCCTCATATTGGAATTCCTGACGACTAAATTTTACCTCGTAATCTTGGAGAGCGATCTTAAAAATAGTAGGTTATGACAATTTTTTCAACTTCGATTATGATAAAAATCATTTGATTGAACATGAAGCAAAAAAGAGTCCTTATGGTGTTGGCGGGTTAAGAAGATTAATTTAACAACACAGAAAGGAATACAGATCGTCATAAAAGTATGTTTACTCTGGCTCTATGGAATTAGATAATATATAAATATGAATCCTCTCTATTTAATATAATAAACAAATTTTAATATAATTGTGTAATATAGTTAAGTTGTGTAAAGTTTAATATTTAATAATTTAAAGAAACAAAATAGAAATCGAGAAAAGTGGTTTATATATAATTATGTAAAATTATCAGTTCTGTATTATAAGTATTTAAATGAATTGATGTAATATTTATATATAGATTTTGGCAGTATATTTTCTATGTATATAATTATATAATTCATTTCTTCCAGAGAAAAAAGACCCAAGTAAAATTTCTAATATTTACCATGATTTTGTAAGTCATAATATATGTTCTTGTACTTGAATACTATATTTTGACTAAAAGCTCAGAAGATTCCCTGCAAACACAAAAGTAACAGTTATGTAACATTTATGTAACAATGTAACCATTACGTAAATATTACATCACTGTTACTTTCCGTATTTTCAGGGTTTCGACCACCAGACAAACAATGCAGTGGTTTACTCCATACAACGTATTAATATTTGTATATTAATAAACAGTTTGTAAAATATGAGGAATATTTGTGAAGTACAATTTGGGTATTTCATTCTAAAAATTTGTTTACTCAAATTAACTGAAATACCCTGCATAAGAGATAGTAACGATGTTTTAAAATCGCAATCTTCCTTTTACCATTTAGAATAACTGCTTTGTAATGTAAGATCACTGGACAATAATTCTGTCAGGAAGCTGGTGCAGGTCTATTCCTACATGTGATTAGGGTTAAATAAAAAGTACAAATAAATGGCAAGTTTAGAAGATAGAGGACTATATTTTTTATTATATACTATAGTTTGGATAGAATTTGATTGAAATGTCTCTGAGGATGGATAGAAATGGTCGAAAAGGAATGGAAATTGCCTATTTTCGTATTGTCATCTTTTCCCGTTTTCACACTAATTCACTTTTGAGCTTCGAATTCTATTTGTTGAACTTTGTGAATTATTCCCTATTATCATTAATTCTAAATCCTATTGCAAGAATTGACTATTTTGTTCTTGAATTCTTCTCCATATAAATATTACCGTTTGTAATTATTAGGGAACCCCATATAATTCCTGGTTTTGTTTACCAACAAAGGTTCCCGTTCTGCGGTTGGGACAGTAACCGCCAGGTGTCGTTGGTATGCAGCCCTCTACCGTAATCGTTTGTTTTGTTATTCACATTACAGATTGTATCCTATGATTTTTTCTTCGTTCTTGAGCTGTAAAAAGATATTACATACATATATATATATATATCAAATTTACAAACTTTTCACTTTTTGCTTATAATTTACAAAATATTCGACTAAACGTTCATAGAGATTTTGTTTTGTTTACATTCGTCGAAACTGATGAAGAACAAATGCGATAACCGTGATAACTCATCCTATGTATAGAAATGATCATTTGGTAATGAAACCCTGCGAATAATTTTACGTAGGATTCTTATGAGAATCTCATGCGAAATTGAAACAAGTGCCTTGTAGTTGTCGTAAATATACATTATATGTATCTAATAGTCATACAAGTATCGTAAGGAAAGTGTAAAGTTTTATTACCTGAAAGAAAATAATTAAATACACTGACAAAAAAATTTTCTAATTTCAAATTAATATTTACATTAAATAGGGTTTTAAGATAGGTTTGATTTCTTCAATAAATATAAATTTTATGGGCTCTGCCTATCACTTGAAAAAAAATTAAAAATTTCTTCTTTTTTCCTTCTTCATGAATTTAAATACACTATCACTTTTTAAAATTAAAACTTTATTTAAAATTGAAAACATACAAAAAAAATTTTTTTAATTATAAATATAAAACTTAAAACTCTTAAATTAAAAAATATATACAAAAAAATAAAAATTAACTTTAAAAGACTCAACGTTTTTAATTATTGACTCCTAAAGTGGGACCCGAGAGGTCCGAAACGTTGAGTCTTTTAAAGTTAATTTTTATTTTTTTGTATATATTTTTTAAAGAGTTTTAAGTTTTATATTTATAATTAAAAAAAATTTGTTTGTACGTTTTCAATTTTAAACTAGTGTTGGCGTGGTGCCTCGCTCGCTTCGCTCGCTCAGAAACTTTGACCCAGTGGAGAGTCGGCTATTCCTTAAGACTCGTTTGTTTACTAACAGCTTTCAATTATATTATAAAATTATATTGATATTTGGGGGTCCAAGCATATTTAGGTCCAAGTGGCTTCGATAGATGTGTTACAACAATATAGTGTTTCTTATATGTATGAAAATTGAAAATGAGCATTTTCAAAACTTCGACCCCGACAACAGGCCAGCCGAAGTATTAATAAATAAAAGTTGCAAAACACTTACTTCATGCACTTGTATTCTAATAGACTATTCGATGCATATTACATGTTTACTGTGTTTTACTAAGTACTGTCTGTATTATTATGATATTATATATACAATATATATATACATATAATTCGTCAAAGATATCTTGAAAGTGTCGAAAAGATCTATGACGGATATCTTATAGATATCTATAAGACATCTTTTAGATATACCGAAATAGTTATTTTAGTATCAAGGGCGTAAAAGAACTTTGCGCCCGTAGGTGGCCACCGCGCCCGAGGAGCTGGCAAAGACTACCCCTGGGGGGTAGGGGGTCGAAACGTCGAAATTTGATGAAAAACTATAGGGTAATTTTTTTGCCGCAATGACCAAATTCAATACTTTTTCGGACAATAGTCATAAACATTTTAAACCAGTTTTTATGGTATTATCGTTGACTTTAGGAGAAAATGTATAAAACCTTTTTTGTAGGGAATTTCATGCTCTATCTTTTTTGTTTGACACATTTTTTAATAAAATTTGTAGTTTTCAAAATAAATGCAAAAAAACTACGAAGAAACTTAATTGGGACTAATTTTTGTTAGTATTGGACGGATGGATCTGCGCCAAAATCTAATCAGATCTAAGTTATGCCAAGACGCGTATTTTAAAAAAAAATTTATGTCAATACGCTTATCCGTTCGCGAGTTATCGCAGGACAAAAAAACGGGACGTACGGACGTACGGACGTACAGACGTACGTACGTACAATATCACGGACACAAATTTTTTTATTGTTGATCCGTACGTCCGTACGTCCCGTTTTTTTGTCTCGCGATAACTCGCGAACGGATAAGCGTATTGACATAAATTTTTTTTAAAAATACGCGTCTTGGCATAACTTAGATCTGATTAGATTTTGGGGCAGATCCACCCATCCATTACTAAAAAAAATTAGCCCCAATTAAGTTTCTTTGTAGTTTATTGCATTTATTTTGAAAAATACAAATTTTATTAAAAAATGTTTTAAACAAAAAAGATAGAGCATGAAATTCTCTACAAAAAAGGTTGTATGCATTTTCTTCCTAAAGTCAACGATAATGCCATAAAAACTGGTTAAAAATGTTTATGACTATTGTCTGAAAAAGTATTGAATTTGGTCATCGCGGCAAAAAAATTACCCTATTGTTTTTCATAAAATTTCGACGTTTCGACCCCCTACCCCCCAGGGGTAGTCTTTGCCAGCTCCTCGGGCGCGGTGACCACCTACGGGTGCAAAGTTCATTTACGCCCTTGATACGAAAATAACTATTTCGATATATCTAAAAGATGTCTTATAGATATCTATAAGATATCCGTCATAGATCTTTTCGACACTTTCAAGATATCTTTGACGAATTATATGTATATATATTGTATATATATATAAGATCACAATGGTATAGACAGTAATTAGTAAAACACAGTAAACATGTAATATGCATCGAATAGTCTATTAGAATACAAGTGCATGAAGTAAGTGTTTTGCAACTTTTATTTATTAATACTTCGGCTGGCCTGTTGTCGGGGTCGAAGTTTTGAAAATGCTCATTTTCAATTTTCATACATATAAGAAACACTATATTGTTGTAACACATCTATCGAAGCCACTTGGACCTAAATATGATTGGACCCCCAAATATGAATATAATTTTATAATATAATTGAAAGCTGTTAGTAAACAAACGAGTATTAAGGAATAGCCGACTCTCCACTGGGTCGAAGTTTCTGAGCGAGCGAAGCGAGCGAGGCACCACGCCAACACTAGTTTAATATTTACATTAATAGTCGCAACGAAATATTTACTTAATTTAAATAAATATTTACTTGCTGGATTAAATCAAATTAATATTTAGTTGAATTAACAAAGTATTTTTCTATTATAAGTAAAAATTAAAGCTACTCTAAGCCGCAACCAACCATTTTTTGGTAAGCGTTAAATCCCTGCAAACACGGAAAGTAACAGTTATGTAATATTTACATTGTTACATAAATGTTACATAGTTGTTACATAACTGTTACCTTTGTGTTTGCAGGGATACGTTATCGTATAAGATCGAATATTCCATTTTTCAATTACAGGTCGTATAAAATAGTATGAATTCGAATAAGAATCTCGGATAATACGCCACTAGAAAGAATCAGAATGCAAAATATCGATTTCGTATACTTTCTGCATTACTGGGATAATGGGCCCATATCCCCCAGCAAACGAAAATTCATTGAAGATCCATTGAAATTAATTCACTGCATCAGTTCTGAATTCGTTTTCTTAGCTTCTGCAATGAATTTCAATTAGAAAATGTGTTTCAATGACTGTGAGTGGTTAATAGCTCATAAAGTCGATTTAATGATTTTGAATGGGAAAATAGTGGAATAAAGAAATGATTTCGTTGAATGAATTTCAATTGAAAAGTGCGAATAGAACAATTGCAAGTGGAATGAATTTCAATGGGAAAAAATAGTTATATTTGCCGCGAATGAATTTGAATTCATAGTTAGTTATTACAGGACAACAAATTTAATGATTTTGAATCGAAAACAAAATTAGATGAAAATGCAACTGATATGAATGACATCGAATCGGTTATTACCAATATGAAGGTTGGGAGGTAAATGATTTTGAATGGAAATAAAATATTTAAATGAAACAAAAGTTCAAAAAATACCAAAAACTTGGTTCTTTAGTAATTTTTGACTAGGAATTGAAACATAATATAATAAAAATTGTGAAAACATTTTTTGACGCAAAATAATTTTTTCTTTGAAAAGAAATGGAATTTTTTAAAATCCATGCGTAATTATTTCAGAAATACGTTTTCCTGTTCGCCAAACTTTTTTTGAATGTTTCAATTAATTTAGCGAATTTTTATGGGTCAATGAAAATCGTTCTTGAGTAACTTTTGACGCAGACGTCAGTGGCGTTGGAATAAAAAATGTAAAAAATTTGTTTTTTAGATTTAATTTCTTTAAATCCATCTGTAATTTAAAAAGAAAATGTTTTTATGTTCACCCAAATTTTTGATATTTTTAAATCAATTTAGAAGAAAGTAGTAATGAAAAACCCGAAATTAAAATTTACTGAATCGAATTTTCAGAATTTGAGTTTCATAATGGCAATTTTAACAGTCTTGTATGCTCTCTTTAAAAAATCAATGAAATTCGTCGAGAATTGACTGCGAATTTTCTCCAATATCGAAAAATCATGTATTGCAGAAAATTCTCTGCCAATTTTCTTTAATTGTTTTTGATTCTTTTTAGAAGGTAGTAAACAATGGTTAGAATTGCCTTTTCGAAGCCCGAATTTAAAAAGAATGAGTCAGAACTTTTTAATTTACATTTCTTTAGCTTTGATTATTGCTTAATGGTACCCCCTTAAGCTAGTCTAATCTACTCTAAAAGATTTTAATTATTAAATATAAATTATTCCAACTTTTTCAGGTATTCTGCCAGATTTACACCTTGAAAAACACCATGATACTAAAAAATTACTGCAATTTAATTGTTAGCAATAATATTTCCACCCTAGGTGACAAGATGTACCATAATGTAATAATAAATAATTAAAAAAATTAATATATAAAATGCGAAAGCCAATGAAATTGAATGAATTCCAATAATATAATAATCACGTACTGAAATCAATGATTTTGAAACAATAGAAACCCTGTAAACACAAAAGTAACAGTTATGTAACAACTATGAAACATTTATGTAACAATGTAACCATTACGTAAATGTTATATAGCTGTTATTTTCTGTGTTTGCAAGGAAATAATTGGTTACAGCTCTGTTGAATAGATTTCTATTGATATTTAGTGATTAAGAAAACCAATTCAAATCTATTGAGATTCGTTCAAAATCACTCAATGAATTTCAATGAATTTTCTTATTTTGGGCATTATTTGCGTTGTGAAAGCCGCGGGCCGCAAAGGCGTATGTTTTATAATTCGGTTTCGTCTGTAGTTACAAAGGACAATAAATATCGTATAATCGGAATAAAAGACCTAGATTCAATGCAATTCAATGGCATGTGTATTTTATTTTTGACCCCTTCTCTGACCGAACGATTCAGAAGCATTCGAAAATATTCTTTCACGAGAATTCTAGAATTTTAAAAGATATAGGGAATTTAGGGAAAATAGGAAGTGTTTCTAGGAAATCCGACAAACGCATCTGGCAACATCGTCACATCAGAATCTTTTTGCATGCATCAGGAAGTCTTGCCGGTTGCCGCCGAATTCAGGTATATTTCAAGTTCAACCTTAATAATATGATAGATTACTTTACTTAAATAAATAACGTTTTTTTTTTCATTTGAACTGTTTTCACTCCTAAAGTTTTTCTAGAACTATTATTAGAGGCTCCTTCATCCCCAACACCCTTGGCAGAGCTTGAATAACGATTAATATAAGTCCGGAAATTACTGAAAAAATAGTGAACATTTCGTAAGTACATTAATTATTTTGGGTTTACAATATCGATATACAAATACATTTTATACACATATATAACAAATTTATGTATACATACATTTTCTATGTACACATACACATATTTTAATACTTTATTCTTGTTTTTTGTGTACATATATTTCCATGAACATACGTGGTCAACGCCGAACGGTCCATATCATTACTAAATACATAACCTATTTTTTGCATATATATATATATATATATATATACATATATATATATATATATATATGCAGGTCTAACTCTAACTGCTCTAACTACACATCACATTGGTGTATTATTCTATATTTGTGTACGTATCAACATACTAAATTATTACATAAAATTATTAAAAAACAATAGTACAAAAACTGTACATAATTTTTGTTTGATAGTCTACACAAAAGTAATACAAAAAATATTTAAAAAAAAATATTTTCTAGTCCTGAAATTGAATATAATAATATATTTTTTTCACATGATTTATTTTGTATAGTATACAACCATTTATTATATGAATTTTATTTTCTGTGATTTAGATATGCAAAACTAAGCCATGATTGATAACAACATTATCGCCTTAAGCCTTATAGCCACTGTCGCAGTAATAGTAAATTTTTCACTGCATCGCATTGAAGAAGGTCATGTTGGTGTTTATTTCAGGGTAAATGATTGTGGTCTACACTAATATATGAATTTTAATCCATCGAAATACATTTAATAATTGTTTTGTAGGGTGGTGCATTGCTCACCACTGTCAGCAATCCAGGTTTTCACTTAATGATACCATTGTTGACCAGTTATCGAACAGTCCAAGTAACATTACAAACTGACGAAGTAAAAAATGTTCCATGCGGAACTAGCGGTGGAGTAATGATTTATTTTGATAGAATAGAAGTTGTAAACATTCTTGATGCTGTTAGCGGTAAGTAACATTATTTTCTTTGTCTTATAAAGGAAAATTAATTTGTGTCTGTAGTTCACAGTATGGTAAAAAATTTCACTGCCGATTACGACCGAGCTTTAATTTTTGACAAAGTTCATCACGAATTGAATCAGTTTTGTTCAGCTCACACCCTACACGAAGTTTATATAGATTTATTTGATCAAATTGATGAAAATTTGAAAAATGCTCTTCAAAGAGATTTAAACGAAATGGCACCAGGGTTAACTGTTCATGCCGTAAGAGTTACAAAGCCAAAAATACCTGAAGTAATACGAAAGAATTACGAACTTATGTAAGTACAATTTCTTAGTCTATAAATAATTTATGCTCACTTTTTTACTAATCAGTAAATCAGTAATCAGATATTTCAAGGCCTATAGTGAACAATTATGATGGAATTTTTCCAACAATTTCTTAGTATTTCTTTATAAATGTTGAGTTTATTTCTAACGCATTTAACTTAAACAGGGAAGGAGAAAAGACCAAATTATTGATCTCGACACAACATCAAAAAGTTGTTGAGAAAGATGCAGAAACAGATCGTAAGAAAGCTGTTATTATAGCTGAAAAAGAAGCTCAAGTAGCAAAAATTCAATACGAACAAAAAATAATGGAAAAAGAATCTTTGCAACGAATGGCAGCGATAGAAGATACTATGCATTTAGCCAGAGAAAAAAGTCGATCTGATGCCACTTATTACCAAGTGAAAAAGCAAGCAGAATCGAATCAACTTCTCTTAAGCAAACAATTTTTAGAGTTGAAGAAGTACGAAAGTATTGCACAAAACACTAAGGTGTATTTCGGACAAGATATTCCTCGTATGTTTACTTTGGGTGGTTGCTCCGATGGTCTTCATGGACCAATAATAGGAACGTCTGATAAGAATAATTAATTAGCAGTTACATTTTGTACCCTCTGTTTTCTTTCTTTATATATCAACGCACAGCTCTGTTGATACAATCAAAGTTACCCATTATTAAAATGAATGATTTAGTTTCGATAATCTATACCAGATTGTTCCAAATGTGTGAAAAAAAAACATTTATTCGAGTCTGTGTGTTCCATTGTATTCCATATTTATTGTTAAAATGTAATCGGACAAATGAAAAATAGATGTACTTTGTTATCGCCAACTACCTTTTCTAACATATCATGTAATTTAACGTTTGTATTCAGAAACTGTAAATTTTTGTATAATGAAATAGCGCTCATTGTTTAATTAGACACTCGAGTGTGCAAATTAACAACACTGTTAAACATACTAGAGTGTATCGCACATTATTCTGTTATAACTTTAGTTTTATGTACTTTACTGTTATGTTGAAAAGACTTGTAAATAAACTACAAACGTTATCAACCTAATACAAGATTTATTTATTTAAGTAAATTTGACGGGCTACGATCCAAAAAGATCAACCCTTAACAATAACGAAAATTAAAGAGGTAACAAAATTGTTAAATGGGCTTTGAGTAACAGAAATAAAGATAATATAACCAAACAATATAGAAAGAAAAGATAGATTAATTTAGATTCAAATTAGTGATAACATTACGCAGCTGTGTTTTAAATACAGACATTTCATTTAACCCATTAACGCCTGAAATGGCATTTTTTATACTTCATTTTCAATCAAGTTGGAAACAATTGAAAGATACATATCCTATTGTTTTCGAGGTCGCTCTTCAAGATTCCGAGATCAAAATTGAATTTCAGCCATCAGGAATTCCAATATGGCGCCAAATTTAAACAAAAATTTTAAAAAATTGGGAATTATTTATTCCTATCAATTTTTTTCGAGCTCTTAGAATATTGGAATTCTATTGGAACCGTGCATAATGGTGCATAAAACAGTTGAATTTTAAGAAAAAATTTTACTTTTATACCCCACATCATTGTAACGACCTCAAAATGGCGTCAACAATGAAAATTTCATTAAAAAATTTCTGAACGTTGTAACTCGAAAACTACGTGCTGTTATAGAAAAATGCTAAGAATTGAAAGTTCTTAGAATTAATCGAAAAATATAGTGGAATTTTTTCAGATTTTTGTAATGACACTTTGAGAAATTTTTTTCAAAATTTTTTTCAAAATTATAATTTATTTATGAAAAATTCTGAAAAAAATGTGGTGTATTCACTTATGAATTCTACGAGTTTTTTGTTCTTTGCAATTTTTTCCAAAAGTTGATAGTTTTTTTTGGGAAAAAATCCTAAACTATAATAGTTGAAATTCATTTCCTCGAAAACTATCAACTTTTCGAAAAAATTGCAAAGAACAAATAACTCTTAGAATTCATCAGAGAATACACTAAATTTTTTGTAAATAAATTACAATTTTGAAAAAAATGTTGAAAAAAAATTTCTCAAAATGTCATCAAAAAATTTTGAAAAAATTCCACTATATCGCTTGATGAATTTTAAGAACTTTTCATTCCAGGCATTTTTTTAAAAAGTTGGTAGTTTTTGAGTTAGAGCGTCCAGAAATTTCTCAAAGAAATTTTCATTCTTGACGCCATTTTGAGGTCGTTAGAATTATATAGAGTATAAAAGTAAAATTTTTTCTTAAAATTCAACTATTTTATGCACCATTATGCAAGGTGTCAATAAAATTCCAATATTCTAATAGCTCGAAAAAAATTGATAAGAATAAAAAATTCCCAATTTTTTGGAAATTTTTTTCATATTCGGCGCCATATTGGAATTTTTGATAGCTGAAACTCAATTTTGACCTCGGAATCTTGAAGAGCGAACCTTGAAAACAGTAGGATACGTACCTCTCAATCGTTTTCAACTTTGATTTTGATACAAAATACTTGATTGAAAATGAAGTATAAAAATTGTCATTTCAGGCGTTAATGGGTTAAAGAAGTGAGAGAATCAGATAGCATATTCCAGAATCTTCTTTTGGTGAATAGTACAAAGAAATTAGTTGAGTAACCCACATAACATATGATATTCACAGAATATTCTCAGTACAATATACTCGGTATATCATCCTCAATATACTGAGGATTTTCAAAATAAATGTTGCGATATTCTGAGAATATACTCAGAATATTCCTATGTCCTCCCAAAATATGTTCTCACAATGTCCTTAGAATATTATTCACGATATTGTGAGAATATACATAGTATATAATTCATACATTTTCGATAATCAAATATAAAATATTCTGTGCTGCTCTCCGAATTTGTAATATACATGTTTTGGCTAACCACAAGATTACATTTTAAAAAACCATTTATCCTTAACAAAATGTAGTATTGTTTATTCACTTCGAAGTTTCTTGCAACACTTCCATAATTTTATTTATTAACAACAGTTTCCTTTATTCCCATTTTAATTCTTTATAGCCATCTTTGTTGTGGTAGTAGACCATCAGACTGTACGACAGGCATCGATGTACTTATCTGTCTCAGGATGGTCGATTCTTATATGTGTACCAGACTCGGCTGTTACCACTTGCGAGAAAGGTGCTAATGCGTCTCATGTCATATTCGGTTTTCGATATTCTGAGAATATATACAGGATATACGATAGGTTTAATGTGTATGTGTAGGAAATTTAGGATGACTTTGGGATATTCGGCAAATATATAAATTTCGAAATAAATATAATATTCTGTTTTGGATATTCTGAGAATCTATATAGGATATATGAACCTTTATATGCCGTTTATGATATTCTGAGTATATTATGAGAATATTACGGATATTCACAGGATATTTTCGTATGAATTTCAAATATCTGGGTACAGACATTTCATTTAAAGAAGTGAGAGAATCAGATAGCATATTCCAGAATCTTCTTAAACAGACTTTTGGAGTAGAAAAAATTAGTTGAGTAAGTATCTTCGGCTAGTTTTATAAGATTTCTAATGTTGTAAGACATAGTTTCATAAGGAAATAAGTTTTTTGAAGGAGTAAACAGTGAATGATATGCAGGATATTGAACAGGAAAAGTAGATCAGAATAATTATGGAGTGTACGAATCGAACATTAAATCTGTGCATTGGCATTTGAGCTTTAAAAGACAAGTTCCTAAGGAATCTATGATTAATTGAAAATATTTCAACTTACTTGGTGATCGTTGGTCTGTAAAATTGAAGAAGTGTACAATGAATGGCTAGTTTCAGTTTAGTTGCACTTGTTCTGTGTTTCTATAAGAATTCATGTGAAAATTTGCATTTCGATGCAAGTTGTACTTTTGTTCTGAATTCTTATGGAAACACAAAACATGAAATGAATTGTTTGAAAATCTTTCTGAAGAAATTATGAGAAACTCAATTTTGATTGGTCCGCATCGGTCGGCCATGTTGTTGAACAACATGGCTGCCGAAAAACAGCGCACTCTAGTGTTGACTCTTTTAACTAACAAAGCAGTCGTCACGTCTGAATTGTTTACAAATAAATGTAATTTAAAGAAATAATTGCTTTAAGGTAACAATTATTTGTACCGATTTCTTCAAAATGACTGCCGTAAGTTACTGACATTTTACCGTCATTTATTACAAAATAATTATTGATTTTAAAGCAACTAAAGGTTATGACACTTGTTATGATTTTCATTTCTGTGTTTTCTTTTATCTGTTTCGATAGGAATTAAAGAAATTTCTTCAAAATCTAATGAACAAAGTTGAAGGACTTCATAGTATATTAATAACAGATCGTGACGGAGTGCCAGCTGCGTATGTTGGCAATGATAAAGCTCCAGATTTAGCAATGCGTGCGAGTTTTCTTTCTACGTTTGGAATGGCGACAGATCAAGGAAGTAAATTAGGATTAGGGAAAAATAATACAATCATCTGTATGTACAGCAGTTACCAGGTAATTATATTTATTAAGACAATCGTGTTTTTTAAAATGTAAACATTTTTTAATCGTCTCGTTTTACACAAACATGAACTGAGCAGTAAAATTGATACTTTATCTTTAATTACTCTACAAGATTTGACCTTCTGTCTACTAAAATTGTTTAATTAAAGTGTATAAAGGATAAATAAATCTGAATTTATCAGTAGGGGAGAGGCACTTATTGTGCAACTTTTGATCAAATCATTAAATTTTGATGTTCGAGTTACCGTTGGAAACCTAACATCAACACCTAAATTTTTCCGCTTGCAAATATAATGATTCCCTGCAAAACATAGAAAGTTTGATCAATTTTAGAAAGATAGATTTTTGTGCGAATTAAAAAATTGACCCCGATTGTGCAGCACATCAAAAAATATGTTCAAACTTTAAAAATAATGAATGAAACCAATAAAAATTCAAAATTTATGAGTTTTTAATATTATTCAATACGTCAGTACATAGAACATAATCGGGAATGTTATCGAAATCGTAAAACTGTATGTTTTGTTTATTTTTCTAATACAAAGCATTTCGTGTTTATTTGAGTTTACGTACTTTGTATTTACCGAAGTTGGCCGGGGAACAAAGTTCCGAAAATCAACACACCGAAAGGCCAAAATTTCGATATAGCATGGCTCCAGCGTGATTTTCTTCACTTTGTCTTTGAATATTTGGAAAAAGAAAGCAAATTAAAATACATTGGACTCACGCAACATCGAAATTTTAACCTTTCGGGGTTTTGATTTTCGGAACTTTATTCCCCGGCCTAAAGTTCAGTAACGTTTCGTTCAATTTGACCTAAGAATTGCTTCACTGTAACAATAATGATATTTGATGTTAACAATGTCAAATGACTTAGGAAATTTGTTCGCGTCCATTGTTTTGCTAAAAATCCTTCTGTATGATAAAATATAGATCCACAATGCTTGAAAAACAAACAAAAAATGTGTTTGAAGTACCTAAGAAAAGTGGATGTACTCTTTTTGGGACGTAAAAGTGCTAATTTTATATATTAATTTTTTTAATTATTTATTATTACATTATGGTACATCTTGTCACATACGAAGGAAATATTATTGCTAACACTTAAATTGTAGTAATTTTCAAGTGCCATGGTGTTTTTCAAGGTGTAAATCTGGCAGAATACCTGAAAAAGTTGGAATAATTTATATTTATTAATTAAAATCTTTTAGAGTCGATTAGACTAGCTTAAGGGGGTACCATTAAGTAGTAATTAAAGCTAAAAAAATGTAAATTAAAAAGTTCTGACTCATTCTTTTTAAATTCGGGCTTCGAAAAGGCAATTCTAACCATTGTTTACTACCTTCTAAAAAGAATCAAAAACAATTAAAGAAAATTGGCAGAGAATTTTCTGCAATACATGATTTTTCGATATTGGAGAAAATTCTCAGTCAATTCTCGACCAATTTCTTTGATTTTTTAAAGAGAGCATACAAGACTGTTAGAATTGCCATTATGAAACTCATATTTGAAAATTCGATTCAGTAAATTTTAATTTCGGGTTTTTCATTACTACTTTCTTCTAAATTGATTTAAAAATATCAAAAATTTGGGTGAACATAAAAACATTTTCTTTTTAAATTACAGATGGATTTAAAGAAATTAAATCTAAAAAACAAATTTTTTACATTTTTTATTCCAACGCCACTGACGTCTGCGTCAAAAGTTACTCAAGAACGAATTTCTTTGACCCATTAAAATCTGCTAAATTAATTTAAACATTCAAAAAAAGTTTGGTGAACAGAAAAACGTATTTCCGAAATAAATACGGATGGATTTTAAAAAATTCCATTTCTTTTTGAGAAGAAAATTGGGGTCCAAAAATTTGTTTACAATTTTTATTACACTATCTTTGAATTCCTAGTCAAAAACTACTAAAGAACCAAATTTTTGGTATTTTTTGAACGATTGTTTCATTTAAATATTTTATTTCCATTCAAAATTATTTCCTCCCAACCTTCATATTGGTAATAACCGATTCGATGTTGAATTCATATCAGTTGCATTTTCATCTAATTTTTGTTTTCGACTCAAAATCATTAAATTTGTCGTCCTGTAATAATTAACTATGAATTCAAATTCATTCGTAGCAAATATAACTATTTTTCTATTGAAATTCATTCAAATTGCAATTGTTCTATTCGCACTTTTCAATTGAAATTCATTCTATGAAATCATATCTTAATTCCACTATTTTCCCATTCAAAATCATTAAATCGAACAACTTTTTATGAGCTATTAACCATTCAAAATCGAATTCAGAAGTGATGCAATGAATGAATTTCAATGGATCTTCAATAAATTAACATTTTCTGGATACCAAGATAGAGCGGACATTATTGAAGTGAATCTGAAAAATTCTATTCAAATATATTCAACGGAAACTGTTATTTCTATTCAACGTATATAGCATAACAATAATATAAGTATACTTATTTTATTGTCTACGTTTGTTTATTTTTCTTCGATAGTTCGCTCCAAATTTAAAACATAAAATATGTCCTTTTTTATTATTGGCTTTGTACAAAATAATCAAATTGTAGTTTATTTGTTGTGTCAGCAAAGATAATTGTTTAAGAGTTAAAATAAAACTAACAAAAAAGTGTATGGGCTGATGATATACAAATAGAATTTGGTTAGTTTTTCTTCTTGTAAAGTAATGATAAAAAAGTTCATGTTAAGAAGTTAAAACATGGTGACTATTGAACATTTTTAATGTTCATGGGCTCATTTTGAAGGTATTTGAGTTTTCTACAGGCACCAGAATATTATGGATAAAATATATTCCAGGGGAGTTACTTCATTGTGCGCTCTATCTCGGTAATCAATGGATATTTTTTAACGTTGTAGGGCTCGTTAAAAAGAAATATTAATTCCGCAAAAGTTGCACGTGAACATCTGTTGTGATAAAATACATCCCTGAGCAGATATTCTTAAAAAACTTAATTATTAGTACTTTTTACTTAACAAAAATGTGATTTTCTCGCCAACAGGATCTGTTACGATTTTGAGCCAATTTTGAGCACTTTAGGTCCCAAAAAGAGCATGCTACGTGCACTTTTCTTAGGTATTTCAAGCGCACTTTTTTTTGCTTTCGTAATCCGAAACTAAATTTATATGTAAAGTGGGCACTCAAGATCTTTCTCAATATATATCTCTATCTTTCTCTTACATAATAAACAATTGATTTTCAAAAAATGTTAGAAAACGGCTCTCACTATGTGCGCATAATATGTTTTCTAAACCTGTGAAACTATTAACGGTTCAGCGTTTATTCAGAAATAAGTGTCTAATGAAACTATAGATACCCAGCAAACGAAAATTCATTCACTGCATCATTTCTGAATAGGTTTTTTCATCGTCTGGAATGAATTTCAATGAGAAAATACTTCAGATATGTTTGATGTTTTACTTTTTTATAATTCAAATTTATTGAAACCGAAGATAATTATTTTTCCATTGGAATTAATTCAATTTTCAACTGTTCTATTTGCAATGTTCTATTGAAATTTATACTTGAGAACTTTCTACAAACTATTAACCATTAAAAGTAATTGAAATGTATTTTTTCATTGAAATTCATTCAAGAAGTTAAGAAAACTAATTCAGACATGATGTCATGAATAAATTTCAATCGGCCTTCAATGAATTTTCATTTACCGGGTATTCACATCAGTTTCACAACGTCAGGTATATAAATATTATTGTTGCTGCACAACAGGTTCCTCTCCCCTAATAACAATGAGATTTTAATGAAGTTCCATGGAACAGACATGAAAGCCTATTGACCATATTCCAATTTGAATTGGGTCAATGTCCGACAGTTAAAAAAAATGACTTTCATAAAGCTGATAAGTAAAAAAATTACAGTTTGCTTTTCTGTGTGATCATTTTTGGAGGTGTCAGCGTTTTGCCACGCACCTTTTGAATCTGATTGTTCTATTCAATTCGTTTCCATCTTTATGCTGTCAAAACATGTATTATTTTATTTTATACGAGTGAAACCCCCTTTTATATATACAGACTAAAAATAAGAGGTTTACTTAATAATAACTTAATACACTTTGCGTCTGACTTGAATAATGATAACTTGGATATGTTCCTAAGACTAGAGTATAAATCATTAGAACTTCTTTTTAAACAATATACAATAGAGTGGTACTCATAGTTCGATGAGCACCACATTCATGATAATGGTCATAGTGGTTCGGATTACACTTAAAACTGTAGGTCCAACAACATATTTCCTAGATCCCCGGTCTGGTTTTTGTGTTAAACATAATGCCAATTATGTAAGAATGCGATAATTAACGTAACTTCGTCAGGATATAAGAACTATGTTGTTATCACTGGTGTGCAGAAATGCGGTGGACGATGGGTTGGTCTATTTCCATAAGAAATAGTCCATAGGGGCATTTCTGTTTCTTTTTTTTTTTTTTTTTTCATGATAATGGTCTAGTGCATGTAGTGTTATAAGACATAGCCCTATACTAAAAAATATTTACAAGTTTCGTGGGTGATATTTGATCAAATAAGACCAATCCTATAAAATTTAAATCATTGTACTGATGAATACACCTTAAGGTTGTAAATTTGAAACTTTTACATTAAATATTAAACGGTTAAAAGTAAAAAACTTGAAAAATGAAATGTACACTTGACGGTTAAAAGTAAAATTAATAAAGATAAAAGTTAAAATCGACAGTTAAAAGATATAAGTTAGAATTGAAAAATTAATAATTTCAAACCTTAAAATTTAAATGGAGTTAAGAGATTACCGAATCGAAGTCTATATTACGGTACAAACTTTTTACTTTATTTTTTATCAAAATCTAGCATTATATGAAGTCGAAATACAAATTTCAGAATCAGATTTCTATCGATTGAGAATTAGCGGAGAAAAACCTGAAACCAAAATCTTTCCCTATACTGTGATATGCATCCCAGCAAACGAAATGTGATTAAAATTGAGTGCTGAAATTCAATCAATATTAATCAATTTGTATTCAAATTTTGAAACAAAAAAATTTGATTAGAATTGATTGATTTGTAAAATGCACAATCAATATTGATAAATTCTCATGGATTAAAAAATTTGTATAAAATTGTATTAAGATTGATTAAATTTGACATCAACACATTTTTCATAATAAAAGATTATTTCATAATTAAAGATAATAATTTAATTTCGATAACTAACGTAAATATATCATTTAATTTCTACTTGAAACGTTTAAATCAATGGTTTATTTCACTTGATTGCTAGAACAATTTTTAAATTGTTTGAGAAATATAGATTGACACTCTCATAAATTGGAAACAGCCACAATTTTTTCATCAGGTTTATTGAAACAAAAGTCTTTGACAGAAATTAGATCTCCCGGTAATGCAAAATAAAATTCAATACTTCGTCCAGACCTATGGTCTCATAGTCCTGTATTGAAATGAGAAAACTATCTTTTTTAGGTTAAACCTCCTATATTTATATTATACAATCAATGATGAACTATTTTATATCAAATTTCACACAAGAGAAGAATGCATGTACTAGTTTAGATAATTATATAATTAAAATTGTTCATTAAGTAGAAAAGTAATACCTATAGAATTAAATTATCACAAATGATAGAAAATAGATTTGATTTATATGAACAATGTTTCGACACTTTGTGTTGAATAAAAATTATAATAAAACCTTTGCATAAAAATGGAACGAATTGTTAAGTGAAATATAGATAGAAGCTTTCGATATAAATCAAAACAATAAAAAAAGATTCTTACTTTATTTTATGACAATTATTACATGCAGAAATATATTTTATGAAACATTTCCGAATAATAAAGTTAACTTTATATCAACTTTCAGGTTGTTCAAATGAACAAATTACCACTGGTGGTAAGTTTCATTGCTAGTCACGACTGTAATACAGGTCACATTCTCGACTTGGAAAAGAAGATCGATCCTATTTTGAGCCAGTTAAAAAATGCAGTGGCGGATGCCTGATGGTTACCCATCGTACACTATGGGTGATAAAGGATACTATTGTCAAACATTGTGATAACGATACGAACTGTTAAACCTAGGTTTAATCATCGGAGAATTATGTTTGTTATTTTAAATGAAGAGTCATGACGACAGCGAATTTTTTTAAGCTACATCAGTTGCATAATGTAGTTTTTTATATCCCTGTAGTATATTTATATAGCTTAATGTCGGTTATGCATTTTGCATAACATTTCAGAACTACACCAAGGTATTCCTTAATTTTTCAAAACTTATGCACTATGTGAGAACATACTTAAATGGAATAATTTCGTAAAGTCAAGAATTTTTTGGCTTGCCATGACTCATTGTACATATTTACAGATATTATGATTCGTGTAATAAAAATCTTATAATTGCGAAAGTTATATGTAGTATAAAACTACACACTTTAACAAGCATATCGATTTGAATTTGTATTCGCGCTGTATATGCAAATATATATAAGAGTATATGTATATTATTTGTAACATGATCGCAGACAATGAAATTATTTGTTGTATTCTATAAATATTTCAATAACATTTGTTAAAATATCTTTTTCTGCATTTATTAAACTAATTTTACAATATTGGTTCATTTTATTCAATACTTACCTCTGTAATTGTATTTCTGTTGGTAACACGTCTAAATAATACGGTATTTTATAAGACATAACATAAAAAAATATTATAAAATAACATACAAAATTTTAACATACATTGTAACACAGATGTAAACATAATACATTAGAACTTCACTTTATTGTCCTTCTCTTTGTTAGCGCCTTTACATTATTAGCGCAGGTAAGGTTAGTCCTTCTTCCCTCTTTCGTACAGTAGTCCTTCCCTTATTCTAATGTCTTCCCTATTTCTTTTCTCCTATTCTAATATTTCTCCTCACGCGTTCTCCCCACCGCACCTACTACTTTCCTTAGAAGCACATATGACACATAATTGCGCATGCGCTGCGAAAGAGAAAGAGAGAGAAAAAGCGAAGTAGCAAACGTTTAGTGGGAGAAAGGAAAAAATTAGAATAAGAGAAGAAGGCCGCCATCTTGCCTGACTGCACAAATTAGAATAAGAGAAGGACTATTGTAGTGAGGGGGGGAGGGGGGAATTAGACTAAGGGAAGAAAAAAAAGGCCACCATCTTGTCTATTGTGTTGGCTAGAAGGTGCGCAAGAAACGATGCGCATTTGTCGGACAACAAAGTGAAAGGCAAAACCCCAAGTAGGACAATAAAGTGAAGTTCTACTATACTATTATTATTGTCATCCATAGCACGCTTATTGCATTACCGTAAACTATTACTTGTTGCATAATTATTTAATTTAGTTAGTTCGAAACCATCAGTTTGTCGTTTGTAAGCCAAACGAGGAAAAGATTATTAAATTATACCTTATTCTAGTCGAAAAAGTGGTAAGTGTTTACTATTGTTTTGCATTTTTGACATTTGTTAACTTGTACTACATGTTTTATTAATTATTGTAGGTGTCATTTCATTAGAAACTTAGCTGTTCAGTATTTTGTTCATTTTTACATATTAATCACAACGATGTAAGCATAAGACAGTAGAACTTCACTTTATTGTCCTCCACTTTGTGAACTTTACAATAGATCTTTTGTTTTTGTTTTGGTCTTGTTTTTAATGTTTGCTCATTTTTATTTATGATATTTTGACGCATATTATTTTGAAGTGTTATTTAGAATGTAACTGTTGTGTTGATTATTGTTGGAGCTTAAGATCCTAATTAATAAAGATAAGACGGAGAAATCAAAGAAGTCTCACTTATTTTTCAATTTAAATTTCACTGCTTTATTATTTATAACTATAATTTATGTACTTAATATATAATTTAAAACAATTTGTCTACAACTCGTATACCAATCGTTCTCCCTTCAAACCGTTAATTATATTTTGGGCTGCTGCAATTGACATATCGTTTCGAGTTTTGACAGTTGCGCTTCCCAAATGTGGAATCACCACTGAAAAAGGAAGGAAATATAAATATCTCTTACAAATTCGCAGAAATAAATATAAGAATTATCGATATTAACCGGCATTTGGAAGTTTTAAAAGCTCATGGTTCGGTGGTAATGGTTCCGGATCAGTAACATCCAAACCCGCGGCGAAGATCGTCTTATTCCTCAATGCTCGAACAAGTGCGTCAGTAACAACAACTTTCCCTCTACCAACATTCACAAAAACAGCATTTCTTTTCATCTTCCCAAATGCTTCATCGTTAAACATTCCAGTCGTTTCCGACGTTAGTGGTACTGCCACAATGACAAAGTCACTTTGCGCTAGAAGATCGTCGTGTGAGACATACAGAGCTCCGAGATCATCACCTGCATAAGAAGAAAATTGTTTATTTAGGTATTGTAATGTTTACATTATTTGTCATATGAAATTACCTGCTTTCTTTCGTGAGCGTGCCGTGTAAAGAAATTTAGCCACATCAAAACCCTTTAAACGTTTAAGGATTGCTTGTCCAATGTTGCCCAATCCAACGATTCCTACAGTGGAACCTCGCAAATCCTGACCAAGAAGCCATTGCAATCCGCTTTCAAACTTTCCTCTAATTTGGAAATTTATAGTTTATTAATAATTTTATGGTACAGATCTCAAAAGATTTAGTAAATTCACAAATTGTGAATAGTCATAAAATAATAAATTAAACAAGGACTCAAGGACCTAGTTCTTATTAATCATTTTAATTCTCTTTCACTAATTTGTCATTAAAGTAAACTTTAGAATGTAAGGTAAATATACTACAAATAAGTTTAATTTCTTTTTTGTACAGAAAAATCTTAATTACTCTTCTAATTTTAAACGGCCTTCGTGAGTGCGTCTTGCAGCAGCGAGAGTTAAATACACAGCAATTTCAGCAACTGCATCTGTTAAGACATGTGGTGTATTGCCTACTTTAATGTTTCTGTTTTTAATCTCGGGTACATCGAAATGATCATATCCTGCTGAGATAGTTGCAATTACCTTCAAATTAGACCCTGTAAAGATTAAGAATAAAATGTTGATTATTAAGTAATACATTCTAAGCTGCATTCATATTAGGCTGATTCTAAAAAAAATCGAAATTAATGATTTTTACAAACTAGGATCCTTAATTACGAAAAGTCTATTTTATTAAATACACTACTGTAGTAGATGAACAAATTTATGAAAAAAAAAATTTATTTTTTATATGATAAACTAAACGGATATGGGCATTGTTCTAGAACTTTTAAACTTTGAGGTTGAAGAAAATTACATTTTTTTTAGGCACATTCATGAAATTAATTTTATTGGCTTTAGAATTGATCAAATGACAGGAAAAACCTTGCGTGACTCATTTATACACAATGTATTTTTTTTTTTTAATGTAACATATGTTACGTTACTCGTAAAATTAGTTTTTAGTTTTGTAACGTTTAATATACATAAAAAATTCAGTTCTTTTGCTTATGGCCTAATTTTTAGAAGCTAGTATATAAAATTAAACGTCTAGTTAATAGTTCAAATTTAAAATAATGGATTAAATATGGCGGACTATTTTTACAAAATTTCTTTGATTTTTATAAAATTTGATATGTTAGAGTTTTTGAGGCCACTGATTACAAATCCAAAGTCAGTTTTCATTAAAATTTGAAATCCAAATACATGATTTAACATTAAGGATACCAAAAAATTAAAACGATTTGTAAAGAATAATCATTTTATTATTGTCAAAAATTGTGTTTTTTGTTGTATTAAAAAAACACAAAATTTATAAATACTTTAATAACATAGGAGAAAAGATCACAATGATTCCAAAGTACTTGTGGATGTGCCATTAAATAATTTGATTTTTCAAAGTGAGTTTCGCTTGGAAATGTAAGGTTTGACGTGGTCGCATTTTTTATGTATAAGTGGCACACATTCGGGCAAAGGCTCAAATTACTTCTTATCATATAGGTAATGTACCCCTGTTGTGTGGTTTCTTAAAAACCAATGTGAAAAAAATTATCTAAGGTTGATTGCTAAATTGTCAACTATAAAAAAAAGTTATCTCGCAAGTTTGAAGGTATATAATTTTATTCCTCAGTGAGGAAGAATTAAGTTAAGGATTTTTCATTTGTTTACATCCCCAAATACTTCCACAAAAAACCACAGACCATAAAAAAAAAGGTGCAAAAAGTTTCAGTGTTAAAACTGAAAAAATGTAGTGAGTGTCGCGCATCAAAAACAGGCAAATTCACTACTTTTATTTACTCTCATTGTTTTCTACATATCTGTAATTAGTAATAAACACTTATTACATGTAAATCGAACAAAAATTTGTTGATCTGTAGTGTTACAAAGTTATATTTAAAATTTTTATGGTATCATAATGAGCGACAACATAAAGTTTAAAAGTTCTAGAACAATGCCCATATATTCAAGAAAGTACCATGAAAATCATTCCCTCACTATGTCCCAACTACTAAATTCGAATAGAATCATTAAGTTTAATCGGAAAAGTCCTTACTTATTGTTTGTTCTTATTTTTTGCTCATATAGGATAGTATTGACTGAACCTACATGAGTTAATAGTTTAAAAAATGCGGTTGGAAATATTTTTGAATATAATTCCCTCACCGTTTTAAAGCAGTGTGATTGGAGCAAAATTTAAAGGTTTATGAAGCTCCACTGCATATTTTATTGTAGTTGGTCTTGACAACATACACTATAACGGGCGGTTGACGAACAGATGTTTTGTTGAAACTAATTTGGGGACAACTTTTTTGAATATTACATTTTAAAAGTAATTCCTTCATGGAATGTAATCAAAAGGTAAACACACTTTTATGTAATACTCGTAGCATATTTGTATATGTTTCCGATAGTAATAAAGTACTGTAATCAGTCCGTAAGAAAGTAAGGTTATGTTTATAAGCTTCTAGTAATTTTGTTTTATTTTGTCATTCCCTCATAAAATTTGTTGACGAGGGAATAATCTATTTTCTAATAAGTATAAGAGATTTATTTTCGTTTCATTGGTTTCAGTACGCTGACAGTCTATATAAAGTCGAGAATTTGAAATTTTGTTATCTTTATATTTAATTCAAACTCGAAAAAGTTGGATAATATTTTTATTAAACAAGACATAAACTAAGAATTGAGCGGAAAAAATCGATATTCAGTTGAAAACAAAATTATCAACTCCATAAAGCTAAATTCGACATTTTTGGAGAACCAGTAATGAAATATTTAACAAAATTTCTCTAATTAAATTCAATTCGCCTGCTATTTAAGTGTACAGTAGTCCCCGCCCTAAGTTATGCCGTCCAAAGTTATATGTTTAGCCTAAGTTATATATGTGCCCTCTCCAAAGTTATCACCCCCCCCCCCCCCCACCCCCCCCCCCCCCCACCCCCCCCCCCCCCCACCCCCCCCCCCCCCCACCCCCCCCCCCCCCCACCCCCCCCCCCCCCCACCCCCCCCCCCCCCCACCCCCCCCCCCCCCCACCCCCCCCCCCCCCCACCCCCCCCCCCCCCCACCCCCCCCCCCCCCCACCCCCCCCCCCCCCCACCCCCCCCCCCCCCCACCCCCCCCCCCCCCCACCCCCCCCCCCCCCCACCCCCCCCCCCCCCCACCCCCCCCCCCCCCCACCCCCCCCCCCCCCCACCCCCCCCCCCCCCCACCCCCCCCCCCCCCCACCCCCCCCCCCCCCCACCCCCCCCCCCCCCCACCCCCCCCCCCCCCCACCCCCCCCCCCCCCCACCCCCCCCCCCCCCCACCCCCCCCCCCCCCCACCCCCCCCCCCCCCCACCCCCCCCCCCCCCCACCCCCCCCCCCCCCCACCCCCCCCCCCCCCCACCCCCCCCCCCCCCCACCAATCTTGCGTTGGCCCGAAGAATTGATGCGATGCGTGAAGATCGACATAAACAACCAGTCTTCCTATGGGGCCCCGTTGCACATTGCTTGCATAACGAGCACGGCCAGGATGATACGATGTGCAGCCATGGTTGATCGACACGTGCTGTTGCAACGTAGTCAATAAGATGTGCAAAAAACATTACCGTAGCGCTTAAAAGTGCATTAGTGTTTCAGACAATCCGAGGGCTCGGAATAAAAGTCCTTTGAGATAGACTTATACTATCAAGGACCAAGCGGTGAAAAGCGTGATCCGACGACGAGTCCTCTGCAGCGATTGCTCGCCGAACCGAAAATTTGCAATTTCCCCGCATTAGTACAACGGAAAATTATAGCTCAGGGACTCGGGCCCCAGCATCTGCTAAAGAATGGACTTAATTCGGCTCTTAAGGCCGAGAGTCCTGCAATTGGTGCAGAGGGGAGGACCAGAGGATAAAACCACAAAAATGCGAATACCAGAGTTTCCAGGCAAACAGCAATACCGAACTGGAAACAAATGAGGAAAAAAATTATCTTGCGACTGGTTTTCCCTATTCTATGATATATCGGAAAATGTGAAGGACAACTCGTGGTAACTTCAACGATGAAGTAAATAAAATCATTTTTGTGACGGCCCAAAAATACACGAGGAGCAATTTTCCCCTGTAACTGGTAAGACCACTGGACCATTGTGTTGTAACCATGCAGCTTCTGCAAGCAGACAACTTTTGAAGAAGAAACAAACCAGTGATTGCATCGTGTGACGCAAGATATGGCAGTGATCCATCTACAATTAGTGATAATTTTTCCGCGACTGGATATCTGACCAATCACAGAAGCGCGATATTCAAAGGTTCTATGGTCATTAGTTTAAAATTATTACTGGACAAATTCCACGGCAAAGCTCCTGGAAAATATTCGAAAATTGGTATGCTCCGCTACTCCATTTGTTAAAACTTCTAAATTCATATATTCGGTCTCTCCTCTCTGCTTAGCTGTAACCTCAAATATCGGGTCACAAAAAATTTAATCCCTCCCGGAATACCCCTTGACCATTCAACATTAATCGCAATATTTTTTCCTCTAACTTTCCTGCGAACAAATCAATATTTTACAAGTTTTTGCAGAAAGATCCACTTGGTCCTACAGCCACTTCGCGGATCTTTACAGTGCAAAACTTGCACATATTCACTTGTTGTGCAACAAAACTACTCGAGCGGTGTAAATACTTCCGATAATTATTCAGGGTTCTCGGGATATTCACAACTGAACATCTCGTAAGTTATAATGTAAGAAGCGCTCTATAAGCGTAATATAATAATGTCAATAAACTCATGGGGAGGGCGGGGCGGGGGGAGTAAATAAAAAAAATTATACAATACTATACAACTCAGTTTAATTAATTTAAATCATTATTCCCTCGCCCAAAAATTCGAATCTATCATTGGCAAAAAGTTGTGGAATGTAATAACTTACATCAGTATCTCCAACCTGATCGAAACAAAATTAGCAAATTTTTTTCTTATCACCAATCAAAAGTAAGTTCACAGTTAATGAGTACATTTACTGTGATTTTTATTGTCATCAACAGATTATGTTTTTTTTGTGGGCTTTTAAATCGTACTTTTCGGTTTTACAAAATGCTTTATTATCGTTAAATAAACGCAAATAAGCAATAATGTGGCATTGTTTATTTTCGACAAGTCTACGTTTCACATAATAGTAATTCAATAGTGGGTCAAATAGTCTTCTGAAAACATGAAGTAAAATTGTTATGATAATGATATCTAGCACCATATATATAAACACACACTTTCGCCTACATTTTAACAAACACACATTTCAAGATTCTTTTCATACGATAGCCCAATTTCTAAGTTGTCCTCGTTTGTATAGTAAAATAGTAAAATGTGATTTCTTCTCTGGGGCCAAACGATCAGCCAGAATTAAGCATTCAAGTCCGATCACCGGTGGTTCTATTTTATTTGTAAGGTAAGTTTCCCTTTTCATGTCTTACTTGTCGATGTCTTCGTTTGTTCTGTTGGAATTTCATCCCAGGCGGAAAAATCGTTTTGCAGATTACTTTTTGCGTGGTTCGATTGTGATTATTTTGCTCTTTACTGATTTGGATCATATAATAGAAAATAGTTGGAATTGAAACCTATGTTAAAAATTGGTCCGAAAACGTGAAACTTTTCAAATCTAAATGATTCAAATTATTGAACGTTTTATATACTCGATTAGTTCGACATTTTCCACACTATTCTAGAAGCTACTTGCATAAAGGGAGAAAAAAATGTAGAGAAAATGCAAAAATGATTATTATAACAATTAAAAAAATTAATCAAAATGTGTTAACTTCACTCCCTGAATAGATCTTGCGCGTGTTTTATTAACACGTCAATTTAAAAAACAATTTTTAACGTAGAAATGTAGATACAAAATTCATATAGGCATTTAATGCAGGCACACACACACGCATGTAGTATTTATGTTCACAAATATTTGAATTAACAATGAAATTATTAGCTTTTTAACATGGTGTGCGTAAAATTCGCTTTTACGCATTTTTAGCGGTGCGTAAAATGCTTCATTATAGAACACTGTGCGTAAAACTGGATTTTACGCACTTTTTTCGGTGCGTAAAATGCAACATTATGATATTTTTGTTTCTTTATACTCAGAACGTCGCTAGTATCGGGGGGGCTTCGCCCCCCCCCCTTAGCCGCCCCGACCCGCCGAGCTCAATCACGCCACATTACTATTAAGAAATTAAAATAGGGTCATATTCATGATAATTTTTTTGTGTCAAAATTTGATGGAAATAATTTGTAATTTTTCTTTCGAATGGTTCCGTCATTTGTATCTCCACCACTGGCTGTCTACACCTGTGAGTCTGCTATACCAACGTCAGATTTTTTGTTGCTTTAGAAACAGGACTTTCCTATTATCGGGGGGGGGGCTTCGCCCCCACCCCCCCATTTTCATACATATAAGAAACACTATATTGTAGTAACATATCTATCGAAGCCACTTGGACCTATATATGATTGGACCCCCCAATATCAATATAATTTTATAATATAATTGAAAGCTGTTAGTAAACAAACGAGTATTAAGGAATTGCCGACTCTCCACTTGGTTGAAGTTTCTGAGCGAACGAAGCGAGCGAGGCACCACGCCAACACTAATTTCTTTATTAAATTTGTTTTCATTGAATTCGGAGATGCCGTTGTGCCATATAAATTAGCATTTAATATTAATATTAAAAAAAATATATAAATTTATACATTTTATCAACAATAACTGATTTATTCTTAAAGTGCAAACCAAAAGCTTTTTGCACTGGTCGTTTTTTTTAATCGGTTCATGGTATCTGGAGTCACAGGCCATTCAATGTGGACATAATGGAGAACGTGGTCAATTTTGAAGTCCTTGTAAGTGGGCAACCCATTTATGTGGATTCACAAAATTTTCGCAGAAACTTCCTGATTAACAGAACTAAAAATTGTATAAATGGCAACATGTTTAAAAAACTTTTTATTTTTACGCTGGATCACTTTGCGTGGATTCCCCATATAACTGTAAAAGCAAAATGATTCTTATTTCTGATCGTATGCGCCGACCAATATCATTAACATCAAATTTCTATAATCATTGTTAACCCCGAATTTGAATACATCCACGTTTAAACACGGTTACTTTGTATTAAGATTTAATGACCGGTAACGTCACAAATGTCAATAGTTTCGTTCTTTCTTCATACGGAATGTGGTGTAGTGCATTTATACGACGTATGTAACGTTTAACTAACGCGATATCATTTAAATCATTAAAAATTGTAGATGGGGTATTCCACGCTAGTTCAAAAATGAAAAGTTCTTCAAACGTGTTGCAATTTACACAATCTTTAGTTCTGTTAATAAGGAAAGAACTATTTCCCCTTATTAACTCAATCCTTACGAAAATAACAAGGATTCCTTCTTAGTGCAGCTAGATAACCTCTCTGTTATAAAAATAAGAATTTTGCTTACTTAATTACGAGTATAGAAAATTTTTGAAATAACATAGAATCCTTGTTCAACTAGCAACATAGATATAGTTATATTAGGAAATGAAATCATACTCAATACAGAAGTGATAAATTATTGAATTACCATGTTTCTTAACTACGAAAGTAAGGTTACGTATAGTTGTTATACTAATATTATGCTTAATAAGATAAATAAAACAATATACGGTTTGAAATGGCAAGCGTGTACGTATGCATGGGACACCTCGAAAGTCTATACATATATACCGGTACATTTAATTTAAACTTTATTCGGTAATAAGTTCGGTCAATGAAATACATTAATAGTACATTACCCAACAAGGGTGTAATGTATACTTTTACGCACGGGACGGGAACCATACATACGAGGCGCCGAAGGCGCCGAGTGATGTGTAAAGTTCCCGACCCGTTCGTAACAGTTATACTTTACACATGTGTTAGGTATCCTATTTTTTGTATTTGCGCGCGTAAAGTGAGTGCGTAAAGTTTTAATGCCTGTTTGAGTGCGTAAAGTATAACTTTACGCACGACCGGTCATTTTACGAATTTCGTCGTCGAGAGTGCATAAAAGTTTACTTTAGGCGCGAAAGATAGGCATCAAAAGTACTTTTCTTCACACCGGGAGGAAAGCAGCAACTTTCCTCCCGCAAGCGGAAGGAAAGATGCCGCTTATCCTCCCGGCCATGAAGAAAAATCGTATACTTCCCTCGGGAAGTAAAAAAGAATACCTCAGACTGCCTGTTTCTCACCCTCGGCTTCGCCTCGGGTAAAAATTACACGCAGTCTGAGACATTCTTTATTTTACCTCCCTCGTTGAGTAATATACTATTACGCACGAACTTTACGCCCGCAATTACAAAATAGTGGTTTTCGATACAAGTGCGTATTCGTAAAGAACTTTACACATACACACGTGTGCCGAAATATTGTTTACGTACGGCTTTTCCGTGTTTAAAGTATAATCGAGTGCGTAAAGTTCACTTTACGCACGAGTTTACTTTACGCACCGGAAAGACGTACATAAAATGATTTTATCCAAAGTCATTACACTTCAATTATAGTTTTCTTAAATTTAATGATTTCTAATTAACAGTATTTATATTATGATAAAAATATGTCATGTATTTTGATTCTGAACTTCTAATATTTATTATAATTTAAAAGATCTGTATAGGTACAGAAATCAAAGCAAACATCCTCCGTAGAAAATATTTTTATCTATCCTCGACTTGCGGTGGCTGAAATCTATAATCTCTTTTGATGATAGAAAATCTGTTATTGCAAGATCAAGTAATGACTATAGCCTTAAATAATCAATTTTGCAGGCTTTTGAGATCATGAAATAACTCGATACCAGGTTATATGGTCATTTTTATGCGAAATTGAAGGGGATACAATTATAACAAATTGGGGCATTTTTCTCTCATTAGGGTATACGCTTTAATGTTTTTAATGTTATTCAAGGCATATTAAATTAGTTTTCTGAGGCATCGTACACTTGAACCAATGAATGACACATGACACAATTAGTATAGATTATATATCCTCCCGTTTATTTTCAAGTTACTTTATAACCTTGTCCCGAATTATGCCAGATTCTCATGAGCCTGAAAACATTTGATTGGAACAAATGTCATAACTTGTAATCCGAGAAAATGCTCAATAAAAAAGACTCGACTTTCCCATCATTTCTTTAACATTTCACTTACACTTGTTTTAGACGTACAACATTTTAACGGTAGCACGTCTTTATTTCACGGACAAATAATCACACGAGAAAATATCACGGACATTTGATCACATGTCAAATTATCACAATGATAAAATATCTCGCATAAAAATATCACAATGACAAAATATCACATTGATAAAATATCACATCAACAAAATATCACACATTTAAAAATTTCCCCGTGCAGCCATTCATTTATGCATTATTAGGTGTAAGCGGAGTTCTGAGTGGTTAGGTTAGGTTAGTTTTAGAGAACGCATATGCTTTTAGGCATTATTAGTGGTGGGCAGAATTCTGAGTAGTTAGATTAGGTTAGTTTCATGACATTGCCATTTCTCTGTTTCCCCCATTTTAGTAAACAAAATTTTATCTAAAATAATTCTCGTCACAATAACGAGGGCCAAGTAGCCTGATGCCAAAACATCCGGCGCCAAACCAGAGGGACCAAAATGTCCTAAAGCCAAAATGGCGGCGGGAAAAGACTGACATGGATTTCCGTGTGCAATGTTCAATGTTTTAGGGCTGGTTTTTTACCTCAGTGATATTTTTGTTTATGATTATTTGTCCATGTGATATTTTGTCGTGCGATCAATTGTCGTGTTCTATTTTGTCGTGTGATTAGTTGTCATGTGAAATAAAGACGTGGAGCCCATTTTAACGACAAATTTCACATCTGTTAATAAACTTAAATACTTTTTAATATATTCGTACATATCTATAAATGCATCTCAGTCATTCCTACGCTGTGTAATCGGGTGTGCTGTGAGCACTACGAAGAGGCTGAAATAATGAACTTTTTAAAGTAAATTCATTGCTGATTAATTGTTTGATACCTAAAAACATTTTTAAAGTGTAATAATAAAACTTTCATCGAAAGATCTAGTACATTACAATCACTGACTGAGTTATCGATAAACACGTTTTCTACTGATATTTTATTGATAACCTTATTGAATCCTTGCATACGAGTGTAAGGAATTTTTTGGAGTGTATAGGAGTGAAATTTAACGATTGCTCTCTCTTGGACTGCGCACTTGAGTCAAATAATTTTAGAGTGTACGATATCAGTAAAACGATAAAAGAGATAATGTATTATATTCTCGGTAATGAACAGGGAAAGATGGGGCGAAGTGACGAATCGCAAATATTTTCATTATCATCATAGTGATTGTAAAATATCAGATGTGGTTCCTTTGTTTACATCATTTTTCACTTTCAGACATGATATTTCATTTTTTGTTCTCTTACCTACCTTCGGGAGCGAGATGCCTTTTGATGAATGCATTGAGTAACTAAAGACGAAGTTCAAATATATGATCCTGATATAATACGAGTATTCAAAGCTTCCGAATATGCAATATCTTTTTTTCCTGTTATTGGAAATTTTGATATAGGGTCAAAATAAATGAAAACAGCCACTTCAAAAATTTTCGTCTCCGATTTTGAAGTTACCGATGTTTTTTGGTAGATATATGAGTACACTTTTACCCCCTAAAATGTTTTTTGAAAATTTTATAAATTATGTAAGTAATCGGGGGTTGATTTTTTATATAACAATTTTTTCGTTTAATTATTACTCGGAAACGAGTAAAGATAATTTAGCAATTTTTTTTTAGTGAGAGCTTAAAGTGTGTATTTTAAAGTATAATATGCGCCATAATTGTAACATTTAAATTTCCAATTTTTATTAACAATTTTTTTAAACAATTGCAATTTAAAGTATGTTGTCAATGTCGTAAAGAAATGAGACTAGGCTTATTTGATGCGCGAAACCCTCAAAAAAAAAGTTAGTAACTCCTACTAGAACAAAAGTTATTCCTGTTTTTCTGACGATGGGCAGAGAACAGCCGAAGCGCGAGCTTGCTGGCGCGCGGGGATACGTTCGCTGCGGTGAGCGCCCACGCTCGCGCTTTCAAATAATTTGTTATTGACAATCATATATATATATATATATATATATATATATATATATATATATATATATTATAGTTTATACACATATTAGGCCTTGGAATTTTTGCAAGATATAAATAAAAAATGTACACAGTCGGTTTCGATGTAAACAAACAACGCCTCTCTCGAGGAGTTTGTTTTTATTGTTACACCTTGAATTTGTGTGTATGTACCCGAGTCACATTTAAAATAATACTTCTCTTGCAATTAAGTTGTTCTCAAGTCGTTCTCTTGCACATTTTTCATTTATATCGTGTAAAAATGCCGAATAGGTGTTGCAATCCACTCGGTTTTAAGAAACATCGTTGTAAGCGTGGTGATGTACAAATAACAAACAATTGGGATAAGAAGTTTCGAGCTCTAAGTGGTCTGTTCGTTTGTAAATCGTGCAAAACTTTAATGTACCGAAGAAAAGAAATAATTCAATTTAGCAGACCCAAATCAAAACGAATTGTTCATGAAATTGAAGAAGATGATGGCTCGAATGAAGAATTAGTGGATTCGTTATCGGAAGATCCGTCTTATAATCCAGAAAATAGTGAACCGGTTGCGAAAAAAAGACGATTACATACATATAATACGGAACAAAATTCTTGGGTAAGTGAGTTGAAAGCAGCAATCTCAAAGGAGTGTCATCGAAAGCAAAAAGTTTTCCTTTTAACAACAATACCAGACATGAACGCATGGAGCATCAGGAAAATGTCTAAAACTTTTGTAGTCTCACGTTGGATAGCGAAACAAGCTAAAAATCTTAGAAATTCTTGTGGATATGGATCTTTTCCAGAGGCCAAAGCAGGCAACCCACTTTATATTGAAGTTTTGCAAGCCGTAAGAAATTTTTATTTATCAGACGATGTGAGTCGTGTCATGCCAGGCATGAAAGATATAAAATCATTTCGTGAAAAAGGTGGTAAACGCATAAAAGAATCGGTAAGCAAATAATATTTTTGGCATTTTTTATTGGCTGTGTCTAAATCCACGTACGGAATCCCAGCCTTCCGGCCCCCCTACGGGGGACCGTGCCCGCTACTACCCCCTAACCTAACCTAATAAATCAAAAACATTGAAATTGACCCAAAAGATCATGTTTTAAAAGATTATAACTGGTTAGGTTCGAAACGAAACCTCTCTATATCACGCAAAATACGGAAAACCTACGTGGCTATAGACACTCCGTTTTTTTATTTAGAGCTAATATTGATTAAAAAATTGGGAACCTGAAAAATTGATTATTGTTTTATTCTTATATAATTTTATAGAAACGTTTACTTTTGGACAATTTAAACGAATTGCACAAGGAATTCCACAGAAGAAATCCCGAAATGTCAATTTCTCTGTCAAAATTTCAACAGCTCCGACCCCCCTACTGTATTATAGCTGGTGCAAAAGGTAGTCATAATGTTTGCACTTGCAAAATTCACCAAAACCTAAGACTAAGATACTCAGGATTGAGACAAAGTTTGTTAAAGAAAGGTATCCAAACCGATCACTCCTATCGCGATAGTTTTAACGCTATCCTTTGTAAAGAACCCACAGCGAATTGTTTTTTGATGAACTGCAAAGAATGCCCGGGAGTAGAAAACGGAATAAAAAATATCGTAGAAATTATAAAACAAGAAAAAATAACTGAAATAACGTGCACACAGTGGCTTACAGTTGACAGGTACATATAATTTACGATATGATTTTTTCACGTTTACCCCACTGATTTTTTTAATTATATCATAATAAATAGGTACATGTATATTTCAGATGTTCTTTCAAAACAGTCACGGAAAAAGTGTCTGTTTTCTTTGAAAACTTGCGAACGGAATTACCAGTGGCGTTAAAACACGATTTTATTGCCGGAGCCCAATCTTCATTTCTCAAAAAATTGAAGGAATCAATAAGCGATGTTGAATTAATTGTAACATTGGACTTCTCCGAGAATTATTCTTTTTTGATTCAAGACGCAATTCAAGCATATCACTGGGATAATTCGCAAGCAACTTTACATGTCTACGTCACGTACTACAAAAAAGAAAATGTTTTAAAACATGACAGTTTTGTCGTAATATCAGAAAGTTTAAAACAATCTGCGGCGTCAGTTAATTTGTACAATAAGAAATTACTTCAACATTTAAAAGTTAAATTTGGTGATTCCGCGATTAAAAAAATATATTATTTTTCGGACGGAGCTCCGTCTCAGTATAAGAACAAGTATAATTTAGGTTCTTTACTTTCACACGACTCCGAATTTGGTATTAGCGCAGAATGGCATTTCTTTGCCACTTCCCATGGAAAAGGCGCTTGCGATGGGATTGGTGGATGTGTCAAAAATTCGGCGAGAACTGCAAGCCTGCAGAAAAATAACCACAACCAAATAACTTCTAAAAGTTTGTTTGAATGGGCAGTTGGGTATTTCAAAAATATAAAATTTGAATTTTGTACTAATGATGAATATATTTGTAATGAACAAATTTATTTGTCGAAATATAAAAACTGCAAGACAATACCAAATACCCGCCAATTCCATGCATTTGTACCAACAGGGAAAGACCAGTTAATATGTAAAGTATTTTCTGATAATAAAGAATCAAAAATAGTTCGTATTTAAAAAAGAAAAAACACTTTTGTATGAATTTAAATACAAAAAATAATATTAATAAATAAATCTAATAAATATGTGTTAAAAGATAAATATTTATTATCATTATTCGTTCTTGGTAAGGACTACATTCTTTGGAAAATGGAGCACAAGCGGGGCGCCCCGCGGCGCGCGCATCCCCGCGCGCCACCGAGCTCGCGCTTCCGCTGTTGTCTGCCCATCGTCAGAAAAACAGGAATAACTTTTGTTCTAGTAGGAGTTACTACCTTTTTTTTTTTAATTTTCTCGTGAGGGTTTCGCGCATCAAATAAGCCTAGTCTCATTTCTTTACGACATTGACAACATACTTTAAATTGCAATTGTTTACAAAAATTGTCAATAAAAATTGGAAATTTAAATGTTACAATTATCGCGCATATTATACTTTAAAATACACACTTTAAGCTCTCACTAAAAAAAAAATTGCTAAATTATCTTTACTCGTTTCCGAGTAATAATTAAACGAAAAAATTGTTATAAAAAAATTCAACCCCCGATTACTTCCATAATTTATAAAATTTTCAAAAAACATTTTAGGGGGTAAAAGTGTACTCATATATCTACCAAAAAACATCGGTAACTTCAAAATCGGAGACGAAAATTTTTGAAGTGGCCGTTTTCATTTATTTTGACCCTATATCTGAAGCGGTTCATTCCACGAACGTGGAAATTTTATTTTGATTAAAGCAAACAATAATAACTTAAAAGATTATGACTTGCATTTAATTTTATGATAGTCGTCTCAGAGACCTCTAGAAATAAGGATTCGTCACTTCACCCCCATATCGCCGCTTCGCCCCGTGTTTTTTAAGTTTTTTAAATTGGCCAAAGCTCGCCATCTGTAAACATATACCGTAAATAACATGCATGTAAATACGAAATTCAAGGAGAGATGTGATACACGGAAAATATCCTCTCCGCTTCGCCCCGCCTTCCCCTATATATATATATATATTTAAAGTGCTATTTACATGAAATAATCATCATTTTTACTAATGTGAAGTAATGTGAAGTTTAGTAATGTGAAGTGGCCCAAGAAGTATTAACTCACGGGTCTAAAAAACTTGTGCGACTATTCGCACGATATCAGTTCGATTTTGAAACTGCCAAGACTCTGCACCATTTTGTCGAACACGGAAATCTTGCGTTGGCCGAAGAATTGATGCGATGCGTGAAGATCGACATAAACAACCAGTCTTCCTATGGGGCCCCGTTGCACATTGCTGCATACTACGGCCAGGATGAATGTGCAGCCATGTTGATCGACCGCGGTTGCAACGTAGACATTAAGATGTGCAAAAACATTACCGCGCTTAAAAGTGCATTTGTTTCGAAATCCGAGGGCTCGGATAAAGTCTTTGAGAGACTTATACGATCAAGGACCAGCGTGAAAAGCGTGATCGACGACGAGTCTCTGCAGCAATTGCTCGCCGATCCGAAATTTGCAATTTCCCGCATTAGTACACGGAAAATTATAGCTCTCGCCCAGCATCTGCTAAAGATGGACTTAATCGGTATTAAGACCGAGAGTCTGCAATTGGTGCTGAAGGACCAGAGGATAAAACACAAAATTAGAATACCAGAGTTCCTGGCTAATTGCAATACCGAACTGCAACAAATGAGAAAAACATTTTCTTGTGACTGGTGTTCCTTATTCTATGATATATCCGAAGATTTGAAGGACAACTCGTGGTACTTCAACGATAAAGTGATTAAATATTTCGAAGCTAAAAATCACGAGGAGCAATTTCCCCAGTACTGCAACACACTGGACATTGTCTATCGTGCAGCTTCTGCAAGGATACCGCTTATGAAGAAGATACAATACATGTCATGTTAATCAATAAAAAAAATTAATATGGTATACAATGGTTTATTAATTTAATTCAGTTTCCTCGCCCAAAAATTCGAATTATCATTAGAAAAAGTTGAGGAATGTAATAACAACTGACATCTGTATCTCCAACCTGATAGAAACAAAATTAAGAATTTTTGTGATCGCACCAAAAGTATATATACACACATTTCGCCTACATTTTAAGACATTTCAACATTCTTTTCATTGGTCAATTTCTAAGTTGTCCTCGTTGTATAGTAAAATAGTAAAATGTGATTTCTTCTCTGGTGTCAACGATCAACGGAATTAAGCTATCAATTCGGATTACGGTGGTTCTATTTTACTTTTAAGTTAAGTTTCCCTTTTCATGTCTTACTTGTCGTTGTCTTCGTCGGTTTTGTTGGAATTTCAACCCTGGCGGAAAAATCGTTTCGCAGACTTTTGCGTGACTCGATTGTGACTATTTTGCTCTTTACTGATTTTAATCAGATAACAGAAAATTTTTGAAATTGACGGGGTTAAAAATGTTCCAATATGTGAAACTTTTCAGATCAAAATGAGTCAAATTATTGATAGGTTATACCCCTAATAGCACATAAACCGTACATCAAGACTACACCTGCAATTGCGAGGTTTATCTAAATTCAAAAATTAACTTATTATCAAAACCTTGCAAACTTTAATCTAAACTTATATCAACAGGGTGTTAATAAAGGCATTTCAGTCTTTCAGATTTTTAAAAGTATTTTAGATATTAATAGGTCGAAATGTAATTAGAATTTATGCAAATAATAAATTTATTTCTAATTCGTCGTGAAAACGACGAACAACCCCTCCAGCCGCTGTTGTCGGTGCTACTCTTGAAAGAACGCGAACGTTACTTCGTTCGTGGTTCGGCGACACGCTCCTAGTGGCTGCGGCCGGAACGGAAGTGCTCGTTTTCCCCGGAGATTCGATTTCATCGCCGAGTCGACTGGAATTCCCTTAAATTAATATTTAGATATAGTTTTGATTTGTATTATTTATTATATTGGTTTTATATTATTTATTATATTATAAAAATAGTTTCAAAAATCGAAAACTAATTTCTAAATGTCAATTTATTGAAAAGCACCTTTTTACGAAACTATTTAAAAATCCTATGTTATTTCGATTTTCTCCTTAAGTAGTATATTTTTCACCGTGAGTTGTCGCTTCCATACTTAGGTATTATACCTTCTAAGACAAATTAGCAACAGCATTAAATTAAACTTAATAATATATTGTGTGGGATATTTCAGTAATGTTATAGATTAAACATTATTGTAAAATTAGTAGCATATTATAATAATATTTCACATTAAAGTATATTTCTGGAAGCATTTTATTAACGTTATGACAATGTTTCGTTTTAAGCTTTAACGTTGTAACCTTCCTGTAACATTAACTCAAGGTTCTGTGCTATTTTGGACTCAATTAGTTCGACATTTTCCACACTGTTCTAGAAGCTTGCATCAATGGAGATAAAAATATATAATATAAATATAAATAAGAAAATGTAAAATTGATTCCTTATAATATTATTTTATTAACACGTCTATTTAAAAAACATTTTTGTTTTAAATTTACGTAGAAATGTAGATAGTAAATGCAGACAGGCATTTAACGCAGGCACACACACGCATGTAATAGTGTAAGTATTTATGTTCACAAAAATTTTAATTAACAACGACTTTTTATTACTAGCTTTATTATTAGCTTTATTATTATTGTCATTAATTGGAAACAAATATTTCTTTCTGTAATTATAATTTTCTATATTTATCATCATTTCCATATTTATCCTTACCTATATCAATAATGAAGAAACAGTTAACATTTGAAAAACGATTCCACCTATTTTACACTTAGCTACATGCTCCTATCAAATCAAAGTCAGATAAGTTTCAAATAGACTCGATAATTCCTCTTGCTATATATGGTACTTGTCAATCAGTACTTTTTGAGCGGGAAAAAAGAATAATTAAAGATTTGTTGCCGGTGATTATAAGGATGTACCACTGCCCAGATACACAAGACTTCGCGAACGCGATAACGGTGATGTATGCAATTGTTATATATGTGCAACTGCTAGATGTAAATCTCATAGAAAGTCAGTGCACCAATATTTATCGATGAAAACCTGCTTTCCAATGAAAATCAGTTGGAGATCGATTAAAATGCATCTCAAAATGTGTCCCGGAATATACAGATAATTGCAATAGTATTATAGAAATAATTCATAAATTACCAGAAAAACAACAAGAACAAAATGTTTCGACTATTTTATGCAAGAAAGTCAATAATTCAGGAGCATTGAGTGGCAACTGCAAAGAAATTCAAATATGCATCTTCAACTGAGTAATGAAATAGGATTTAAAACCAGCGTCTTATTAAATTCGAAGAAAATATCACTCCAAACTTCCTTTTTAGAAGAAAGTTTACATAATTTTATGGTTGACAAATCACTATCAGTTTTTTTATATAAGAACATTATATTATCTTGAGTGCAATACGCTATCAATCCTCAATCACTCTATAAATACTCGAAGTAAATCTCTCCGGCATGTACACTGCTCAAGTCGGGAAAAAACTATTGGCCAGCGAGCAATGGATTATATTGGAGTAAAGTGCATTAACCTTCTCCCTTATAATTTACGAAAACTACCGAAGATGACTACGAAATCTAAGTGGAAAATCAAGAACTGGTTCATAAACTGCATGCAACGTGCTCAAAAATAATCTGTTACCGGCGGAATAGAACCTTTGTAACATCAACTACATCAAATTCGTTTTTGCGATATTCGTGACCATTTCCATGACTTTATTTATTTATTGTGTATATTTTTTCTTTATTTTTGTAATTTAATTAGTGAGTACCAGCTATTAAGTTAACTTTTCCTATTTAATATAAATGGTCATCATGTGACGAGACTATTTCAGGTTGCGTACAAGTATGATCTGCACTTTTGCATGTATAAGGAATTTTTCCTATGTGTAATGTATTAATAACCTGAATAAAATTTATTATTAAGACCAAAAAACAACCAATACTAAAACCGATAGTAACATTATGAACAATATAAATTTTGTTAGAATATTCCAAAAACTACCAAATAGTATTTTATATGAAATAATAATGCGAAATGAATGAATATAATTTTTTAATCTGTTTTCAGAATATTTAATTGAGGTGACAAATTATTAGGTGATTTCCTAAAAATCTATAGTAGGTAATTGTATGAATTTAATTGTTTACCATTTGGTCTTAACATCAGCCCCTATGTATTTACGAAAATTATGAAGTCTATTGTTGGCTTCTTAAAGAAACAAAGGTTTTTTATCAGTGATTTATCTAGATGATTTGCTTTTTATAAGCGATTCTTTTGAAGATTGTTTGAAAAATACTCAAACATCAATTAATTTACTTCAATCGTTGGAAATTATAATTATAAATTCGATAAGAGTAAACTCATTCCCAATACGCAAAACGATGTTTAAAAGAAATTTAAAAGATATCTTGAAATCCGCAAGAGATATTTTCAAAATGTCGAAAATATATAAAAGACAACTTTTACATGTCTTATGCAACACTTTCGGATATATTTTAGATATCTTTTATATATCTTTTAGACATCTTTTAGAGATCTATTTAAAAATATATTCGTATCCATCCAACCAGTAAAATAAAACGATGTTTAGAACCATCTATAAATTTGCTCTGTAACAGGCCAGATGCGACAGTTTCTGAGTTTTTTCTGGCCGTGATATGATTATGACGTGTTCAAGAAATCCTCCAAAAGCGGGGGATCTGAGCTCTTTTAGAGAACATTGTGACATCATTGTAAACAATTTTTCTAGTCAATCAAGAAGATTTAGATACTTACAGAAAGTCGAAAAGATCTCTAAAAGATATCTTCTATTGTGTAAGATATCTAAATTATACCGTTTTTTTAGATTCTAAATCTCGCTGTTTATAAAATTATCTTAGATATCTAATATATATCATTAAAAAATCTTATCCTCCTCACAGAAAAGTATTACATTACATACATAGTCAAAGCTTTCAAATTGTACAGGATCAAGGCACATCGTCATTCAAAATCATCACATTCTGTCTTCGGAGAAGAAATAATGTAACTCATCCAAAGCTCGAAGCTTGCATTGTTATACAATATGTAATATACGTGCACGCATGTCAATCCTTGTCACATTATGTCACTAACTTAGAGTACTTTAAGAGCACTTATAAGAACAACAAAATGATGGTTTTGAGATAGTTAACGACCATCATTTTTCCAATTAATTCGTGTCGTGTCGATTTCGGCAACATCCAAGTTATGAAATGATATCAAACAGAAAAATGAAAATAATGCAAATGTTACATTGGCTGACGTGACTCAAATACATCGAGTTTTTATTTATTTTTATCTCTTTTTTTGGACTGAATTTTTTAATTTTTGAAAATAATTTTGGACCAAAATATTTGAAGAATTTGTCGAGTGAATCCGCGATATCCTTGTCAATCGTAAATATATTTTGATCATTTCCATCATCTATCTGCTTTCTTTTCTCATATTCCCTGTTAATCTCAGAAATTATTGAAGAAATTCCCTTCCACAATTTTCTAGGATTTGTTGCTTCCGATAATCTATTCTTGTAATAATTTTGTTTACATTTCTTGAATAATGATATAATTTTTAACTTATATGTTCTTTATTTCTTGTATATATCTTCATTATATGGATATGTATAGTGCAGTTGAAATAGTTTTTCTTTTTGCATCGTCGATTTTAATAGTCCTTTAGTTACCCAAGGTTTTTTACGTACGCGTGGATTACTTCGCACCAGATATGTTGAATGTTGTATGTAATATTTTAATATATTTATGAATTCCTTTGTTGCTCTATTCATATCTGTCAGATTGTAAACCGTTGACCAATCCTCATTATTCAACAATTCTCGTAGCTTGTTTTTGCTCATAATCTGTACTGACTTCATAATTTCACTGTTTTCTCTGGTTAACTGATGTGATTTTAGAATTTGTAAGATTACTGGACAGTGGTCGGTTTTGCTAGACATTATAGTACACACAGGCTTTTATTTTGATGATACTTAAATAGTTCATTATGATATAAGCGTGATCTATGCATCTTCTATAGTATTTCCACTTTCTCGGGCATGTGTTTATTGCTGATAAAAAACCCATCTAGGTACTTAAAGCTACAAAGCCGAAGTCATCAAAACCAAACCAAACCGGGTGATAAATTTGTTGCTTTTTTGTTGCTAATTTGTTGCCCTAGTGACGATTTTTAAAAAAAACCTTAGGGTTGGCGGGCTTAAGAAAAAGCTACCCAACCCATGGTTAAAAAACCAATATAGACAGGATAAGATAAAAAAATAAAGGCATAGAAATTTGTTGCTCATTTGTTGCTCCAAGAAAAAATTGATGTAAACACTACTGCACTCATTTCTGACCGTTTATCAATTACTGACAAATGTCAAAAACATACACAGATATCAAAACCAAACCAAACCAAACTGGGTGGGAAATTTGTTGCTTAATGATATAAACGTGATCTATGCATGTTCTAGAATATTTCCACTTTCTCGGGCATGTGTTTATTGTTGATAAAAACCCCATCTCGTTAAAATTGTTTTTCTACTGCTCACTTATATTATCTAAAATGACATTTTTTTCTTTATTGTTTTGGAGGGTTACATGTCCTTACATGGCGTCTGCAAAATTTTGTTTATCCCTGGTATGTGGCCTATATACACTGATATTATTGTCGTTGAAACATAATCATTGCAGATTTCAATTTACAGTGCTTCCCGCTAAACATGTAACGTAAATGAAACGTTACATGTTATCCCATTTATGGCAAAAACGTAACGTTTCGTAACAACTTCTTGATGCCGTTTACACAACGTTGCACAATATCTAAATACACAAAGCTAATGCGTAACATTACCAGAATGTCACTTTATAACAGTTTTAAAAACGTTTTATGGAATCGTTTCTGCAACGTCACAAAATCACCAAGGAAATTTAAAACGTCGCATTCAGGTTACTAACGTAACATTCATGTAATATTGCGAATGCAACGTTTCGTAGACATGATTTATTGCATAAATTCAATCGTTTCGACCGGTTCCATCTCAGACTTCGCCTTCAATAACTTCAAAAATAACTTGCACCTTATTATTTTTAATGTAAATTGTATTAAATTTAATGCATAATTTAAAAATTGGTTCACTTATGTTAATTTTAATATTCCGTCACTTGTCCAGAAAAATAACTCGCACCTTATTATTTTTAATGTAAATTGTATTAAATTTAATTCATAATTTAAAAAGTGGTTCACTTGTGTTAATTTTAATATCCGCGTAATTTCATAACTTATTTCCAAGTAGTGCATTTGTAAAATATACGTGTGTCAATTAACTTTACATTTTTTTAAACATTGTCTATTAATCCATTTCGTTTAAAAAAAAATATTATACGGATATCTTAAAAATATTTATTTAAATTACAATAAATTACTACAAAATAGTCAAATAATATTAAAATATTATTATTCCCAATATGGAAATGACAAAATTAATTAAACATATCTTGTTTAAACTAAATCCGCATTTAGCAAGAAGCCTTCTACGATTGAGTATAAGAGCTCTCGTTCGCATGGTAATACGTATGCGAGCGTAGCGTAGTGGTTAAGACGTCAACGTTGTAACCGGTAGGGGTTGTAACCCGGGTGGGTTCGATCCTCAGTCGGGACGGATTTTTCTTAGATTCATAGATTTATTTGCGAGTAAAATTATAAAACTACATTCTTTCATAACATATCTAACGATACATAAATAATAATAAAATTCGAATTGAATAAAATAATTCGTCGAATTTCTTATAATTTTTATTTATGACCGTTTAATGTAACGTTTTTACAACGTTGGATGTATAGTTTTCAAACGTCGCAGGTACGTTACGAATGAAACGTTATTTAAAAACCGTAAATGTGGCAGGACATTTCTGGTTCCAAGGACGTCCCAAAAATGTTTTTGCAATGAAACAAGTTTGGTCGCATGGCTATAATGCGACGTTTCAAAGATGTTGCTCTAACGGAATATTGTTTAGCGGGTTTACTTGCCCTATATTCGATATTTTATTTTTATAGTTTATTCAATTTTTAATCTAGTCACCAACACCATCCTTTTATAAATTTTTATTTTTCTATGCTAAATAATGCAGCGTTGACAATTTTATGAGTTTCCGTGCAAATATAATATCAAAAATATTAGTATACATATTTATTACTTTGAACCAGACTAAGTCTGGACGAAGTATTGAATTTGGTCACTTCGGGCAAAAAAATTACCATATAGTTTTTCATCAAATGTCGACGTTTCAGACCCTAAGGAACCCAAATCAACAATAAAAAAATTTTTGTCCGTGATCTTGTACGTACGTACGTCCGTACGACCCGTTTTTTTGTCTCGCGATAACTCGCGAACGGATAAGCGTATCGACATAAATTTTTTTTTAAATGCGCGTCTTGGCATAACTTAGATCTGATTAGATTTTGGGGCAGATCCACCCGTCCATTACTAAAAAAAATTAGCCCCAATTAAGTTTCTTTGTAGTTTTTTGCATTTATTTTGAAAAATACAAATTTTATTAAAAAATGTTTCAAACAAAAAAGATAGAGCATGGAATTCTCTACAAAAAAGGTTATATGCATTTTCTTCCTAAAGTCAACGATAATGCCATGAAAACTGGTTTAAAATGTTTATGACTATTGTCTGAAAAAGTATTGAATTTGGTCATAGCGGCAAAAAATTACCCTATTGTTTTTCATCAAATTTCGACGTTTCGACCCCTACCCCCCAAGGGTAGTCTTTGCCAGCTCCTCGGGCGCGGTGATCCCCTACGGGCGCAAAGTTCATTTACGCCCTTGATACGAAAATAACTATTTCGATATATCTAAAAGATGTCTTATATATTATTTCACGGTCAGACTGTAAAACAGCTTAGTGGTGCTGTGTCTCGCCTTTTGCTTATATATATTTAGTAAGTAAGTGAACTCTCCCATGTATATAGTGTATTCCTGATATAAGCAATAAAGTCGATTATTATTATTATTATTATTATATATCTATAAGATATCCGTCATAGATCTTTTCGACACTTTCAACATATCTTTGACGAATTATATGTATATATATTGTATATATAATATCATAATAATACAGACAGTAATTAGTAAAACACAGTAAACATGTAATATGCATCGAATAGTCTATTAGAATACAAGTGCATGAAGTATGTGTTTTGCAACTTTTATTTATTAATACTTCGGCTGGCCTGTTGTCGGGGTCGAAGTTTTGAAAATGCTCATTTTCAATTTTTATAAATATAAGAATCACTATGTTGTTGTAACACATCTATCGAAGCCACTTGGGCCTAAATATGATTGGACCCCCAAATATCAATATAATTTTATAATATAATTGAAAGCTGTTAGTAAACAAACGAGTATTAAGGAATAGCCGACTCTCCACTGGGTCGAAGTTTCTGAGCGAGCGAACAAGCGAGCGAGGCACAACGCCAACACTAGTTAGAATTTGGATTTCTTCGTAATGTTTATTGATACTCCTAATATTAATATGTAATATAATCAATTATTATAATTTTCGAATTTATTTCTCGGTAAATACGGTTCTAGGACGTTCCACATGGACCTCGTCAATAAGACCGCGGAAGACCGTGTCTTATACGTTTTATAAATTTAAAGGAAATTTTAACTTTATTGAAAATTGAAGGATATTTTTAAAAAAGTATAAGAGATAGGTATAACTGTATACGGTAATTTAATGTTATTACACAGCGTATATCTATCTTAGAGAAGATCTGGATCGAAACGTTCACTTTTACAAACTATAGGCATTCTTATTTCTAAAGTTACCGTTAGAGGGATTCCGAACTTACTATAATATTGGGTTTTTAATTAGATTAAAGCAGTTCCATAGATCAAAAGTTTCGGAGACGGTAACATATAAAACTCCGGCTTCGTTCAATAATTTTTCATTTTGCATTTTAGTAGCTTATATCCTAGCTCGTTGAGATTGAAACAAAAAATAATCCTAATATTAAAATAATCGGTTGTAAAGAAGAACTGCAATCACAAGAATTAAAAGAAATGATTATTGCTCAACATTTTTCGGATATAACAACAACATTTGATAGCAAACATATTAGAAAGCCTGAAAATGGTAAACAAAAGTGTATATATGCCGAAGTAGACTCAAATACTTATAAGAAAATGGTCCCATGAATAATTTTAAATTATTTATCGGATGGCGAAGATGCGCTGTATGACAATCTACAAATAAATCGATGTTTTAACTGTAATAAATATGGTCACAGTGCTAAGAAATTTACTAGTGGAAAACCGATTTGTTTATACTGTGCAGAAGTACGCACGGCCAAAGACTGTGCTATGAAAACAACATTAAAGTTTATAAATGGTGTATAAACAAATGAGCGATTTAAAAATAATTATAATATAAATCACGCTCCGAACAATGAAAATAAATGCGAGGCTTTTGCGGCTCGTAAAAATTTCGTTACCTCGAAAATTGACTATGCTGCAATTTAATAATAATAATACATTATGGTGACTGAAATTGATTTTTCATTAGAAGAAAATCTAGTCACTAATCTCCTCACATCTTCACAAGCCGAAGAGCATCTAAATATACGTAAATATTTCAACATTCTGCACTTAAATATGAGAAGTATAAATAAAAAGTTTGACTCGCTCCTATCATTACTTCAATAACAAGATCGTAATTATGAAGTCATTATACTTTCTGAAACGTGGAAAATAGACAACCTAGCGCTGTACAACATTCACAACTATTAAATAATATATAACCAAAGTACAATCAACCAGAATGACGGACTTGTTATTTATGTTAAAAAATTAGCTCTTAGTCTATATTGCATGAAAAAAATGGGGATTATTACTATCTCATCAATAAAAATACATGTTAATAAAAATGAAACCTCTTTTTTGACCTCAAGAAAGCTTTCGACACTGTAAATATAACCTTCCTACTAGAGAAGATCGATAAAAGGCTTTCGGGGCCCAGCACTATACCTACTATAATGTTATGTGGCAGGTCGAAGACAACAAGTTTGGATCCGCGATAATTATAGCCAAGAAACCACCATACGGTACGGTGTTCCTCAAGGAACTATTTTAGGTCCAAATCTCTTTTTACTGTGTACAAACGACATATTTGACAAGCAAGCAGGAAAGTCACTGATTTCGCAGATGATACCCGTATTACCTTTGAAGCATACGACTGGGATAAACTATTGCCAAAAATAAAACATGAAACTGGAAAGTATCTAACATGCTTAAGGAACATTACGCTTACTATTAATGCCGAAAAAACGAAAGCAATGGTGTTGGTATGCTATATTGAGAGCATTCCAAACTGGACTAATATCCAAATTCTCAAACCTCATGAAGTTCCGTTTGCAAATTTATATTGTTTTGTAAAATATTGTTGCTAGCATTATTTCACCAATTCTGTCAGCTGTTTTGGAAAGGAAAATAATAATTCAAGGAAACCATGGTTTTACATTTTAAACTTATTTTTTTTATTCAGAATCCAAATAAATTCATACAATCTTTAAATCTATATTAACAATTTCGTAAAATATTTAAATAAACGAGTTGTCCATACTATTATTATTATTAACACTTAAATAATTTATCATGAAGGCCCATGAGGGACTTGGGGCAAAGTTCATAAGTGATGCAAGAACTGGCTGCTTTTTAGTCAAAATTTCTTTCTTTGCTCGAGCTTGGCGATACACAATCTCCAGCGAGTCGCAGTATATGGGAAACTGCGCCTCGTGTTTTTTAGTGCTGAAATACTCAATTGCCTCATCATTAATATACCACGGGGTTTCAAGGACGTTTTCGGTTAACAACCGATACAGGTTAAATTTTTCCCAAATTAAAGTCCTCTTCATTGCTTGTAACTCATTCTTGCAGTCAGCTTCAAATTCGGCAATTTCAAGTTTTTCTGTAACTCGACTATGATGCAGCAGCAATTTCAAACTATCCGAAACACAATTTATCGCCTCCATTTTTAGAAGATGCCGGGTGAGAAGTAGCACTTTCTTCTCGCTTACGTGCCCAAGTTGAAATGTAGAATCGGCGATTATGTCTTGAAGAGATTTGTCCTTTACGACGCTGTGTACCTGGCTTCTCGATTTTATGAGCCTTTCGAAGACTTCATCAGTGCCTTGGTTTTTGGATATGAAGGCAGTCTTAAGCGCCGTTATGTTCTTACACATCGTGACGTCCACATTGCAGCCGACGCGAATTAACATCTCTACACATTTGTCTTGCCCGTAGTAGGCTGCAATGTGTAACGGCGTTCCGTACGAAGACTGACTGTTTACATTCACACATTTGACCAGTTCTTCCGCAACCTCTACATTTCCACGTTCCATTAGGAAATGGAGCGTTTTCGAGGCTTCAAAATCGTACCGAGATCTAGCTAGAAGTCGTACCAGTTTTTTCGATCCGCAACCCAAAATCGCGTGTACGACCTCCCGATCCACAGGTCTGTTGGCATCGAGCAAGATCTTTCTTTCGAAAAACGCTTCCAATGCCTTGAACACCTCTTCTTGTAATATCTTCTTTCTTGCAACATTATGAAGTTTGTAATAATTAACAAACGAAGTCGCAATCGCCTTCATAGGATAGCAATTTGTAGTATACGGGCACTTTGCTCCGTTCTTTAATAATAAAACGATGACTTCCAGGTTGAGTTTCTCGCATGCGAGAAATAGAGGCGTCGCACCTTGTTTATCAACGGCGTTGATATCGTATCCGTTGTCCAATAAACATTCGATCGCTAGAATTTGAGGCGACTTCACTTCTGTACACATGTGATCACATTTTTGGGTATTCATCACAATTTTGAGGTGCTCCATGATCTTTCGTTCAACGAAATTCACTCCAACTTTGTCTAACTCACTGCACTGTTTTCTTTGATTTGACATTTTCGAATACACTCCGGAAGAACGGTGATCGTTACACGTCTAGCTGCCCTACTGTCAGATGATGAATGATGGAAGTTGTCAGCAGTAATGGCTTATGTGCACATCGGAGAGTACCTGAACCTTCTCCTTCCACCCTTACCTTGGCCATTTTTATTGGATGTACTCCATTCCTTCCCCTTCCCAGTTTTACAAATTCGAGAAATGGTCTTGTTACGACGTTTAAATGTTGACTGTTCATAAAGATTATTTGCAGGTACTACCTGAACCGTTTTCACAGGAAATATGTAAGGAATTCTGGAACCTTTTTATGATGACACCTTGTTTAAATTTCAGATCACATTTTTTTAGTCTGGAAAGGACCCCGCACACTTTAGCTTGATTTGCGGGCCCGGTTAAATTTCCTGAAACTTCGCTAAGTTGTAGTCCAGAATAGCCCGAACAAAAGTTCTATATGGTAAAAGCCCCAAAAATCAATAGTTTTCGAGATAAAATACTATACGATATAGTACGGGCGTACGATATAGGCCCCCGGATCCGAGACTTTCGCATTTATTTTTTATATGCAACAACAATATGCATAGGTTTTTTTGGTCGCTGATTACGAATGTGATAACAGATTTTAAAAATTCAAAATGGCGGATCCAATATGGCGGACGAGTTTTGAAAAATTAAACGAAATCGCTTGAAACTCATTATTCTGGGGTTTTTGGGGTCGCTGATCACGAATCTGATATCAGATTTTGAAAATTGAAAATGGCGTATCCAATATGGCGGACGAGTTTTGAAAAATTAAACGAAATAGCTTGAAACTCATTATTCTGGGGTTTTTGGGGTCGCCGATCACGAATCTGATATCAGGCTTTGAAAATCTAAAATGGCGGATTCAATATGGCGAACGTGTTTTAAAAAATTGAACGAAATCGCTCGAAACTCGTTCTTCTAGGGTTTTTGGGGTCCCCGATGATGAATTTGATATCAGATTTGAAATAATAAAATTAGAATAATATTTCCAATAATTAAGAAATAATAAATACACGTATAGCATATAAATGCAATATTTATTATTTACAAATAATTACATATTTATACATTTTTTTTGTAGACGTACTGCGTTTTTACCGCGTTTTTACTTTACTGTGTGTGTCGGCGCGTCGTGAGTGAAACCTTAACATTCATTGCCTGTGGCCTGCATCGGTAATATTTTCAAGCATGGCTAGTGAAGGATATTTCACTTGTGGTTGATGACGAGCATACCCCAAAAACCATAAGATAGAACCAACGTGTGCGCATGAACCGACTGTTCTAGCTCCTGTCTTACACGTACAGTAATAACCCGAAATAGGGGTATCGATATCTTCATCATTTATGTTATGCTCTTCATATCTGTTGTCAGTGACGAACGCTATAAATATTTGGTACTTAGTTGCATTTCTAAATCTTGAATATATTCGAACTCTAATAAGCCCCGGTTCATTCAACAATGTGTCAATGTTAAATTCTTCAGTTTGTTCACGTTGGAGTTTATCCTGAATGTAAGCAGGCGCAAGATTCACTTGATAAACGCCAAATGTTAAATCATGTAAATAATCTAGGGACAGTCTTAGGAAGTGAGGCACATGGTGTTCATTCAACCGAACCCACTGTGCGTTTCGTCTCTCTAAATGATCGTTCTCGACTCTATTTTGAACAACATTAGGATGACGAGACATTTCTATCATTCGTTCTGCTAGTTCTGGAGTTGCTGCAGCCATGTTGATTGGTTCTCTATATTTATTGAGAATAGCACCAGCAATACGATAAAAATCCCCGATGTTAATGGCATGGGTAATAGACACAGGTCCGTCTAAGAATTTAAAAACAGATTTAATATGACCATTTCGCGCCTCTACTACCCATCTTGATTTTGTAATTAGCCTGGAATCATTTGCTGCAAAGGTGTCAAGTTGACGTTGACCACGAAGTAGTAGTGCAGGCATTTTATGATTGATGCCTAAAAGTTCAAGTAGTGGTATAGCATCTCTATAGCCCCGATCGACAATGATTATGTCGCCTTCTGCAAACCACATTCGAAGAGCTGCAGGATCTGTTTGCATTTCGTTTTCAAGCATAGCGGCGTCATTATTTTTAGAGTCTGAGAAATATGGCCCATGAATATCTAAAATGTAACCATTCGGAGCCACAATAAGGGCTGGTTTAATTAAATGTCGGCCTTTATGGACCGAGTAGGACTGTCGGAGTGTTTGAAAGTTACTTGATTTATGTGTATACACGTATGTTCCATCGATAATTGCAATTGCGCGAGGGTCATTAGGGTTCGGATTGTAAAGCCGATTAGCAAAATCAGTGACATGTCTTTCAATGTATTGTTCTCGAGTAATTGCATTTAATCCAATATTTTCTGGTACAAACCTCAACATTAGTGACTTTCGCACATTAGCGATAACTAATGAAACAGCTTGCCGGCTTGTGTATTTAAATATTACTTTTAAAAAATCATCAGATAAGTTTTGGCGCATGTTACATAAAAATGTAAGTAGATGTTTTTTACTTATATGTCGAGTTACATTTCTATTAGGTTCCGGTACAGGGACCAAACGTGAAAACAAATCTCTAAATTGCTCACGAGATATTGGGCTTAAGTTTTGAACTCATCTTCTGAGAAACTTTCTTCGTCATCGTAATCAACCTCGTTTATTTTACTTGAGACCCGTAAACCCTGTAAGAAAGCTTGCAACTGTGGACCGCATATACGATAAGGTCTATTGATAAATTCTATTGTATCCATTAGAGGCAGCGGTATAAATCCATTAGCATCTAAATGCTGAGGACAGCATCGAACTGATTGTGGTATGTATATATTTTTTATGACAAAAACGTTAATCCTACAATTGACAGATAACCTCACAAAATTTCCGCAATTATCGCAAAATATACAATTATTATTTCTTTTCAATGTCATTACGTTTAATCTCAAACAGTTTGGATCTTCTTCCAGTTCACGTATCTCTGTATTAATACTTACATTACAATTAAAACATAAACGGCTATCCTCCTGAACATCTTGGGGAGGATGATGAAGATATTCTCGACGCAGAATCGCGATTTGGCATTTTTGGTTGTTTTCATTGCCAAAAATACGGACCATTACTCGGCGGTGAAATCTTGCGTCACATACATAACAATTTATTCTATTTCGAGCTGCCATTGTTATACATTCTAATAATATATTGTCAGTCTTTACTCTTCAATACACTTATTTTCCCTTACAGATCAAATGAGAAATAACAGAGAATCCAGTATGATTGCAAAAAGATATAACGCATCACATATCACATGGAACGTTAGGATAACATATACAAAATACTGACGAAACGAATGCAAATACGAATCAGATGTCAAAACTAATGAAATGTAGAGCGTAGTATCAAAATATATATATATATATATATATATGATGCCGAAACAATTGAACATATGGTGTACTTATTCAATGTCAAAGCCTAAAACAACCAGGAATTTGCAGAGAATCTACTTTACCCAGATAAAAACGTGTTATATACAATTGTATTAAACTATAAAGAAATGAGATATAATTATATAACTATATATAATTACATAGAAATTCAATACAATCTATATATGTGCCGTCAAACCAAGAATTTTATTTCTAAATTGTATTAAATACGAGCGGCGAAGAAATAACATTAATTATTCTCTTCATGAGAATTATTTTCAATTATATATGTATATATATATATATCATAAATGATGATATTATATACAAGTATATATGAATTTTGTCTCTATAGCACTGTATCCATATATATATGTTTGTATATAATTGTATACGAATGCACATGAGTATATACATAATATATAAATGTATACGTATACAACTCTATATAAAACATTCTTGCCGGGTAGCTCAAACAAAAAATGTAAGAAATAGATAACGTAAACTTATAAAATACAGAAACAAAGAAAAGGAGTATTAAATAAGATACTGATCTATTGATAAGTTCTTGTCATAAAAAATATATACATACCACAATCAGCTTGTTGCTGTCATCAGCATTTGAAAATTATTTGCAAGCCCTGCAAGTATTTGGGACAAGCTTACAAAAAAACTCAAAGAGCATTTCTTTTAAGGACCAGAGACTCTGCTGTTATCATCACAATGGTCTACGATAGGTGATTTTTATTTAAGGTAATCCGTTTTATTTTTCAGAAATTGTCGGCCATATGGGATCCGTCATTTTGAATTTTCAAAAACTGATATCAGATTCGTAATCAGTGACCAAAAAAAAAACCCGAGTAACGAGTTTCGAGCGCTTTCGTTCAATTTTTCAAAACTGGTCAGCCATATTGGATCCGCCATTTTGAATGTTCAAAATCTCATCAGATTCGTTATCAGGGATCCCAAAAACCCTAGAATGATGAGTTTAAAGCGATTCCGTTTAATTTTTCAAAACTTGTCAACAATATTGGATCTGCCATTTTGAATTTTCAAATCTGATATCAAATTCGTCATCGCGGGCCCCAAAAACCCTAGAAGAACGAGTTTCGAGCGATTTCGTTCAATTTTTTAAAACACGCTCGCCATATTGAATCCGCCATTTTAGATTTTCAAAGCCTGATATCAGATTCGTGATCGGCGACCCCAAAAACCCCAGAATAATGAGTTTCAAGCTATTTCGTTTAATTTTTCAAAACTCGTCCGCCATATTGGATACGCCATTTTCAATTTTCAAAATCTGATATCAGATTCGTGATCAGCGACCCCAAAAACCCCAGAATAATGAGTTTCAAGCGATTTCGTTTAATTTTTCAAAAATTGTCCGCCATATTGGATCCGCCATTTTGAATTTTTAAAATCTGATATCACATTCGTAATCAGCGACCAAAAAAACCTATGAATATTGTTGTCGCATATAAAAAATAAATGCGAAAGTCTCGGATCCGGGGGCCTATATCGTACGCCCGGACTATATCGTATAGTATTTTATCTCGAAAACTATTGATTTTTGGGGCTTTTACCGTATAGAACTTTTGTTCGGCCTGTTCTGGACTACAACTTAGCGAAGTTTCAGGAAATTTAACCGGGCCCGCAAATCAAGCTAAAGTGTGCGTGGTCCTTTAAATGTGCAAGCATGTAATCGTTTATAATACATTTGCGTTATTAATGTTTTTATTGAAATTTTAACACAAAGGAATTCAGGAAATTCTCTGGGTAAAAGTTGAAAATATATCGAAAATCTTAAAAACATTTTTAATGTTTTAAACTTAAATTTAATGCATTTATTTAGAAAGAGGGAAATCGAGTATTGAAAAATTTACTTTATTGAAACTGTAAAAGTATTGACAACAATTGTATGACTTAGGAATATACTTTATGTAAAACTGTATTATAAAGTATATAATTAATGTAAAATAATGTAAATTCATTCAGTTAATTATGAAAGAAAAAAATTTCAATCAGGCCAGAAATTTAATTGCTGCGACGAAAATATATATTTCGAGATTATTTTATAAATCCATTGAAAGATTTAATTCAATGAAATAAAGCTTCGTTGAATATATTCCCTTTTCCTTGATTTCATAAATTTGGTACTTAATTAGATAATCATTTCACATCAATATTGTTACATACGCATTTTATTACAAAATTGTAAAGATGTAAAAGTATTATGAATTAATTTATTATCATGTATCTTTTGTCCTTACTAAACTACAAATAAAACATTTTTTTCTTGTAAATCTAAAACACTCAAACAGTTTCCATCTTTATCATTAAAAAAATATGTAACTTTTTCTAACAACAATTAACTTCTGTTAACTTGTCAAACATCCTCTATTTATTTAGGGTAAAATAAAATGTTAGACTTATAATAATTACAAATATTACAAGTAACATTTTATAATATAAATTATAAAAGGAACACCATCTTTTTGTTATGGATCTTCTAAAGTTAAATCTTGATTTAATTAATCATTTATTATTATTAAATAATATATAACAAATTTTAAGTGTTTATTAAATGTACAAATTATGAAACTTAAATTGACGACAAACAAAATTGGCTTGTTTAATCCCTTAAACAATGTGCTTTTTAAACATTCATAGGTACATTTTCTAATGCCAAATATCTGAAATGAAAAGTAAATGTTAAAATTATTAATTTCAAAAAGAATGTTTTTATTTGTATTATGATAATATTAATCAAATCGTATAACGAACTAATGTAAGAATTATTTGATGCGTTCCAAAACATAAAAATACAATTTCATATTAATAACAAAATGTATTTATTTTGTTTTTCAATAAAAGAAATTGTATTAACATGTTAAAATTTGTATACATTTAAAAGAATGAAGTAAAAACATATTGAAGCATTGTAGGGTTTTTCGACGTGTTTTGAAAACAGACGACAAAACATCTGTCTTGAATAGACCAACAAATGTCCAGGAATTTTTCGAATCCTAAAATAAATAATGAAACGAACGTCTGCAATTTTTTGCACTAAATTTGCATTGATATGGAAAATAAATACTCGTTACCTGAGATTCATTCTTAACCTTTTTTCAAGAGGAGTGTATCCGTTTACATTCATTTAGAAATTGCCTGAAAATCCCTTTTCTTACAAAAATTCCAAGGGCGAGAAGGTAAACAACTGCCCGAAAACGTTACGTTTAAAAAGCATTCCTATAGAGCGTTTCTCCAAAAATAACGAAACGAGATATTCGCATTTAAAGGTTTATTTTGTCGATAAAGCGACCGAACTACTTTAATCAGGTTCGAACCTAAACGTTTTGGATGCTTCAGTAAATAATGTACACCGCGTGTTGTTGCCATTCATATTTTATTTTTGTTGTTCAGAATTAGAATGTAAACAAAACTTCTGGCTAGTTTACCCCTAATAGCATACTTTATGCCACCCGTAAACTGAAATATTCCTTTGAAATATTGGGAATATTCCAAAAACATTGAAATATTCTGCATTAGAAATATTATAAACAATAAATATTTTTTAGAATATTCCAAAAACTGTCAAATAGTATAGATACAGATATAGATAAAAATCTATAGTAGGTAATTGTTAAAAATACAAATATATGTTCATTGTTTATAACCCCTCCACATTATTTGATAGTTTTTAAAATACCAGAATAAAATGTTTAATAATATTTATGATGCAGAATATATAAATGCTCCTGGAATATTCCGATATATGAAAGGATTAAGTGTGTTATTGGGGACATTGTTTCTATAAGAATATTGAAGAATATATTTTAATATAACATATTTTAATATATTTTGATATAAGAACGTATTTTGAGAACGAATATATATATATGCATACGTAGTTGATAAATAATTTTGGTTTTAGGAAAAAGGGTTTTTCCCGAAATATGCACTTTTTTGCTCAAGTTAATAATTCTGTAGCCATCAGAATTCCATTTGAATAGCCATTTCAAAATTTTTTTAAAAATTGTAATTTATTTACGAAAAATTCTGAACAAAATTTAGTGCATTCTCTGATAAATTATAAGAGTTTTTTGTTCTTTGCAATTCTTTCCAAGTAGTTTTCGAGGAAATGAATTTTAAATATTATATATATATATTATATTATATATAGTTTAAGATTTTTCTTTCTCGAAAAATAACTTTTGGGAAAAAATGCATAGAATAAAAAACTCTTAGAATTCATCAGAGAATGCACTAAATTTTGTTCAGAATTTTTCGAAAAAAAAATTACAATTTTGAAAAGAATTTTGAAAAAAATGTTTCAAAAATTTATTTAAAAAATCTGAAAAAATTCCACTATATTTCTCAATGAATTCTAAGAACTTTTCATTCTCAACATTTTTTTTTAAAAGCTCGTAGCTTTTGAGTTAGATCGTCCAGAAATTTTTCAACAAAATTTTGACTGAGAACTGCCATTTTGAATGGAGAATTAATAACCATCTTATCTTTTAGTGTAACTAATTACTCCAACAGATACAGAGATTTAGCTTGTTCCGAACACGGTTTCCTGTTCAAAAATACGATTATTTGAAGAAATTTTTTCAAAATTCACCATTTTTTTATGTTTAAACCGCCATAGTAAAAAAATATGTGTTATATGTGTGGTATGTTATATGTTATATCAAAACGGTTGAGTAATTTTTTTTCTCTAAGAAAGCACCTGATGAAAAGAAGTCAAAATTTACGGCATTTCAGGACGAAACGGGTTAAATGATATTTACTAGGATAGAAAGTTAAATCTGTAATCCCCATTAATTCCAACGATTCCCTGAGAACTTTGATATATTATAGGTTAGGTTACAAAATGTAATGAAATTGCGGGGAATACAAAATTACACTTTTAATTCCTAACATTTCCAACCAATGCATATTATTTTAGGTTAAGTTTGGAAATTGAATGAAATTGTGCGGAATATATAATATATTTTTTAAAACAGTTCAAAAAGTTAATAATTTTTATACATACAGTAGAGTCCCGGTATATTTACGTCCCACCATATTTGCCCAGTTCCGTCTCGTTATATTTATGTCGCCGCTCTCTTTTTCCCCCACCTTGCGCGCTGCGGCCTCAGGAAGGGTCTGCTGTAACGTCACGTGCATAGCGCGATTGCGGAGAGTGGGAGAAGTGGCGCTCCCCTTCTTTTGACAAATATAAGGGGACGGGAGGGGAAGGCGAGGAACCGAGCGGACAAATATACCGGGACTCTATTGTAATACTTTTTAAATTCACAATAATTATCCAAAAGTAAACACTAAATGAAATTTCCATCACTCATTGATAACAAAGTTACTCGTTGTTCTTTATTTAGTCAGTATAATGAATATATTTATTATAATCAATCTCTATATATTGTGTATAAATTACATATATAATAGGAGGTATAAAAATATTTAATTTTTCTGCTGATATTTGCTATAAATTTAATGATACTTAACATAATAAATTTCAAACACACAATGAGGGTTTCTTATTTCTTTCTGCCTCCTCTTTCCTTTGGTAGAAGGTTAATAATATTTCCTTGTACTAAATTATAATAAGCTAGAGTATTGTTATCTTTAAAGAACATTCCCTCGTATTGCAACTTCTGTTTTCCTGGTGGCATTCCAGTTTGTTCACTGATTCTGGCTTTCATCGTTGCAATGGTATCGGTTGGTAGAAGAATGATGCTTAGAATCTGGCCATTCAGTTTCCATTCAGCTTTCTCAGACATCAATGGAACGGCAATGCTCAATTGAACAGGATTCTTATTAGTGGACAAGAATTGTTGCTCTGGAATCAACGTATCTTCGGTACGTAACTTTTTGGCTAGTTGTTCGTCTTCCATTGCCTCGCCAGGATGTTTCATACCGATGGTAGGTTGCATCTGCGGTGGTAACGGTGGTGGTGGTGCCGGCATGAATGGCGACATATTCGGAGGCAACAGAGGAGGTGGTCTTATCGGTGGCATCGGTCCCATCATCATCATCGATGGATGCGGCATCATTGGTTGAGGCATTCCCATTGGTGGCATAGCCATCTGAGGTGGCGGAGGAGGTTGAGTAGGAACTTGAACCGCAATTGGAACTGGTGGCTTAGGAGCAGGTGGTTTCGGTGGTGCTTTCAGGGTTGCTTGAGGTTTCGAAGCTGCTGCAGCCATATTCGATAATTCTGACGCACGACTTGCAGGTTTGGGTCCAATCTTTTCTTTCTCTTCATCCGGCAATAATCCTTTGACTTTGTGAATTTGATGGATCTGTTCTTCTAACGTAATGTGAGCTCTAGCAGCACGAGTAGCAGCCTCCACGCTAGACGTGTGACCATCCCAAGTAACTTTATCCTCCTTCTTTTTGTCTTCCTCGCCAATTTTCTTACCGATAGCCGTTTCTTCATCGCCAACACCAAAAATGTCTGTACGCCTTTCGGCAAGTTGTTTCAAACTTGCTTCTATGGCTGTTCCAGGTGCGAAGACAGTTTCTTGAGCAAGTTTATTCAAGTGCTTGTCTCTCTGTTCGACCCAACGAGGATCCAGTAAACCAATTCGCATGTGTTCCTGTACTTTACTGGCAGGGATACGTTCTCCAGTAATTGGAGAAATGAGAAATTCGTCCGGAGTTGCGGCAGCTTTGACGACTTGTTGTTTGGGATCGTAACCTTTTTTGACCACGACATTTCCAGGTGCAGGTGGCAGCGGTGGGGGTTGCATGTCAGTGCGTGCTTTTTCCTTGATTTTGATCGTATCACCTGGTGGGGCCATTTCTTCCTCTTCGCTGGATTCTTCGTCCATGTCCTCGACTTGAATGTTATCTTTGCCACGATCCTTATCGTTGACAGATCTAATCGGCATTTCTTCATCGCTGTCACTTTCAATTTGCATCTCAATGTCACCTTCTTCAATACGTTCTTGCATCAATACTCTCGCACCAACTTCATGCGGAGTTGTAGGCGCTGGGAAATTACCAACTTCAAATTGTTGGTAATCGACCGTTTCGACCACTACGAAATCGTGCCATTCAATTTGAGCATAAGCAACTCGTTCTCGTTCTAATTCTTCTTCTTCTTTTCTTTTCTGTGCTTCTTTGTATTTAAACCATTCTGCACGGTATTTCGCATCTTGCAGAATTTTGTCAGGATTTTCAATTTCTTCACGAAGTTTAGGAAGCAAATCTTTCTGCGGAATTAACACTTTAGTGTATTGTTCCAACAATTTTGTAAAGTATTGGAATAAAGAATGTTGCGGTCGAAGAAAATCGAACTGAAAATTTCTCTGTTCTCGATTCATGAGATTGGTCAGAAACTGTCGTCCATTACGGGCTACAAACTGTGCGGTTAATTTAACGATATCCAAATCAAACGCAGAAATCGAAGGTGGATCCGCTATAAACTCAAAGCCAGGTGGTGGATCTTTCGGTATAAATGGTTGTTCGACCTGCTTCAATATCTCTTGTTGTTTCTGATGCGCTATTAGATTGACCCCTTTTCCAATACCGAAAGACGGATCCGGTATCTTTCCTTCTTTGAATTCGTTAACTTTATGTTGATAGTACGCATGATACGGATCACCAAAATTCAAGAAATTAAACTTTGGATTTCCCAATTCATTTTGTCGAATTCTAGATTCGAACTCTGGTCCATTTCTTGCGACAAAATTTGCTGTCTTGTCGACAATATTTCTCACCTCTGGAGGTGGATATATTATACCGACTATAGGTTGTGAGGAAGGTGCTGTACTATTCAACTCTTCAGTTTCTGTGGAAGGTGGAGGTTGAACGACTACTGATTCTTCAAGAGCCGGCATCGTTGAACAATTTTATCTTCTATTAATTATTAACTATATTCGTTTTAATACTACTAAGTACTTCATGTGCAAGTATTAAAACTAAAACTGTTCTAATAACTGTTTAAATACAAACACCGTATCACAGTAGATTACGATCGATTACAATGTACAGGTTATGTTTTACATACGCATTTTCATACTTACCATTCTGTGATAATGTAGAAACCTTCTCTGACAACAGGTCATACATACAAGTTACCGACCGAAGTTTTGTCGGTAAAGTTATCTAATTACAGTTAAGGGGGTTCTAAACTGCTCTACTCATAAAATAGGAATTTTTATTAAAAACCGCAAAGACTGAATCGATTTTTCAAAATTAGTTAGATGGTATCCTAGAAAATGCCAACGACATTAATTGCCGAGAATTTTCAGAAATAAATTAAAAAAACCCTTAAGGGGGTTCTAAAGTGGTCCGCCGGTAAGGTAGGAAACTTTACTAAAAAAACCTACATTTAAGAAGACTGAAGAAAACTTTGAAAATTCGGGGTTTTCAAGGGCAATTCTAAGCACTATAAACAGTTTCCTATGAAATACCAGAGATATTAATGGAGAACTGACCGCGTTAAATAACACGTATTCGATCACTGTCATTCTCTTTCATGTGAATGATTAAATTTGTTTAAAAGTGGTTATGATCTGTTTTACTTATAACAAACAAATAGTGCTGTGAAAATTTCACTATAACGTTCCTGGAAATTGTTATGGCTTTGTAAAATGTGTCCCCATATTTTAAAAAATAAATGTAAGTACAGAAAGGTCACGTCGCAATTCAAGAAACTGAGGATGCTGAAATGGAAAGGGGTGAGTTATCGGACACGGAAACAAATTCGGTAGCCTCGAAGAAAAGAAAATTAGATGATTTTGATTTAGATGACAAAATTTGCGTAGAATGTGATCATTATTTTAGTGAGCTAAAGCACCTCAGAGAAAGATCTCGTGAACTAACCAAGCACAATAACGAACTAAGGGAGAACAATAATTTTTTAAGATCTCTTGTGCAAAATAAGGAAACTTCCACACCGACTTAAGCAAAGGTAGTACAGTCTAATTTTATGACTTTAGGAAATGCAAACTCGTCATCGACTTTATTTATAAAACCAAAAAAGACACAAAATCCTAAAACGACAAAAAACGAAATCCAGAAATCAATCAAACCATCGACGATTCATAGTAAAATAAGCAACGTCAAGGAATTAAAAAATGGAGCATTGAAAATACGCTGCCCTACGAAATCGGATTTAACAAATCTCGCAAAAGCAATAACTGAAAAATTTGGTGCGAAGTATGATGTTGAAGAAGAAAAGAAAAATAATCCTCGTATTAAAATTGTTGGCTGTGAAGAAAATTTAGAAATTCAAGAATTACGGGACACGATTATAGAACAAAATTTCTCCGAAATGAAAACACCAAATATTGACATTAAATATGCACGCAAACCAGCAAATGGTAAACAAGGAACTATTTACGCAGAAGTCGACTCTAATGTTTACAAAGTAATTGCGATGAATAATTTTAAATTATCAATAGGATGGCAAAGATGTGCTGTATATAATGATCTACAGATAAACCGCTGTTTTAAGTGCAATAAATATGGCCATAGTCTGAAAAAATGTCAAAATGAAAGCCCTATATGCAATTATTGTGCTGGTGCACATTTATCTAAAGATTGCGATTCTAAAACTAATCTAAACTGCATAAATTGTTTAGAATCGAATAAGAGGTTTAAATTAAATTACTCAACAAATCATGCTGCGGACGACGAAAATAAATGTGAATCATTTGCATCACGCAAAAAATTTGTAAGCTCCAAAATTGATTATCCAACGATTCAAATGGCTAGTATGAGAATTTATATAAGGTAAAAATGGCTTTTTTCATAGATAAATTTGATGACCAATGTATTGCGACGAGATCCATTAAATTGGATGATCTTAAATCTGTACTTTTAAAGGAACGCAGCAAGCTCTCAATTTATCATGTAAACATACGTAGCATGGATAAACATCATGAAGAACTAGAAGCGCAGATAAGCCACTTCTTACCTAATATGGATGTTGTGATTTGCTCTGAAACTTGGATCGTTAAAAATCTAGATTGGTATTCTTTACCGAATTTTACATTGTACTACAACAATAGTAAAATCAACAAAAATGATGGTGTGATTGTGTATGTAAGGAGCCATTTAATCCATGCAGTAAAAATAATAAATCTTAAGGAAGTAATCCCTCAAGAAATTGAAATTACCTTACCAGACCAAACCAAAGTCAAAGTAACAACAGTTTATAGATCACCGAGTACGAACGTGAATCTCTTTATCTCTGAATTAGCCGAATATTTGAATTCCTCTTACACGGAGCACATTATAGTTGGCGATGTCAATATAGACATAGGTAAACGAAACAATATTGTAGATAATTATTTAAATGCTCTATATGATGCTGGGGTTATCTCTACGATAAACATTCCTACTCGAGTAGACAAAAATTCATCCACTGTCATTGATCACATATTCGTAAAAACCAATTTGGATTTGGCCTATTTATCAGCCTTTGCTATAAATACTACAATCACAGACCATTTTGCTGTAGTGCTTTGTATGTATACAGAAAATAGTACATCACGGATGGAGAGTGATGACACGTAAATTAAACGCATAAACCTTAAACATAACTATTGCATAAGCATAAACATAAAACTTATTAAAAAAGAACGCTTCGAAATATGACTGGAATCGCATATTGCAAAATGCAGATGTTGATTGCTGTGCTGAACAAATTATAAATGCAATTATGTATATTCAAAAACGATCCACGTATCAATTTAAAAAATCCAAACAAAAAAAAAAGAACTGGATAACAAAAGGAATCATTAATTCAATACGAACAAGAGACAGGGTGTACAGAGAAGCCATTTCATCAAAATCACCAGAGCTTATGAAAAAATTTAAGAATTACCGAAATAAATTAAATCAAGTACTACGGAAAACGAAAAATGATTATTACAAGAAGAAATTTATCTATCCAAATCAACCAAAAAAGATGTGGAATTCCATTAACGACATTATACGTAACAGAAGCAAACCAAAGACACAGCTACCTCATAAAATTAATTTGGATACAGGAGAAGAAATTACAAACTCTACCGACATCGCAAATAGTTTTAACAACTTTTTTTGCAAGCATAGGACAAGATCTCGCAAACGCTATTCGTTTAACGTCTACAGGAACTCGACCCAGAAGAAAAATTGCAAACTAGCTTTTTCTAACTCCAGTGAGTATCAGAGAGATTGAAATGGAAATTGGTAACTTAAAATCCAATAAAGCACCGGGGCCAGATAATATAACCGGTTTTGTATTAAAAAGTATAAGTCAATATATCGGCAAAGTATTGGTGCATTTATTTAATTTATGCTTTGAGAAAGGCTCTTTTCCTACTGTATTAAAATCAGTAACGGTATTTCCAGTTTTTAAATCTGGCGATAAGAAAAAAGTTACCAACTACAAACCGATCTCCTTGATATCGGGCATAGCAAAGATTCTAGAAAGATGTCTGAAAAATAGAGTAATGTCATTTGTAGATAAACAAAATATTCTACATAAATGTCAGTTTGGGTTTAGAAAAAATATATCGACAACGGACCCTTTAGCAATATTGGTTAATACAGTCTACTCGGCGCTTGATTCAGGAACTCCGATAATAGCCATATTTGTTGATTTAGCCAAGGCGTTTGATACTTTAGATCATACTATTTTGCTCGACAAATTGTACACCTTAGGTATCAGAGGAAATTCCCCCTGCCTGTTTCGAAGTTATCTCGCAAATAGAACCCAGAGGGTGCGTATAGGGGACACAATGAGTGATCCGCAACATATGACATATGGGGTCCCACAGGGAACAATCTTGGGACCACTCCTATTTATACTGTATATAAATGATATCTTTGAAGTTGACATTAGAGGTACTATCTTGTCTTATGCAGATGACACGGTTATAATCTACAGGAATCGGACTTGGGATGAAGTAATTAATAATATTCAACAAGACATGCCTTTTATATTAAATTGGTTCAATACGAACTCCCTCACAGTGAATGTAAGTAAAACTTGCTTCCTTCCTTTTGGATGCTATGCTGACAGTATCCCTAATTTTTTGAAGATATCATTTACTGTAGGGAATAAAGAAATTATCATAGAAAGAGCTGATAATGTAAAATACCTAGGTATATTAATTGACTGTCACCTCAAGTGGGGCCTCCATATAAACAGCATCACAAATAAGCTTAGACATCTTCCTTTTGTCTTTTACAAACTTAGGACCTTGTCGAGTCAAAAACAATTATTGTGTGTCTACTATGCGCTCTGTGTATCCATACTGAGTTACGGTATTATAGCCTGGGGTGGTGCATATAAAAATTCATTAACTCCAATACAAATTCTCCAAAATTTAATCATAAAACGGATCTTTTTCAAACCTAGGCTTTATTCATCAACTGAATTATTTTATACCTCCAAATTATTAGATGTTAGAAAGATATTTTACTTAAATGCTGTAATGCAATGTAAAAAGGAAAATTTATGGGTTTTTGTGCACCACTCCAAAGAAACCCGCGGAAATAGAAATAGGACCATCGTACAACCTCCGAAAAAGAAGACTATCGGACAAAGAGTTTTTGAATATGTCGGTTTGAAATGCATAAATTTACTTCCGTGCGACTTGCGAAATAAGATCTTTGGCAATGTTAGCCCAAAAAAAGATATAAAAAATTGGCTTTGCAACAACCACTCACTGGAGCTGAACAGAGTTTTAGTTCCTGCAGACTTTGTTTAATTGTTACTCAAATTATTACATTCCTGACGATACTGAAGATATATTTATTTTGTTATATTTGTCTTATATATATATATATTTTTTTTTTATCTTCATATTGATATTTTAACAATTCTTAGGCGGGCACCTTTCCTTTCTTTTACTTCCTTAACTTTCTTTTTATAACTATTTTGTTTGTTGTTTAAGGCGTGGCAGTCTCGCGATGACTGCTTCAGGTTTGCGGACAAATACTTAAATGTATTTTTGCAGTAACCATGTATTTTGGGCCTTTGCCCCTAAGCATGTAATATTACCTGAAAATATATTATTATTATAATACATGCCATTTGCAGTACAAAAAAAATGAAATGTAGATACAGACAATCGTTCTACAATTTCAATTACTTTTAGACTATGGATTGTGTGTATAATATTACTGATTTCAAAACTAATTTAAACCTAAATTTAGTAATATTGTTAGAACTAAGGCCAGTACGTTTATTCCTTGTAAGCCTCCTGCCATATTTGTGACGCTAATTTAGCATGTTAAGAAAGCGAGTAATATCTATCTTGAAATATAAAGAAAATATTAAACTCGTATGCCCTAACTCGAGTGCATTTGACCGAAATTTATTTTGTTCTTATGTTAACATGGTTAATACGTTGACATGTAAGCTCCCCTGTCATGTAAGCCTCTTGGACAATTGTAGTGATTTACAGAAATTCCGTTCTTATTAGGGATAGAACGGATTATTATTGAACTTAACATCAATTTTCTTAACTACTTTCAGAATTAAACACGCATCATCAGTAATATACGATAATCAAAACTTTCTTCTTACGTCGCTAAAATAACTAAACATATCAATTTATAATTTTCCATAATAATTTTAACTATTTTGAGTTTTATAAAATGAATATTATTAAGTTACTATTTTTATTCTTACTCTTTATGAGTCACTCATTCGCTAAGAGTGAACATTTCGGCATTTTTATATAAAATTTCCATTAAAAAATTAAATTACTTGCATATTTCACGCGTATCGATGGCTGATGCATTATTACTTCATATTTACGTAATTAGCGAACCAATGAATATAGCTAAACTTTAAATTTTAATTTTTATAATCTTTTATTTCGTGGAAAAAAATACGTCGATTTTAGACTTTTTCGAAGAATGACCCATTTACGGTTTTCAGTGAAATTTCCTTCCTTACCGGCGGAATATGTTAGAAAATCCTTTAAATACAAACACCGTATTATCACAACACATTACGATTGATTCTACACTATACAGTTTATATTTTACATAAGCATGTTCATGGATACCATACCGTGATAATGTAGAAACCTTCCCTGACAGTAAAAGCGAAGTTTTGACGGTAAAAGCGAGTGAATTAGTTATCTAATTACAGTTAAGGAGTTTCTACAGAGGTCCGCTGGTAAGGTAGGAAAGTTCAATAAAAAAAGTAAATTCAAGATGACTGAATAAAATTTTGAAAATTTGGGTTTTGTAAGGGCAATTCTAAGCATTATAAACAGTTTCCTAGAAAATACCAAAGATATTAATTGAGAACTGACCGAGAATTTTCGGATTATTTATTATTTACGGTTTTCAATGAAATTTCCTACCTTACCGGAGAACCCTTTTAAAATATAAACACAGCCATCACGGCAGATTACGATTGATTACACTGTTTAGGTTAAGTTTTACATACGCACATTCATGCTTACCATACCGTGATAATGTAGAAACCTTTCCTGACAACAGGAGGTCATACACATTACCGACCGAGGTTTTGACGGTAAAAGCGGATGAAACAGATATCATATACCAACGAATGCTTTGACACCGAAATATATAAAAAGTTGATGGTAAAAAGTTGATGGTATGTAATTGTATGCAGTTAAAAACTGTATTGATCGTTGCATATGTTTTCATTGACTGGCGCGATCTAGTAATATTCGACCACGGAATACTCGTGACGTTGGCGAAACTGCGCCTGTCTGGTTCCATCCCCCCAGCCTCGTCGACTGCATCAGGGCAAAGTGACAGCTCGGGAAACATTGTTGACAGTCGCGCGAAAACCGCGATCGCGTCTCAATATAAGCAAAAGCCGAGCTAGTGCCGCGAATCGGCTTTCGAAAATAAGATCAAAGTATCTTTGAAAAGTGAGCGGGTGAGCCACCGACGGAATCTCGGAAATTGTCGAGGTTTTCCGCGGGCGATAATCGGCTGCACTTGCGGAACGCAGCGTCGCCGTCATTGTCGCGATTCGCGAAGAAGAGGTTCGGACAATCGTCGGTCCCAAGGTGCGCGCGAGACGGGGCGAGCACCATATTGATCAATGTCGCCTAATCAAGGCCGGCACCGCGTCGAGAGGACGATCGGACTTCCTCGACGTCGTCCCCAGGTCGTCCCGACGTCAGCTCCGCTGTGAACCTCGCGTGTGTATTTGTTTTCTACGCCTCTTTGTCATTTTGGTTGTTTGTCTTTCACTTTAAACCTTTTCTCTTGCCTTCTCACTCCCACCCTTTGTTTCCGAAGCCTCGACGGGTTTCGGGTTGTCTCTGGGACGCGATTTCCCTCGGTGCCGTCCTCCAGTGAGACCCGAGAACCTGAGGTTATGCAAGGGAAGGTGTATGCGTGTGTGTTCGTTTGTGTACGTACATGCACCGAGAAACGGAGAACGTGAGGTGCCCCAATGGATGTGGAAAAAAAGGGCAAATCAATTGGCGCGCAAAATCGTTCGGGTTGACTTTCTAACAAAGCGCATCAATTTCCGCAATAGATTAGATGCGGTTGCCGTCTGTATTATGCAAGAAACTATGCAAGAAAATCAGTCGATCATGTGCGAATGTCAAGAGTAATTGTCGAGAGTTCCTAGAGTCACCATTTTTTTCTTTACGCAAATTACGAGTTGCGTTGAAAACCTCGCTTATTTTTTGCTTTCGTATTTGCACGCATAATACCTTCAACATCGATGGCTCGTTTCATTTATTTAACAATCGTACCGGCTTTCCGTGTTCGTGAAAAATAAAAAAGTTCCGTCGCTATGGTCCGTAATCGATTATGGACCATTTGATTACCCTGGATTTTAACGGATTTTTGTTTTTGATTCCCGACACCCATATTGTTTGATAATGATGCAGCAACTAACAAGAGATTTTGAAGAAGTGTCAATAGTAGGACCTTACTAAATGGCAACCTACTAAACTAAAAGTTGTGTTTTTTTAATTGTTTAATTATTATTCAATTTGTTAAGGATTAAAAACTCAAACTGTCATCCATTTTTAGGTCTTCAAATGAACTGGAATAAGAAAAGATTCACACATGTCAAGAAATCGAACTTTTATATCATCGATCGATTCCCTATCGAAACAGTTTTTATTTATTTCGAAGACCGACTACCGATCGAAGAATTGAAAATGGTGTTATTAACCAAAATTCATTATTCTTCTTAGTAATCAAACACAAAACTTGTGTAGTGCGTCAATTTAGGAAAAACATATGCTGCGATACGTCGCATGGTTGAAGTAACTTGTTCAGTCTAATAAAAGGTAGTCAAGATATTGGATTTGTTTGGAGTGTACTTTAAATCTAATGGAATAAATCGTTAATATTACCCTCAATTAGGAGTAGATTTCACAGGACTGAAAATTTACTCCGGGTTCAACCGTTCGATTTATACTCCTTTGGAATTAAAGTTCACTCGATTTGCGTGATAGTGGATTGTGTTACAAATGCGTGAAGTAGATGATTTACACACACGTATCACAAAACTGACGGTTACGGTCCGTAGAACGGAAATGATTTGTTTGTAACTAAAACCAGCGAGTATATTTATGGGCGTCCTTAATAATGATGACGCATGCACAAGTTTGTGGATTTAGAATGATTGACAATTTCTCACAAAATACTTGTAGAAGAAACAGTAAACAATCATCAACATTACTACCGCAGCAAATATTCAGAAGGATTCAAAATGTTAACATCAATGCTTCATTCAGACTAGGGCAGAATTCGCGTTATAATTTATACGGAGACGTATAGAGAAGAATTCATGAACAAGATAGTCACTTCTTGTAATAGGATTTAAATATTAATATACTGGGATATTTTTCGATAATTTTTAATCGTACGAATATTTAATAAATGTATAGCGTCCATCAAATTCCATGATGTAACGCAATTGGGTTTCTACTTCTAATATTCCTTATATTTTGTTATCTTATTACTGCCATCATTTATAGCTACTAACAAGTTTTACTGGGAGTTAGTAATTTTTTGTTGGCCATACAAGTTGCGCCATGCCATTTTTCTTTACATGGAAAACAGTTGAAATTTGATATTTTGGGGCTTTTGTGGTCGCTGATTACGAAACTGACCTCATATTTTGAATATTCAAAATAACCGACAAGGTCGACTGAAATGTTAAAAGTCAGTTTATTGAGATGACAATGGACACTTGGAGCTTTTTTAAGCCTTTCGTCGCTTTTAAATGTTGATGTTAGAATCAGCCGCCCCGAAAACCCCTGTATCCTTTTTGTATAAGATTATGTCTAAAAGTTTCCTCAATATTGAATTTTTCACTTGAAAATGAACAATGTTTAGAACTTGTTTATCAATTATCCATAAATAGACAATAATTTAAAAAGCTGTGAACATAAATTTTTATTTTGTAGCATCTCGTGAACAAGAAGGACCTAAAATAAGGGATGAATCGCATAGAAACTTTTTGAATTCTTAAAAAATTGTTTAGAAATAGGTGACGTTCCATGATGCCACTAAGGCGAAAAGAGTGAATGGAATGTTTAATATTATTATCTTTTATTAATGATCATGTAATGTTACTACATCAGTGCTCACATTTCCTTCCACTAGATCTAAAGCTGGTCCATAGGTTTGAAACAATTATTGACTTTACGTTCATTTAAGACTCTAACAACTGTTGTTATAGTTACAAACATGACTCGTGTTTATTGTTTGGACTATGAGTTCTGAACAACTAATGTAGCATTCAAGTCGGAAAACACATGCCAATCCAAAGTTCACTTATTCCATTCATATCTAAGCGAACGACTTCACTTTAATGGTAGGGTGCTGTATGTGACACACATATATGATATCGCAAATGAAAAATTAGAACATTTTTAAAGAATATTCAACATAATAATAACAAAAGTAATATGTAAATTATACAAAAAAAAATCTGTTATTCTTACAGAATAATTGACACAATATTTTATCGAATACTTCAAGAAATAAAAACTAAAACTAATTCAAGAACTATGATGTTACACAGCCTTAAACTGAGGAATTCTCCATCGATGTTATTTAAATCATAATTTACACACAACTGGGGCCAATTAAGCCATCGCATAGTTGTAAATATATTTACACTCATTTGCTTCTAAGAAAGTTTCAGTTACATATCGTAATTAAAACTACAAAGACAGAAAAGATCTGCCCGGTCAGTCTGTAAAACAGCTATTGCTGTGACTCGCCCTTTGGCATTTTTGTATTATTAATATCTTGTATTCGTTTTTGTAATTGCCAATAAAGACGTGATTATTATTATTATTATTATCTAACCGATAATACAAATATTCAATGCAACCAAAATGCTTTTATCAATCTTAAACGAAATAGAAACAGAAAATTCCATTTTTTCAATTACAGTCAGTGGTCAGCATATCGTTTTTCTATTAGCACCTTTTGCAAGTTAACAATGAAGATATAAATCGCTTAAAAAGTGTGTCACTGGAAAAGTTGAAACGATGATTATCTTGAACTGTTATTATCAATATATGATTCGTTCGTATATTCACAGTTTGTTTCAAAAGTTATGTTCGTTTAACTTTGTTTCGATAATAGATGTTGAATCTGTAAAAAAATATTTTCTTTCTTAATAAAAATATTTATATTGATCAAGGCAGTTTTTATATGGTAAAAAGTTGGAAAGACTTGATCACCCTAAAAAATAAATAAAATATTGTTTCTTATACAATTTTGCTCTCCGACGCTTGTTTTTTGTATTTTTTTTTTGTTAGATTCGTAATCAGGAGACAAAACTACATAACAAACTATGTTTTGTATTTCGGGGTGGTCAAGTCTTTCCGCAGATCCCTTAAAGTCTGAGAAAATAGATATGTTACGAACAAAGAAAAAAATTACGTGAACTCTGAGAAAACACACGCACGAAAGTTTCCATCATGTAATAATGATAGAATTAACAACATGAAAAGATAGATATTAGTCAGCATTGAGAACAATTTCTGTAAAATATGTACTATGGTTATATTCCGTAGTATTTGTTTGCGAAGGATAAAAGTCTCTCTTCTTTGAAAAAAAAAGAAATTAATATTTATTTGGAAACGGTAACTCGTATTATTTTTATTAACGTATCTCCTTCAAAGTAGAAAATCTTTAGTCCTCGAATTTTAATTTATAAAATCAAACCTTTGTTCTGTTTCAAATGAAGGTGAAATAGTGAAACCTGGTATTCCAGAATCACTGTACTTAACAAGTAAAAATTATAATAATTAACAGAAACAATTATGTGTAATCAACTTCACAATGAGTAGAGGTCATTTTATTATTTTCTATGAAAATCTTGTCCAGCAAATATTTTTCTGCAAGGCATTGCATTTCAAAAAGTGATCCCCCGTTTTCAATGAACTCGCATAATTTCTTCGATAATATTTGAAAATTAAAAAATGTTATTGATAATAGATATCGAAGGTTAATCGTGTGAAATATCATTTAGAAAGTATCGCATTACTAACTTTTTCTCCCTGCTGATGATGGGAAGAAAATTCACCAGTTTTTGCATTACATTGAAAAGAAGACGCGATAGAGTCGTTCACATAGCTATTATTCTGGATCGTATTTCACATCGACGTAAGTTTTTCGGCAGCTTGAGAAAACACGCAAGAGATTACTGTTATTCCCACAACTTGAGTGAAATACGAAACCACTTTGTAAAAGTTGTGTTATTGGCACAGTACTCGAAATAAAGAAAGGCGATTATTTGATTACCGATTATTATACTGACAAAGAGACTTAAGTAAATTATACAATCATCTCTAACTCAGATATAAAGATATATCCATAGACTTTTCTTAAGACATGACAAGGTTTGAACGAAATAATCTAATTTGATGGAAATCATACAAGATGTGTAAGATGTAGAGTTTTCGGACAAGAGTATCTTGGAAAATGCACATGGGCACGCAAACAAGGCAGGTCTTCAAAGAGGGGGTAAAGCTACGTCTTCTTTCCGCGCCACTAATATGAGGTAAACATTCCTATAATGACCCAATGGTGTCGCTAATATGAGGTTCTACTCTGCAGTTCAGCATCGACAAGCCTTATAAATTGTTTAAAGTGTAGTTTTTTGTGTAGTTTGCCACAACGCCCTCTTAACCATGATTGTTATGTAATACAAATCTCATATACAACACTAGCTACAATATTGGTTACAAAAGATCGATAACTAGAGGTAACCTCAGAATCTATGAGCAATTTATTATTACCGAAGCGTATAGATTTCGAGTTGAGTTAAAGACGTTGCAACAGTGTTAGCTGAGAATTTAAGCGAAAATCCTTCCTTCAAGAATTGAAGAAATTGCGACCGCAAAAGTATTCGAGGTAGATAGTCGGTACTAAGTAGTTATTATACCACTTGACTGCCCGTTGAACTGTTAAAAAGTTTCGCACGACCAAAGTCTCTTTCTATGCGCCAAGATTCGCGTGTGCGAGCGCAAGTTCTTGTGATGTTCACGTTACCGTCATCATCGACTATATGTTCATGCATTTGATCGATTTGCTCCAAGTCGCAAGTCTAAATTTAGAAAATTGCTCATTCTTTTGTCGTTTTCGATCGTATCGCAAACCGCGTGCAGCACTGCTGCATGTGTGCGAGATATCGAAAGGAATAAGGAGAAGAAAATGTTAGAGTCGAGAGGGCGAGAAAGTGGGCGGCATAGGATAAAGAAGAAAAGAAAACATGGATGAAGGCTTGATTGATCGATTTGAATTCGCAAGGAAATATCGAAGATATCGCCGAACCCGATGAGGATGAACCAAAAAAAAAGAACCAGCAGTGTGCAAACTGTTTGTGGAAGTAAAAATCAACATGTTTGGTTGAACGCTGCAATAAAACGAGTGATGCAAACTTGATCGAGTGATGTTTTCATGCAGGAATCACCAACGTGTTCAGAAATTAATTAATATTTGAAAGGAAGAAGCTATACCTGAAGCAATATCGATTTCTTGGTTCGTTAAATCAAACTGAATATAATGTAATAGATACTGAAACGTAGCAAGTCGTAAATCCGAATAAGGAACTTGACATATGAAATATTTAGGAATGGAGAGACGATATATTTGTTGAAACGCCTACGATTGACAGTCCATGAGTTATTATGTCCTAAATTGTATGTAAGAAATGTGTAACTTTGTTCTTTGGTCACTAGATGGTGTGTATATCCGTAAGCTACGTCGTTATTTCGTCTGTTGCGAATTTCAGGGATGAGTGGAGACTCCTTTATTGGTTGGCTCGCCGTCTAGTGGTATACGAACAAAACGCACTTTTGAATAGTCTTAATCGGTTTTTTGTTTTTTTATGTTTTTCAACGATTCAAGACATTTAAAGAGAATCCGTTTTAATTTTGAATGAAACATTCAGTCGAATATTTTGAGAACTTCGTAAAAACGTAACTCCATTACTTATCCCAAGCACTAGGCTTCGGTCCCATGATTCTCAACCCTACGTGACGCCACACGCTTTCTCATACCTACAGCATATCCTCCTGAAGACTTTCTCATCAACTCCTGAGGTTGTCCAAGTGCCCGCTTTTATCTTCTTAATAACTTTAGGCGACCTATGTCCTGAAGATAATAATAGGACGATAAAAGCAGATATTTAGATGTCTTAGGACATATTGCTGTAACAAAAAACACAAATTCAACGGCATTGTAAATAAATTTATTTTATTTACGCGATTACAATTAATACTGAAAATTAGTTTTTATAATATTGCTATAGTTATTATAAAACTGCTTAAAAACTCAACCTAACCTAAACTCAGTCAATACATAACATCCAGCTAGACTATGTACCTACTTCTTGCGACTCAAAGAATAGTTCGCAAATAAGTAAGAAACAGCCATTATTTATTTTTAACAATTGTTACTATACAATTTTTAGAGTACTATTATGAATTTACTACAAAGCGATAATAAGAATTTCAAAATGCATTGTTACCTCCAACATCAACCATAGTAAAGCTATAGACTAACATTACTGATTAACTGGTTGCAGATACTACTTTTATTATAAATTATTAAAATTAATGATCATAGATAGCGCTGATAAAATATATAAATTAAATATGCAGTAAACGAACTTCAGTGCAAAGTAAACATATGTACTGTTTACATTTAAAATTATGGAAGTGACATAATATATTGCTCTATTTTCATGATTGATATTAGCACATTATTCAACGAGGGAGCAAACTAGGTGTTTGCTGCCGAGTCCGAGTTTGGAGTCGTAACGGGAGGCCGGCAATTTTCATGATTCAACAAACACCTATTCTTCATTGTTGCACGTTCTATTTTCGTACACGATAGTGTGCTATTTTGCCCTTGAGTGTGAGGAAATTTTGCGATTCCAGATGTTAATTTTGGGATTTGTAGAATGGAGAAAATTGTCATTATGTCTGGTAAATTTTTTTTCAATGTTTACTGTCTGAATAGTAAAAATTCCAAGAACTTACAGTAATTTTTATTATAAGAATGGCAATTTTTCTCATTTTACAAGTTCAGTTTACCAACTGGAATGATGAAATTTCCAAGAAAAATTTTCTCCCTAAACAAAATACATCATTGTTATTAAACAAGAGGTCTAAAAATGGTAATTTTTAAGATTTTATAAATTCCAATTAGACAGTATTGTGGTCATCACATTTGTTAACTTTTAAAGTTGGAATATCTAATATGTTTATTTAAACTACTTTTGTAAATGAAATATGGTTAAGTTATTGTGTGAAAATTTGCAATTTCTATACGTAAAAAGAAAAGAACATATTAGAAAAACTTGATATACTTTTGACTTTCCTCGGCTCTCATTTATTTCTTTAAGTTCTTCTTAAAATGTCTATTACAGATCTTTAATAAGTGTAACATTTTTTGTTTGTTTAAATTAAAAAGCGATTTGTCCTAATCATCTGGTTCAGAAAGCAGGACTTAATCGTACATAAGAAATGTTACCATATGTAGGAGGACGAGTTGACTTGTCTATACACTTTTTATTACAACTGTTGACCTGATTCAAGTGATACAAATCTACGATTGACAGACAGATATTCAACAGCTAACATTCGTGCGTGTAACGACGGATATTTGGTCATTACAATAATACATTTATTAATTTTAATTTGTTATCCCTTTCAGGATCGGTGTGATATAGTCATGACGACCTAAAATAAATTTTCTTTACTACACTAGCTGTATTAAATCACAAGTAAGCATATGTAATGTTTTTAAGAATTATTTCAGCTGTTCTAATATGGCTTTTGAAGTTAACAAAAGTCAAACGTATTAAATAATCAGGATTTGATTTATCAAGTATTTATGAAAGCAGAAACACGTTCATTCCTAAGACACTGAATAAAAATAACTAATCAAAATTGCACTTCTTTTAAGCTCTAATTGTAGTTCCGACGTGAAAATAATCAAAACAATAGAATTTAAAATTAATACTACACATACGACACGTGCGTAAAAGCACGGCGCGTATCTGTAAAAATAAATACATTTATTTATAAAATTGGTTTGAAGGTCGTTAAAACTATTTTAGATATTGCAATACACGTATAAACTTAATGCGAGTATAGATTTACTCGCAATCTGGAAGACAAGTACAAACTAACTTGTGAAAATTAGTCAGAAATATCAAGATTTACTTAGTAAAGTATATGTAGTAGTTAACATCCGTTCTTATGAGTTTAGCTAAACTTCATTCTTCATTATCGGCACATAATTAACGACGTTGTGTTTTTCTGCGGACTTTTAATATTCTAAACATTATAGAGATATACGTCAACTTGGGAAATTAAATAGTTCACATGATGGACGAATGTACAATGATTGATGTTCATATAAAAAATATATGAGTTAGCTATAGTTTATTAATTCAAGTGATTAATTTTCCAAATAACTAAAATAATCTAAAAATATCATAGCAGTTGAAGTAATCGATTTCAAAGCAACTCGGTCGCATTATTATACCTTTAACTGCAGCTTTATTTCGAACGATAAATAGTGTTTATTTTTAATGGAGTTTCTAATTGGTTTGCATTTTCCGTATTTCTTTACGGTCTCCTTACCTCTATTGTTGTCTTAAAAAGTGTAATTTGGAAGTATACTATGGCAGTTTCCAAATCGATTGAATAATTTGTGAAAGGAATGTTACTAGTGTGTAAGTAAATTGCAGTTTTAAAATGTTTCCTTCTTCTACATGGAAAACTCTCTCAAAAACTTAGCAGAAAAGTTACTGCATCTCTTTATAATTGCTTTTCTAATTTTGAGGTTAGGTTCGTAAATGTTGTATTTTACAACTAATTTAAGCTATTAATATCATGTATTTTTTAAAGTGTCTTACACTCGCTTATTTTCCGATAGAAGGCTACCCTTTAAATCTCAATTGTTATGAGTGCTAACTTCGCACATCAGTAAAATTACATTCCAGTCTGGAAACTACATTTTACAATATCATTCCTATTAACACCTAATTTATCACCGCGAATTATTGAAATCCCCGACTACAAAGCTATAGTCCGCATTTCAATATTCAAACGGATATTTGAAAAAAATGTATTTAATTTCCACATTTCGATTTTTGTTTGCTCTGTTGAATTTTTATTTTCGATATTTGCAAGGCAGATATGCAACTAAATTTTGTGATATTTTCATATTGGATTAAATAATGGAAAGTTTAATTTTGAATGTTTCTTTATTGATTAATATGTATTCGTAGAGAAATTCCAATTTTGATGAAGTTACACGTCCGATGACCAAATGTCGACGAGACATCTGTTACTCTAGTAACATTTGCTTGTCTCTTATTCATTAAAATACAAATAAATCTTGATGAAACAAATAAAAAGTGAGTAAATTAAATCCAGCCTAATTGTGTATTCAAAATCTTTCATTAGAAGGCAAGTCAATTGTCAATAATTTTTATTTTATTTTTAAATGCATAATGAATGCACCCACGGGTCGTCGTTATTAAAGAACAGCGGCATAACTGAGAAAACTCCCACTAAAAAAAATTCAAGTTCATAAATATGAGTCATTGAAGTTTTAATGCAGCCATAAAGTCACTGAAATTGTCGTTTCGTATCTCGTAACTGCGTGTAATGCGAACCACATAACTTTGGAGTAATGAATTTTTTCGAAATTTGAAATGGCGAATTTTCTTCATGCTATTATCCTTGAACCATTTTGAACAACGTAAATAGGTCGAAAGCCTCCTACTAACTTAAAATCATCTAATACGACGTTGGCACAGGTATATAGACTTCGTAGAATGAAGGAATGGTTGAAACTAATTTATTCGTCAGTAGGAACAGATTTATATTAATGGCTGGTTGCTGCCAAGGATTTACTGATTACTCGAAAATGTGTGTGGGACACTAAATAGTATTTGTGTTTATTGGAAACAGTACTTTTAGTTTTGATTAATTTTATTAACTTTTTTTGTTAGGAAATTACATCGACTTTCCAGGGAATATAATTGATTTATGTTGAATTTGCAATTAATTTACAATGAAGCAATGTTTATTATGGGTTTATTATTCATGAATCGAATTTTACTTATACAATTCGTTAGTGAATGCCTTTCATATTTCTCTTAGTCCTCGTATCTCGATTGCTTCACAACTCACACTTTTCATATTATTTCATACATTTTTATTATATCTGTTTGCATATACGTGTATTGAATATTGTGTGTTATTTTACTTTCTGTTTATTTTAAAAATTTATTACATTAAATACTTGTTTAGTAATACTAACAAAAGTTAGAATTATATTTCTTGAACAATAAAAGTCTCTCCCTCTTTGAGATTTATTTAATTACTGCTGAATATTGAGTACATGTAGTCAAATCAAATTTCACGTCAATAAAAGCATACATTGTGTAAGTGCACTTGATACGAATCACGGAAGGAGTATTCTATTACAATGTTCAACTATTTTTAATTTCATACATTTTAATCAGAATTTTTCACATTGAAACTGTAAATTCTTGGAACGACCTCTATAATTATATTAAATTTTCCAAGAAAACGTTCGAGAATGCAAGTATATTAAAAACATCGAAAACCTCTGATTTTCATAGAATATTATCATGCAATTTAAACAGAAATGCTTCAGTACATCAAAAGCCTGCAAAAATAATAATAGTGAAATGCTAAATAATTGTTAAGCATGATGGCAGAAAATGAGCTAGAATAATAAACCTCAAAATTAATCATAACTATTCCACAATTACATCATAACATTCTAGGACGAGCTTCATCCCTTGTGATACTAGACTACATAATTTATAAGGTATATATAGACAATGTCTCAGTTGTGCCATCTGCACGTGACTATTCGTCTATTGAGTAATAACGTCATGGAAGTAATCAGGGTCACCCAGCGTTTTTATCCAAAAAAATATACTTTTGAATATAAATTTAATGTTTGCACTATAAAATTAAGAACGTATCTAATAAACTAATTCAAAATATGGGTTAAAATGCTAAAAATTGTGGGGTATTACTTCTGCATACTGAAAACATATTTAAACATGCAATAAAAACAAAACTTAACTAAATAGGTAGTTGCCCGGTGAGGGTACCAAGTCTAATAAACATTGTGAAATGTGGAAATTTGCAATTTTAACATTCAAACTCAACATTTGCAAACTCAACATTTACAATTTCAACATTATTTTTATGTTATTGTATTATATTGTATTTTTAAAATCCAATGTAATAACATTAATCGTAACATAAATTAAATCTTAAATCTGTGTTAATAATGGTCAATAATACAAATGAATGATAACAATTTGTATCAAAGGATTTAGTGAGTATTGTGCGGTTGTCCACTGAGATATTCCAATAAATTAGGTTATGTTAGATTACGTTAGGTTCGGTTCGAACTAAATTAGGTAGGGTTAGGTCAGGTTAGGTTGGATTTAGTTAGATTAGATTTGAACTAAGTATACGATGTTTATGTGTATCGGATCAAAACATTACTAAGGAGAGGTGATACTTTGTTAATGTTTAAGTTAGGTTACGCTAGGTTAGGGTTAGCTCAATTAAACGAAAGTGTAAATATGGTAAATTCGAACACATTTTTTGGCAATTCAGTTACTTGTATGCTCCAAACCGTCATACATTTTTTCTCTGTAATGAACTTTGTTCAATAATCGCAAAATGAAAATATCATATCCAGTTTGTGTAATACGTCAGGATATATCGATTCGACAAAACGTGAGCCTGTAAATGTAAAGGATTTTTCTTTCGAAATCAAGCTTTGATCATTACATCAACTTTGTAAACACTCGCGACAGCATGTGCAGGCGAATCAGCTGAGTGTAGGCCGCCATATTGGGGATCGATCGAGAAGTATTCGAGATTGTCGAATTGAGCCGAAGTCGGGAAGTTGTAGGTGCATGTCGCACTCTTGTTAAACTATGTTATCTCTCCCAGTCTCTCATTTCTCGGTAGATTTTATAGTAAAAGGAGGTGCTAGCCTTGAAAATTTTCCGAATATTGAGAATAAAAACTGGAAACATTCCTACCTTTGCTTGTTTACTTTTAATATTTTAGTTAAAGACAAAAGATTTTTCGAGAAATGACGAATAGAGGCTTTACCAATAATCCTATAAAGATGAAAAATATATATGAAAGTTGGCGAAAAATTTATGCAGTTACGATTTTATTTATGTTGCGGTTGAAAATAAATTATTATTTGTAAACAACAATACCAAACACCAGGTGCATTAAAAACACTAAGATAAAAGATTCTGTTCAGAGTGAACTATTTTGGAAATTTTCTTTAAAAGTTGGGTAAATTGAATTTAATTGATCTAAATTACCAAACTTTAACTGAAATTTAGAAATGAAATTATGAAACATCTAAAAAGAAATGCTCCAAAGTTTTCAACGTCCTCAATATCCGATTATTCAATCATTTTCATGAAATAAGTTTTTAACGCGTTCAATGAAAATGGTTTATATTTATATTTTAATTTGGTACTTCAAAATGAGTGTGCACCATCTGATATGGAGTCAAACATTCATTCAGATGACTAAATAATAAGCAAGGCCTAGAAAACTGGTATGTTACTTCCCAAATTTTCGAGTAAAACTTATAAAAACGGTATCATTACTCGAACGTCAAAAATCGAGTAAAAAATGGAACCTCCTCTTAGCATGAAAAATAATCATCTTAAGAACATAACGTACGAATTTGTAATTTGTAAACAGGAACTCAGTATAATGAAAAATTCGAATATTTTGACGTTAATGCTTTCAGTAACCTTCGAAGCTTTTCGCTGCTTGGATTTGCTATTCTTTTTCTAGTTGAGTACTGATAGCGAAACTGGGTTGAATGTAGGAAAACCTTTCAAGGCTAATTACGATGGGCGTTACGAAACTCCTTAATCTTGTTTAATTTATCTTATAACGGTATACCAGAAAATACATTAAATAGTACAAAAACACTTACTACTCCACTTGATTTCAAACAAAATTACGTCTTAATGAAAACATCATGCTTCTTACAACATCGTGCAAAAAATACCCATGCAGAAAAACAAGAAATGGAGCCAAAGGAGTGCGAGTAACAACGGAAGAAAACATCGATCCATACACTCATCTATATAGACAGCGATGGTGGTACAAGATAATGAATAAAAATAGAAACGCGGACAGACGAAGCCGATTGATTGAAAACAATGAATTGAAGGATAAGCTGGCTCACGAAATAGATTGATTACGCTGTAATCAACGCCATGATGCTGAAAAATCAATAAAGTCCCTTTTTTCCTCCATATATCTGCTTCAATCTAAATTATAAAATGAATACGTAAGAGTTTTGATGGGAAGGGACAAACAAAAAAGGGGATATGATGAAACGAAGAAATAAATAGGCGGAATAGGAAACGTGATGATAAGCTGAGAGGTAATAAACAGACGCCTGAATAGAAGCCTGAGAGATATAACGAGATATGTGTTATCACAGGGCAAGAGTGAGAGAGAAAGTTTGCATGAGAAAGATGGATTTTACGACAGAAAGCGTAAATTTACTACGCTACGTCAATTGACGCGTTTGCAAGCGGATGTGCTATATATCTCTGCTATTCACTTTATGGCGACTTCATTTTGTCTAACTTTGGAATTCAATGCGTTTTACGCAGTTCCAGTTTATTTACAGTCTAACAGTTTAAACTGCTGGTGTGTTTACTGTAGAATCGATCAATAAGTACAAGTTTCATGTAAAAAGAATTTCGGCGTTCATCAGTTTATGATGACTTGATGACTCCATATTCATTATTCATCAATAACAATATTTATCTCCATCATTATCGGTAGTCATAAATTGATTTTCTTAATACTTCATTGGCTCTTAACGCTAAACCAATAAACTTGGAGGAGGAATTTGGTCCAAAAAATAATAATTCGTTTTAACAGTCATTTGATGAATTAAAATTGTTCGTATGCTCTAAACTCGCATGTGCACGAATGAGTGAAAGGTATAAGAGACGTAAACAAGAGCATTTCATCAGCACGAACAAAGGGATTCAGAGGCAGGCAAATGAAAAGCTTGATTGACTTTTCTAATGATGAAAAATTCTTTTTTCTTTATTTTGCCATAAAAAACTCAATATTGAGATGTTTCCCATTTTAATTTTATGAGAATGACACGAGGCAATGATTAGACACTTTAAAAGTTCATATAGATGCGTGCAAATGTACCACGTTAACAATTCCAAGCAAAATGATCCCTAGGCGGAATGGCGTCGGCTAAATGATTGTGGCAAATCGCGTGTTTATTATACAAGAGGTATCATTTGAAATTGAACTCCAAGCATTGCGTACATAGCTTTGTTGGTAGAATACAGCACATCCCAATTAAATCTTCAATAGAACACGACACGCGATATTCGTTATAATTATTTGGTATCTCCTATCACGGAATTTATATTTAATGCATTGCCAACCGCAAGTCTTCTTTCCCATACTGTTGTTTTCCTCATGCTTCCTTTTGTTGCTACACAATCACAATCGCGGAATAAAATATTATTTTTGGTAAGACACTCTTCTTCGTTGGGTGTTAAAACAACATATGTTTTGTTGCAGGTGTGCGAAGGTGCTGGATCGTTCGGGAAAATGAAGTGCTCTTATTTGGTGCGGAAGCAGTGAAAAGTGAGATAGTGTCAGTAGAGTAAAAATCATTAGAAAGAAAACAGAATTTGAAGGTGGAAACGAATTTCGGCATGATCCGTGCTGGTGGTGAGGCTTCGCTAGAAACATTGGGCGGGGAGGTATGGAAGCAGAGACCGGTCAACAGCTGGCTCACCAGGGGCTGCAGCTCAGCCTGCCATCCCCGGGAATCCCCGGACTCGACGTCGTGAGAGCTTTGCATCAGGTACAAGACTCGTGATTCTTGTAATCATTACATTAACTCGTTCCTATACAATTCAATATTCCTTTTGTTCTTTTACACGAAACGCCTAACTAAATTGTAAGATATCGTTGAAGAGAATGATTTCCTGAAGAAAACGAGAAATCATATTACTTCAAAGTCATATTACAAAGGTCAAAAAACATTGAACATAACCTTCAATATCCTTAACTGTTTCGCCGTATTGTAATGGTTGCTTAATATGTTTTACCTGAACTGCCGTGGTCTGAAAGGCCACAATGATTGTAAATAAAAATACAACTTTGCAAAATGTATACAATCAAGGTCATGTTCATGATCAATACACGATAAAACTTCCAAGACAAGGAATAGTAGATACCCACAAGGAGAATGTGACACCGGACATATCGGTGATTAATAGTAGCATAACACTAAATAGCAATGATATCAGTCACGGTATTAATGAGCAAGTCAAAATTGTCGATCACAGTAAAGTCCCGATATGATTTCGTCCTTTTTTTTACATTTGCCCGGTTCAGTCTCGTTGTATTTACCTATTGCCACGCTCATTCCCCCACCTTATGAGTTGGGGCCTCAGGAAGGGCCTGCTGTGACGTCACGAACACTGCGCGATTGAGGAGAGTGGGAGAAGCGGGGCTCCCCTTTTGGCAAATATAAAGAGACGGGAGGGAAAGACGTGGAACCATGTGGGTAAATATACCAGAACTCTACTGTATATGCTGACATCAGTTATGGTTGTGGCTGGCACAAAAATAGTCAATGCAATCACGTCATTATTTTTGGGGGGACGCAGATATTTTTGGTTAAAATTATACCCCGTAAATAGAAATTGGCGGTTTATAAATAAATGAAACTGCAAAAACGCTAATCATACTATTACTCGGCAAATTGCTCTCGTTTGGAATCTTTCTAATGGGTCATAGAATATCGATTCATCGGTCATTGAAGAATGTCTCCTGTGGGCGAAGGTTCCCTCGTGACAATTATCAGCTTCATGAATGTCGGACAATATGTGCATTATCCGAAGAAGCGCATTTTTGCGTTTTACAGATACGATTACCTTACCATAACAAAAGTTATATCCTGTTCGTGTGCTTCTTTTCAATAATTTCATTTATATCGTATCTGATGGTAACTAAATTTGTACGTTTCGAGTGAATACCATGTTGAGGAATAACGCCTCTTCCATAGGTCTCTCGATAGATGTAGAGATGAACTTGAATAGAATTTGCACGTGTTTTATATCAAAGGTTCAAAAAGCGGGATACTTTAGATCCATTCCACCGATATTCTTCACCACCAGCATTCGAGCCTTTGTCGAATAAAATATCGTATGCCCAAGGAGACTGAACTTTTCACAACTCGTGCGATACTTTCTACACGTGCCTTTTGACTTTGACAAGATTTCAAAACCCATCCCATGAATCCCTTATGTTTATATTATGGTAATAATATACTTCAATTCATCTTTTATTTTTGAAATGCGAAACAATGGTTCTGTAATGTGAAACAAATTTATTCATCATTTTATATACTTTTATTTTGTGTAATTAGCCGATTATTAACCTGGAAAATAATCCGAAGTTAGGGTATTGATGGATTATGATGATTTTACATCATGCCAACACATTTTTCATAACTATAAACTATTTCTTGTCCTTTTGGGGCTTACATTATTTTTTTCGTAGAATATAAAAGGGACGAAAGCTTCTTCTATGAAACGTAAATAACTATACAAAAGTAAATTTTCTCTTTTAATGTTATTAATGTAATTGTTATCAACAAATTGAAAAATATTATGTTTTTTCGTATAAATTCGTTTTTTGTGCATACTATACATTTCTTTACTAGAGATTTATTTACAAGGGTTTCTGGTGTCGCTGATTACAAGTACGACATGAATTTTGACAAATTCAAAATGGTGGATCCAATATGGTAGATAAAAATTGTTAAAATACCTCCATTTAAACACTATTTGTTACTCGGGACTTTTCGGGATTGCTTATAAATCGGACTTAAAATTAATATTAACTTTGACAACATTAGCCTCGAATTAATAATCAGCGTCCTTGGAAACCCTGTAATAACAAATTTTTTTCAACTGTAGTAACTTGTAAAATGTTTTTCCGGCATATTTGATCTATCATTTGTAACTTGGTAAAAATGTGAAGTCGATTTCAGAAATGGATTAGCCATTTTTAATAAACCAAACGTTTGATGCCTAATCGAACTCGAAAACCCTCGACTAACAAATTTTGTTCTAATGGTGGGAATCAACCATTTTGAATTATACTAAAATTAAAGTCGGATTCGTAATCAGCGACTCAAAAAAACCCAAACTGCCTATTTTAAAGCGAATGCGATAAATTTTGAAAAATTCACCTGCCATTTTGAATATTTTTAGGATTTCAAGTTCAAAATCAGCGTAAACGTTAATACAGTATTTTTTATAAAATCTCTTCATCTGAAAAAGTAATTTTTTGTGCTATAAATAGGATACAATAAAACGTTCAACATTAATTACTGACTTGTGAGGCATATATTACACTTCGAAGAACCTCAAAATGCTCTTATTTACTTCTATTGGAACACATATTTATTAGACAAATTACACGTCTTTATTGAAACAATGTTTTAATATGGATATGGCATTTTCTAACAAGAAATAGTGTTTTCTATTTGGGATAAAATATTGAATAAAACAAAGAGAACATTTTAAATAAATGTTAATTACTTCTTTAGAACACTAGGTGGCGCTCGAATTCAAAAGTAAAGTCGCGTGCAGTGTAAATGAGGTAACAATGTAAATATACTGATATTTGTTCGTCGCTTCACTCGTATCAGTACTTGATAACCCTGGGAGTCTTCATTTTCAGACTAGGACGCCATCTAGAGCTCCACGAAAATACTTTATTGTTTTCCACAATGGATATAACTCCATGTACATATTGAATTGTTGTAAAATAATTTCTAATTGATATTGGAACATTTTAATATAGGTCTGATATTTTTATGATTATGACAAAATTCCCATGCAATTTCTCACTTCTTTACACTGAATGATGCAAGGCATTATAACACGTAGAGCATATTTTAACTTCAGATAGCGATATGTACGAGACTCCTTAATAATATTGTAGAAAATTAACTTAACCTTTAATACGGAAAGTAAACTTATTCCTACGGTTTGACAAGCATTGCATTCTTTTTACACTTCTCATATTTAAAAAAGTATATTTTCTGCTGTAATAAATTATATCTAATTAGACAACAAATATTAATGACTCATTACAATGATAATATAATACACATTTAGGAATGCATATTATGTTGCCGAAAACTTTTCGTGTATAAGGGAGTAAAAGCTCATAGCTTTTACTCAATTTTCATTAGCTCCCAATTTTCTACACCCAGTCCTGTAGGATGTATCTAATTGGTATTTAACCCACTTATTCTTTCAGAACAAATTCAGAACATCAAATTAAAAACTAGACTACAAAACTTTACACGGACAGCTTCAAACTATTACTAAATTTATATTACCGCATTGAGCGCAGATTTCATTCAAAACATTACCATTAAAATGTGAAATGCGGAAGTTTTTTTAATCTTCAATGTATTTTAATACGTGCGAACTTTTTAACAGATTTCGTTTTACTGTTCATATAATTATATAGAGGCGATTACATTCGTTAAAATGAAGGAAATATCGTCACTTATTTTGTCATTGTAGCTTATAATCTATCGGTCTGCATATGCAGTAAATATCGCGGTCTGCACATATCGCGCAATTTCATTTACGGATTCGCCCGCCACCTAGTGTCTCCGGAGGAAACACAGATTTCAACATTGGGGACCCCTTTACAAAAAAAAGAGATGGTTCAAAACCAGATAGATTTAAGACTCCAAATATGAGATTGTTTTCCTAAGTAAAACTTCTTTAAGAAGTCGATTTTTAGATTATTACGATTCATGACGTCTTGCTGTCTTGGGGAATTTAAAAACATACATAATTGTGATGCAACAAAATTATGACACCAAACAATTTGTATAAATCTAATCACCAATTCAGTTGTTAGAAATATTAATCACTGTTTCAGTCTGGCGGAGTAATAAACAAATAACATTTTCAGTCTAACTATAAAACATTTTCTTAAACAATCGTCATAATTAATATAACTGCATTAAATATAAAAATATACTATTAAAAACTGATTTTTTTCAATGTTACGAATTTTACAGAAATTAAAAATCTCTGCCTTTAAATATAATTTATTATAAAACAAAACATGTTTTGAAAAAATTCAGAGGCCAGTAGATAATAGTTATTGGTTGGCTTAATTGGCTTAGTCAACAAAATTTGCAATAAATTTAAAGAAATACTTGTATTAATATCGTAAATTAATTTTTAATGTTCTTCAGGCTTATTTGTGGGTTTATATTTATTTTTATCTTGAGTACAAGAGTATATTATATATATATGGCGGAAACATAGATGCTTGCAATGCGTTTTTTCGCCCTCGATGCGTACACTATTTTTGGTCACATCCGTACGAGAAAAGTCCAACTCACCTTTAAGACATGTAAAGTGGTCCAAGGCTGTCAAGCACATTCGATGATCTTCACAGCGTGAAATGTTGTTTTTCGATGAAATACTGTCAACAGATTGAAAAAAAAGAAACATTTTCCCGCCCGCTGAATGAAGACACCGGGCGGCAATAAGATACTTTCCGTCCCATTTTCTGGGCGGAAAGATGGACTTTTCGTGCTGGTGTGGCAAAAAATATTTGTTGATGCTTTGGTGCTGCAGAACAATGTACTTATTTATGATTTTAATTACTTTTTAACAGCAAAAACATAAACATTTCTTCAGGCCTCTCTAGTAGAAAATGCGACTAGTTTCTGGCCATTTTTTCTACTCTGCATGCTATAACTAATGGAGCCCAGAAAAACTGGCCAGAAAATGGCCTAATTTTCTACCAGGGCTACTTTAATATAAATAACTATTTTATACACAAACTTTATCTTCTCATACAAAATTTACTTATACAACTACCATTATTTAACGAATTGGGCTTTAACAATTACGAAATACCTGATAATTGATTTTTTTTCAAAAAGAAATATTACGTGTTATGAATTTTTCGATTTTCTAAACCAAAATTCACCCTTATATCTTCATTTCTTCTTTTGATGTTTCGCTTTAATTTTTATGCATTGCCATTATGAAGTTATTTTTATGCATTGCCATTATTTAACGAATTGGGCTTTAACAATTACGAAATACCTGATAATTGATTTTTTTTCAAAAAAAAATATTACGTGTTATGAATTTTTCGATTTTCTAAACCAAACTTCACCCTTATATCTTCATTTCTTCTTTTGATGTTTCGCTTTAATTTTTATGCATTGCCATTATGAAGCAACGATTGTCAGAATTTGAATTTCGTTAATAATTGTTAAATTCAAAATCGCTTTAATCGTTCTTATTGAATCAATTTCGGGTTTTCCATATATTTCATTTATTTTAATCTTCATAAATTTCAGAAATGAAAGCAGAAGAATCTTTCAATAAAGAAAAGGCCGTTTTATGAGGTCACACTTTCGGAACAGTAAAATGATTAAAATGCATAATTTAACGGAGAATAATTAGTATATCGATTGAAAAGTTCGTTCATTGTTTATTAGTTGGAGATCTTGATTAAATTTTGTAAAGTTTCTCGGTAGCTGACCTGCATAAGTGCACTGGTGAAATGAAACGGAGATTGTCGCGATATGCAACAAAAATAGGTCAGGATTTTCTAATCGTAATTTACTTTAGATAAACAACGGAATTGGCGAAAGGGGGATAGTCAATATTTGTGCAAAAATATCTACCATAAAGTCTCGATCGATGTATGAAGATGTATCGTATGCGAAGTCTATATGAATAGATATTCCAGGAAATGTGAAATTATTAAAAAATGATTGTCGTGAATTAATTAAAAATAATTAATTAAAATTTTAAGGAAAAAACAACAAATTTATGTTATAAATAGACCATCATGATGGCAAGGAAATATTATTTATAAAGTTTCTGGAAAATCATTGTCAAGAAAGGATTAAGTCAAAGTTAAACATTCTTCTGTAAGTACACATTTTACAAACTTGTTTTAAAAATTTGTTTTTCTAATTGAGGCGAAAACAAACATTTTAATCTTATACTCTTTAGGCTCGTATTTGTTAAATGAGTTCAGTGTGATTGGCGATAAAAAATGAGCTACTAATTAGTTGGGCACTGTTTGACTAACAATAAGAGATTCATTGTACGAATAAGTTTGAAAAATAAAATAATTTTTCTCGAGATGGATTCAGTAAATTTCAGTGTAAAAATTTTAACAATAGTACAAACATGAAATTAGTTCAGGGTTCAAAATATTAAACGCCTTTCTAAATTTCTTAACAGTTTGTTTACTGCTTGAGAAAATATTGACAATGAACGAATCCCATTATATATTGTTATTTTGTGTTTTGTTTATATCAGAAATTATAAAAACTGAATATTCATATTGTTAACATTTGTTTACTTTTTTTATTAACGTAAATCTTGACAATAATTCTATGCAAAACACATAAATGAAATATGGTTTATTAGGTAGGTTTATCTAGGAACTTTCATTTTAAACACTTATATTCGGTGACAGATCAATATATCCACGTAAGACTCGACTTTCGATCCTTTAGGAAATAGATCCTCTTCAAAGAGCTCCTCCAACAATGATCTCTATACTAAGTTAATTTCTGTGTAAAATATGTTAGGTTAGGTTTATTTACGTTAAGTTCCTCAACACAGGCAAACAATACTCATCTAATACAACATCTAAAATCAATATAGTTAGGTTGGGTCAGGTTAGTTTGGTTGTCTGTAAAAATGTTGTCGATACTTTTCCCGTGTTGATGCTTTAATTTTTTCAATTGGCGCATGATCTATGGAAATGAAATCCTTATATCTAGATATATTAAAGGGTAAATTTAGTATTTATGTCAAATCTTTCAAATCAAAATAAATAAACATCCGAAAATCATCTGTTATTGACAATTAACAGGCCGGATCATAGAATCCCTTTGCAATTTTCTTTGGCCCTGGATTTCTCTGGCCCTAACTGCGTGGCCAATTTTCAAATGTAAGTTTAACTAAACACTTACTAATTCTCAGGACAATAATACAAAGAAGAAAATATAATTTACTTTTTGTTTCTGGTAAACAGTCATTTACATCCGGACTTTGCTGATCGATTTTATTTTCATTTATGTGGCTTATTCTTCAACTTTGATTCGATTGTTGTTTACATGTAAAATACATTTGTGAATATAAAATTTGTTTATATTATTTACAATCATTGTTGTTTTGCGTGTGTCTTGCTAATTAGATGCAGGAATTAACTCCGGAATAAATTTATAATTTACATTTATTATAGAGAAATAAGAAAATTAAAAAATTAAAACAAAAATAATATAAAAAACACATGCACTGAAAAGAAACCGGAAATCAAGGGAATGCTATACGACAGAGTTTGGGAAGTAAAAGAAGAAAACGGTTTAAAGAGTAATGGAAAAACTTTTAAAACAGGGAGAGTAAGGAGACTTTCTGTAGAAAGAATACCTCGGATGTTTTCTGCTGTACTTGATTAGATGACAAATAGGTAATATTAAAGTAGTATACTAATAAAAAATAGTAATAGTTGCTTACCAGCAGAAAAATACTTAATAATTTCAACTAAATTTTAGTTGAATTGACTAAATCTTCAATATGTATATATATAACGATTCTGTTAGAAGAACTATTATGTAGTAGCGTTGACTGTATATTTAGGTGCTAATCGGCAACCGCATATAGTCCATATTACTAATTTTGTTTTCAATGTGAAAAAAGCCATTAATATGATCATCCAATTAATGGCATTTGTTTACGATTTTTTTAATTGTTAAAAAAACAGAACAAAACTCGAGAGATTCGGTACGCATCAGTCGTAAAATAGTCCTTCCTCTTGTCGCAATCGAAATCCACTTGGGGCAAGTAGAAATCCTCTTGATAGTGTAAATAACGCATCAAACATGTTTGGGCTATAAGTTAGGACGAATAAAAAAGTTAAATTTCAAAATGGCGGCTTAAAATTGGTTACTAAAGTCGATGTTTATTCAAAATCGTAGTCAGTCATATGACCAGAATGAAATGACTCTTAAGTTGGTACAGGAGAGTCCCGCTATATTTACGTCCCAGCATATTTGCCCAGTTCCGTTTCATTATAGTTTTCCCTCACCTTGCGCACTGGTGCCTCAGGAAGGGCCTGCTGTGACGTCATGAACCTAACGCGACTGAGGAGAGTGGGAGAAGCGGCGCTCCCTTTCTTTTGACAAATATAAGGAGACGGGAGGGGGAGGCGAGGAACCAAGCGGTCAAATATACCGGGACTCTACTGTACCTAGGAATTTTTGTGGTCGCTTAGTCTAAATTTTAAGGAAGTTTTCAAAAATTCAAAATGTCGGATTCAATATGAGGGAATAGTTTAAATCGATCGAAATCACTTCCAACTTAGTACTCGAAGGCTTTCGGAGTTGCTGATTACGAATTCGAAGTTAGTTTTCAAAAATTCTAATTATCAGAACCAAAATCGAGTACTTATTTATTTAAATTCATCGAAATTACTTCGAACTTAGTACTCCAGAGTTTTTGGAGTCGCTGGTTTTGAATTCGAAGTTAGATTTCAAAGTTCAAAATGGCGGATATAATATTGCTAACGAATTCCTTGAAATCGATTGGATTTTATCCCAACTTGGTACCGTGGAGATGTAATGGTCACTAATTCCAAATATGATGTTAATGTTGAAAATTTCGAAATGACGGATCCAATATGTCAAACGAACATGTTATAATATATAGGAATCACTTTTCGTCATTTTATTCAAGTCAGACGATTGAGTATACGCGACTACGATTTTCAGAAAAAATCGACTTTAGTAACCAGTTTTGAGCCTCCATTTTTAGATTCAATTGTCTGATGGCGATATTTATACCCAACTGAGAAAAAGTGACGATAAGTGAAAAGAACACCTAAAAAATCTTGATGTTTGTTAAATATATTTTCGTAGTTACTTTTAAACTTATAGCACTTTGCGATGCACCATTCCACAGAGCGAAGTTTGGACAATAAATATAAATAGCAAATAAATACCAAAAATTTGAATACTAGCAAATATTGTTAAAATTTATGAGCATTCGGTTCTTAATGGGTTATTTAGAGAAATTGATCGAAACAAATTGGATATTAGCCGGTTTTGAAGGGCGACGATGTCAGACACTCAGTTTGTAGGAATTACAAACTACATATTAATATACAAAGTTTTAATTTTACAATAAAATAGTAGTTTATGCAACTAGTCCTTCAAGTGTCACGTCGCTGTTGACTATTATGTAAAGTTGTATTTTACGGACTACTAAAAGACACTAGCGTGTAAAGTGCAACTTCACGCACTAGGTTCACAAGGAGAACAACACAAAAACAGTAGTGCAGCGATGGAAGATTTAGAAAATACGTTTATATTGACTGAGCATTCCCTTGCAAAATTCTAATGGAGTTTGCCTGGGTGATTTTATTTTTGGTTTGACCAGGACGTAAACGGCGAATTTAACCCATTTTTAGCCTACGATTATCTTCGCGTACTCGTGAGATGAGTGTTGCGATAATTGCGACCTTACACGGTTGTGGATGGGAAAAGGGGTGGGAAAAAGTCGATCGATATGAATTTCCTGTCGCTGCAAGTAATGGAAATGGAAGGAGCTACATTGACGTCCCGATTACGGGTTGGCGGACGAGAAAACTCGCGTCTTCTTTGGACTCTGGTAGAATCTTAAAGAAGGAAATATTACTGAAAGACATCAAATCAAAGTTTTCAACAATAGAAAATTTTAGGAAAACTCAACAATTTTGAATGAAAAATAATTACTCATAGCAATGTTCCACTTCTAGTATATCCCATAAATTACCTAATCTTATCCAGGACTAAAATTTTGGTGCAAGACGAATGATTACCATTTCGTTCACGGACGAAAATAAGTAGAAAAACAGAAATCCTTTCAGGTTTGATTTATGATCGAAATGATAATACTTTTTAAATAAATATTTCATAAAATTTAATGCAGGCTTAAGTAAAATAACGGGCTGGCATTGCAGTAGCTTTCACGTCAAAATGCTTTAGAGCTTGGCCATTTTATTGATCAATGGAGTGCACATTGAGAGGACGGCGTTATTTGTTTATTCGAACATACGCATAAACACGATGATGTTTCGGCAGCTTTCATCTTTATTGGAGAATCTGACTTTGATGAGACGTGAATATTCGTTGGGTATTCAGAGATAAATATTTTTTAAATTTATAGTAAAATAGGATATTTTCATGATATATTTTATTTATTTAACCGCTTGCAAGCTCGAGAGTTACAATTAATAAATACCTTTGACGATATAAAAGGGCGAGTTAGGGCTTAAAAAGCTGCTCTGTTTGCTGACCCATATCTACTTATGGATTTAACACTTTCAAAAGCGCATGAAAATTCTTTACCAAAATTCATTTTTTCCGTTATTTTTGGTAATTTTTTTTTTAGTTCTTGATATTCTTCCTTTTTTATTTTCTGAGGTTGTAACTTTCTTTTTCAAACTTTGATCTGAAGGTTTCGAATTATGGAAACTTTACAGAGAACATAATCTCGATTTTCTTAATTTAAAGTTTATAACTTTTACGAATATCGAATCACAATGAAAATTACATTAACGAAAATGTGTAAAGTTTTTGGATTTCCGTCTATTATGGACCATTTTTTTTAAACATTTGTTGCAGTATTATTTACTAACAAGTACATTAGTAATGTAGAATAATCCGTTTAATCTCCCTTTAAAACATTATTTTCAAAATGTCGTATATAATTAGTCTACTCAAAAGATTAGTTACAATCGCAAATAAAACAAACGCATTTTTTTTCAAATAAAGGAGATTTAAACCAGTTAAAAGTTTGATTAACGTTTGCTTATTTGGCGAATGTTTTGGAGACCTTTAAATAGGCAATACCCTAATAGTATTACCGAATCGTACGGATTCAAGCCCGGACTTTACGAGTTTCAACCGCATAAACATTTATTTTAAAACTAACTTCCGGACACGTGCGAAATTGCTGGATCGATTTCAAATGTTATTATTTCTCCGTTGGAAAACGTAAAATGAATCATAAACTCCGGGGATTTTGTAGCCACTTGCGTTTTAATAGCGGTCGAATTAAAAAGCATTTTTAAATCAAGCACTCGGAGTAATAAGTCGGCGAAACTAAATTTTTATTAAGGCTTTCCCTTTTTTCGACAACGTGGACGCAGCAGATTTAACGGATTATTAATTTGCTGCATAATGTATTAACAACGTGGTACTCTGTCCATAATTAATGCAATTTGCTGCGCTATTAACATTTTCTGTCGGTTGTATGTGGCAGGTTCAAAGTAATTTTAATTCCTGTAACTTGTGATATAAAAATTACTATCATATATTAATAACTTCATATATTAATCTACTGAATTTTTTCCCAATGTATAGATTAAAAATGTTCTCGTTCATTTGTAATTTCTTTTGCTACCTTCGGAGATGAAGTCATAGTCTTCAGAGACTCGAGGTTCTTCGATGATTACTAGATGGCGCATCAATCCACAAATAAGATTGCGCAATATTCTGTTTGATTTAGTTCACATAACGCTCTAATGATGCAATTTTTAAAAGCGTTCATTGTTGACGTTTACTTGAATCGTGGGGAATTAAGTGGAAAAAAGTACCAACCAATTATTAATGTAATGTAATTAAATAACATTTTTTTTTAAATTTACGGCGTGTTTTAAATGATGGCCAAAAAAGTATAAACACACCTGACCGTCTAAAGAGCTACTTCTCTGATGAGAGACATGAACGCGGTGTGCATAAATACTAGCGTCGCGACATCTCCTGGCGGCGAGAATCCTAACTGCACTTATGGTGGTATTTCAAAAATTGAGATGCCTAGTAACTTAGTTATGAGCTGTACACAATTTCGTAAAACGTTTCTAATTGAAAATTGTGATGAATTCTCCAAGTTTGTCTAATAGGAAAAAAAATAGTGAAAAATCAGTTTAACAATTTCGTTTCAATAAAACCTTTGATTTGTTAGCATGAAATGAAAATATACTTTTTAACCTAGCGAGTAGCGATCGTAATATTATATAAATATTGACATTTTAATTATGAAGGCACGTTATACATTGAGTTCAGGAAACAATTGCATCCTTCTTTATTATATCGGGAATTTATTATACTATGTAATTAATTTAATCTCATTCTATTTATTATAAGATATTTCAAACCATATTAATTTATGTGACGTAGAATTTAAATATGCGTAACAAGTCTATGTGATATAAAGCATAAATGACGATTGTACCTGATGCAGTTGTTGTGTTGGTGCTGTATGGTACGTCAGAGCGTTACGTCAGCAGTTTCACATTACACATGCTGTAAAGTATTTATAAACTCCATAGCGAAAAGGACGAAATAAATGCATTTGATGAGTTCACCCCGTGTAGAGAATTGTTATAAAATATGATTTATCTCAAGGATGCGAGTTACTATGTAATTACAATAGTATGGAGTTGGAGTGGCGCAGCAAATTATGAGATTCCACGTACGTAGATGTATTTGCTTAATCTGACGTATCTTTGTAGAAATTATTTTTAAAACCCGTGTTCTGCATGTCACTTGTACGTCATAGAAGTTACATATTAATATACTTATTATGTATGATATATTTGTCATTAATATAACGATGCGAATCGATACAAATTATTTCATGATAATGCTACATTGAGAAGTTGGTTAATTGCACACTTCTGGTTCATAAAGTTTATTTTAAGTACCTCATTTAGAAGTTATTGTTTCTACTAAAACAGATGTACATTCTCCAAATAACCTAATACTTTCGCAATTTTCCAAATTTATGATGTCGCGTTCGCGTGACGATTCTAAACAGGAAATAAAAGTATCTCGAATTACATATCAAGGTCGTAGTATTAATGCGACAATGTAGACTGGAGATGCGAAACCTGAAGGTAGAAAGACGATGATTTTACCAGCAACAATTGCTGAGAAGACTGACAAATCGAACCAATCCACTTGAACTGTGAAGGTGGCAAACATCTTTATAAGTACTCGACTGGATGCACTTCAATCCTTGACAGCAAGTTTGTCCACTTCAACACGCCTATGAAAAACACAGGATATTCGTGATGTGAATTAAATCCCTTGTTTTAACTTGCACCCTTGTATCAAATGTGTCGAGTCTTGGCACTTGGAGGAACTCCTTAATTAAATAGTTTGGATACATCCCAAAAACTCGTTAAATTGTTGTGAATATCGATTACGTAATTTCTGATTTTTATTGAAAGTTACATCTGAATCACCTGAAAGGGCATTCGAGGGACAATCGAAAAGACCCTGGTTCAATTCTCAGGACAGCAAATTTTTCACTTTTTTTGTATATGAGAAAATAAATTTTAAACATCGATAATCATTCTCAGATTCCGTGTCTAAACCTGAATAACTGAAATATCAAAAATTGAGTTCAGATTCGTAATCAGCGACCTCAAATACCCTCGAGTATCCACTTTCATCGGGATCAGGTAATTTTTTACATTTTAGTCGGTCATATTGAATCCACCATTTTTAATTTTTAAAATCTGAATTCTAATTTATAACCAACTGCCCCAAAATCCCAATTTTACCTCGTTCTAATGGAGCATTTGTCAGCGTCTGTATTTTTAGTATAAAAATGACTATTTTCAGTTGTTAATTTGTTATGCTCTCAAATGAGCTACATTTTGAACTCAAATAGTATTAAAGACAGCCGTGGGCAAAATAACGTATGATGGAGTATAACTTAGCAGTTTTTTATATATTTGTTGGAGTGAAACCCCTTTCTCGAGAATAAATTGAGTTACCATTACACGGGAGTTAAATCCTGAAATTAATTGAGTGAAATTTCACTTTGAGAGCGTATTACTTTAAAGCTATATGCAAAGAAGGATTGGTATGATTCATTTCGAAGGTACTTTTTGAATTTCTTGAAGTGAACATACAGTGTTTATATAGAGAAAATTGAATCATTCCTCTAACGGATGAAGGTGAAAGTTCACTCTAACATGAGCAATGCCTTTTTTCAATACAGTCCCGGTATATTTACGCACTCGGTACCTCGCCTTTTCTTCCCGTCTCGTTATATACTAAAAGAGTTACGTTTCTCCCACTCTCCTCAGTCGCGTTATGTTCGTGACGTCACAACAGTCCCTTCCTGAGGCCCCAGTCTGCAAGGTGGGGAAAAAAGAGAGCGGCGACAGATAAATATAACGAGAAGGAACCGGACAAAATATTTTGGATGTAAATATAGCCAGATGCAATTATACCGGGACTATACTTTAATAATGCTAATTTGTGTGGAAAATAACGTTTGCTGTTGTATTTCTCAATTGTACTTTTCGTATTTAGTAATAAAACTTTATTTTCAAGCTTTTAGTCTCGAATTTTAAACTGGGATGGGTGGGAAACTCCTATTCCAGCAATGTAATTTGCGAGGGCGTTAAATTCGATTTTACGTCCGGGAGGGCGGAAAAGTACTTCAGGTATTTCTTGGAGAAAGGATTCACTTAGGAGTGAAATTTCACATTAAAGCGGTAAAAATACACTTTTGTACTCTTAAAGAGTGACAGTCCTACTCTCAGATAAGTTTAAATCAACAAAGTGAATTTGTACTAATTTAAGAGCGAACCCCGTATGTGTAATTTTAAGTGGATATTTTGTAATAAAAAATATTGCAATCCACTTGAAATACTCTGGTATTGCGTAATATATCTGCAACCTTAAGATTTGTTGTTTTAACAAAACATTTTTTTTTGTGCGTACCGAAGTTTTGCAAACGACCACTTTACGATCGCCATTTAACAATCGTGATTCTCGGTTTTGAGACACGCCAGGAAATCGTAAAGTACAATATATGTAGCTTTTCCGCATTCGCGACAGCAATAAAAAAGTGTACATTGCCTCGTCCGCCATCGGCCAGGCTGTTTAAACGCTCCCTCTCGCAAAAAGCTTCTAAAAAAAATGCGTGAGTAAAAATTGGATATAGTAAGTCGCAATCGTGCACTAACTGACATAGTACACAGCATCCCGCGTGGTTCTGTGAATGACAGTAAATCAATTAACCTCGTTTCAGCAGAGTGTTGTCGCGCTGCGCGAACTTGTTTTCGCTTTTAACTCTTTTCGTCAGCTTCCTGTTATAGTAAGCCGGAAATCGAAATTGAATTAGTGTGAGTCTATTTTTTTAGGAAAAGTGCATAATACACTTACGCCGAAATTGCCGTTTATGAGATATGAAACTAATCTCGTTGCAGCTAATTGCTCGAGTTTCCCTGTATTTATTACGCGATGACAGCATCACTCGGGTTGTTGCGGATTCGCGTTGCGCAATAGCTACATTAGTACGTGATAAATGCAGTGCAATTACTGTCGTTACAAGATACTACGGAGAATTATATTACCGATAGAGGAACTTGTCAGATTATATTGATCTTTGCATTATAAACAATTTTTTACCATTTTGTTCAAATTATGTGAGGTTATGTATAATTGTTATTGAAGCACTGATTATTATACTCATTTCAATATGAAGCATATTTGGATTATTCAGTGGTGCCACCTACCTCGCCCTGTGAAATTTTCATTCGCTTTTTCTTGAGATGCGCAAGAAAAAAAAAGATTCATCATTTATAACTTTATGTTTTATCATTATCAACAAAGCCCCTCAAATATTTTAGTCGTTGCCGTAGAACTGTACCTATAAAATACTGCTACACCTATAAATGTGCAATGAAGTGTTTTATTGCGGTATATAATTAAAGTCTGTACTTAATATTTTATATTTACGTCTTGTTACCTTAAATCGATTCCTTTATTCTTCAAAAGTAATTTATATTCTTTGCAGTTCATTGTGCACTATAAATAGTAGATTACGTAATGTCGGAAATCGTTACATTCCATCGAATCACACCGCTGCAAACATAACAAGTCCTTGTAATAAATCGAAGGTCAAGTAAGTGAAATCGTTCACAGATTTATAATTTCTAATATATTTATAAAATCCATAACGTAATGAAGAAGCTCCACCGTCACTCACAATACAGATAGGAATAAGGAAGAAATCATAAATGCAATTGCAAATAAACTTTGAATTGGTTGCGAGCAAAGAGAGTTGAAATGATTTATTCAATCCATATATATATTACATTATTTTCATTTACATTTAAAATAAATTTCAAAAAATGCCTTACAATCGGGCCTTAAAATGTGTAGTTTCTGTATAATTTGAATATTTTAGGTTAGGAATCTTGTTTAGCATACATCGTTGTTTTGATGTTATCACGACAATCAATAAAATTACGGATTTATAAATGGCAAAATCAGCGTTCTTTCTATTTACTAATTAATTAGTACAGTCCTCCCTCCGTAATTGCCGTCCGGTTGTGGGCGAATTTCCCCTCTTTCCCACCCCTACTTCCCCTTCTACATGTATGAAACCGTTAATAGAACATAAGTGCGCATGCGAGAGTGTGCCTTTCTTCTTACGGTGCACCTGGTAGGGGGGCCCTGGACAACAATTACGGAATATTTTTGGACTATAATTACGGATGGAATTAGGAAAACAACAATTATAGAGGGATACAATTAGGGAGAGATGGTTGTATACTATTTGTAGTGACGATAAACGAAGACTTCCAGAACGAAGGTCTTAGTAACACCATCTGTAGAAGCCGTGTTATACTACGTAGTATTTTGTTTACTATGTGTATGGAGAAAGCGATACAATGTTCATACCACGAATACGCGAGTCACATTGGATAGAAAAAACATTGAACTCTTTTGTAAACATGTCCTGTACTTTGATGTCGCTAAATAACATATTTTTAATGTTTATTGAGAAAAAATAGTATCTAATATACTATTACTTGGGAAGTTTTGAGTGGTTGGGGACGTGATTCCGTGCACAAAATTGCGTTTAAAATGTCGGACCTAATGATACGTTGTACCGATTTACAAATGATTAATTAGCGTCAGGTGCATAATTTGTATCCTCTTTCTGAAAATGGTATGTTTTTCGGGTAACTAGTCCTATTTGAACCCTATTCCAATTCGGACTACCCTTTACTCTCAGTGACGGCGGAAATCGCACATTCTTATAGTTATCAGAATTTGAAAATTAAAATGACGGAACTTTGTATATTTTTAACTACTTTCAGTTGAAAATGTCTACTGAAGGTTTTCGGGATCTACCAGTATATTTTCGTTGGGAAATTCAAAATAGCCGATCAACGTGTTATAACAAAAAAAAATACATTTTGAAAGAAATTTTTTATTATATTTTGATAATTTAAAGTGAATTAATAAGAACTGGTTTAAAATTGCTGATCTTCCGTAATCTAAATTTGTACCACAATTCTAACTGTAAGTAGTTAAAATATAAAAAATTCCGCCATATTAGATTCCCCATTTTGAATTTTCTAATTAATCACATTCGTAATCGAAGACCCAAAAGATCCCTGAGTGAATATTTTTACAGTTAAAAAAGATCAAATTCTAAACTTTTCTAGACTATTTTTTCAAGGACCTATACTTACAACCTAGGGACGGGAAGGATGTAATTGATTAGGCGTTTGGTAAAAATAGTTTTTGCAACTTGAACGACATTTTTAATTTTTACAGCTCCAAACCCCTATTGGACCTGTTCTCCAGTATTTATGAAAGTTGAAGCACTTTTAGGGATGTAATATTTCAATTTCTTTAACCACGCCTTTAGTCACTTTACTATTATGGACGCCCGCGTAATTTCCATAATCGTCATTTTTCACAAAGGAAAAGATATACTCTGTAGGCTAATTGATGACATACAAATGAGTTGTGGTGAAACAAATCTATTGTTCATATCTGAATTACTAACTCACATTGATTCACAAGTCAATCACAGTAAATAAGACCAGAATTTTATAACCTTTCACCACTTACTGTACATATCAGAGCAACTCCCAATTGTGGAGTGTGTGATGTGTAGACATGCTGAAAAAGCGCTGTCTCAAGTATAAACGATTAAATAAGCTTATTTCTCGTAACTTAGGTTTATGGTTATTTTATATAAAAATTTTACTTTCACTCAAGAGTTAAACTTACAGCAGAGTCCCGGTATATTTATCCTTTCGGTTCCTCACCTTCCCCTCCCGTCTCGTTATATTAACCAAAAGGATAGCGCTGCTTCTCCCATCCCCTTAGTCGCGTTATGTTCGTGATGTCACAGCGAGCCCTTCATGAGGCCCCAGCAAGCCAAGTGGGGGAAAAAGAGAGCAGCGACAGACAAATGTAACGAGATAGATCTGGGCAAATATGCTGGGACGTAAATATAGTAAATGTATAATTAAGACGCGCCTAAAATTACATTACCTCAGTTGGAACATCCCTATTTAAAATTAAGATATCATATTGAAGATGACCTTCACTAAGTGGGCATTTCAACAAATCTACATCTATCTCACGTTCCTTCATGTTTGATGAAAAATATATGTGAATTGTACTTTGGAAAATTGTTTCGCCTTGATTAACCAATTGTTTGCATCTCACGTGCAGACCGTGATATCGCTACGCTTAGCATTGGATTCGTCGCGAGAGGAATTACGCCGCTTGAAGGAATCTGTTGGTGCTGGCTTTTCTGACGAGAATTACGAGGACGTCGTGGAGAGACTCGCACTCGAGAATCACGTACTACGTCGACGAATACTGAGCAAAAGCAGCGAGTTTTCCTACGATGCAGCCAACAGTCCACCACCGGCGCCGTTAACGATCAAACAGTGAGTTTTCTCATAAAAGATTTTCTTTTTTCTGTTTTTCACATTTTCCGTTTTTCACCCCACACCCATCGCTCTTTTTGTTTTGGCTGCCTTGAGAGATGAAACTCTCTCCATATCCATCTAAATCCACTATGTCTATTCCCATTTTTCTTTCATTCTCCCTCATTATTCTTTCTCTCAATCCTTTCTTCATTGTCATTTTTTTCTTTTGTTCGATCCCTGACATTCTCACCTTTCCTTAGTCTTTGGTCTCAAAAAGATCCTATTTACTCTTGTCGAGCATCGTATTGCACTAAAGAAACTGTAAAAACTTTAGTACTACGAACGATTAGCTAAAATTATAAGTTTGCTCAAGGAAACGTGCACATTCTCCTACTCATGAAAGCAGACAAATAAGAACTCATAAAATGTTTCGCGGACTTTTTACGGAAGACTATCTTCATTTAAAAGAGACTGCTTCCATTTTATGCGCCTCACTTAGTACTTTACAGAGAAAATGGAACTTGACACTGATTAAGATGTACGTGCGCGATACGCGTTACATACCTATTACAGATGCTTCTGCAAAGTTTTCTTTGAGTAGAATATGTCATGCTTTGGTTAAACATATTTTTTTTTCATTTTTATTATTTTCATTTACCCACTTCATAAACAGACTAGAAATAAGTACTCGATACTGCCGTAAGTACAGACGCACCAAACTAAGTTCTTCTAGTAGGGGAAAGTGGACTAGATTAATTTACTCTCACAGACCTTCATTTAAACATTCTTCTTTTGTGATTTTAAGATATATTATTAACTTCCTTCTAAGTGGAGTAATCATTCGGTGCACAAATTATAGCTTTGAAATTTTATATTGGCGCATGTGTAAACATTTGATATTCTAATATTTAATCAGCCATGTTACTTCACATCCGCTCACGTCCGTTTAAAATAACGGTAATTATAAACTCTTTATGGATGTGATTGGCATTAACTTTTCGTTCGTCACCATTTCCGCACTTGTTGTTTCTAAATTAACAGTGCTGCAGCCGAGTACTTTCTCTCTACCGACTCCATTCAACTCTCCCACGTACGACCGCATACAGATGCACAAAATGCGTTTTCATCGTCGTATTTCCGTTTCATTCATGATTTTAATACAATACGAGAAGATTTAAGACTTACCTCATCTTGCATAAATTTAAAATGAAGCTGATCCAGCAGCTGATTTCGTTGGCAACAAAATGGATAGGTAAATAGATAGATAATATATTGTAAATCACATTATTAATAAACATTCATACGTCTTTTCTTGGATTTCAAAGTTAAAATTTGTTATAGTCAATATATATGTATATATATATATATAGCAACCAAGAAAGAGAAAGGTGTAATTGATTTGTTTACTCTCCTTTGTTTATTATGCGATTACAATCATTTGATGCAAAAGTAACTCAAAGAGAAGCATAGTAAGCAATTGCTAAACCGACTCTATGTTATACCAGAAGGGTAAACTTGAGTTATTGTTTAATTAAATTATTGAACTTCTTTGTTTCAGACGCAACGTAAAATCAACCTTGAATGTCGGTATGGACAACGACGAAGAAAAACAATCAACTGTCGTCGAAGGGGGCGTGGTGACTCCGGATGTCAACCCATCCACTACTGAAGATGAGCTCAAGGTAGATACGATACCTTCGAATGATGGACAATCAATTCCAAAGGATGAGTCAACAAATGAGGAAACTGCGAAAAAGGATGATGAGACTGCTGGGAAAGATGAAGACGTAACGGTAAAATCAGAGGTACCGGAAGCTGAAGTTCCTGAAACGCAGGAAGACGTATCTAAGTCCGAAGATAAGTCACCTCCTTTAACACCAAGTCCCTTTACGGCGAACGTTGCGCCTACTGTTGTACTTGATCGCCTGTACGTGCAAGACAAGGATGGTGAGGACATTAGCATTAGGTCAGAAGGAGATAATTCTGTCTTCAGCGACAATCCGGATAATCCGTCGCAGCCGGAATCGAAGCCGGCGAACGAATCTGAAAACGAATCGGAAGAATTGGATGACATCGAGCTAATTTTCACGACAGACGAAACCTGCCGGGACGTGGGTCTTCAGGAAGACCTCGTGTCCATCACCGAAACTGAAAATTGGCAGCAAAAACAGCAACGACAAGACAGGCCGAGGGATGACGAATCGGCGGCCATGGGTCAACAGGTGTTATTGAAATATACTAAAGCCACGGATGGCGAAGCTGGCATGGTTTGCAATGGAAATGATAAAAACAGTTCTGTCGACGAAGCGGTTTCCTCGCAGAATAGCAGTCTAGATAGAGAAGAGAGCGTCGATAGGTTTGATGAAAGCTCCAGCTCGAGGCTGAACAAAATGTGGTCGCAATGTTCTGTTCTCGTCGAAACAGATATCAGCAAATGTGGCATTTTGGAAGAACCTGAACTTTCTGCCAGGCATGCTGCTAGGAGAAATACGCTTGCAGCGCCACCTACTGCGTACCGGTAAGTCAATAACATTTATTTCTTTTCGATGTTGCCTTTGGTTAAGAGTACATTTCTACATTAACTTCTATATAAATAAATGGCTCTCGCGAAGTATCCCAATTTTCAATACAATAATACCTCGGTAATTGGACAATGCGCTTGTTGGATAACCTCACCAGTTCGACAATGCCGGACCTCGCAAACTCGACATTGGTCGAAGACTTCTTTCCTCCGGAAATAGGGAGGTCAGTGGAAGAGCATCTGGAACCAAGCATGTCGATCAAGCGAGGTTGTACTGTGCTGCCATGCCTTGAAATAGTTGAACAGAGTCTAGATTTATTTTCATTTGGTGCTGAAAAAGTTATTATATAAAATTATATGAATCCCAGAATGGCACAAATTATATTATATAAACTGTTATAATTCTATTCCAATCTTTACAAAACAGTTGTGAAACACTCTTTAATAACAAAACTTCTTTCAAGTAACTTTCGAAATAAATATCCATTACAAAAGTCGGTTTTATTCTTCCTAGTAGTAATTTAGAAATTGAAGACGGGCCCATGTTCTCGAAGGTCGAAGATCACAGATCATCGAGTAGGATTACGACACGAATAGCCCGCGGGTGTGCTTGTATATCTCACTACTAATAGTGCATTTGCAGCTTTGCACGTAATGATTAAACGCATTGAAAATAAACCGTGATTCATAAAAATTCTAAATAATGCCTCGGCTATAATAAAGGTTTGTTTAATTAAGAACCTTTCTAATAGGTAATATCAGTTATTCATTTTATGAACTATTTACTAACAAAAGCGATAATAAGGCAAAGCTAGTTATTTTTAGCGTATACTAACTTGATTAGGGACAAGAGTCACGATTCTGTGACTCAGGATGTTATTTGCTTTTTATGACTCTTTAGAATCTTTACCACGAGCACGTTTCCCGACGTCTTGTTTCAGAAATTAGCTTGAGGTTGACGAACACATGTACACAAGTTTAGCTTCTGGGTCACATTATTCTAAATCGTATATCCAAATGACCTTCGTCAATATCCTAAATACATTTAAGAATATGTTGAACCATATCAGATATCAGATATTATTGTGTCTGATATCTTTTTTAACAAAAACATTTTTAGGCCCATAATCCATCGAGAGGCGCTGGCTGCGGGTCGTAGAAAAAGCTCAGCACCTCTAAGGCCAGTGATGGATCGGAGCTGCGAAGGCAGGCGAGAATCCGGGGCCCAAACAGACATTTCGGCACTTCCGGCCCAATGGAGATCGGAAAGTTATTTGGCCCACAAAGTGGCTCATACGTTTACCACTCTGCCGAGTAAATTTGCGCTTCCAGCCGGTATGCCAGGTCGTCTCCGGCTATCCGACAAAACTCGAGAGGCCAGGAGGGTTATGCTCTCCGACATCAGCTTCACGAGTATGGTGCCTGAGTTGTCTAGGAGTGCAGATCATCTTTGTCAGGATCCACACGTCCAGGTAAAAAAGAGATTTTGTAATATTTGGTAGGAATTAAAAACTAAAGGATCGGTTGATTCCGTGTATAGTTCCAATCGGCCTGCAGCCCTTAATATGTTTAAAGTCCTTTGAGGGTTTGAAAGAACTGATATAACATAAACTTATAAATAGTTTCCTATTCAACGACAGACATCGCCCAAGTCCAGAGTTAGTCCAGAGTTAGAATATGTTACTTAAACTGATTATTATGAAATTTAAACACAACCTCGATTTAATGACCTCTAAACTTCCGATGAACTCTTGCCGTGTGACCTTGATTGTTAATTGAGAAATACAAAATATCAAACTATTTTTTTATTTAAAATCTTGGCAGAATAGAAAAGATCAAGATAATATATGGGACGTTAGAATGGAAAAAAATCTATTGTCGAAAAAAGTGTCGCACGGTACATGGAACCGACTGCAATGAAAAGTAAATAGATCGTTATTGCGTTTCGCGAAGTGACGTGAGAGGTCATTGTACAGTCGGTAATCGTTGGCAACAGTCACTTTTAAAAGCCTACCACAAAAGAAAAACTTTAGGCCGTAGACTGTATTCACTTTGTTAAAACACAATGGCCTGTTCAGTGGGAAAGTAGGTCTTACTGGATTTTTCTGCTTACGGCTGCCTATAGTTTTTACGCGGAATGAACCTTACATCTAGGGCATTCTATTACCTCATTTGCTAACATTAGTCCTATTATAAAAAGAACAGACAAATCCTTTTACAAATGAAGGATTCATGAGTCGTTTTATAATTGATGAAAGGCTAATCCTTTGCATCATGTTAAAGATAATATGACTTGATGCGTAACACTTATACCTTGTTAGGCAGGTCACGCATGCCGCCGTTACATCCGATGTGACGTTTGTTATTTTCGATAAGTATCAAAAAGTAGTCCAGTATAACATAATGTCCAACATTTTGTTAAATAATCGTTTCTCTTAATGCTTAACTGTCATACGCAGTAAATACCATCAATGAAATAAGCAAATATTTACATATAAATAAAATAATAATTTTTAAGAATTAATAGTAATGAATTAATATGTATAAAAAATAACACTAGCAGCAGAATATGCGGTTAAGAAAGAAATGAAACAGGAAGTAAAATACAAAATTGAACCCAATTGATAAAATGAAAGGTTAATTGAAGCATATTTGACTGAACAATTAAGTGAAATTTAGGGGTTAAGAAGTACACGTTTAAACAATGCAAAAAATAACTGGTATTGATAAAAAGTGACAATCTATTATATGTGTAAAATAATATGTATATAAATAAAATATAAGAATAAAGAAGAACCGGAATTAATTGTCGAAAGAAATTTAAAAAAGGGCACAGCATCACAGAAAAAACGCGAAAAGAACTTAAAAATGTGGAATTCAAGATAATCAATGAAAATATTTGGTTTTTATTAGAACTATGAAAATCTAATAGAAATACCATTACGAAATATGAAATAAATAGCAAACAAAATATAAAAATTTATAAAAAACAATATAAACTTTATAATTTAACAATTTTACGTTTTACATATGTTTACGCCGCACAGAGACCGGACAGATGATTATTTCTTCAACAAAGATTTCTACTAACACGGCTCGATCGATTTGAATAAAACGAAAATGAGCTTAAAGTGGACAACATTTCCCCAAAAAACTATGCCAGGCGGTTTTTAAAACTTTTACCCATTTAATTATTATTTAAACTAAATAATCAAATATTTCGACAAACTATTGAACCGAATACTAATTTGACCTGAACTGATTTGGGGTTTTAAGATGATCAAATAAATGTAAAATTTTAATAAGTTAAAAGGTCAAAAGTCAGAAAATTAAAAGCTTTAAAGTGTGAAGTTTATAAGTTAAAAAACTAAAAATGTATTTGATATGCGCAAAATTTCATTCGCAATTTTTAAATTAAAAATCTAAGATCAGATTCATAATTTGTGATAGCGAAACCCTGCCAGAAGTCGAGTTTCCAGTCGGTCAAGTTACTTCCTACTTTTTAGGCTGCCATCTTGGATTAGACATTTTGATCAATGAAAATCGAACATCAGATTTGTAATTCGCGACCCCAGAAACCCTCTAGAACCCTGGTTTATCTCGATCAAGTAACTTGTTATATTTCAGTCCGCCATCTTGAAACCGCCATATTGAATTTTGAAAATCTCAAGTGAAATTAGTATTCTTTGACCTCGAAAACGGTAGACTAATAAATTTTAGCCATTTTCCATTCAATGCGTTAACAGTTTCATGAAATATTTTATTATTTACTTAAAATAATAATGAAATTCTTACTCTAGAAGATTTAAAGAGTACATTTCTAAGTTTAATCCATATCCTACACTTTTCTATTTTACAGCCTCATTTAGTAACTTCCAGATAAAATTAAAAGATATTTAATTCTTAATATTTTCTAAGACAAATTAGTCATATAAAAAAACAGCATTTAAGAAATTCAAAAAATCACGCATGGTTCTCTCCCAACGAAATGATACGTATATTAGCGGCGTGTTTAGTACGCATCGATTAAACTAAATCGGAGTATAATATATATATGGAGTTCAGCCTCGGAAGTGTTCTCGGTAAAACGGCTGTTGTATAGTGGAACGTGTACAACTGTAAGCGTAATGGTAATGTATATCAGCAACCGGCTTTGCCTGAAGTTTATGCTGTTTTCTGGGCAGACTACGCATGCGCAGTAGACTGCACGTAAGCATACTAGCGAATACAATGAAGGTCGACGTGATGTTCCATAGATGAGTTTATATATGATTTTATATAATTATATATTATTTTATTGTTTATATATATACTATAAAAACTTATTAGGATTTCGTTTTTACACAGTTCTCTCTTCTATCCTGAATGAGTATTTCGTAATCGCGTGCACGAATGTAGTATTTTTTCAAAGGGCCAAGGAAGTCGTGCATTTTGACACGCGAAGTGATTGTTTTGTGGCGTAAGATTTAAAGTTCTGCTCGATATACAAATTAGCTTTTTAAACGTAGGGAAGCAATAAGAGGACGTGAAATTTTCATATTAGAAACATATGAACGATTTTCAAAATTGTTTTTACTATAAATAATAAATAAGCACCTGTTAATTATTTATTAGTGTTTTCACCACTTTTCATTTCACAGTTAGTAATTTTTAAGTCATTCAGATTGCGAGAGCGGTACGAGAATTAATTACTTAATTAATATACCAATTTTAAGAGTATAATTTTATTTTATTTCTCGTTAATTTAAATTATGCGCAATTTGTTCAAGATGTGACCAAAATATAACTAATTTTTTGCTGCAACATGAGTGTAATTATTTATATAACTTATTTATTTCATTGCAAAAAGTGAATTCAATTTCGTCTAACATTTTGATCTTTAAAAAATATTTTTTATAATTAAAATTTGTTTAAAAACATTATTAAAAAATAAAAGCATATAACTTTCAGAATCTCGGGTTGTGACGTATATAATGCATTAATAGCATTATATATATTACAAACTTCATTATAATATAATACATGTTTACTCCACCAATAACCATACATGGATCAAATGTAACATATTTTTAGAATCCAAAATATTTATTGTAGAAAGCAGTAAAATGACATACGGTGTACAATCCGAACATAATATTTTCCAAGTTATTTTCTTCTTATCATCTTAAAATTTATTAAATTTGAAAAATATTAAAAAATAATTTAGTTTATTTTTATTTTCAGTTATTTTCTACTAATATTTCTTTGGAAATGTTTAAATAACAGAAATTCTGCATAATAATGTTTCAAATGATATATAAATTGTTTTATTAATAGCATTTAATCTAGTTAAAAAATGTATAAATAAGATTTTGCAAAAAACTACATTAGCCTAATACAGACGAATTTCTTGAAAACTTATAGTAAGCAACACCTTGTACGTTTTCTGTATTCGAAAGTCTCGGCATGGGTCGTCCGGATCCCCTCCACTCACAGCTGCACTCCAGACGCACAACTCGGCGCGCAGATCTTTAAATTCAAAATAAAATAATTACAATAAGAATGTCAATAAAAAAATATTTTGTTTAGACAAAATAAATCTAAAATAATACATAGATTTTTAATAAAATAAAAAAAAAATGCAAAAAGTTATGGGTCTTGTCATATTGACCGGGCTGCCGAAGAAGTTCCACTCCTGGGCGCGATCCCACTACTGCATGCCACGGAGACTTTTGGCTGCTGGGTTTCCCCTCTGGCCCGGTTCGCCTCTCCTTAGCCAACCTGGCCACCCCGGACTCCTCCAGGGTGCCCATGTTGATGACCAGCTTAGTGCGGACGCCTAGTCGACGTGGATCCCTCAACAACAGGGAATCCCGGTCTCAGACCTTCCACCATAACCAGCCTCCAAGTAGCTAGATTACAGGAGTCGCCACTCTCCCAGCTATCAGAATTCATCAAAATAACGACTACTTGTTACAACTCGCTATCCAAAATATCAATTTCATAAATAAATAATGTTTTTAGAAAGAATTTTCAACTTTCTTATCCATAAAAATTAGTAAAATCGATTAAAATTATTTTTAAGCAACAAAGACTAGAAAATAAATCAACAATTTGTTTATTTAGTTAATAATCACCTTTATGATCCTATTATTTCATAAAATAATACGTGTGAGTAAATTTCAGAAAATATTAATAAAATGATTTTATTATATATTCCGCGATCACTATATTTTAATATAGGCAATATTTAATCGCAAGTCAAATTATTCCAGCCAGTTTTTTGTTTCTTAAAAATAAAAAATATCTAAAAAAATGGGTGCGGGTCGAAAAACCGACAAATCAAAAAGCTGACAGGCAAAAAACCGCCAGTCAAAAGCCTACAGTCAAAAAGCCGAAACATCGACAAAGGAATAGCCAACTTTCTTATCCATAAAAATTAATAAAATGGATTAAAATTATTTTTAAGCAACAGAAAGTAGACATTAAATCAATAATTTGTATTTAAATCTGACAAATTTATTCCCGAGAGCACATTTTTACGTATTATTCTCGTTTCGCTGATCGTCTTAAAAACGTCACAATATTTTTTAAACGTTAAATAGATATATTTTAAACTAGTATATCAAATACGCATAAATCTCCGTATGTAATATTCATAATTTGTGTTTATATTAGGAGTATAAACTGTTTTTTGTACGATTTTATGTACGTATTGATAAAATATTCTACCTACATATGATCTCCTAATAAACATCAAAGGAATTTTTCAAGGATTGATAGACAATTTTTCGAAACATATGATTTTTCCAAATAATTCTCGATCAATTATCGACGAATTCTTATACTTGTATTTGTTAACAGTTTTAACAGCTCGTAATAAAGTGGTCAGAGTTTTTAGTATAGGGCCCGATTATTTTCAAAAATCGATTCAGTCATGTTTAATTCACATTTTTTAGCGTAAATTACTATTTTATCGACCGGAACGAATGGAATCCCTTTAACGCACTTGCGTTACATCAGCTGAACGTTCCCTACGTCGTGAGTTCGAACCCGGTTTAGCCAATTTTTTTTCTATTTAGCCCTGGTCTAGTATTGATGCTATAATGAACTATATACTTTGAAATAAGTACATATAAAAGTATTGTTTTATTTATATAAAATAAATTTTTCATTATTTTCGGATAATGAACGCATTATGTAAACTTCTTAATTTAATGGAATCATATATAAGCATTTTTCAAAACGACTTATTGAACTTGTAAAAGCTACGGGTTTTTACGTTTTACATGCATAAATTACAATACCATATATAAATTATAGCAATTTATAAAAGACAAATATAAAGGATTGATATATTTTAGTATAAATGTGGTATTATAATATGCCAGCTCTTTCATTACCCTTATATCTATAAACCATTTCCAAATGCTCTTATTCGACACGTATATTACGCGATTTTTGTACATTTTAAATACGTAAACTCAATTGCGATAGTTATAGGCTATTTTTAAACGTATAATAAATGTTTCGCATTATATTCTGTGAAAGGAAATAACAGACTTAATATTTGACGTAAATATGGCATATGCCACATCTTTTATATACATATAATATCATTTGATAATGAACGAAGTGTATAATGGTATACCACTTTCAAACCATTCTTACGTATAATATTCGTTTATGAAACTATAGAGTTCTTATTGGGAAAAAAGCTTTCAACACTTTTCGTGTGTGAAATTTAATATTAATACACAAATACAGTGTAAACGTTATAAAATGGGTCAATTAAGATACTAACATAAGTTCTAGAAATTGGGGAATGTTAATATTAAATAACTAATTTGAAGAATTATCCTTATTTATGACTTGTCCTAAATTGTAAGAAGTTACAGTTCGTTTTTTATCTACCGAAACATTAAGTAATCATGTTATTTTTAAAATGTTTTATCAATTCTAGCATAATTAAAACTGTCCAGTGACAAATTAAGAGTATTTTGTATCATTTAGCATTTAATTGATAATTACAATGAATTTGTTCTACTAATTGTTGTTTTGTTTTTAATTGTCAATTAACATTTAAAATTTACGGTAAAATTAACTCTCTATAAATATGCTTATAAAATACTTTTTCATGTGTTTTCTATTTAGTTCAATTGTTGCAAAATTTACAGTTATAATATTTCCTCGCCGAGAATCGAACCAGGTGTTTCATATTTTATGAAACTATGTAACTTCTCGGCTGCGCTATCTTACTGAACAAATACACGACGGAATTGTAAAATGAACGTCGATTTCTATATTTTGTTTAATAAAACGTATACTACATAATAAAATATAATAAATTATTAGTTAACATGATAATAATTATACTAAAAAGTATGTTCATGATCTAAAACTATTTTAAAACAAAAATAAAAGCAAGCATTCGAAAAGGTTAATAAAATTGCAATATAATTTTAAATAAGATATATCGTTGTAAAGTATGTTTCTTCTGCAACTATTTATGAAAACTTGCAATTTATATATTTAAAATATGACAGTGAATAATTAAAATACTCTTATAGATGTAAAAAAACCCTAATCCTATACACGGAAAAAATAGTTGGTCTTACTATCTAAATAGTGGAATCTGGCGCAACAACTATTTTAGTTGTTTTTATTGTTTAAATAGTAGCCTTGACTACCTAATTAGTTACTATTTAGATAGTAAAGTTAATTAAAAACGATGGCTGCGTCCTATCGCACTCTCTAGTTAGAAGCTCTGACTAATTGGTCCGTGTACGAGGAACAAAATTACAAAATTATTTTTTTATAATTTTGTTTAAATTATATATTATTTGTAGTATAAATTAGCCGTGAACTATTTATCCTCACGGAACCAACTGGAAAAATGTAATCATTTGCGGATAAATCAAGAAATAGTATTCAACCGACAATAGGAAGATCGTGGGTTCAAGTCCCGGCGCTCTCGATTTTTTTCAGTGAATATTAATATTAAATTAAATTAAAATTTGTTGTTATTTCTGATAAAAATAGTTTTAAAATTTGTCATACTAATAGTAAAAATAAGGGAAAAAAATTCAAAGTTGCGAATAATAAAAACTTGTCACAAATTACCATTTTGAAAGTTAAGTTTTCTTTGCTATTTTGTATATTAAAATCGTAGCAAGCATTTAATATATTCAAATTACATTAAAAACATTTAATTTCCCTAATACAATTTGATGACAAAGAATAAAAAATTGTATAATTTTAGTTTTGGTTTGAAAACTCTCATGACGTTTTGAAATTCAATTTTAAGTAAAAAAGCAAACGTGAAGATATTTGTATCTGTAATATAAACATTATAAGTATATAAACAAGTTATTAACAAGTGTAACGGAAACAATTTCATGTTATTTCAAAGTTTACCCAAACTATTTAACAAAAATAATCAATTAAAGTGCGAACTATTTAAAATTATGGTTTCATCAATTATTTGAAATTAGTAAGAGTTTTCAAACTATAAACATGATCAAATTATGAATAATTACGACATTATTAAATACGTTCACTGCTTTTTTATTGCAATTTACATTTCTGGAGATATGTTTGAAATATTTACTAATTTACATCAAATAAGTTCAAAGTGTCATTAATTACATTATTTCATTCGAAAGTAGACAAAATTGTTAATTTCCGTACTGTTTACTGATATTCAAATTGTAATTAATGCAAATCATACGCATTCGAAAGAAATTGAATTATTAATTCAATGCATTTGATTTCTATTTAATTATTTATTACCTACCTGCGTTTTAAGCGATAGACGATGGATTTCGAAAGGTTAGCGCCAATAGTGAAAGTTACAACACCTGTATTATATTCTTTATTTAATACGGTAGACCTTTAGGCCATTAAAGGTTATGTTCCTTCTATCGTTTTAAAGTGTTTATATATTTATTATGTTTCAAATCTCGATATATCTATCAGTGTTAAAATTATTAGACATTAGTGCACGTTCAAAACTAATTATTCCTATCAATGTGCGGTTACGAAAGTTTTTGCTACTTACAAGTAAGAACTTTTGAATAGCTGCAAGGTAATATATTAATTCACAAATTATCTAAATCTAAGCGTTTGTAAAATGAGAATAATATATAACGGTTTTTTTTAAATCATATTTTGCTTGGTAATGGCTGATGCAATTCATTTCTTTTCTTATCTAATAAAAAATATAAATGTTGTACTGAACAAAATTATTTAGGGAAATTAATTGATCTAACTAGTACTTCATAGTATATAATACCATTTCTATTAATATATACTACTATTTTAGTAAATTCCTATTGTTTGGAGCTAAATAATTACGCAGAAAAAAAAATGTCCTATCTAATTAGGAAAATTTACTAAACCATTATTTCTCCAAACCATATATAAGTATATATTTTATTATAGAATATAATTTCTGTGTGAATTTATGTGTCTAAAAATTTCATTAAATTGATTGAATCTTAGGTACAATCCATATTGTTTTTTCTTTGTTATGGTGTATTAAATAATAGTTCATTACCTAAAGAATGTGAAATATACTTTTTATGCATGAGAGGAAAATGCACATACGAGGTATTGAAGACGTCGAAATGTGCGTAAATTATTTTATAATTACAAATAAGGACTTTTATACGAAAGAAAAATTGGCTTATACACTGAGAGAAATGTTTGTTTACAGTTAATGTAATAACTTCATAGTAAAGCTAACAGAATTTAAAGTTTGATCTTAAGGTAAGGTATCCTGAAGTTGGCCTAATCTGAGAATGTTAATAGTTGATATAAGAATTTTTAATATTAATGTTGGGGTCATTGTGTGAAATATTTACGCGTTTACAGTTTCACAGAAATAGAGATAAACAAACATACACACACGCAATCACTAAATTTTCTTCGAATTTTTCGAGGAAATGTTGACACGCGCAGTTCAAACGACAATTTAATGTAAGATTTATTAACAGTTAACGAACGCTCATTGAATATTAAAATATACGAGTTAATAAACAATAACATTACTGACATACAGAAAAGTGCTGATATTTTCCTCTCAAAGTCACCTGGCGCTTTTGACTTTACAGTTACTGTAAGAGTCTTGAAATTAGCTTAAATTAAATAATTTTTCTTAGTTTACAATGTAAATGAGTTATTAAGGCCTTGTAACGAGCAAATCCTGATATAAATAAAGGAATTTCAGTTTCATCCATCTATTCTCTTCATGGCATATCAGAAACAGAATTGGAGAAAAATCAGTTAAAAACGAGAAAACAGTCCAAAAAAATTATAACTAAATTTGGGAGATTACCCAATGATCTTTTCGTAATAACTTGTATTTTTTGGAGTTATTTTAACAAAATTAGGCTCATTTTAAGGCCAGTTTCAAACTCTACAATTCATACGCGAGGCTCTTTGACCTAAAATTAATATTTCTCTTGCTATAGTCATAAAAAGGATAAAAATGCAAATTTTTACGGGTTTTCGTGTTTATCTTATTTTGATAAATAGGTAATGACACAATGCTATGAGATATTCATAGACCTTGAAAAAAATAAAAAACTTAACCGTAATACGAGGTGATTCAATAAAAATTGAGCCCAAACGGAGCCTATAAAATTCCCTGAATTGACAAAAAAACTCGTTTTGAGAATATCAATCTTTTTTCTGCCAATTTTGTGTGATTAAGAGGCTCTTTTAGGGCTCAATTTTCATCAAATCTCATTAGATTAGGGGTTAAATTGTTCCTTTTTACAAGGGTTAAAACTTCCTTGTCGTGGCATTTCATTAATTGTTTAGTGAAATAAGATAAACGAATGCTGCGAAACGTCAAACATTATCATGAAAGAACATTTAACAATACTCCAGAACTATTTTTAAATAATACTATAGAATGATGATCAATAGAAACCAACATACACTCGGCAAAATTTTCGGTTGCGTTTACTGGAAATCCAGGTTGTGTTACAATTAGCCATAGTAACCCAAATATCATTTCGGATAAATAAAATCAGGTTTAAAATTCGAAATCGACGAAAATAAATTTTTTTGTTAACACGAATCGTTTTTATATATCATTAACAATATTTGTGTATTGTTTATAGTCTGAAAAAGTAAGTTTTTTTAATTTTCAAGGTTTTCGTATTGGAAACAGGAAAAGATACAACAAAAATGAACTGAATGAATGCCATGTAAATATCCAAATATTGACAAAAACATCTGTAAACGTAAATCTGCCTGTTTTAAAATTTGAAGAAAATTATATATAAAAATACAAGATATTTTATCTTCGTGTACTAACTATCAATAACATAACGTACAATGCAACTTTTATGATTATTAAAAACTTGAATTTGTACTTTCGAGATCATTACACTTAAATAAAAAATATTTATTAAACAATACTAAAATGGGTAAAATTTAACTAACTTTTGTTTGTTGATGTTTATTTAAAAGAAATATAGGATTGTTTTAAAGGCTAATGAAAAACTTACTAGAAGGCCATTTACTTAAAAAAAATGACATTTATACGGTGTCGGTGACTAGATGTCACTCTTGTAGATATTTTTAGCTTTTATGTAAATATTTTTTAGATATATTTAAAAATTTGTTAGCCTTTGAAAACGACTGATTTTATGGATGGTGATCTTCACCTGTCGATTAATACGGACCATATTATTAATGACACATTTAGGTAGTAGGTAGTAAAAAAACATTTGTGTATGAATATTAAAAATGTTACATAAATTTAGTACAGAGTTCAGAGTAAACAAATAATACATTAACTGTTTACAGGAAATACTATTTGTTCATAATTAAAATATTTGATATAATTCCATCTGTATTCAGTAACATGTAATATTGATTTACTATAAAAACTTTTTTATCTGATATTAATAAATATTTTTCGTCGTCCTTGTTAATTTATTTGTAAATTATTCCTATTTGCTTTAAACAATTTGTAGTAAAACACTCGATTATTGGTAAATTTAGATTCATTTTATAAAATCGTGCATTCGTAACATTCTTTATTCTAATGTGGCAGCCCATCTGTCTGTTATTACGTCATGTGTTTAGAAAAAGACACCAATACCGAATGCATCCTACTGATCCCTGAAACGAATCGATCCGCAGTCCCGCTGCCTTACATGCGTCACGCACCCCTCTCCTTGATTTTTCAACAAAATTACCAAAATGTTCCATTTCAGTAAAAAAAAAAAAACAAAAAAAATAGAAAAAGTATACCTACAAAAAAAAAATACAGACGAATTGAGAACCTCCTCCTTTTTTGAAGTCGGTTAAAAAAGGTGTAAATTATAAGATTTATCTTTATTTTGTTGTCAAGGTCATGAAGAAATCCATTGAAACACAATGAAAATCGGAATGTATGCACTTGAATCCGACATTTGAACCTCAAAATGTTTTAAAAACACTTGGAATGAATTCAATTTTATCCTCAAACTATACAAAAATATCCTCGACAATTATTGCAGAATATTTGAAATTTTTTTATTAAGAAATGCATTGTTTTCAATATTTGCAGGTAAATTTAATTGTTTCGGTATATTTGATGACGGTATTAGGATAATATACTAGTGAAAATTAAATTTAGTTACTTAAAATTGTATAAAAAACACTAGACGAATAAAAAAACAATAGATAAAATAAAAAAAAAGCTTTCCTAAAATTATATGATCAAAATCATTGCCTTCTAAGAAAGTTACAGTAGAGTCCCAGTATATTTGCCCGCTCGGTTCCTCGTCTTCCCCTCGTGTCTCCTTATATTTGTCAAAAGAAGGGAGCGCCCCTTTTCCCAATCTCCTCAATCGCGCTATGTTCGTGACGTTACAGCAGACCCTTCCTGAGGCCGCAGTCCGCAAAGTGGGGGAAAACTAGAGCGGTGGCAGGCAAATATAACGGGACGGAAGCGGGAAAATATACTGGAACGTTAATATAGCGAGATGCTATTATACCAGGACTCTGCTGTATACGTATTAAACCGTTAAATTTGAGAGATATACGTTTATTTTTCATTTTCGAGTTTCAATCAGGAAAATGGATTAGTATTGTCTTGATAATGACCTAGTCGACAATTTTCGAGTATCCTCTTTCAATTGGAGTGTAATAATTTGGATTTAAATGTTTTCTAAAATCAAAATCGCGGCTTTTAGAAAGACTACGAATATTTTACCCTTTTTATGAATGCTTTTTCATGTAAAAAATGTAAATCAAAAACTTCATAAATGTTCATAAAATTACACAGGTATACATGGTTTTTCTTTTTAGATACGGAGTAGTTTCGGGCGTAATTTTGAGGGCTGAACACGATTCCGGGTTCTAGAATTGCATATCATTAGGATTTAGAGAAAAGTGGTGCTAATTCAGACAATACTGTATACTACATCCGTGAATTTAGTTAGAGATTATTATGTAAACCAAGAATTTGAAAAACTACAACCTTATATATGTTACGGTAAATGAGACCAAAATTTAGGTTGGGGTGATTTTAAACGCTAAACAATAATTTTCTCATAATTTAATCACTTTTCTATTGGTTGAACCCCAGAATTATATCCATTACGTTTTTAAAATCAAATCTGTGTGTTTTATATTTAAAAGTCGCCATTTTCGTTTTAAAAGACATCTAAATGCAATTTGGACAAGGACAAACGAAAAAACATATACTTAATACTAAAATAAGTAACTTTTAGATAAATATTAATCCAGTTTCCTGTTAAGAAAGAAACTCGAAAATCAACAAAGATTTCTTTGATTTAATGGGTTAATACAAGATATTTCCAGTATACGATCATGAATTCCAGAATATTCCTGTTAGTAGAGATTTTCATGGATTCACAAAGATTAAAGTACGGCAGTTTTTAAATTACGTCTTAATATGATTTCGAAATAGTGTTTTGATTAAAGTAAATTAATTAAATGGGGTAAGTTGAATAAATCCCATTGTTTTAGTTAATTTGACAATATTTATTGAGTTAATTGGAGTACGGGTCGAAATACCGACAAATCAAAAAGCCGACAGGTCGAAAAACCGACAGACAAAAACCGACAATCGAAAAGCCGACAGTAAAAAAACCGATAATCGAAAAGTCGACACATAAAAAAATATTTTTTGAAATGTCGGCTTTTCGAGTATCGGTTTTTCGATTGTCGGTTTTTTGACTGTCGGTTTTTCGACCTGTCGGCTTTTTTATTTATCGGTTTTTTGACCCGCACCCATTAATTGTTAATAGTTAGATTATAACACATTTTACAAATTTTGTCAAATTAGTTTCTACGACCTGTTACCAAAGTAAAATAACTACAAAACGGTGTAACGAGAAAAGAAATTACGTAATATTTTCATAATATAATTAACCTCAACTTTCGCGTAATATTTCATATAATTTACTAAATTGTAACATAAATTAAAACGGAGGATGATAAATTGTATACTACTTTCTAATGCAGTTAGGCTTTTCGTCGCCAGGAGCGTGCAATTAGTCATAAGAGATTCCACGCATGTATAGAAATATCGTAGTATATTTTTGACTTTTTTTTAAATCGTGAACTAAGTTAGAAACAGTCGGTTGGGTACTGAAAATTTCAATTATTTTGATTAAAGACTGCAGAAGTTTGTAAACAAAATTAAAAACATTATAGTTCCTGCAATACCATATGTTTGCAAAATATGTTGAGCTTATTTTGAGGATAGCTTCATTGGTATAATACCGAGAAGACAAAACAAGAGTCTATTTAGAACGTAATTTTTTTTAGTGAAGCATATTCTTACGAATATTTCGCAATTTTTCTTTTGCAGACCTGTTACAACTCCCGGGTTTGCGGTCTCCGGACACCGGAAACGAACCGTCGAGAATCTTTGGGATCTCCCGCGGGATATTGGCCTCGGTGCAATCCTGGCATGGGGCTTCCCAGCCCGTGCGACTGTCGTCTCTCTACGGATTTATATTCGGCGCGATACCGGGACTCCTTGACCTCCATACCCTTACCCGGATTGGAAGTCGTCAACGGACCGAACCGCAGGCACTCCTGGAGGGCGACGGCGGCGTCTTTCGACACTTGGAGGACCCCGGCTACGGGCACCCCGGCGCAGAGACCCACGTGGTCCTCGATGCCGTCGTCGCCCACCCACGTGCATCCCCCTTCCGCTGCGGCAAGAATGAACAAGAACATCCCCGAGAGGGCGCGTTCGAAAGTTACCTTTCAAGGTCGGTATTATTTTTTTCTCTTATAAATTATATGATCTTGACATTCATTCAAAGTAATTGCCGAAATTCTAAAAAAATAATATTTTGGAGCCCTATTTCCTTTAAAAAATGAACATTCATAATTTTAATACCTTCTTAAAATATGAATATTCATTGACATGATCTAAAATTATTATATGTCAAAAAGTATTGAAAACAGACATTGTGGTAAAAGATACCAAACACAACATTATTTTAAGTCACAATCAAAATAAAAAAAAATTTTCCTAACCTGGGATTGAATCTTATCCAAGTAGTATTTCAGTCACTTAACTACTTGACTGCATTAATTCTTATATAGTTAGTGACCTCTGCAAAAATAATAAATACTTTAATATCTCATTTTAAAGTATCCTTCATGAATTCATTACCACACTGCACACAATCAAAATGAAATTTACACCGCACTGGTAAAATTCGTAGGATTTTTTTCCGAATTGAGGTTAAAGTTCAAGACTACGTTGTAAATTTACAACATTACGTATCGGAAATATATCAAATTGTGGACTCTTACAACGTTGTTCATGGGTAATTTTTTGCTAACATTGGACTGTAATTCTACAAATCGAGGAAAAATATACAAGATTATATGAAAAGTAACGTTTTGAAAGTGACAAAGTTACAATGTTCCTCATTGTAAATTTACTGTCTTGAAAGTGAGTAATCTTTTTGCCCATGTTCAACGTTGTAAAATTAATTTTGATTTTTTACAGTGCACCTATATCAATTATAACCTCACTTTTTAGTTGCATATACTTAAACAATCCCAAAATGTAACAAAAAAGGAATTAAAAATAATTACACTAATTCTCTTTAATTACAAATATATTTCGTAATAAAACAAATCGGGATTGAATGTAATTGCAAAATACTGCCCAGCGGATTGTAAAAAAATTGGTTCAAATTCAGCTATTCAAAAATATACAAAATTTGATATTGGATCTGGAGAATACTGCGCAAAGTATAATAAAGAAATTGGATGGGATTTACTAAAAAATCTACAAATTCGACTGGATGATGGTTAAAAAACCGTCAAACCAAAAAGCCGACAGGTCAAAAAACCGGCATTCAATAAACCGATAATCGAAAAGCCGACAGGTACACTTCAAAAAAATGACAGTCCTCTTTTCGATGTGTTTTGGCATGTGTCGGCTTTTTTATTCGTCGGTTTTTCGACCAGCAACCATTCGACTTAGAACTGGTGAATATCATCCGTTTCCTTCTGTTCATTAAATTTATTCAAAATTGAGAGAAAAATATAAACATAATAACAGGACAGAATAGAACAGGATAGGATAGAATGAATCAAATGTTTGCTCTAAAACTGACGACCACTTAAGTGGAAGATTCCAAAGAATTACATGGAATTTTTACACGAAATTCGATTTTAATAGAGTATAATTTCGTGTCATGCGCGTTTAATATTAAATAGAATTGAAAGGAATAGACTGCAATTATTGTTTATTCCAGTTTTTGGATTAAACTGACTCCATTTTGACGCGAACAGTTGCGCGAGTTCAATAGAATAAAAAGACTTGATTGCAGAAATATTGCATTTTTTATGCGGAAAAAATATTCAACGAAATATATTTTTTAATTCAGAAATTTTTTCTAATTAATTCCTACCAATTTGTCTGTACTTTTTTCAATTCTTCTTTATTTGCTGGGAATATGAAACCTATATATACTGATATCTGTGCATGGTGTATCAGCGAAACGTTTCTGTTTTCATTTTTATTAAATGAAGATCGATTTCTGCAATGAAAGTAGCAAAACACCCATGTGTATGCTTTATTCCGAAGAATTCGCTTTACAATTTATACATTAAATGACAGAGAAGAACTTAATTGAAAGTAGAAATAAATTGAATAGTAGAAATAATAGAAAAATGGCAATGTTTAAGTGCATATATTTTAATTCTCTTTTTGACAGAAAATAAATTTACTTCAAACGTTTTCAGCACAGAACACTTAAGATGAAGTATTGATAGGATCAAACCGAGAGTGACATTTGTAGGTAACCGTAGAGATTCGTACCAATGCGTATTACTACACGGGGGTTAGTGTAGGTTAGACTTTGTAGACCAAAGATATATGTTTTCTGCGATTGTGATAAATAGCATTTAAAACAATACCTCAGTATTGGAGTACTGTATGTATTAGTGTGGGTCCTATAACCTCCCAGCAAACGAAGAATGATTGCAAAATCTTGAATAATTCTAACTCCTTTTTCTTACACCTTGACTGAGTATTGGCAATCGTAGGAAGCATTAGAAGGTTTCAAAATATTCATGCCAATGAAGAATTTCAGCGACTCGCGCGTCATTTATAGATAAATCGAGGGTAACCCATATTTAGTCCATGCCCACCCTACTGACACAATCCAGGTGGGTTTTCCACGTGGTTTAACCACATGATCTCGACCTGGTACTTTTGGCCATACAATTTTTTCGATTACTATTTTGTTAGTAACTATTAACGTCTGCAAAGAATTGCTTAAGTATTTGTTTGAACTAAACCCGCATCCATCAATATGCCTTTTGCACTTGAGTATAAGTTACTCTTGTTCACGTAACAATATATTTGCGAGCGTAGCCTAGTATAAGTTACGGCGTCAGCGTATTAAACGGAAAACCCGGGTTCGATCGTCGGCCGGGGTAAATTATTTTCAGATTCATAGATTTAATAAATATTATCAAAATCACAGAAATATTAATAAAGAGCAACTAAAATATCTATAATAATTCGTCCTGGTATTTTAGTTTTTTTGTGGCTGTTTACATTTATCACATGATAAATCATATGATATGTCATGTGACAATTTTCAGTAGGGTACATAGCTTTGACCAGATGGTCATGACTTGGTGGCAAAATCAATCATAGTCTCGATCTTGTCAAATGGGCCAAAACTACCAGGTCGAGACCACGAGGTTAGACCACGTGGAAAAACCGACCTGGATTTTTTCAGTAGGGCAGACAGCGAGCCCACGCACCTGCGTACACATGTACATTTTCTCGGTCTAATATTATTTTGTCTGAAATCATTGAGAAGCATACAATAGAAGGAAGTATTCATGAAGGTCAACAAATAGAATCCAAAGTTTAAAAACGAATACTTTTCAATCATTCTAAATCATTTTTCGATTGCTGGGCTAATACTACGGTGTCTCCACAGGGGAAAAAATGATATATGGCGTTTCCAAAATGTCGACCTCTCTATTCTAACTTGGTTTATGATAATCACAACCGAAAAGTTTACGTTAAACACAAACATCAACAACTAACCTGGTTATGAACGATGCACACTTTTGTTGTAAAATGCTCCAGTCATCTACATCAGCTACATAACACAAGCATACAATACTGTTTTAAAAGTATAAATAAATGAGCATGGAGTCATATACAAATATGAAGAGTAGTACATTATGTATTTCGTATCGGAAATGTACATATATGTACGCGAGTACGCAGGAAAACTAAATCTGCGCAGGCGCTAAATAAGTTACACTCAATTTACCTACAGATGACACGCGTGACTGAAATCAGAGCATGACAAATAGTTTGGGTTCATCACAATCTTGATTGTATTTGTATTATACCATAAATACTCAGTTTGCAACATACCCAAACATCTCTACATAAGAACACCACATGAACGTTGATTTTAAGAGCAAATAAGATTTGGATGATCTTAATCTTGTGAAGTTGTGAATGATACAGTAATAGGGCATCGCAGTAATATCCATAATCACATTATTTACACGTTAACAGGAATTGCATTTTAAATAAATGAAGGTAACACACGTATTAGACTGTTACGTTATCTTCAATTTGGAGTACGCGGAATCCATTAACCTTAAATTTATGCGGAAACCGCGAAAATAAAGAAGAGCCTTGGTGCTTTAAACGAATTGGTTCAAAGTCACAAACAAATCAGCCGGATCTATTTATCTAAATGAGTAATAGAGAATGGCCGCCTGCAGATCCATTCCCAAAGTTCGAATCCGGGAAAACAAAAAGAAAGTTTTCGAACGACCCTGCCGTCTGTTTAAATTATTCAAATTCCCAGTCTGGCAAAGTTGGAATGTTGAATGTTGGTTCTATTTTTATGATTTTCAGTGTGCGGTTTACCAGAGTATCTTTGGACTTTTCCGCTGGTAGATTATTCGTGTACTTGCGTGAAACTCGGGAACGGGAAAATCCAATATAAAGTTCTGCGATCAGGCTACATAACGCCAACGCATCCTGAATTCAACAGTCACGCGGTTCTTCTTTTTATTTTATTTCTAGGTCATATCAATTCTCACGATACATTCGCGTACATGACAACGACAAATTAGTTTGTTTTCTGAAATTTACAGTCCGGGAATTCGAAACTCGTATATATGGATTTATCGTCTAAAGGAAAGTTGCAGCTGGAATTTGTATTTTTCATTTGCACGCTAGTTAAATTTAAAAAAAAAGCAATCGGCAGAATTGTGATGTGATGGATATTGCAAAGATCAGTTTTCTCGTATACGATGTAATAAATTCATCTATTGGCATGCGTAGGTCTCAACTGTACCATAATTTTTGTGGAAATTTGAATAGATTTTCCACCATTTTGTAAAAGCCCTTTATTCAAAAAGTTGTGTAGAATCTATAAATGATTCTATACATTCTGTAGTTACGTAATTTAGAAATGAAATTAATCATGTCTCACTACTTGCGAGAATAATTGGTTAGGACATTGCATAAGTGAGCCACCATACGGTGAGTCCTTCATTTCTCTCTGTCACATCATGATGCTACTGTCTGCCAATACTTCCGTTCGTAATAGATGTTCTCATTTTTCAATTTTAAATTTTGACGAGGAGGTTATTCTCAAATTGTACCTTGAAATTTGAGGTATTACACAGTTTTATTTGATGAAAATCACGAACCAACATTTATGTAAAAATATTGTTCTGGAATACTAGCGGCAGATTCACTTTCTGCTGTTTTACAAAGGAAAAAATTGAGAGCAACTTATGATACAGGGATGCTATTATGTTAGAAAAGCTACAGAGTAAACTCCCGACTAGACTATTTCTACTGCGATATGTACAACAATGCGAGAAATGAGTGCACGACTTCATTTTTCACCAGAGACCAATATGAAAAGGGCGTTTGCAAGAGTACCGTTCTATTGAAAAAACTGTCTGCTTTGTGCAATTTTTTAGTTTGTTCTTTAAATTCGGTATAAGGTACAGACCGTTTAGCGGTACATGCTTTTTATAAGGTTACTTCGCGAAAAGTTTCGTACTTCACTGTTTGCACACCCATTGTTTACTCCAAGAAAGTCGAAACGTTAATCATGGGAATTATTTCCTTCACGTGACTAGTCATGGATTTATGAATGGAACACACATAATTTAACATAAGTTATGTAACAATCTTTATATTTTACCCTGCAAAACGCGTCTGCAATAATTCAGAATTATTTGCAAAGATGTTGTAAAAAACTTTGTCCCAATCATGGTGAGGATGAAACATTGTAAGATTTTTTAAATAATTTTGTTATTTTAAAAAAAATAAGGACCTAACTACAAAAAAACAATGCACCGGCAATCGAACTCGGAGCTTCCAGAATCTTGAAACAATTCAGTCTTTATGATCCAGATGATATGCGCTATTTTTGGCTATGTGTAAAATCTAAATTTAAGTATGGTTGATAACAATCACCGTTCTAAAATATAAACAAGGTGCCGTATAATGAGATAATCTCAACAGTATATATGTATATTATGTAAATTTTGAAATTCTATAGATTGCCCAATGATCCGTGGAAGCTTGCCAAACCTGCGGTCGGATCTGGTGGGCGAAAACAGCGGTGATTCAACCGAATCTCTTATCGACGAAGCGGAAGATTATCTCCGACGAAGCATAGATTCGATGCTGACAATCTCCAGCTCCAATGAATATTGGAGCAGACAGTCGGCCAGACGAAGACGAGCTAGAAGGCACTTCGAACCCGATCTCTTCCGTGAGTGGAATCCTCCACAGGATGCTCGACCTTATCTGCCAAAGGTAAAATAAAATGATGAAGTCATTTAGATTTATAGCTTTATAGTATTTTTGTAAATCAATAATAGAAAATTAAAATTTTGGTATTTGGTTCTCTCAAAATATCATGAGATATCGACATCACACCCTCACTCATCATTAATCCTTTGATGCACAGCGATCGTGTCGTGTATACTTTTAAAAGAATATTTTTCGACTTACTGAGATAAAATGAGACGTTGTCGTCAGAATCATTAGAGTACCTTGTTGGAAAACGTCTTGTTAACGTCACGTGACATTTGATGCGCGTGTTTACGTTGGTTCATTAAAATGTAATTGAAGTGAAATTATCTTATACGGTAAATGAGAAACGTGTGTTAATTGTACAGATTCCTCGAGATCTCAAGATAGATCATCTAGTGAAAGTAATTTCCCCTGAAGGTCGGGTGCTGCAAGGCAGAGTGCGATACGTCGGACCCGTTCCTGGTCGAGAAGACGCCTATGTGGGCGTTGAACTACCAAATGACAACGGGTCCTCAGATGGCACATTTCATGGCCGAAGATTTTTCGACTGGTACGTATTAATTTTCTGCGAATTAACTTCTTATAAATAATCCAGTGGTATACTTGCAATTTTCGAACCTCAGCTAGAAATGTAAATGAAGCTATCCGTCTGAAAGTGATACTTCTATACTTGCAACAACTTTGACATTGTTTTTATGTGAAATAACAACTTCTTATCAATTTATTTTCATAGCTTTTCCATATAATTGTATAAAGTAGAATGGCACGTATCACTCCCTGTCTGTTTATAAGCAGAGCAATCGTGTGGAATTATTACTTCTAATTGCTATTCAAGTGGATAATTTTACGGGATAATGTACGTTATTTAATTATATGGATGAACGGTTTCGATTTCTTCTATTATTGTTTAATGGCTCCCATAAGACAACTAGTTTGGTTACGTGACATAAATAATGAATTTCTATCTGCAAAATCCATGCAATACTTTGCAACGTACAAATACATTTAAATCATCTTAACACGTTGGTTCATAATTCTAGTTAAAATAAAGAATTATTTTACTATTTTGTAGCATTTTGTATATGGTACTGCCGAATTTTTTTACGCTTTTAATAGTAAAGTAAATTAATGAAAAAATGTGTCCACACCGCCACTATAAAAAAAACAAACCGATGTTGGAAGAAATCAAGTCATTCAGTATCTTGTGAATCCACAAACGTAGACAAACAAATGAAGGTCATTTTTAAGGTTATATGTTTGCAAAGAGAGGAGTAATGCCCTGTTAAAAAGTTGATTGTTGACCTTCAAATACTTAGTCAAAGATTGTTTTCGTATAAATGGGCGAAATCTTAGCGAAAGTCTCATGGTTTCCTTGAATCAAAGCTACAGTATTTTCAAGGTCATTTAAAGGTCAAGAAACGTAGAACATTCAGACCACTGATATTACAGAATATCATTCTGCAAAATTGTGAGAATATATTAAATGTCCAATTAAAACATATTTGACCTTAGAACTACAAATGATCTTAATAATTAAAAACATTGATCTTATTCTAGAATACCATGATACTTTTTCTAAGAGTCTGCACACTTATATGGACACAAAATCTCTAAGAAATTAATCATTTTAAAGAAAGTCCAGAAATGACCTTGTTTATTCCGTTGACCTCTAAATAAAAAGATTTCGAATAGCTCTACATTTGTGTCCTTTTCTTTTGATTACATAAAAGAAATGACAACTTTGACATTGGGCTTAAAGGTCAACAATCAACTTTTAATAAACAGACTATTTTTCCGCTATTTATCTGTATTTACAAACCAACTTCACACTTCGTCTTCATTCGTTGGACAATCTTATTCCAAATTTTATTAGCTCCATTAAAAAAAATATCATAAAATAAGTTGATTGTTATTATCACAATCGTAATTTGAATCATACTTCTCAAGTTTCTACCGACTGTGCGGCGGGGGTTGTGCGTTTTACACTGAGAAAATTTTCCTCGGAAAAATTCCAATACTCTGCTTTGATGGGAAAAGAATACTCGGAACATGGAATAATTAGAGTACCTGTAAAAAATGTTATGTGCCGGGTATAAGAATTGTTAGAGAACAATTTAGGAAATATCCAGTGCAGCGTTACTAAAAAACACGATTACAATGTAAAATCCATCGCGAACGAACATCACTGACTCCCTTGCATCTTCATTGTTCAAATATCTAATTATTCCTGGCTCGATTATCGTGATAGAAAAATGCGTCGTTCATCATTAGGGGCATGCAAATGCAGTTTGGTAGCGCGATTCGTATTTGGGAATAAAAAATTTCCGGACAATTGGGCGGAACCTTGAGACATATACGCGCCTGGAATAACATCGGCGAAAATGGTCGATGTATCCTTGACCTTCCACGGCGACACCGCCGCTACCACCGTTTCGTCCCTGGTGCATGCTCCTGTGCGCGATATCGCGTTTTGCACGACTCCCGTCGTTCCCGGAAAGGTGCAATGCGGTAGAACTATGCACAATTGCATAATTTTCAAAAATAATTAATTTTTGCCTTTGTTTAATTCACAGCGAGCCAGACCGAGCAGTTTTCGTCCCATTCAAGAAGGTGGTTCTGGCCTGGTGCACCACTTGACCCGAGGCCACGACGGACCTGACGCCCGCTTCCACCTCTTCCGGAACCCCCCGAATCCTACTCACTCAGTACACAATGTGAAGGTTGACAAAAAGGTACGGTGCAGTTAACTGTAGCGAGTTCACCTCTTGATTTATTTCGCTTCCTCGCTTGTACTCATTCGAAAAATTTCGCGATTCGTTCACCTTTGCGCAAAAAAAAAAATTGTAACTCCATTCGTCGCGTATATAGTTTGTAAAACGATAATAAGTCTCGAGAAACGGATCTCAAGTGCCAACTATTCGCGTAATTAAAAGATAATTTGCGGCCTACATCGTGAACAAAACACACGTTCGGGGAAGTTATCAAGTTCGAAGAGGGCTAGTATGTCAAAGTTCCAAAGAACACACATTTGTTTTCGTTAATAAGTTTTAAAAAATAACATTTTGTTACCAAATTCGAGAACAACGAATAATGGTGCTGTAACTGCAGTTTAATAACGAGTTATTAGAGATCATTATGAGCATCGAGTAGTAACGTGGTTCCCTAACGTTCCTTTAATTTTGTAGGTTAGGAGGTCACGTTAACTTTTAATTTAAGATATCATTTAGATTGTTAACAAGATTTGGTTATCGCAAAAGGCCTAATACTTTTTTACTATTGCTGTATATTGCTCATTTTATTTCGAAAGTTGGAGGAATTAAGGTGTATTTGAACTTTAGTATCAGAACGATTTATTGCAAATAAGCGTTTAAGTTCTGGTAAAACGATTAGACTTCCGTTCGTGACTGCTGATGCTATTGGGGTCGTTTATGCAAAGTTTGTATTCTATAGCATGGTTTACTATTGTAACCTATTTACTGAATAATTCTCGATATGCAACACCCTTTCCTTCTGTGATGATTCAGAACTGTGGCTTACTATTATTATTATCAGCAGTTTTCAAATTGTTAGATGAATCCCTACATCAGAAAGAATTATGTGTCATCCCAAACTTTACAAAGTCCTTATTAACTGAAATTAAAGTGTGGCGAGTTAAATGTCAAGATTAGGATCTGTGTGGCGCCATTTTGTAGCTGCTCTTTCCATTTTCTTTATGGTAAACATTTTGTAGCACGGCTGTGACAGCCTCTGATAACGTTACCGCTGGATTTTCGATACATGATCAAGTTGGCACTTCAGATGCGTTCTATTAGCGGGGATATGTGCTTCGCCAATATTTGTAGACGAAAAAAGAAACGGTAGATCACGAACGAAAGTAGAAAACGACCAATAGAACTGCGTCGGAACAACGTGCAGTTCAATACCGACTCGTCGGCGAGCTTGCAACAAAAGTTGACGGTTGGTCAACTCAGCGATCCGTGCTTTTTATTCACGGAGACTATAATACAGTTACGATTTTATTGTATTCGTTATCATAAGCGTATTAAACGAAATATACATTTAGTCCCAACCGTTTTTCGTTGGATTTAGAGGAGGAAATTTGATATTAGTGGATTTTTAATAAAACGATATAAGAATCGTTACTGTATTATTATCGCGTCATTTTTCGACGGGAAATCGTGAACAAATTGTTTAGACCTAACATTCCGACGTATCGCAGTTAGCGGGATGTGTGGTTGCAAGGGTGATAATCAAAATTAGGGCTAGAACTTAAGTGCGCAGCCGCTCGTAAAATATCTAGTATAGCGACCGACAGGTGTAGAGGCTATCGAGATGGGGCACCACCTAGCGGGCGCGAGACGAACCCGACATTGTATAGGAGGTACGACGCCAATTCAACTCCGAGTGGTGTGCTTCGAATTTAGTGTACTTTAGTGTACTTATGTATATCTACGCCGCGATCCGTGGTGACATTGTATGTATATGTATATCTATTTTGAAAGAAACGTTGGGGAAAATGAAAGATACGAGAAAGGCGCTCGAAAGGAACGCTGTTGAGTTTTGTATGTGGAACACGAAGAGACTGTATAGTAGGATACATATAAAATAAGAGAATGCGGAATTTCGTCGACCGCGAGAGCGATACAGCTTAAGAAGATGTCGGACTAAATTATTGAAAAGTGATGTAATCACTATTCGCGCGAGTACCCAGTAACCAAAATGGCGGATATTCGATTTTTAACTGTGATTTGAGAAGTGTATTCTTGATATTTTTTAGGGTTCGTTTGCGGAACATTTTCGCGCTTGCGCATTTTCATTCGACTCGCGCATACGAAATTGAACCTGTAGTCGTCGCGTTTATATTTTTCGCAAAGAATTGATCTCTATTACGTCTAGTAATTTTTTGATAACTTAGTCCAGTTTCTCCTTAATTATACAACAGTGGTGGTCCAAGAGACCAATGGATTCGCAAGCGGAAAATATCATTTTGACCGCGGAGATATATCGAGAGAAATATATGTTGTGCATATTTCGCGTACCTGTACCGATTACAGTTATTATATATAAATATAAATATATATATATATACATTGTTCTTATTTATATAGTTCGCTCTAAAGATTCGTCACCGGGCTACTAAAGACATCCGCGACTCGTGGAGGTATAACTTACAACCGAGGTCGGAGATCATTCGAAGAATTTTATGCGAAGAAACACGTCGAGTTTCTTGTACGCAACGGCCGCGTCTCTCCGACGCCGATTTCTTCGGCACTCGACCAGTATTTTAATTTTCATTTCTTAGATTTCGTTTATCTTGTGTCCAAAATATTTCGAACGATCTTCGCAAGATCCGTACCTGCATCACTTTTTCCGAATCTCTCAGAATATGCGATACATGACGTGCGAGCGTGCCGAGCTTTCCGCTCTACAATGTAAGCTTTAATAGTTTATTTTATCTTTCGCATCGATTGTTGCGAAGTTTGAACAAGTTAAATATGGAAAATAACGAAGCAAAATGCAGTCACAGAGAGAGAACGTTTATTATAATGTGCCCTGGTTTTTATAACTTTGTCATAAGTTTGTTTATGCAAATATAACGTCAAATTCTTAAAAAATCAAGAAACATGAAGTCAGAAAATTATGATAAATCTAAAACAAAAATATTTAACACAATTACAATTATGGAATTTATACGGGAAATATAAATATGAAAAACATATTTTTCAACGCACTGAAGCATTTTGTCAGTATTACTTTAGCTCGTTTACGCTGCAAGTATTATTGTAGTTTCACCAATTGGCGTGGAAAGTGAGCAAAAAAAAAGAGTAAAACGACCGTTACGAAAGTTCCGTGCGAAGGAACTCCGTGCCGCTCGTTGATAACCGCTCCCCGGTTGCGTTCCCTCGGCCGGAAAGTTTGCTTTATTTTACTCGCGTGTCTGGTGAATTCAGCTGAATTTTCGCCATATCGTGTAACATACATGAACAAAAACCCAGGCTCGCACATCTTTAATTCTAGAGAAAGATGTGTAGAACCTATCAATGTTTAATGGACAGTATTTTCCAAAATTATCATTTCGGAGACTATAATAAAACTTAAAAACGTAGACGACATTATTACTACAACTCTGAATAGCAAATTAAACGATGACTACTTTGACCCAAAAAGATTTTATTATTCTTTAGAGTCACTTTGTAAGTTGATGTCATTGTTGACGATGTAGTACTTAAAGATTATTTTGTGTGTTTCCGTGAAAGATTTCGAGGCTGCCATTGACCAATTTTGTATGGTCACTTTATTGCCTCCGACGAACTAAACCGCATGGCGTCGCGTCAAGCATCTTGCGCCTCCTACCACAGTGCCGATTCCCCCTCTCTCGCAAACCGCGCAACATGATTGGTTTACGACAGGAGAAATGGACGAGTGGGGGTACGCGAAATAGATTATCAGAGTGGGGGGCGTAAGATGTTTGAAGCGACATCATGCGGATTGGTTCATTCCTTCGAAACGGGTCAGACAAAATTCTATAGTGTATCACAGTCAGTTCGCTTCCCCTACATTAATTAATGATGTAATTAAATCTATATGTAACCGGAAATTGAAGTAAGCTTTGCTGAATACGACTTGTGAGTGACATGAAGCTTTTGTCTATTTCAGGGCACAATAGACGTAAATAATGGTTTGAAATAATGTAACTCGTTATTATAAAACTGATGGTTTTGGATCATAATAGGGCGGTATGCTCAGCACGCTTGACATAATGAAAGAGGACGTCGTTTATGCGTATATACGACGAATGCCACTTCAGTACAAGGATTATTATTGTCAACGCGACGCCGAACACGAGGGTATCGTCAGTCACGACCGCGCTTCGAGTACATACAACGTTGTAACGTACGATCATCTTCCCGACATACGCTATTGTCGAATATACCACGTCACAAAGACTACAGATAAAATATATATTTTTTTCTTCGACCATTTTTCTATTAACTTTAGTTCCACCCCGAGACTCTCGCTTACCGAACTCCGATGAGAATCGTCGCCGCGCGAATACCTACGAAGGGTTTTTATCAAAGTTATTTTTAAACGACGCTTTCGATTGTACACGGAAGGAAGGAAAAGGCGATAATGAGGAAATCACGGACCAACCTAAAGCTAAAATTGAATTCTTCGTAACTTATGCGTACACTTTGCCATGTTCGCGAGTGGCAAGGGTATATTTTTGTGCTATAGCCAGTTTTGATCGATGTCGAGAAATATCCTACGACGCAGTTTCGAAAATTTCGATGCGAGGAAAACTCGAAATATCGATTATGATGCGACGTTAATTATCGACATTTCGAACGGCCACTCTTCCAGATCTTAAAAAAACGTCAGAATATAGAATAAGGGAGGGCATCCCTTATCTTAACTTTGCTGCATATATACAGACTCTTTTTCAAGTTCGGTAATTCGAGATGGACGGACGTATCTGCGACGAGCGTTCGCGAACTTGATGTGATATTTCATAAAGTGAAACGAAATGATAGAAGGGAACATAGGGGAGAATCGTCGGAACGTTCCTCGCGAATTTGTCCGTTGTGTAAATTGTACGGTAATCGCATAATTAACGATTAACAAACAAACAAAAATAGCCGAGCGAATAATTCTACTCAATGTTCATTCCCGTAATAGCAAACTATTATTGTAAGTGTTTCGATGTGTCGTAGATAACCGTTATTATCGACATCCGCCGAAGAAACGTCCGTGCGATTTTGAAATAACAAAGATTGAGCAACTATTTTAGGTACTCGCATATGAATGCGGAACTCTCGTTGTTGAACGGAAAACGCTGCGAAGGTTTTCATCCTTTGTTCTGTATTGAAAAGACGCGTGGATCGATGTTGATAAGTTTTTTTTTCTGGCACACGTCCGTGGTTCAATTAATGGACTGGAACAGACCCAAACCTACACGGCAAGTTCGACTCAAAGAACTATACATTCAAATCGCTAACACACAGGTAGAGAAATATACAACGTTATTTCAAAGTCGAATTCGGGAAAGATCGGTTGAGGTATCGGTAGCCGATGAGATTCGAAGAGTGGAGAAATCGAGAAGTTATTGTTGTCAAAATTGTTAAGCGTCGAGGAAAGCATAAAATTTGATGTTCAGACGAGAAACACTATTCCGCCGCTATTTACTGTAACAGTGGGTACATGAAAAATATACCGAGAAAATAAAATATTATTACTGTAATTTCAGTGGGTTCAGTTTTTTATAACCTCATACAATTTTTAAATCCTGTGTGATTTCATACAATTGTAGAAAACGTGCGACAGAGAGGACATTGGAAGATATTTCAGAACGGTAAGTTGCCCACATGTTTGTTGACGTTGCATTTCAGCTTGGAGGTACCAAACATTTATGGGAGGTTGTGGAAATATTTGATGTTAGAGATAAGATGCTAGATGTTGATACAGAAGTTGTTATTACTCCTGAAGATATTCTTTCATCTGTAATGTATCTTCGACAATCACTTCCAACATGGAAATACCTCAAACTAGGTAACACTAACTCTTCTAAGATTAGCAAACATCTTCGATATAAATCTCATATTGTAAAACACAATGTTGTGGTACTTATTTTCAAAAAATAGAAATTTTATGCCATTTGGCACCGAAGAACATTTTGTAGTACCTTTAAGATGAAAAAGAAACTTTTTTGACGGGCCTAATGTCTTCAAATTAGGTGTCAAGTCAAATAGTTACCCAAATTTTAGGGGCCAACCTTATCTTTGCAAGGTTTTTACGTGAAATTTATTTCTGGCATTAGTCTACCATTTCTCAACCGATTTAGCTGACATTCGAATAGTCTTCTTATGAAACAATTATTTTAATCTTTACAGGCCAAAGTTTCGAGAAACGTTCAAGATTATTTATTTAATTTGATGTTTTTGTTGTTTGCTGCTCTTGCGACGTGACGCTGTAACTCGCTTACCTCAAAACTTTTTTGATACACTATGGGAGTTAGGGGAAACAGTTATTGCAAAATGTCAACTTGTAAAGCTAACAAATACACCTGTAGTTACAGAATCCTTTAACGGCTGTGGAATATCGACAACAAATTACGGTGTTTTTCTTGCTGAAGTATTTTGTTTTCGTAGAAGCTATAGCACCTAAAATGCCAATAATGTACAGTTCAAATGCTTCAAGAAAACAAGAATGAAATACATTTAGTTAATTAAGTCTTGTACAAGGTTGTAAGTCTAATGAAGAAATGTAGGAGGATTTGAATATGGTTTGAAAGTCGACTTAGGCCCCCTTAAATTGGGACAGAATAACTAAATTACAATAGGACCACAAGAAGGCGGGAAAATGATCATTCAACAAAGAACGACATCTATTTGTAATCTGCAAAATGACGTATGTTCGCATAAAAATTTGCAGTTGTAATACTTTTTCACATTACAAGTTTTTTTCATATTTAAGTTTAAAAGCAGTTTCTTTTATGTTTCCACCATTAAAGAATTATTCATTATATAAAGCATGTCACAAATTTACACATGTAATATATATGACTTAATTACAATTTCCATGATGGAATTTAGTTGGTTAATTGAAGGTACCAAATTATCTCAATATTGCTCTAATTAACGAAGAATAATTGTAGAAATAGTAAGTAATAATCGTAGAAATGAGAAATCGAAACATGAGGAAAGTATTCTCTAAATTTGAATGAGTCAACATCTGCTAATATGGGAGTGAAAAGTCGGGCACTGGTTGAAGTAGTAATAATTTTTAATAATAATGAGTTGGAAACTACTAATTTATTGGCTAAGTTTAACTAATTTAAAAGGGTATTTTAGTACTACTTTTTTTCTCTCGTTATGAATGAAAATCATTATTAATTCAGTTGGTAACCTACACTGTTAAAAATGTTCTGAAAAATCTCCTATACTTTTATGTTGCCAGAGTAAGAGAATTTCCTAAATCCTGTAACAGACAGACAAATTATGCAACAGTATCTTAAAATTAGGAAACTGGTAGTAGAATTTTAAATACGTATCCGCAATATCAAATTAGTTCAGTTTCTCACCGAACCAACACAGAAACACATAATGAGCTAATTCCGAATACGAAATCGGTTAGGCTTTATTTCTTACACATCTTTGGAGCATTTTATTTTTTCTAGATTAAATTGGCTGTTGTTCTGATGTATTTTTACTTTAAGAATTCCAAACTAAAATCTGTTGAGTTCCATTATGAAAAAATTTGACAAAATTGTAAATAACAAGAAATATGGATGTAAATTATTTCAAATTTTATGGATTTGTTTCATGCTTCCTTTTATATTCTTCTTATGTAGCATTTCTCATGTAGCGAACTCTTTTTTCATCAAATGATCTGTGAAGTGGGTTTTTCTGACTTTTTTTTCCATTCTGATCCGTTTCTATACAACAGCAATCTACCATCATGTTGACATCCCACTTTCCTTGGTATCGATTCTCCATTTCACTTATGTCTCGATGGAATCGTTCTCCTTGTTCTTCACTGCAATCTCCAAGGTTTTCAGGGAAGTAGACAAGATGAGAATGTAGGAAGTGCAATTTGAGATTCATTAAGCAACCTAATTGTTTCAAATTTTCTAACAATACTTCAACCAAATTCTGGTGATCCTCACTCCTCTGATTTCCTAAAAAGTTCTGAGATACATTATTGAAACTTTGCAACGTTGCTTTTTCGGTGTCATTCATCTGTTTAATGAAATTTTTGTCTCGAAAGAGAGTTCGAAATTAAGGACCATCGGAGATACCCTCTTTTAACTTCGCATCACTTAGGCCGGGAAACTTCTCTCCTAAATATTGAAAACATTGACTATCTTTATGCAGAGCTTTGACAAACTGCTTCATGAGATCAAGCTTGATATGAAAAGGTGGGAGCAGAATTTTCGAAGGATCAATCAATTTTCTGCGTATACCTAACGTTCCCTGATCCTGGATGAAATTCCGTTCTTCTAGGGCATTCTTTCTGTACGTATTGATTTGCCCTGCCCCTACTGTTCCTCAATCATAAAAAGCAGGGATTTTTCGTGAAGTCTGATTGTTGGCCTAGAATAATAGTTAAAATTTTCAGATCACCGCAAACTTTCCATTGATGTTCCGTATCCTTTATTACAATCCAATACTACTTGCACATTCTTGTAAGTCTCTTTGAGCTATTGGAAATTTAAGACTTCTTTTCGACAAATTAATAAGTAGCCATTCTTCGTCCTTATAAATATTCGGTCTTCATTCATGAACCAATCCTTCCACATCTGTGCAGAATACCAATGAATTCTTCTTCTCATCTTTAGCGAAAAATTTTCGAGACTCCAAACACATTTGATCCGGCTCAGACAAAAATTTTTTGAATTTTTGCACACATATTAAAGTGATTTTTGTAATGTTTTTTCACTATTGTTTTGCGTTTTAATAGAAATTTCGGGATGTTTGCGTAAATGGGCTTCAGTTTCACATTTGGAGCATTAACATATAAAAAAATACATACATGATCATACTCAGGAAAATATTTCCAAGTTTTCCCGAATACAGTAATGTGATTTTTCGCAATGTTTTGCTATTTTTTTGTGATTTACTTGAAACTGAGGGGTGTGCGGGATATATGGACTTCAGATTCGGATTCAACTCGTCAAAATACGTAGAGACTAGTAGGTCTGGTTGAAAGTACAGACCACTTTCATTTTTGTTGTGGGCCAGTGTTATTTTTAATGGAGTTCCAGCTATATGTATTTTAGGAAGCACACAAGCTCTGGGTGTAATCGCATTTTTGATCCTGACCATTTTTAGGGTTGTATAATTTATAAGTTTGTCTTTATGACATGTTTTGATCATATTATTGATGCTGTTGGTTATGGTAGATATCTAGATATGTACCGTAAATTGTGGTAAAGTCCGCTATTTTTCATGTTTTTTTGCTCAAGAGAAAACTTAAAATAATTATTGGTATTTTTAATATGTAATCTCTAACTCCTCTGTTTTAAGATCTATGTAATAGAAAAGAAAATTACTTCTTAGAATTAACAGTATATACTATTTTGTCATCGCCGACTTTTACCCCAAATGCGGGGAAAAGTCGGCTATCGTCATACATCGAAAAAGTAAGCTATTGTAATAAAAAAAAAACAATTTTCTAACACCATCGGAAATAAAATATGGCCATCACATAAATTTCTAAGTGTGAAAACCGCTCTTTAACCCTTTGCGTCATAGTGGGACTGTCATTGTCCCACCTGCAAATAATTTTCTTCATGTATGTAAATCAATATCTATTTCAATGATGGATTGCAATTTTGTACTCGAGGCCGCTAATTACGAATATGTTGTAAAAATCACAAAATTAAAAGTGGCTGATCCAATATGGCAGACGAAAATCCGAAGCTTAATTCGATTTCGATGAAACTCTTTACTTGGGGGTTTTGGGGGCCTCTGATTAAGAATATGTCGTCAGATTTTCGTAATTCAAAATGGCGTATGAAATATGGCCGGGCCAAAATCTGAAATATGATTAGATTTACATGAAAATTCATACGGGGGGGTTTTCAATGCCGCTGATTATGTTGATTACATTGATTTTTGACGTTTCTCTGCTTCTCGTATTGCATTCTGTAATTGTTCCGTTGGATATTTGAACAATCTAGAAGAATCCGCCTTTGTTTTATAAATTCACCCCATGGCCGACTTTTCCCTACAAATGTTACATTTTTATAGAAACCGATATTTTGCGATATCTAATGATCTTATTGAGGTCATTTTCGATCGTAAATTAGGTTAGAGATATAGGCTATGCGATACACAGTTTGATTTTACATAAAGAAATTTGTACAATTATTTACAAGTGCTTTTTTCACACTACTTACTTTAGAGGCTAAATGTACAGTCACACATAAACGACGTTTTTATTAAAACTTATCGACGAATTTGAGTCAAATAAACTGTAAATTACAGTTTAACATTCCTACTAACTAACACAATTGCGCAACTTCGACTTTTCTCTCTAGAAAAAGGATAATTAAATATTTTAAAATAGGTTATCGAATGACCGACTTTTCCTGTCAAGCCGACTCTACCCCAATTTACGGCATTCAAACTTGGAGATTTCATACGTAGAAACATAAAAAATGTTATGTATTGAAAGATGTTATCTTTATCAGCAGAGACAAAAGTCAGGATTTTTATTTTTAATATCTTTTATGATTTTGTCATAGTTATTATTGTCTTTTTTATTTTTGATCATTTCTGAGGAATCTTTATGGTGTGTAAGCAATCTTGACGGAAGGTGTTTTTTTCTTCATCAGTGTTTACAAATGATACAGCTGATTCAATAGAAGCGATAATATGTAGAATCGGAATTTCGTTTGTATTATTAATATCATATACAAATTTATGACCTAGTGAAGCAATATTTTGAATATTTATCCTGCCAATTCTAATTAACCGACCTACTTATTTTCTGTTTTTAGTCTTATCTTTGTCGGAGATACAAATTACAATATAATGTGCTGTAAACTAGATTCTAATTTTTAAATAGGGCTGTCGATTTTATCTACTATATAATTTTTTTTTATATTATTTTACATCGACTTTTGTGAACCCAAATGGGACTAAATCGCGACGGGACCTACTGTTTATGAAGGTGGAATTCGAACCACCTGAACTTTGGCGTTATTCTACTATATATGAGAGAACTACTTTAAGTTTCACAAATTAAAATTTTTTTTACTTATGATTTAAAATAATCCACTGTACTAGTTATAAAAATTATTCCAAAGTGATTTTGAAATTCAAAACCCTATTTTTACGAAGAAAGCTGATAATCCTCATTCGTAAGTTATATTTAACGATTCTTCATCATAACAAATCATTCTGAAATATCATTTTATTCGTTGTCGTCCATCCAGATCAAAGTAGATAACAAATCAATGCAGTTAACAAAATATAATAGCTGCAAAGTTTAAGTTGCGACATTTTCCTTATTCAAATTTTATTAACCTTACTGTTCTACATAAATTAATAAATATTTTACGTCATTATATACTAAGGTATATAATGTAACTATTCATTAATGACTATTATCATCATTCTTTAATGGGCATCTATATCCTCTTCTTAATGAACACCCACACATGCCAAGATTATTTTCAAGAATACAAACAGTTTCTAAATTCTTTCTGTCAACTTGATACGTCTGTGCCACCGTCTCACACATGTATTCAGGGCAATTCGAAGCACTAGTGCAGAATGGAATGCCTACAATAAATTTAAAAATGAAAAAAAATCATGAATTATTACCATAGAACTTTTACACTGATTTTTATTAGTAAATTTCGCTACTTTAGTAAGACAATTTTTTAATAAAATGTGCCTAAAATACGATTAATAAAAAATACTTACTTTCACCTTCCGGTTTGAAGAACACGCCAAACTTGCGGGTGGCATCTACCTTACGAACAGTTTGACAGGACACATCATTCTCTTTATGATTAATTGTAACTTCAGCTAATAAATACGCGAAATCATAATGTTTGTCAGGTCTTTCAATTGTTTTAGGGAAACACTCCATATTTCGTGTCGGGTTGATTAAGTGACATTCGCATTTGTTTGCATTGCATCTCATTTTCATTGGCTCATCGTCATACTTTGAAAATGCATCGCAGTTTCCATCATCAAAACAGTCATCAATTGTGTCGCACACTAAAATAAAAACATGTGTCATATTCTAGAGAAAATTTTAAAGTAACAAAAGGCTTAGTTCACTTTCTCTATTTTGTATTATACTGAACATTTACTTGATCTTAGAATACATGAACATTCACAAAATTTAAAAAAGATGTATCTTACTGATGTTATTCGAAATTCTTTGAAAGTATTATATTTTTTTTTAAAAGTGCAAAGAAAAGATTGAACTTACTATTATTCTCCATTTTTGTGTACATCTTGTGCCACAAAAATGTGTTATCTTCATTCTTGAGCAATAGAGAGCTGTTAGTGGCACAACGCATATTGTCACGGAATTGTGGGAACATTTCTTCGTTTTCTTCCGTTGTATTGATGTCTGTGCTTGTTTCAGGAGTTTCCGTCACGGTAGTCATCTCAACTTCATCAACTGGACTACCAAAGGCAATCGCTGCAAAAGACATAGAAAATATTACTTGTAAATAAAAATCCTTATATGTGGATCATTTTAAATTTGATATTTATTTGATTTAAATAATTAAAATAAATAATTATGTCATTTTGAAAACTGATAGAAAAAAAACACATAGAACGATGAAGCAAAAATTACGTAATATGATATGAATAGGATATTAAAATTGATCTTGAAAATATGTATATCGACGTATTTTGTGGAAAATATTAGGTTATATAATCATTAAAAAATAGAAACATTCCGAAACAAATAAGATATGGAGGAAACTGTTTAGTTCCTTGTTGGTTGTTATTGTTGCGTTAAAACGGGAGTGAGTGAATTGAAAACAAAATTCTAACGATGAACAATTAAAAGTTATCAAATTTTACCTGGCAGAAATATTGCAATGCAGACTCCTAAGAGCAGTTGATGATTCGTAGTTTTCATTTTATGTTCTTGTTGATAGGCGTTCTAGGTAGGTACTGAAAGCTTCTTTTTCGGTTCGCTTGTTTTCTAATGGGCATCTAAATATATTTTATTGCATAATTTCAAATATTTGATAATATTAACTCCGATTTCTTAATGACTTTTCCGTTCTATATTATTTTCCACGTAAATGCTTTCATATTTGTTATTTAAAATAACTTATATAAAATTTCTACGTAAAAGAAACGCTTTAGTTCCATATAGATTTCTTCAAATATTAAAATATTCCTCGTGAGCAATGATGTAGATTATTTATGGTGTATTAAGACTAGAATTAGGAATATTTGGGAATTACGTTTCAAGAATTAATCTGCCTATTCTATGGGAATAATAAGCCGAAACCACACTGATGTACGTTTTGTATTTCTTTAAAACATTCCATTTGAATGAAAAAATCAAGTAAAATTAAATATAATACGGAGAAGATTATAAAATATAGTACAAAAAATGTAAAATAAATTCTGAAAATACTGTAGATAATTTATACTTGATAATGTAAAAAGAGAAAGTTGAATTATTTAAATTCATGATAAATACATTTTTAGTACATTTGTAAAAACCACAGCATTCGTATAAATATATAGTAACCTCATTTATTTCTGGTCGGTATACTACCAACTTAAAATCAAAGAAAACAATTTTATAGAATCGTTTACAGTCCTTCCCTCCGTAATTATTTCACTCTGTAACTGTTGTCTACTTAATTCCATTCGTAATTGTACTCCCAAAATATTATACGTAATTGTTGTCCAGGAGAAGGGGAAGTAAAGGCGGGAACGATAGAGAAGCAATTACGGGGGCATGAGTGGAAATTTGGCAGCGACCGGACAACAATTACGGAGGGAGATTGTAAACGGATTACGAATAGGTATTTGTTATAACGGAAAGGACTGGTAAGTTTTACAACCTACATTTCAAATGCCATGGTGTTCGACCAAACCGACGATCTTTATAATAATTGTAATGTTTTCCCATATCGAATATCAGGTAAATATTATACAAAATTATGACTTCTAGAAATTTCCACTTTCGTATAATATTCAAACACATGATTCCAAATAAATTATACATCAGAATTATACCACATGTAAAAGTTATTCCACGCTGTTATCAACCCCCAATAATAGCCTCGTGAAAGGGCAAACATTTTCTTCCGTAGTCCACACATATAATGAGAGCGGATGCGCAGTACATAGATGCAAGTTCAAGCAAGCCAATCTGAGATTGCCCTAATATTGAATAAAATTTATCACTTCTCGACAAAGAAATTGTCGAATAAGTGAAGTAGTCTTTCGAAACCTGGACACAGGTCGAAAATTAGTCCTGCTTCTTTAAAGTCATACATTAGGATAAAATGACCAAATCTATAATCAAAATGATATCTTCTAAGTCGAACAAACTTGTAGGTCGACATGGGGTCCAGTTTTAAATATGACCGTGTACTATTCCCACGTTTCAACTATGAGGTCTCTTATATTTTTTTATAAGATATAAAATTTCGAAAGATACTGAATCTTTCGAAAACCTTTCAGCAGGATCAGGATTTTTTAACCATTTTGGAGGTAAGAATTCGGAACAAAAAGGAGAGTGCAACATACTGTTGTTAAACAAAATTGGGTTCAAATAAATTGTCTTTCGGTACAAATCCAACATGGCGGATTCAAGGTGGCGGATGAAGCGCAGATTCATCCAACATTTCCTCTCCCACGTAGCGTACCCTAACGTAGCAATATAGCATAAGCTTGCTCGGTGGAAATCGGATAATCGGTTAATTTGTTTAATAATGTGCAACATTATACTGAATCGATTTCAATAAATATTAACTGTGTCAATTAACTATTTTCTCCGAATTTATTTATTAGAAATAAGTTCAATTGTATAAAACATGTTGATTTACATTTTCATATAGTATAAATTTAAATAATTGGACCCCAGACCCCCCGTTTTCGTACGCCCCACCCATCACCCCTATTAGGTACGACATCCCAGAATCCACAGCCGATATACCAACGATGACCCCTAATTACAAATATCCATACGCTCACTCTTACGATCAGAATTGGACCCATGAAATCGCAATTTACGCACTAATGGCATAATAAATGATTTGTGGACGAGTGAAACGAATCAGTCAAGTCTATCGCAAGCAGTATTCAAGCAATCTTAGAAACTGGTGGAATCACATCCACAGGTACGGAATATATATGTGTAATGCAGCGACAAGTATCACCATTGATTTTCTGAAAAAACAAAAAGTGCTTCGTATTTCTTCGACCAGTTGGTAATTTACATCACACCAAACCAATAGATTCACATTTTTTGCTGGATAGTATTGATTTTTTAATAAAGGTAGAGGATTACACATAAAACAAAATCATTTGTTGTCATAATAGTATTTTATTGGATTTCATACAATCCACGGAGATGAGCTAATTAACTCAAATAAACTCCGAATACATATTACGTGTAATATAATAAATAATTAAGCTCTCACAGTCTTCAATCTACTGAATGATGATGGTAATATTTCCACCTAGAGTCTTCACCATTCGTGGTGGGTTTTGTAATATTCGCTCCTGAGTACTGGGCATGTTTTTCCATTACGTAAAACGCAAGCACACGTTCCATAATACTCGTGGGACATACAAACGCTTTCCAAATCTTCTTTGTTTACATGAAAGTCCTCGGCCACCGAGTTACACACATTCTTATAGCTTACGTCGCAATCCGATGCATCCTGGCATTGACCTGTGGAATTCATAAACAGTACATTTTAGTATTGTAAATTTTAATGTAAGACTTAGTAGAACTATAGAATTTTCATAACGAACATATCTATGTTAATGAATCAAAATTCATTTATCCTAAAATAATTAATATTTTCTTATGCACCATACATATAAGGTGGAAAAGTTAATTGTAGTAGACTCTATCACGACAGCTTTTTTTTACAGAGGGGCAGAATCCCTCCCCACCTGGTATTCCCGATAGGGAACAGTGGGAGAAGCAAACTCTCGAAACAAAATATCGCTAGCGACGGCTGGTCGGAAACGCTCTTACAGCGAGTCGACCGCTAATAGAGTGAGTGCTTTTCTGCGTTCAACTGGTTCTAATGCATACTATGGTAAATTTACAAGAAGTGAATAATTTTTTAACATATGGGTTTCTTATTGAACACTAGGTCGTGTTACCGAAAGATGGGCAGCTTTTAACCCATTAACCCCTGAAATGACAATTTTTATACTTCATTTTCAATTAAGTATTTCGTATCAAAGTCAAAGTTTAAAACAATTGAGAGGTACGTATCCTACTGTTTTCGAGGTCGCTCTTCGAGATTCCGAGGTCAAAATGGAGTGTTAGCCATCAGAAATTCCAATATGGCGCCGAATATGAAAAAAATTTCGAAAAAATTGGGAATTTGTTATTCTTATCAATTTTTTTCGAGCTATTAGAATATTGGAATTTTATTGAAACCTTGCATAATGGTGCACAAAATATTTGACTTTTAAGAAAAAATTTTACTTTTATACCCTACAGCATTCTAACTACCTCAAAATGGCGTCAACAATGAAAATTTCTTTGAGAAATTTCTGGACGCTCTAACTCAAAAACTACGAACTTTAAAAAAAATGCCTAGAATGAAAAGTTCTTAAAATTCATCAAGCGGTATAGTGGAATTTTTTGAAACTTTTTTGATGACATTTCGAGAAATTTTTTTTCAACATTTTTTTCAAAATTGTATTTTATTTACAAAAAATTCTGAAAAAAATTTAGTTTATTCTCTGATGAATTCTAAGTCATTTATTCTTTGCAATTTTTTCAAAAAGTTGATAGTTTTCGTGGAAATGAATTTAAAATATTATAGTTTAGAATTTTTTCCCCCAAAAACTATCAACTTCTGGAAAAAATTGCAAAGAAAAAAAAAACTCGTAGAATTCATAAGTGAATACACCAAATTTTTTTTAGAATTTTTCATAAATAAATTATAATTGTGAAAAAAAATTTTTCAAAGTGTCATCACAAAAATCTGAAAAAATTCCACTATATTTTTTTGATCAATTCTAAGAACTTTTCATTCTTAGCATTTTTTTATAACAGCACGTAGTTTTTGAGTTAGAACGTTCAGACATTTTTCAAAGAAATTTTCATTGTTGACGTCATTTTCAGGTCGTTACAATAATGTGGGGTATAAAACTAAATTTTTTTCTTACAATTCAACTATTTTATGCACCATTATGCACGGTTCCAATAGAATTCCAATATTCTAATAGCTCGAAAAAAATTGATAGGAATAAATAATTCCCAATTTTTTGAATTTTTCTTAAAATTCGGCGCCATATTGGAATTCGTGATGGCTGAAAATCAATTTTGACCTCGGAATCTTAAAGAGCGACCTCGAAAACAATAGGATATGTACCTTTCAATTGTTTTCAACTTTGATTTTGATACGAAATACTTGATTGAAAATGAAGTATAAAAAATGCCATTTCAGGCGTTAATGGGTTAAGTTGCTGGTCAAAATTTGAATTTTGATTTGATTCACGTGGTGCAAATCAATTCTAGCAATGTTGTACGTGTTCATACCTGAAGTCGCGTCAAGTTAACAGTTTGTATATGAAAAAATAAAATTTTTCCCAATTTTTCTGGTAAATACCCTACTTTTCTTATATTTTAATGGCATATTCTGTCTGGTTTTATGAAAGAGTTTCCAAATTTGAACAAAATCTATTTTATAATTCTAGTACGACTTTAAAATTAAGTACAGTTTTAAAAATACTTACCGTTAGGCATATGAGCTATAAAGCTTACACCTGTTCTAGGAGATGGAATTATAGTGAACTTCGGAATACACATAATGTCCATATTGGGCCCACCCATAGCCATTACGCCATTAGTCGAAAAGCACCGGGGCTTTCGTCGACGATCAGCGATGTTTTTATTCGGGAAACAATTTGGCATTTCAGATGATTTTTTCGATGTAACACATTCGCAATATTTTCCATTACATCTTGGTTCCATGGGATCATTGTCATACTTTGAAAGTTCATCGCAGCTGCAATCCTGAACTGTGGTACATGCTAAGAAAGAAAAAAAAGGATTGAAATAAAAAGTAAACTTAACGAGTACCGAAGAGATATTTTTTGAACTCAGTGCGCGAAGTACCCAATTTGCACTTGGTAAACTTGCGCGCAAATAACCTAATTCGCGCACTCTTATTGTAATATCCTATTATTAAAGTAAAAACAAGCATATATCTGTAATAATTATCGTGCTAAATAAGAAGCATGTATATAATACAAACTTATTACAAATATGTACTGATGGAATATCTTAATTTGATACTAGTCTTATCTCATTTTTATTAAAGTCTTCTTGTCCCAAAGTTGAGGACTGAATACTTCAACATTTTCTATATTCGAAACGTAATAAAAGCTACATCTTAAAATTAATTAATGTAACAAATAATCGCATACGCACTGTTATTATGATCGTTGTAGTACGTCTTTTCCGCTATCCCATTTTCTTTATTGATGTTTATTTCAAAGTTTGTTAAATGGCACGATGTCGATGGATTCTGGAACACCATTACCGACATTACCTTTTTGGGAAGTGCATTACCAATGACATCTACTGTAAAGAACATATATATAAATACAGAATTAATAAAAATGGCTGATTCAAATTATTTTGAAGAATTGTAAATGTAGAAAAATTTTCGTTTTATTAAATTTTACCTGGTATGAATACCGCAATCGACATCGCAAGGAATAACGAGTAATTTATAGATTTCATTTTGTAATTGTAAAATCAAGTCACTTTGATGTCTCTACAAAAGCTACTGAATGTTCTCGGTTGAACCCTCCTTTTATGTATAAACCATCCAAACTATTTTGTTACATTATAGGGCATGACTCACAATGTTACACATTAGTATCCATTTTGAGAATGACGACACCATTTATATGGGATAGAGTATATTTAATAGGTTTTCTATTTTAGACTTCAATAAAAACATTTATCTTTTAAAACAGTCTATTCTTTGTAGAAGATTGCTCCAAAAACATATTATGAAGTAAAACTTTACGAAGAAATAGATTTTCTATAAATAGATCATCAATCAATATTCTCTTGTAAGTGATTTTATGTTTCTTTAAGTTTGGACTTACAAAAGATAAAAAGATGAATCAGGAACCATTTTTAAACGTCGAAAGAAAAAAAAACGTCGAAACGTGGCTAAATATTTATTTATTATTTATATTACAAAAAACCCTCCAAATTATTAACCCTTGTTTGTTTTTTTCTCTCTTCCTCTAATTTTTAAAATTTTTATTAAACTCAAACATTTGTAATTTCTATTATGTATGTGACCGAAAAAACCAAAGTATTTGAAAATATATTAAAAAACATTATGTTTGTAATTGTCTTATTTGAAATTTTATATATATTCCATCATTAAACAAACAGAAAACAGCGAAAAACTGAATGTGTTAACCACAATGAAAATAATAAAGAATTCGTTTAAATTTCGTCGAAACTGGGAAAGGTCCCACATATTCAAATTCCGGCGCATAGAATCTTTCCGCTTTAGTCTTCATTTTTCTCGAAAAAATTAAAAATAATCCAACCTTTCCATCTTCACCATCATAAAAGAGTTGTGAATTTTTCTGGTAAAATTTTGCATTATTTCTGATTGAGTAGAGGAAACAAAATTAGCTGGAAAAATTCAAGCATGCATCACATAGTCAGTTATTGATTAATGGTTACGAGCATAAAAAAAACATTTATTTGAATTATTTTATGTTGTTATTTTTATTTATTGTTTTCATGGTTTCAAATTATTCACTTGTCGCGTAAACTATGCAGTATTAGAAATTTATGTCATTTTAGCAGGATGAGAAATTTTGCTCCATTGTAAATATCGTTATTTTATAGTTAAAGATAATTCTTTTTTAACGGTGGACATTTGAGTGCATCACGTAAAGAACATGCACATGTGCCATGTTGATATTGCTCTTCACGTGCACAAACAGTTTCCAAACTCTTCCTGTCTACTTCATACTCTTCGGCTACAATAGCGCATAAAATAATTGGACAATAAAGTGGACTAGTGCAAAGTAATGCATCTGTAAAGTACGTTAAAGATTGCATTAGTACGCATAAAAATTGCATTACAAGCTATATAACACTTTTAAGATCATAAAATTCTGATTTTGTTACGCCTTTTTATGATAACGTGATTATTTTTGTAAAGTCTCTTCTCGAGAAAAATATTTTTTAAAATTAATAGAATTTATTAACCTTAATACTTACTATTGAATCTGGGTGGGGTGGGTATAAAGAGAACAACACTACGATCAACCGAAGTCAGATTTTGAGTTTGTTCACAAATTACATCATTATATTCATGTCGGAATTTCTTTTGATGTCTTGTTATCATGATATTCATAGACGGCTGCTTTCCGCCACTTTCAATTTTCTTTGGGAAACATTTCGGTTCTAGTGTCTGGAAAATTACTTGGCATTCGCAGTTATTTGAATTGCATTTCATTTCCAATGGTGCATCATCGTACTTTGCAAATTCATCGCAGTTGCCTATAGCAAAACAATCATCAACAGTTCTACAGGCTAAACAATCAAATAAATATTGTCTAATTAGGCCATCACATTTTAGGATCTGATATATTTGCAAAAGAAACGGTTTTAAATGATTATAATTGTAGTGACTTTTGTTTACTTCGATTTCCTTTGTCCATATACTTTGTATGCCATAAAAATGAATTTTCACTTGTGAGCAATTGGAGGTGTTGATTAATAAAACACGAAGTACTTTTGAGGTACTTAACGCCCGGAATGTCAACGAAATGTGTGTCTGAACGGTTAAGTAATGGCGTGACTTTGGCATCATGTGGAATAGTATATGCAAATTCTGTAAAGAACAGATAGTAAAACATAAAAGAATTTCTAATCATATTAAAATCAATACATTAACAAACAAATTGTTTAAATTAAAAAATTCTGTATTTAAATGGTGATCTTCTGAACACTTTGCGGACAATCTGATATTCATTAAAGTTTACCTGGTAATAAAACTGCGATCAATAGGGGTGACAGATAGCTTGTAGTTTTCATTATGTAATTTCTTCAACTTTCCTGATTTCTAATAAACCTAAAAATATTTTTATATACTTTACAAATTTTAGTATTCTTAAAAATGTCTGATTTTGAAGTGGAAATTCACTGACACTAAACTTACTTGAAGGTAATATTTTTTTAAGAACTGGTAATTGGTATAGACACAAGAATTTTGAATAATTAATTAATAATACACGCTTTTTTGGCTATTTACAATAGATGACAGTTAGTGAAAGTAAAAGTGAAAAAGATTTCAGTTGTCTGTGTCCATAGCCTCCAATTTTTGACATTCCACAAGAGCATTTGCACAGAGCTATGGATCATCTTTCATATGTTGTACATTAACAATAAGTCTTCTTTTGATAAAGTCAAAATTAAAAAGTGGAATGAAATTACATTTTATACCGAAATGTTTTAAAACTGTGACTGTTGATCAACAGTGTTAAATTCATGAAGAATTCATTATTCAAGACAGTTCCATTCTTTTCAAATATTTCCTCAAGGGGACATTCCATTTTGAACGTTCAAATAAATTATTATTTTTATTATTTTTTTTACAATACAAATTTAGATGAATGAATTGAGTTTTTTTATATTATTAGGCATGCTTTTAATTTTAAAAATTAATTTAAAATAGTTTTTTTCAGCTTTTTTCATACAACACATACAAATTCAAGCTGCCTCAAAATGCAATTTGTATTGCTTCAGTCTACGATTGCAAACAAAAATTTATTATTGAAAACACTCACAGGGTTATGGTCGGTACCTTCTCCAAGCAAAAATGTTGAAATTATAATATGGTAAAGTCGATAAAATTTCCAAATTACAGTAGAGTCCCGGTATATTTACCCGCTCGATTTTTGACGACTCGTCATATTTGCCAAAAGAATGTGTGGACCGCTTCTCCCACTCCCCTCGGTGGATTTATGATCATGACGTCACAGCAGTCCCTTCCCGAGACCGAAGGTCTCAGGGTGGGAGAAAAAGAGAGCGACGACAGGTAAATAGAACGATATTAACTTGAGGTTCAATAGTTTATCGGTTTTGTCACGTCTTCCAATGGAAAGAGTATACCCAAAAACAGTCGTTTCCCGAGTTTTCGCTAAATGGGACACCAAGAGGCCTCAAAAACTGCATTTATAGCGTTAAAGGGTTAAAACATGAAATTTACCCTATACTATTATGGAAATCGTTCTTCACGTCATAAATGTTTATGTAAGTATATGGGCAAATCCACAGAACCTTTAACTTTACGCTTTAAGAAAAAAAAATGTTTTTTTCGCTGGCATACATTTAAAAAATCAACCTGAGCCCATTCCTAAACATATAAAATGTGATACATTCCATGTCAACAATATCAAAGTTGTGGTCGATGTCGCGGAATTCAACAAAAATGAAATATTTGATAGGTATAGGCATGGAAAATAACGTGGTAAAATATTTTTCCAAAATTTTCAAAATGGCGGCCGTGAGGTCATATTCACTGAATTTCTTTAAATTACGATATCTATTTTTCTAATTATCGCATTTAAATGGGACTACGTGCATTTGGTTCACAAAAATGAGTACTTTTGTCTAAAGATAAGACAATTTTTTTTCTTCTTAATTTGACCAAAAATCGGTCCAAAATTTTTCAACTTAAATTTTTGCATAAAACGCATATTTTTTTTTCAAATTCAACATCTCATTTTGTAGAAAAACCTTTCAGCTTTCATTCAAAAAAAAATTGATGGAGACTCTTTTCGTTTTCGAGATATGATTTTTTAAAGAGCGCGACTCCGGCTTTCGCCGGTGCGCCGAGCCGCGCTTCAGGTGCAGTTCGGAGCGCTATCACTACTCCTCCCATTACACATTAGATATTGGTTATTTATATACCGTTCAGTTTTTAAACAATACGGGATGTTAAATTCCTTCTCGATACGTCGAGCTTTCCATGATTTTGGTACCATGGTTAAAAGTGTTACTTTCTCTGAATTACGATCCGCTAATGCTATTTTTTCTTTTAATTCATCAACTATGACTTGTATATCATCATCAGCAGGACGTACTTTTGTAAAAACTTTTCTTAATTCCCGATCAAGACTCCCAACGGGCACGAAGAACTCAAATGTTTCTAAAACTTTTTTAGAATGATCCAGAAACGTTCCTAAAACGTTTTCTGTCTGCAATATGAATGAAACGTTTATAAAACGTTCCGTAAAAGTTGCAGACATAAAACGTTTTCGGGACGTTTCTGGAACATTCTAAAAACGTTTTAGAAACATTTGGGTTCTTCGTGCCCGTTGGGCTCTGTTTTATTTCAATTATTTTACTCTTTTCGGCAGCTTCTGACCTGCGTTCTTTCCAACTTGAAATGGGAGAAACATATAAAAGTTCGAGGATTTTATTTAAATTTGTTAGAGCAACTTCATCACTAATTATTGTATCCATACTGTCTATTTCTTCCTCCATTTCTATTTCCCCTATTTCATTCTCAGTCTCATGAGACTGAGTAGAATTTCCAGAACCCCGAGATATTTCGGGCCTTGACGATGAAGTATCATCGATCGGAACGCTCAAAAGTTTAGATGATGTCATTAATCGACACGAATTACAAATTACTTTGTCTAACCATATATCAGATTTTAGATTAATACATAACTCGTGAGTAATATGACGAAATTCTTTATTCTAAAGTATTGACGCATGACCCTTTTTCTTTAAAGGATTGCAGTAATGAATCAGAGAGACCATAGTAATTGGAAGGTAATGTTAGTGCAAAAACTTAACAGATTTAAAAATGACTTGCACAACCATTGAAATAAATATCCAACTTACTGGAGTGTTAATAATGCATTCTTTTATACAAATGGAATCATATTTTACTTATGAGAAAAAAAACGGTCCCTCGATAGCGCTCCGAACTGCATCTGAAGCGCTGCTCAGCGCACCGGCGAAAGCCGGAGTCGCGCTCTTTAAAAAATCATATCTCGAAAACAAAAAGAGTCTCCATCAATTTTTTTTGTTTGAATGAAAGCTGAAAGGTTTTCCTACAAAATGAGATGTCGAAATTGAAAAAAAAATATGCGTTTTGTGCAAACATTTAAGTTGAAAATTTTTTTGGACCGTTTTTTTGGTCAAATTAAGAAGAAAAAAAATTGTCTTATCTTTAGATAAATGTACTCATTTTTGTGAACAAAATGCGCGTAGTCCCATTTAAATGCGATAATTAGAAAAATAGATATCGTAATTTAAAGAACTTCAGTGAATATGGCCTCACGGCCGCCATTTTGAAAATTTTGGAAAAATATTTTATCACGTTACTTTTCCACGCCTATACCTATCAAATATTTCATTTTCGTTGAATTCCGCGACATCGACCACAACTTTGATATTGTTGACATGAATGACTCATGTAGAAAAAACGGAACGTTACGACTTGTAAAGAATCGTTCTAGCACAGGTAGGTACAACGTGACATAAAATTATATCTTCGAACCAAACATATTTCTTTATGCTGAAAACAGTTGAAATTTGTTACTCGGGGTATAATGTAAGTTACTGATCACGAATCCTTCTACAGATATTCTGAATTCAAGATGGCGAATTCAATATGGCAGACCGAATTTAGATTAGATTAGATTAGATTAAATTTATTAATGGAACGGGAGAAAATCTCCCTTCAGCCAACCATTCATGTATACATATGACAGTTAACAAAGTTGCTGACAATGTGTTCAGGCGAGAGTTACACGTCTTACGGCAAGGCTTAAAATTAGATAGAAACTAACAATCACATTACCAATCGCGAAAAGTTATGTAGAATAAAGATTAGTTTTAATAGCTAAATAACAGTTACATCTAATGTCTGAGTAACAATTATAGCGAAAATCAAGTCGAATACAGTAGTACATTAAACTAATACTAAGACGAATTAACATGTTTGAAATTGCCTAAAGCACCTTGCGGTCGGACTTATCAGCTTCCATTAGATATTCGTAAAATCTACTCTTAAATATCTGCAATGTAGCACTATCGGAAATATTGCGAGGAAGTAAGTTCCATAATTTGCTAGAAGTAATAATAAAAGAGTGCGCACATACAGCTGTTCGATGGGCAGGTATTCGTAATATTGCTCCCCCAGGCCGAAGCTCACGGGAGATAATATCACGTCGCCAAAGATAGCGTTGGTAAAGAGATGAGACTAGGCACACCTTATTCCTTGCAATTTGTCACTTATTATATCATAAATTAAAAGTTCCCAAAGTACGGAGCCGTAATATTGTTTGTACCAAAAGTTACAGTTAGAAATTAACGAAAATTCAATTTTTCATAAATTCACTGCACGCCACTTTGGACGCATGTAATTCTTATTAAGATATTGGCACACCTATTTTTCAATTATCTTTGGCTTTTATAAAGTGCAATTAATAAACCACATGATTTTCAAATGAAAAGAATACACGTTCCAAAAGTTACAGAACAAAATATTAAAGAAAATACGATTTTCACGCAGTAGTTTATTAAAATGTTATGAGCTTTCGTGTTTCCTCTGGTTTTTTAATCAACTATCATGCAAAACAAATAACTGTACCTTGAAAAGCATGTACTTTTTAGTAAATATCAACATTTTATAGATAGTTATGTAAGGCTTATTTAAGTGAATCTTACAATATCATAAAGTCAAAAGTTTTGTGGATTTGCCCTTATATCAACAATAATGACCATATAATTTTAAGATCCGGGAAATTATAAATAATAATTGTATTGAGATGATTTTGATACTTTGCGGTACTTTTTAGTATTTTCCTCAGACAGACATCAAGAACAACCGAAATACTCTTTGAATCTTCGCGCCACTTCTAACGTCAAAAGGCATACGACACGTATTGATTGTTTTGTGGCGTAAGATTTAAAGTTCTGCTCGATATACAAATTAGCTCTTTAAACATAGGGAAGCAATAAGAGGACGTGAAATTGTCATATTAGAAACATATGAACGATTTTCAAAATTGTTTTTACAATAAATAATAAATAAACACGTGTTAATTATTTATTAGTGTTTTCACCACTTTTCGTTTTACAGTTAGTAATTTTTAAGTCGTTCAGATTGCAAGAGCGGTACGAGAATTAATTGCTTAATTAATATACCAATTTTAAGAGTATTATTTTATTTTATTTCTCGTTATTTTAAATTATGCGCAATTTGTTCAAGATGTGACCAAAATATAACTAATTTTTTGCTGCAACATGAGTGTAATTATTTATATAACTTATTTATTTCATTGCAAAAAGTGAATTCAATTTCGTCTAACATTTTGATCTATAAAAAATATTTTTTATAATTAAAATTTGTTTAAAATCATTATTAAAAAATAAACGCAAATAACTTTCATAATCTCGGCTTGTAACGTATATAATGCATTAATAGCATTATCTATATTACAAACTTCATTATAATATAATACATGTTTACTCCACCAATAACCATACATGGATCAAATGTAACATATTTTTAGAATCCAAAATATTTATTATAGAAAGCAGTAAAATGACATACGGTGTACAATCCGAACATAATATTTTCCAAGTTATTTTCTTCTTATCATCTTAAAATTTATTAAAATTGAAAAGTATTAAAAAATAATTTAGTTTATTTTTATTTTCAGCTATTTTCGCCTTATAAGTACTAATATTTCTTTGGAAATGTTTAAATAATAGAAATTCTGCATAATAATGTTTTAAATGATATATAAATTGTTTTATTAATAGCATTTAATCTAGTTAAAAAATGTATAAATAAGGTTTTGCATATTAGCCTAATATAGACGAATTTGTAGAAAACTTGTAGTAAGCAACACCTTGTACGTTTTCTATATTCGAAAGTCTCGGCATGGGTCGTCCGGATCCCCTCCACTCACAGCTGCACTCCAGACGCACAACTCGGCGCCTTTAAATTCAAAATAAAATAATTACAATAAAAATGTCAATAAAAAAATATTTTGTTTAGACAAAATAAATCTAAAATAATATGCAGATTTTTAATAAAATTTAAAAAAAGTGCAAAAAGTTATGGGTCTTGTCATATTGACCGGGCTGCCGAAGAAGTTCCACTCCCGGGCGCGATCCCACTACTGCATGCCACGGAGACTTTTGGCTGCTGGGTTTCCCCTCTGGCCCGGTTCGCCTCTCCTTAGCCAACCTGGCCACCCCGGACTCCTCCAGGGTGCCCATGTTGATGACCAGCTTAGTGCGGACGCCTAGTCGACGTGGATCCCTCAACAACAGGGAATCCCGGTCTCAGACCTTCCACCATAACCAGCCTCCAAGTAGCTAGATTACAGGAGTCGCCACTCTCCCAGCTATCAGAATTCATCAAAATAACGACTACTTGTTACAACTCGCTATCCAAAATATCAATTTCATAAATAAATAATGTTTTTAGAAAGAATTTTCAACTTTCTTATCCATAAAAATTAGTAAAATCGATTAAAATTATTTTTAAGCAACAGAGAGTACAAAATAAATCAATAATCTGTTAATAGTATTAAATATTACATTTATGACATTACTATTTCATAAAATCTGAATTTTCGTTTTTAAAATTGCAGGAAGGATTACAAAAATTATGTTTATTAAATGTTTAACGCTCACTACATCAAAAAATAATAAAAATGTATCAATAAATTTTGAAAATGCAGTATATGAAATTAATATAAATCTATTTATTTTTAATCTATTTTTATTATAAATTTAAATAACTGATGTTTTTTATTTTGTCATTTTGTCAAATGTGAATTCTATCATTTTATCAATTGCCTTTTTTAATTCAATTTATCAAAAGTATTATCTAATATGTAATTAGCTATTTTATTTCAACAAAATAACGACTACTTGTTACAATTCGCTTTACAAAATATCAATTTCATCAATAAATGTTTTTAAAAGAAATTTAAAGAAATTTAAACTTTCTAAACAATAAAAATTAGTAAAATTGATTAAAAATATATTTCAGCAACAATGAGTAGAAATTAAATCAATAATTTGTTTAGTAACTTACACATTATATTTGCGAAATTGTTATTTCATAAAATGTTAATCGGGTTATTTAATATTATATACTTATATAAGTAATCAATTAAATTATAGTATAAATTTATACAAATATATTGGACAGTAAATACATAAAGTTAATAAAAATAACACTGGCCCAAAAAAGAAAATTGTTTAGAGATAGTGGATTTTATAAAGTTTTGGCCGCTGAAAACTAATCCGTTGTTCGATTTGACCCATCACCCCAACAAACCAAAAAGCATTCGAAAAATCTGTGTACGATTTAGTACGAAATAAGTCTGTTTCTTTGCCGCTTTTTCAGTTACGAATGCGAGAGAACACGATATTATACGGGAATACATAAACGCACATAACCTCAAAGAAACGATTACATTCGATTATCGAATAATTTGAACTCAAAACTCTAAAACAGAACATTTCTTCGAGAATTATAAAATACGGAAAACGATGTAATTAATTCTTAGATTAATTTTACAGAATTTAAAGTTATTCTAAGCCGCAACAAATCAATTTTTGGAATGCGTGAAATGCGGTATCGTACACTGAGAAAAGTGTTTTTTATCAGTTACAATCCCGTCTCTTTTAAAACGATTTCTTATACCCCATAAAATATATATTGTAATTACAGAAATCCCACATTTTTTTCGTAAAAACTCTTCGTCTTTTAGCATTTACTTATTATCGACTAAAAGATTTTCTATTAAATTCTCATGTTTCAAAAGAATATGTTATTATTATGTCTGCAAGAATACGTATTTTAGCATTTTAAAATACTAGTTTCTTATATGTTACAATTTGCAAATATAGAATGTTATGTAATAAATAAAGCTGGGAATCAATACAAACTTTTATATACAAAAAATTTACAGTATGTTTGTTTCCAGTTAATGTAATAGCTTCATACTAAAGGTAACAGAATTTTGATTTAAATCTTAAGATAAGGTACTTTATTCTGGAAGTTATCTGCCAATGAGATTCGGTTAAATTTGTTGTGTTAATAGTTAATACAAGAATATTTTTACGTTACATGCAGTTTATTTATGGGCTTGCAGTTTCGCCGAAACAAAGATAAACAAACATAGACACGCGTAGTTACTCGATTCTCCACGAATTTTTCGACGCATTGTTGACATGCGCAGTTCAAACGACAGAATTCAATGTAAGTTTTATTAACAGTTAACGAACGCTCATTAAATGTTAATGTATACGAGTTAGTATACAATAACATTGCTGACATGCAGCAAAGTGCTGGTATTTTCATCCCAAAGTTACCTGTCGTTTTTAACTTTACAGTTACTATTACAACCTTACAGTTAATGTAAAAGCCTTGAAATTAGTTTACATTAACTATTAGTAAATAATTTCTCTCAGTGTGTTTAATTAATATAGTTTAACTAATGCAGTCTTATTCCATGTTACTAAAAGTATCCAAAACATCTTGGCTCAAACCAGTGTATACGATTACAATCGTTTTATCGACAAAATAAACCTTTTTACGCGATCTGTGTTTCGTTGTTTTTTGTTATAGGCCTGGATTCCTTGTCACAATGTTACTAATAATTCACCAAACATAGGAAGAAGATGTTTAAGCTCTTGTGAATGAAAATGTTGTTTATTAGTAGAAATTTAAAGATATTATACTGTTACGGATTGAATCGATATACATATTCTGCGGTACCCGGCGTGGGTTTTTCTGCAGTTTTCCCCACGCCATTGCACACCCGAATGGGGGTACTTCTCAAAAAGACGGCTGCAGCCGCAACGAAGGGTGCCTATAGGTTTTTATGTACGGGCCCTTCGTAAATGGCGACGACATGTCCGATATTATTACTCGCGATAATTGTAAATATGCCGGGAAAGTTGAGGAGATTTGATTAGATTATGATTCGTGAAAATAAGAAATAATCGAGGAGAACATAAATCGGAGCAAGGAATTTCGAAATCGGAGCAAGGGCGCATTTCGGAGTCGTCAGAACTATGTTGTATTTCGGAGTCGCATTTGGGGTACATTTCGGAGTCGGAGTTTTCGTACAATTTGGAGTCGACAGTTTAGTACGAGGCGAAATTGGAATAAGGACTCCGTTTTGGAATATAATGCATTTGCCTGCTGGCGATTCGCTTTCGGATGGAGAGTACCCGGAGGTTGCACGCGCGGGGACTCGAGACGTCGAGGTCGGCCGTGGCTGGCCACCCGGGGAACAAGAAGTCCGAAGGTTCGCAAACCGGAGATAGACTGTCGGTAAGTTACCGACATAGGGATCAATGGTTCGGTTCCGTCGACAACACATTCGGGAAGAGCTGTCAGTTGTCCTTCGTCTTTCAGATAGAGATATAGATAGATAGATAGAGATATATATATATATATATATAGAGAGAGAGAGAGAGAGAGAGAGAGAGAGAGAGAGAGAGAGAGAGAGAGAGAGAGAGAGAGAGAGAGAGAGAGAGAGAGAGAGAGAGAGAGAGAGAGAGAGAGAGAGAGAGAAAGTGAGCACCGACGAAACAAAAGCATGAATCTGCCTGAGCTCCGAAATCGATAATTCTAGATCTTTCCGGAAACGTCAAAAAGACAAAAGTACCGAGTTCCTTGACAACAATGTTTAGTAGCTTAGTAACTAACGAATATAAAAACGGGCTACTCCTCAACTTCACAGACACTCGAAAAAACACACTCGAAATCGATACATCTGTCAGCGTGAATCTTTACGTTCCATCACTCGTTCCGCGATTTGTCGTCGCCGCACTTAAATAAAGATTCATAGTTTTGCGAAGTCAGAATTAAAGTGTTTACTCTATCCGCCCGATTATTATCAAGAAATTTACATATACTTTGATTAGAACCTGAATAGAAACTTATTAGGGGCCGGAAATAAATTTAATAAATTTCTACTCGGGAACATTTTAGATGCATTTCCTGTCATGTTTTTCAAGTAGTTGATCCTAATGTCGTATTCTGTTATGGAGTTACAATATAATCTTAATAAAATCGAAATTTTTTTTTATTGTAAGCCGTCAATTGCTTTCCCTCCAACTAGGTCGTCGAAAGAAACATTTCATGGCATACCTCCTCCTTAATTTTAAGAATATAATGCAATGTATAAATTACATTCTACAATGTTTAAATAAAAATTGTCCTCTTCTGTTCTCTTAGTGACAGTATGCCATTCGACCAGTGAATTATAGAACTTGATTTGGTATGTACTATGGCAATTTTGTGGATCTTCAATTTTTGCATTTTTAACTGACATTTGGCCAATAGAGTAAGTTGCATCAGAGGATGAGTGCATATAGAAATGAACAAAATTATGCTTCGAATAATATAAGTTATGTATGAAAATATTCAATAACTATTGACGACCACAAAATATTATTGGAAAACTGATTCTGCACTTACAAAACTTAATATAAATATATAAAAAAATTAAACTTTCAAATTTATGCAAAAAGGAGATGTAAGTTCAGGAATGAAAGTGCACCAGAACGGCAACGTTTGATCTTTGCAGTTCATAATTCAAAATAGTAGATCCATTATCGCTGATTAGAATCAAAATGACCCTAAGTAAATCGAACCAAGAAGGTATCTTATTCAAAATTTTATGTCGAAGCTTTGAAATACAAAATTGCAGATCAAAATTAAAATACAACTAAACGTAGACGAACTTCGGTAGACAATATTATAGAAATTAAGAAGTTAGTGTTCCCCTTTTGATGTAACCACTATATTTTTAAATAACTTCAGTGAGGCAGTGAATCATACTAAATAGTTTTTGGTTCTGCATTGTATGAAGAAGTCTACACTTCAATCGAAGAAGATTTCTTTTTGTTACATCCCCAAATTAGCTAACAATTGGTTTGAATTGAAGATTTATATTTTTCAGTGCAGCCAACTATATTGATTTGAGTATTTCATCCAGAATCTGCGATATTTCCTTCACTTATTCTCTGTTCTTGATTTTGGACACGTATCTCCATTACGCAAAACACAAGAGCATCTTCCAATTTTAGGATCTTTCCAGAATGCGCAAACCTCTTCCAAATTGTCTTCCTCTGTTTGATACTTCATTGCAACCATGTGACACATGCGGTGGGAGCCGTGGCATTCCGACGAATGTCCGCAGAAACCTGTGAAATGTTTCGTTTTAACACTGTTTAGATAACATACAAGTGACAGTCTAAAAAGACTTTTTCGCCGTTGAAAAAAACTCGGGGCATAAATTCGAATGTTACACCCGCTACGGCGCAAAATATTTTTCGTATCACTGGCGTAACCTTTTACATGATATAAATGAACAGTTTTTATATAATTCACAAGGATCTAAGACAATAAAGTAATTAAGATTTTTTTGACATCCTTAAAGTTTAAAAATAAGGCTTTAGCTTTGATGGAGGATGGCAATGGAATATTAGACACCCGCTAACCGAAATGCAATGAACATGTCAGGTCACATTTGACGAGGTTTGATCCATCTTTAATAGGGGTAATTTATAAATTTAAGATATAATTTGAAGTACATACCAATTATCACTGTTGTGAAGAGAACGGCATTGCGATGAGCTTTAATTAGTTCGATACCCGGAATACAAACTAGTTCGTTATCGGGCGTATATATTGTAGGATATCTATTGAAAGCACTGGTGGGAGTGCGGCGATTTCGTTGTCCACCAGCATCGGGTTCATTCGGGAAGCATTCGGGAAATTCTGAGGATATTTTCGATACTAAACATTCACAACGATTTGTATGACATCTCTTTTCCATTGGATCAGTTTCCCATATTAAAAATTCATCGCAGTTGCAATCATGATCGGTATAACATGCTAAAAGAGACAAATTTTAATTTTTAAAGTGACGAATATTATTGAATACAAAAAGAGCATGTGTCATTGACAAAATTGTGGTCCATATAATGGATGTGGATCATAGTAAATAAAGAAAATTTTGAGGAATATAGACGAAAGTCAACATTCGAGACAATCCGCCTACATAAATTAAAATATGTATCTAGTGCTGTAGGCTTGATTTTATCAGTGATTTAGTTGAATACGCTTTTTTCAATAATTTCGAAGGTCTTACAGGGTATTACAACAATTAAAAATAACAATCTCATACGTACAGCTATTATTTTTCATGTAGTATGTCTTTTTCACCATATACTTTTCTGCATCGGTGTTTATTTCAAAGTTAGTTGAATTACAAGATAAACTATCCAAACCACCATATACATTTAGGAACTCAGGACGACCATGAACTGATACTGTGAAGAAGATATATTAAACCATAGAATATTAAAAAAATGTTTTAAGCTACAAATTTGTTTGCAGAAGAATGTTGAGTCCGCTATACGGAAAATATTAGATTTTACCTGGTATGAGTATAGCAATCGACACTCCTAGGAAAAACGAATAACTTGCACTTTTCATTTTGTAGATCTGTGGATCAAGTTACTTTGATCTTCTCAACACGTACTGAACGTTCTCGGTTGAACTCTCCTTTTATCTAGTAGTCGTTCAATCCTACTTTGTAGCCTTATCTCACATAATTAACCCTTTCAGTCACATCAGTGTTCCACCTACATGGCACCTTTCAACGTATATGAGTAGTGTGATCCCGTTGCATCTTTGTATTCCTGAACATCTTCAGACTCCAATAAATGTTACAAAATAATAACATAATTTTTGAAAATAATTATTTCCAATAACAAATCATTTTAAAAAAACATGATTTACAAAAGAAATCCGTGCGAGGATGAACTAATAATTATTATTATTTGTTATGCAGGGGTTTGTGGGGTCTCGGATTACGAATTCAATGTCGGGGTTTTATATTCAAAAGTGTTGATCTCATATGGTAGTACAAAACAAAACAAATTTTGTATACACCGTCGTTGATGACGCATCCGTTGTCAAATTTTCAAAATTTAGAATATCAGAGCTGACATAGCAGACAAATATTTTTAAAATATTTTAATAAGTTTGGTCCTGGTCGAAATCTCTTATTTCCGAAAATTCTCGATGAATTCTCCATTAATGCCTTCGGCATTTTCTAGGATACCGTCTCTAGTAATCAGAATCGTCCTCACAGAGCCCGAATTTTGAAAAATCGATACAGTCATTTTTTATTTACGGTTTTTAGTGAAAATTCTTACCTTATCGGCGGAGCTCTTTGGAACCCTTTTAACCCTTTAACGCCGGGACGGACACTTTTTTTCGCTCATTTTCTACTCTAATTTTTTCTACGATTACCTGAAGTTTGACAGTATTTTTTAGTGTTAAAACCCAATGAAAAACATTTTGCGGTAGATGTTTTTGATGACTCTATCCCCGCTCTTTCGAATAGTGTATCAAAAAATACAGCAAGTTGAAAAATAAAAAAATGACACTAATTAATGGTGACTAATTAATGACACTAGTTAATTATAAAAAATCATGATTTTTCAAGGCTTCTTTTTCCCTTATCGTTAATTTGTGATCATTTTCAGCATGACAATAACTTATACCGCTATAAATAACGCGTCGAAATGAAAATTTGTTTGACAAATTTTGAAACCAATAAAATCTCCATTTGTTCGAATGCTAGGTATTTTTGTTTGTTTGTTTAAACATCCTATTCGCCATTATTAACAGTCGCATTTTATTCAGATAGCCAAATCTTAACTTAAATAACTAACCTCAAATAAAACAAAACCTTGTGTATCAATATTATTTTTATTCAATCTGTTTAATTCAATATGATGAAATAAATAAATGAAATACCCTCCGATTACATATTTCCACATATAAAATAATAAATAACGAAATTTACGAAGTCATCTTAACAGAGAAGTTTACACAGTCAGTTATGTTATCTCATATCGATTTCAGTATTTTATAAAAGTCAATATTTTCTTGCAAATCTGGGCATGTATCTCCATTCTGTAAAAGGCAAGCACAGCTTCCCATTGGATCATTGTTCTGTAATACGCAAACATTTTTCAAATTCTGTATGTCTACTTGATACTTAATCATCGCCTGGTAACACCTGCTCCTCATTCCATAGCAATCGACTGAAGTCTTGCAATAAGCTGTCACATTCATAAACATTTCGTATTAGCATACTGCTTAGATAACATAGAAGTGCTACTCTAAACAAAACTTCAGAATTTAATTCTAAGAATTTAGCAATTTATCTGTAGATTTTATTAGCATTAGAATCATTCGTCACAATTTGAAAATTTCGATGAAATTAAATATACTATGAGTAAGATTTTCACTTGTTTCCAAACTGAACTACGAAATAACTGTATTCGGCATTCCGACATTTCACCTTATTTTCTCAAAGTTTGATAAATATTACGTTTAATATTAGCTATTCTTGGCTTTAAAACTTGCACATTGAATTTTTTACTACGCTATGCTTGTGACTTTCTTACATCGCTAAAAATGAAGGGGAAAAAATAATAAATAGTTTTATAACAACGACAATGTGAAATATTTGTTCTGGTTTCAGTTATACAAAAAATGGTATTGTGTGATTTTCCTTCTTACAGAGTACGTCAAAATCATATATACGGTAAGAATAACATTTTTAGTCGTGAGAATTACAGTGATGCTGTCGAAACCTCGACTAATGTAGGTTCTTTATAAATGTAAATAACAATTAGGACATAATTTGAAGGTTACTTACTGTTTGGTTCTGATTTGAAGAGGATGCCATTACGGTATTTGTTAGATTTAACTCCATCGAGTTGCGGATAGCAAATTAGTGTCTTATTCTCAAAAGATATTGCGACTGGAGAGATTATAGCTGTTCGACGTATTCTTTGGCCAGGAACGTTGGATTTATAGGAACTCAGGAAGCAAGTTGGGAATACAGATGATATTTTCGATACTAAACATTGGCAACGATTTTTACGACATACCCTTTCCATTGGATCATCGTCCACCTTTGAAAATTCATCGCAGTTGCATTCATCAGCGGTGTTACATGCTAAGAAAAACAAATTTTAAGTTTGGAAGTTACTGTACACTTGGCTTGAAGCTTATAAAAGTTTTTTTATGAAACTAGTGAAAAGTGTGAGGGATGAAAAGGGTTGAATATGAAAGCAGAATTTCCTGATTATAAAAATGTGCATATATAAATTGATATAATTATCGTTCATCGTAAATAAGAAACGTATACAGTAGAGTTCCGGTATATTTGCGTCTCGCTATATTTACGTCCCAGCATATTTGCCCAGTTCCGTCTCGTTATATTTGTCTATCGCCGCTCTCTTTCTTCCCCACCTTGTGCGCTGGGGCCTCAGGAAGAGCCTGCTGTGACGTCACGATCGTAACGTGACTGTGGAGAGTGGGAGAAGCGGTGCTCCCCTTCTTTTAACAAATATAAGGAGACGGGTGGGGAAGGGGAGGAACCGAGCGGGCAAATACACCGGGACTCTACTGTATGTTGGTGAAAGGTACTGTACAAACACAGATTGATTATATCTTACAAAATGTAGATAATGGCGTACTTTGGACCAACATTGTGCATTTTGGAAATGTAATAGAATTTGTATCCTATAGTTACGATACATGTTTTCTACCAATTGAAATTATAATATTTTTTAATATAAGGGATAATCTCATACTTACTGTTATTTTCTCCCAAGCTGTATGTCTTTTTCGCAATATAATATTCGTAATCGTCGCTTATTGTGAAGTTACTTGAATTACAATATAATTTAGGAAATGTATGTTCTTTTTGGTAAATACTATAATCGCCTGAAACTGTGGATAAGATGCATTAAATCATTGAGTATTAATAACAATAAACAAATTTGTTTGCAGCAAAATTCTGAATCAAGAAGTCTAAAAGAATTTTACCTGCTATGAGTATCGCAATCGACACTCCTAGGAAAAACCAAAAACTTGTACTTTTCATTCTGTAACTGATCAAGTCACTTTGATCTTCTCAACACGCACTAAACGTTCTGGGTTGAACTCTCCTTTATATCTAATAGTCATCCAAACCTACTTAGTAGCATCAACTCACTTAATTCACAAAATTAATTACAAATATTCATTTTTAGGATGATATCATCATTTATTACGGGATAAAATATACTTTAAATCAACCTTTTAATAGCTTTCTCGTTGTAAATTGATTTCAAGCTAAATACTAATCTGTAAGAAAAACATTTAGGTATTCTTTAAAAAAAATTCCATAAATATCTCTTGACATCAAATTAATCTTTATCAAGAACTTAATTTTGTTAAGTAGACCATCAATCAATATTGTGTTATGTACTGTTTTTATAGTTTTTACGTTGGGAAAGAATAACTGTTTTAACCCCTTATGGACGTGATTCTTTTTGAACGCAAACATCTGCGCTTTATTGGATAACATTCTGGCTAAGAAAAAATCTGGATACAACGCTTCGTAGGTGCAAAAGTTTGCTCTTCCAGATTTTACCACCAAAAGTGGTCAAACACTCGTTCTAAAAAAGATACACAACTGGTGTTTTAGAAAAAAAAATCGGGAATTTTTTATAATGGTTCATTATGAAATAATTTTTACACTGGGAAACTACAACGCAGCGTGCACAGAAGTGCAAAATATCTCAGTTTCAAAATGGTACCTGCCACTCTTCAAAATGGCGATATGTAAAATGGCGCTAAAAGGCCTTATTTTGTACATTATTTCTATGTTGACCAATCAGTAGAGGTTTCTAAATCAGCAATTGCTCTAGTACACCAAATTTATGTTTTTACTATCGCTGATTACAGATATGAGGTTATATTTTCGAAATTAAAAATGGCATATCTAATATCTAACGACATTTCTAAAATATAAATGATTTTCTTGAAATTGGTCACTAACGTGTTTTTGAACGTTTTTAGCCGTAAACTCTTTCTATAAACTATATTGCCTTTACCATAAAATAAATGCAATAATCATAAAAAATTGAGAAAATGTACTTATTTTATTTAGTAGTTTTCGGATAAAAAATTTATAAAAGTGAAATTTTAATTTTCACGCGTTACTGTATCACAAAATATTTATTTATAAAATGTATACCACGTAAAATCGGTTAATACAAATGTTTGCCCCATATTGGATCAAATTTTTATTATTTTTAAAAACTTATTTTCGTTTTCTTTTTATTGAGTAATAATTGTTACCATTAAAGTTGTCAAGAAATGTTTATTCTACCCAGAAAACCTGAATGGAGTAAACAAAATTATATTTGTATTTTATTATTAATTATTACAAACAATCAGTCCATATTTTTGGGTGTCCAGAGTTAAAAATTTGAAAAAAATCGTATTTTTTTAAATTCGTTGAAAAAAATCCTGCAATAATTGGCACCGTAGTAGATACAGCATCTCGGCATGCAATTTCGGGTTCCGTCTAGAGGTTATTGGAAGACTCATCACCATCTAAATGATATTGCAAGAACCTATTTTCATTAACCATTTTTTGCCAAAATGAGAGAAGCAGGTACGTCAACATCAGCTCAGTTTCTGACGTAAAAAGAATTGTTTTTTTAATCTCGTAAAATACATTTCCCGTCAAGAAACTGGCAAAAAACGACTATTTATGCAAACATTTTTCAAAATTAAAAAAATGTCATGTTTTTTATTTCGTTTTTTTTTATTTTTAACGATTTTCTGTACCGAAACGGATTTTAATGAATAAAATACATGTATAAAAAGCGGTGCAAATTGTTGAACATAAATAATATACTAATAGAATATTTTTTAGAAGCAATGGCCGATTCAAAATGGCCGGGGAACGAAGCATATTTTTTTAAAATTATTAATTACTTGATATAGAAATCATAGGAAGTTTTTTTAAAGTTTTATAATGATGATGGAAATATTGATTGGTTATGGATGAAAGTTTTAATAATTTTGAGTTGATAAATCCAAAATTATTTGACATATATGTTCAACTTTGGAACAAATTTATTCAACAACTTTTCAAATATGAGATACAATTTACATACAATTTTTCTTCTTTTAATTCTTGACAAAATCGACCATAAAATTCGAATTAGATAATTTTTGTTTGTCATTAAAAATAAATTACAGGTCAATGAATGATTATTACGTGTAATCTATAAATAAATAAATACAGCTAATTACTATTTTGGAAAATGATGCTGTATCTCTTAATACTAACATTTCATGTTTGAAAATTGAGTATTCCTAGATTTTGTTCGTGTTTTTTTTAGTTCATGAGATAAGACAATTTTTCGTTTATTTGTTAAGTTAACTTTGACCAATAGTTTCATAATATATCATTATAAACACGAGTAGTGACTTGTTTAATTAAAAAAAAATTACAAAATTGTAAATAATAAATTTTGATACTTCTAGTTCCTCCATAAACAAAATTTTGTTTATCGTACCAATTCAGTATAAAAAATCTATATAAAGATCAAGAATCTCGAAATATTGAGGTCCGAACACGGATAAAATGTAAAAGTCTGTAAAACTCACATACCAGGATGCATTTTCTGGGGTTTTATCATTATTTCTCGAAAAATCACTTGACGATAAGCATTTATATAGCCGAGTAATATTTCAAAAATAAAATTTTGTACCAGGATATAGTGATTTTGCTCCCTAGGGAGAGAAAGTTGTATTTTGCTCCCGCAATGTAGGGAACAAAAAAAGCATATGTACCCTTATAAATTATGTTTAAATTAGATAATAGCAATAACTTGCTATAATAATTATTATATTATTTTATTAACGAATTAGTGTACAATTTTTGTTACACCATAAAATAATGAAGAATATAATCAAAACCGTCGGAGGAAACTATTTTTAATAATATTTATTAATTAATGCTATTTTTACTTAAATATAATTGGCTTTCAACGATGGACATTCAAGGCCATCGCGTAAAGAACATGCACATGTGCCATATTCAGCTCCACGAGCACAAACAATTTCCAAATTTTTCCTGTCAACTTCATACTCTTCAGCTACTGTATCACATATGACATTTGGACAATAAAATGCACTAGCGCAGAGTATTACTTCTGCAAAGTTCATAAAGAATGAATTAGGAGTAAAAGAAATTAATCAAATTTCTGTAAAAATTCTTCCCTGAATATTGTTCAAAAATAAAATTAACCTCAAAACTTACTAGTGAATTTCGGTGGCGTGGGTACAAAAAGCGCAACGGTGCGATAAATCGATGTTAAGTTTTGTGTTTGCTCGCAAATGACATCTTCATTTTCATGACGGAATTTCTTTTGATGTTTTGTTAGCAAGATACTAATAGAGGTGTGTTTTCCTCGACTTCGATTTCTTTTTGGTAGACATTTAGGTTCTAGTGACTGGTAAATTATTTGACATTCGCATTTATTTGCATTGCATTTCATTTCCATTGGCGAATCATCGTACTTTGAAAATTTATCACAGTAACCATCAGCAAAACAGTCATCGATCGTTCGGCATGCTGTATTAGAAATCACAAACAAACAGTACACTAAAATAAGTCTGATATTTTAGGACGGAATTAATTTTTGGTAATTCCACATGGTTTATGTTTTATATATGCACACAATGAAACAGTTTTAAATATTAATAAATATGGTGATTTTTGTTTACTTCGATTTCCTTTGCCCATGTATTTTGTTTGCCATAAAAAGGTAGTTTCACTTGTGAGCAATTGAAGATTTTCGTTGACAAAACACATAATACTTTTCAAGTATTTTCTTACTGGTATTTCGGCATGTGTCTCTGGGGGGTTAAGTAATGAAGTGACTGTGACTTCATCATATGGAAGACTAACGATAAATCCTGCAGAGAATGATCAGATTTTCTTTATTATAATGAAGATAGAAATTAATCCTTAGTTTTGAAGTTTACGTGATGTTATATTCTCTTATTCACACATTTTCTTTGGATTAGTAACAACATTTTTGACGTAATGTAATTTAGTATACTTACTTTGTTTCTACCAACGTGAATTTTAAGCTTATTACCTGGTAATAGAACTGCGATCAATAGGATTGACAGATAGCTTGTAATTTTCATTACGTAATTTCGTTGTTGAAATGAAAATATTTGTACAGATTTAACACCTCCTCTTATATTTTCTAGTCAACATAAAACTATATTTCACAAGTATGAAATCTCCTCTGTTGAAAAGAAATTAAAATGTTTACTATAGTTCATTAAAAAATATTTAGGCCCATGAGAATCTCAATGCAGTATTGAGCAACAATTCTGATTTGATTTGTAAAATTTGAGATTAAAATATTTATTGTTGCCACAGGTTCGCCGTGAATAAACAATGATTATTTTCAAAACCATAAATTTCTAATTGATTTATTTCAAATTTATCTAATTGAAAATAAAAATGTTTAATTCTTTGATGTTATCATACCAAATCATGGAATCCTTTGGAACGTGCACTAATTGTTTTAATAAAGATGTGGAAATTCAATGACACTCAACTTACTGGAAGGTTATATTCTCAGATATTGTTAGGAATTGTTATATGCACAAGAAATAATGGATTAATGCACTCTTTTTGATGGTTTATAATAGATGACTGTTAAAGAAAGTACAAGTGAAAAAGATTTCGGTTGTTTGTGTCAACCTCCACGGCCTCCTATTTTTGACATTTTGACATTTCTACTGATTCCAAAGAGCGATATATCATCTTTCAAATGTTGTTAATAAAGTCCAGAATTGAAATAAACGGAAAAAAGGCCAAAAGGTCCATTTTTAGTCCACGAACCAAGTTTTAGATTTGTATGTAAAGCTGCGTATCAACAGAAATTATATTGAAAAATGGAAGCTTAATATAAAGGCGTATTTAAAAAATTATTATTCTACAAGTAAATATTACAATTACGAAGGTAATTATTATTCCTTATTTCAACTCATTAGTTTACAATCATAAATTTTACAATTTATGAAAACTAGAAACAACCATAAATATTTGGTTATGATTTAATAACCAGTTGAAAAAATACCAATGTACTGTTTGAATCTTCACGCCATATCTGACGTCACGCATGACGCACGATACAACAGCGCATGAGTTGCGCGCGCAATATTTGAAATATAGACGAATAAATAAAAATGACAATAACAAAATATTTTGTTTAGCTCAAAAAATCTAATATAATATAAAAATTTGATAAATAATAGAAAAAATGTAAAAAGTCATATTAAGAGGGCTGCCGAAGAAATTCCACGCACGGACGCGATCTCAAGACTCAATGGATTTTGGCTGTTTTTTTTAAATTGCAGTACGAAAGGGTAGTAAATCATAATTTTACGCGTGATGTTTTTTACGAATGCTATAATATAAAATTATAAAATTGTTATTATGGTTTGTTTAACTTATCACTGAATGTTTCCTTGTTCTGTATTTATAAAATCTCCATGTTTATATAGAATCGTTTCTTTAAGTGCTTTTATAAATCTCAGTACATGTGGGATGAGCTTTAATCTATTCTACTGAGAAACTATTATTAATTATTTAATTATTATTAAAAATAATTTATTATATTTAATTATTAATCCACCAACGTATTTAGGAATTAAAAATTAATTAAGGCATGACTGTTTAAGATAAAATGTGCTACATTCTTATATCTTCTAATTCCATTAACGTGCATATAAAAATTATAAAATAGAAGCCATTGTGAAATCATAATTTTTAAAAATTACGGATGGTTTATAAAATAGTCGAAAATAGGAAACAGAATTCTAATACAAAATTAACATGGAATTATCAAAGAAAAATATAAACAATATTCAAATAATAAAAGAGAAGGACACTGCATTAATTCTGTCAGTTTTCAATAACAATAGATTTAACGGATATAATATTGCAAAATTGAAGTAAAAACAACCTTGGTATACAATAATAATTGTCAAGTTCAAGCAAATTCTTTTGTTTAAAATGGTAACTTCATGTTAATTTATTATTAAAAGACGTGCGTTTTTGTAATCCTTTACTGCATTTTATCATGTATCCAGCATATATTGACTATCTTTTTAGTAACAAATATAATTGATTTATATAATATTTGAATGAATTATTATAATAAATTATCGTATTATCTATTCAACCCGATCTAATCCCGATAAGTATAAACAATTTCGATAATGAAAAATAAAATACAAAAATTGTTAGTAATTACAGTTAAAGAAATTAAAAACTAGATTAAAAATGAGAATGAAAACTTCTAAAGATGCATTTAGCCCATGAACCATCGATGTCTCAGACAGATGCGAAGTCTCAGCGTGAGTCGTGGAATCCCCTTCACCTAGTTGCTGCAATGACGACGCGCATATCTTTAAATTCAACATAAAATAATTACAATAAAAATGTCATTAAAAAAATATTTTGTTTAGATAAAAACAATGTAAAATAATACATAGATTTTTAATAAAATAAAAAAAAAGTGCAAAAAGTTATGGGTCTTGTCGTATTGACCGGGCTGCCGAAGAAGTTCCACTCCCGGGCGCGATCCCACTACTGCATGGCACGGAGACTTTTGGGCTGCTGGGTTTCCCCTCTGGCCCGGTTCGCCTCTCCTTAGCCACCCTGGTAGAAATTGAAATCAGGCAGTCCTGTTCCTGGTCAGGCCCTGATCAGGGTTTAAATGGGCTTGCCTGATGATGGGAATTCCTTAACAAGCCTGCCCAGGTCCTGTGCAGGGACTGCATGTATACTGAAAAATCTTATATATCAGGTTTAGGTTACATCTATTTTAATATTAAATGTATCAAAATGGATAATGAGATAAGAAAACAAACACTATGTAGGAAACGTTTACAGAAACATCGTCTTTCTAAAGTATAACTGTTACGCACGGGTCGGGAACTTTACACATCACTCGGCGCCTCGTATGTATGGTTCCCGTCCCATGCGTAAAAGTATACTTTACACCCTTGTTAGGTTATGTACTATTACATTCGTGATCCATTCGTACGGCTTATTACAATCTTCAAACTGTACTGCGTTTTGGAATGTGGCTCGTAAATCACTTCTATATTGTTTTTCACGTTAATGCATTTCTCATAAAACATGATTTTATCTTATATATACACACATCACTTGCATTTTTTTGCAGTTCTTTGCAGGCTTCTTATTTTTCTTTTCTGGTCTATTTCCTGGCTGTTTTTCTTTTTATATATCCATTACAAAAATCGTTGACCTGGAACAAAAAGGAATTAAAAACACAAAGTATTTATTTTTATATATAATTGTATCATTTATTTCATTTAAAAACTTATCTGAGGTTGCTTTGAACTTGACGGTTGCCTTGACGTGCTGGACGGCTCTGTTGACACTCTACCAAGCTAACCTTAACGCGAGTGGACCGTATATATACATATATATCTATATATGTTCTCGCAAAATATATCTTGGACAGGGCTTCCTGTAAGTTCTGTGCAGGCCCTGCACAGTATGCCCTGTTTCCGTTTACCCTGACCAGGTACCTGGCCGGCCATTTCGTTACATTTCCTGACCAGAGCCTGTCCAGAGACGCAGGCATGCCTGGTCCGGCCTGGCCAGATCCTGGGCAAAATTTCTACCAGGGCATGGGCTCCAAGGCGCCCCCAAGGCGCCCATGGTGATGACCAGCTTAGTGCGGACGCCTAGTCAACGTGGATCCCTCAACAACAGGGAATCCCGGTCTCAGACCTTCCACCATAACCAGCCTCCAAGTAGCTAGATTACAGGAGTCGCCACTCTCCCAGCTAGAAGAATTCAACAAAATAACGACTATGTACTTGTTACAACTCGCTAGCCAAAATGTCAATTTCAGAAATAAATAATGTTTTTAAAAAGAAATTTCAACTTTCTTATCCATAAAAATTAATAAAATCGATTAAAATTATTTTTAAGCAATAGAGAGTAGAAAATAAATCAATAATCTGTTAATAGTATTATATATTACGTTTATGACATTACTATTTCATAAAATCTGAATTTTCGTTTTTAAAATTGCAGGAAGGATTACAAAAATTATGTTTATTAAATGTTCAACGCTCACTACATTAAAAAATAATAAAAATGTATCAACAAATTTTGAAAATGAAGTATATGAAATTAATATAAATCTATTTATTTTTAATGTATTTTTATTATAAATTTAAATAACTGATGTTTTTTATTTTGTCATTTTGTCAAATGTGAATTCTATCATTTTATCAATTGCCTTTTTTAATTCGATTTATCAATAGTATTATCTAATATGTAATTAGCTATTTTATTTCAACAAAATAACGACTACTTGTTACAATTCGCTTTACAAAATATCAATTTCATAAATAAATAATGTTTTTAAAAGAAATTTAAAGAAATTTCAACTTTCTAAACAATAAAAATTAGTAAAATTGTTTAAAAATATATTTAAGCAATAGAGAGTAGAAAATAAATCAATAATTTGTTAATAGTAAGGTAAACATTACGTTTATGACATTACTATTTCGAGGTTAACAAAAATTAAGAGGTACATATCCTACTATTTTCGAGGTCGCTCTTCAACATTCCGGGATCAAAATTGAGTTTCAGCCATCACGAATTCCAATATGGCGCCGAATTTGATAAAAAATTCTAAAAAATTGGGACAAACAATTTTATTTATTGTTAGTCTTATCAATTTTTTTCGAGCCCTTAGAATATTGAGATTGTACATTGAAACTCTGAACAAAGGTGAATAAAATACTTCAATTTTAAGAACAAATGTTACTTTTATACCATAAATCATTCCAACGACCTCAAAATGGCCGCAACAATGAAAATGTCTAACTCAAAATAAGAGCTCTAATAAAAATATATTAAGAATGAAAAGTTCTTAGAATTTATCGAGAAATATCCTCAATTTTGTTTAGAATTTTTTATGACATTTTAGAATTTTTTTTATAAATTGTTTTTCCAAATTGTAATTTATTTACGAAAAATTGTGAAAAAAAATATATTCTGTGATGAATTCTAAGAATTTTTTGTTCTTTGCAATTTTTTCCAAATGTTGACAGTTTTCGAGAAAATGAAATCCTAAGTTATAATATTTGAAATTCATTTTCTCAAAAACTATCAACTTTTGAGAAAAAGATGTACAGGAGAACAAACTCTTAGAATTGATGAGAGAATACACTACATTTTTTTTTAGAATTTTTCGAAAATGAATTACAATTTTGAAAAAATGTTGACAAAAAAAATCATTAAACAAATCTAAAAAAAATCGGAATCTTGAAGAGCGACCTCGAAAACAGTAGGATATGTACCTCTTAATTTTTGTTAACTTCGATTTTGATACGAAATACTCGATTGAAATAGAAGCAAGAAAAAGTGTCCTTTGGGCGTTAATGCGTTAATCTTTATTTCGAATAAATTTTGAAATTTATGCGGTTGCCATAGTGAAATCTGCCGTTATAAAAATATTTCATCATTGTACACATATCACTGTGTGCCTCAACGCACTTTAACTCAAAAGTTCTCCCACTGTAAATATTCTTTTGGATATTGAATCTGGACATTATTAGAAGTATTTTCACAGAAAAGTCAAAATCTTTTATCGAGCCGTTTTCGAGCAAATCGACTTTATAGGTTAAAAAAATAGAATTTTTAGATTTATATTTAAAATATGCGCTGTAGCGGTATTTAACCTTTTGTACATTAAATCTAGGTAGTTTTTCTGAAAAATATATGATGTTTCATATAGCCAATTTTTAAAAAATCGATTTTTTATGTCAAAATTTGGAATTTTTTGCAGAATTACAATAAAGGAACAATAGTAATTATAAAAACGGATCATTATTTTAATAAATTATATGTAGTACATTTTAAATAATAATAATAATTTCTAACATAATTAAAAACTTTATTTGACACCTATTTAAATGTTAAAACAATACATAACAAGTTTTAAACTATCTGGATTTAATGTACAGTAGGTTAAATACAGTTAGAGCATATATTTTAAATATAAATCTAAAAATTCTATTTTTTTAACCTAAAAAGTCGATTTTCTCGAAAACGGCTCGATGAAAGATTTTGATTTTTTTGTTAAAATACTTCTAATAATGTCCAGATTTAATAATCACAAGAATATTTACAGTGGGAGAACTTTTGAGTTAAAGTGCGTTAAGACACACCACTTTCAAGCATCTAAGCAACAATTAAGTCGTTTCATAATTGAATAATAATTTTTACTAGCCGAGAATAGGAATTGATATATAGAACAATTATAATATTAATATTCAAAATATTGATATATAGAATAATAAATGTAATATTTTTATGATTATAAAATGGTAGTGTTGTTATTTTTATTTATTCGTGTTTATTTCATAGCTTATAGCATTTTCTCTATGTTTGCTATATTTTTAAAAAATCTAAATATATTTCAGATACAACAAAAAAACATCGATAAGTTCGATTCGGCATTGAATTATCTATGTGCATTCTTTAAGCTGGTCATTTGATGATCTGCATTTGAGGGAATGAAAAATCATTTGTATAACAGGAGCGGCGATGGAGCACAGCAAACCGCCTGGCGGCGGCAAACACAACTGCATTTTAGGAATCATTTGGTGAATGCGTAAACGTTTATGAAATTTACAATCCTCTTGTAGAAAACTTTATTAGGCTGAATAGTAAAAAAAAATGTGTGTATGTATTTATGGCGTGTTCACTTTTCATTGGTCATCACGAACGTTTTTAATAATCTCACTAGTAACATTTTCTGCAAAAGTATTGTAAATTCCATAAGCTTATAGAATAATAATATATATTTTACTATTCTGGTTTAGGAAATTCTATTACAGAATAATATCAAAATATATTTGACTAATGGTATTTATTCCCATTATTTGACAACTGGTCCTCAATTGCCTAGCGAGAATAGTAATTTTTTCTATTATTTTTAGACATCTTCTTATACAATTTCTTTCAGTATGAGTACACGCACATAAAGATATGCACAGAAATATGAAAACTTGCGCAAACGATTATCTCTTTTTATATAATTTTTTCCCCTGAGAGATAAATAATAAAGTAACCTGCTGTAGTAAATTGAACGGGTAACTATTCAAGAACTATCGTCTCCAGTATAAGGTTATACTACAGCGGAAATGTAGTCGCAGTTACTAAAAGATATATATTTTTTTACATAGACATAATCTATAATTATTTAGATGATGATTAATATAAGTATAATGAATATACACTTAATATATTTAACATTAACTAATATTTAACAACACTTCAATAACTAATTATATTTAAAAATGTTAATAGTTTTTATTACTACTTTTTTCTGACCGTGTTTATACTCATATTGGTATTCATTTTACTAAATTAGTTTCTTTTTGGTACAACTCATTGGTAAATCGTGACTATTCTGATTAAATATTTTCTACCTTAAAAACAGTTTTTTCTGAACTAAGAATTTTAAACTATTCTCAAACTATAATATTATTTATTTTTAAGAGATTCCCATAATCGTCAATTATTTCAATATACATATATATGTCGAAATGCAAACAACTTTTAACAAGTTTGTTTAATAGCTCTGCACATTAATATTACTTATTTGATGTCAAAAAAGAAACTTATTTCGTCAGTAAAGAATTTAAAAACAAAAAATTGGATGAAAAACATATTTCCTTTAAGAAGGGGTTGAATTATCAAGTAAAAGAAAAATATTTGAAATAGACAAGATACATAGATATTTGATCTGCAACTACGAAGTAACCAGAAGTGACTACGAAATAAGCAGTAAATATAAAAAACATAAAAATTGTTACAGCTACATTGAAAATGCAATTTCTCGATTTGAAAGACAATATGATAGATATATTTTCTTTAAGGGGAGGGGTAAGCCAGAAATTAGTCCCCCGAATTTTAGATATTACAAATATGTAAGTGTTGTAATTTAGTCACATTTTCTCTTTACAATAGTTATGATATTTAGTAGAAAATATATGCAATATTTTTTCTTCCTTTAGAATTTCTATTTCTTAAAATATGTGACATACTATGAAATTCCAACGAGAGATTGTTCAAAATGATAACAAGTACATGTACAAATTTTTTAATTTAAAAATATTTAAAACTGTTAACGAGTTCAATTTTAATGATTTCAATTTTGGGATTTTACTGTAATTAATGACTTAGTCATTTTATTTACATTTATACGAAAATGTATTGAAAATAATGAATTAGTAATTTTTAGGCGCTCAAACGTCATGTGTTACACTAAAAACTCGAAATTTAAATAATTAAAATCGAACTAACCACAATATTAAATATTTTTAAAAGACAAAATTTGTGTATTTCTTAAAATTTTACACAATTTTTCGTTGGGATTTTTTGATATTTCATATAATATTCAAGAAATAAAAATTCTAAACGAAATAACATAATGTTAAAGAGAAAATGTGACCAAATTACATAGTACTTACATAATTGTATCATCTAAAAGTCGAGGAAAAAAATAAATAAGATTTACTAGCAGGAAGAAACATTTTTTTTTAATATTTCAATTCACTACTAAACTAAATTTTTTACTTAAGACTATTCAAACACCTTTTTCCTTGAATGTAAAAGTTATTTTATCATTGACATTTTCGAAAACGACAAGTATGTTATACTAAAAATAAATTATAGTTTTATATTAATATGTTATTGTAATAATCAAAATTAAGAGCATCTCTGCTTCTAATGAGATTAAATGTTTTCTAAAGATAATAGTTCGTTGTACTATATTCGAAAGAGCACAGCAAATTATTAAACACTGTTATTTTTAAATCTCATAATAGAAAACATTTTTGGTAATAGATTTATAATTATATATTTTATACCAAATATGTAATCTTACTTCTTTTTTAAGATTTTGTGGACTGAATAATAGAATTAGTATGAGAAATATAATAACTGTCTAATACCGCTCAGCAATCTGTCATCCAAACATCAATCCCACAGAAATACATACATGTTTTTATATATACAAAAAAACTTGTCTTTCATTTTACTTATTTTTTAATCTGAATCTATACCAAGAAATTTTATAATTTACACATAAATACGTAAATAGGTGTAATCTGTATAACTAATAAATTATGTCAACAATAAATACATATCTTAGCATTTTTCTCACTAATTTAACCCTCCTTGATTTTGTAATTTTATTTGTGGTCACTTAATGTAAGTTATTAAACTTATTCGTTTACATTTGCATCTATGTTTCAATTGTATCAAGTTTGTCAAAAATATACTAAGAAACAAAATTCGGTAGTAAATTGGACGTTCGAGTTTACAAGTATGACAACCTAAAATGAAAAAAAAAATTAAAAATAGTTTAAGTAAATTGATTAGTGCACCTAACCTACACTGCGAGAAATGTTTGTTTACCGTTAATGTAATAGCTTCATAGTACAGCTAACAGAATTTAGATATTGATCTTAAGGTACATTATCTTGAAGATTTCGTAATCTGAGATTCATTTAAATTTGTTATGTTAATAGTTAATATAAGAATTTTAAATATTAATGATGGGATAATTACGTGACATCTAGTACATTTTCGCGCTTACAGTTTCACCGAAACCGAGATAAACAAACATACACCCGAAGTCATTCGATTTTCTACGAAGTGTTCGACGTTTTGTTCTAATTTAGATATTCATTATTTTAACACTTTCGATACATTTATTTGATCAATAATATGTAAAAAATATTATAAACTTACAACACTTTGATTGGGCCTAACGTGCCTCCTTTAAAATCATTAAACATTCCCTAGTACAAATATATGTTTATATTAAAATTTTTAATCTTAGAAAAATTAAATACACTTCTTTTCATCTTTTTAATTGGTTTGTCCTAAGTGGTATTCAATCGAATTATGCTTATATCTAATCGCGTTTTTCGTACAATTACTCGAGATTGTAAATGATCTTAAATGTAGTTACGTAATAGTATACATTATGTTCCATGTAATTATATTCATATCCATTACCTGTCAGCATAAGGAGGAATAATTCACTTACCATTTAATATTAAAGTAGATAGTCATCGATTCTTCAAGAGTACAAGCTTTAATGATTGTGGATCAATATCTATTAATACGATTAACTTTTTTCGAATCTAAATTAAATGAAAAGTAAGAAATGTTTAACAAAAAAAAAAGTCTATTAAAAATGAAAATATACTGAAATTAAGTCAAAAACGGGAAAAGGCATTGGAGATTTAAGTAAATTTGTCAAATCTTGTATAAGATTAAGATATTAATCGGTAGAAATACCAGAATGAAAATGGTCGATGCATCCTTGAACTCCAGTTGTCGTTGAGGTACCCTTCGTGATTCTCCTTACGTAATTTTACATCATTATCCTGTAAACATTACCCCCTTTCTGCTTCACAATTTTGCTTAATAAACAGATTGGTGCATAATAAATACTACCTTCAAACTTAGTCTCATTTATATAATAGTTTTAATAAAAGTAAAAAATGTACATTACAAGCCTCAAAATGTAATTTATAAAAAATTAAAGTTAGTTTTTGTAGCTTGAACCAGATGGCGTACCAATTCAAGTCTCTCGAATATAATAGGATAATCTAATCACATAAAAGTCCTCTTCCTTCGTGTTTACTAAGTTATTTCTTTTGATACATTCGGCAAATAAACTGTCATTTTTCGTGAGATGAACAAAGGGAGATGAACGTCAACATCCTTCAAAATGGTCTTCACTTTTTGACCTTTTACTACGAATGCCTCTTTGTGCCCAAGAGGCCGACTGGATAAAGGCAAGATCAATTTTCCGCTGAATTCGGCAGCTAAAAAGCTTATCTCTGCGAGGGATAATCGGCGTACCAGCTGAATGCTCCATTTGCTCCCGTGTGGGCTCCAAAGTCGATATAATCGAGAATACGTGCCGGGGATCTCTCATTTCTTGCGAGTTGCCCATCGATAGGATCAATTTCGTGATGTATACGAGCAATTGGCGATTGTAATAAAGGATCCGACTGTCTTGCGATCCTTGGAACTTGTGATGTTGCGATAGGATTTAGCTCGATGATGTCAACACCTTCTATTGGGATTGCAATGAAGCGAGGACCTGCGAGCGCCATCATTACGCCGCAAAAGAAAGATACTACAGTGAACTGAAAACAAAAAAGTAACTTCTTTGTTATTTTTTTAATTACACAATTATAAATGTAATGTTAATGATATGTCAATTTGTTTTTTAGAAGAGAAGTTTTAAGTGTATTTGGAAAATTAATTTTGAAAACAAAATTAATACATTAACATTTTCGTTAATTGCACTTTACAAGTAACGACAGTAGATATAACATAATTGATCATTCGACAGGAAAACGAAAGGCGCCGAAGTCGGGCGTATTTTTGAGCTTCTATGTTAGTCACATTTTAAAAATGACAAATTTTTTGTTCTGCTATTTAATACTACTCATAAAAATAATAATATACTATAATCCAATAAGGATGTAGTTAGCGACTCCAGAAATGTAGTTACGAAAATGGAAAGTCTCTGCTTGTTAAGAGAACTTCCTCGTCAGAACACCCAAACTTGAACCAAATTTTGTCCCCAATTAAATTCATAACGTAATCGCCACATTATTAAAAAAGGGCTAATAGATTTTCAGGCCACCTCAACGCGAAAAATCAAGTCATGAGAAAAAATCTTTCTTACATGCCGTCTAACAAATTTTAAACAAAGATGGATTATACCGTTAAAAAAAGCGCGCGACCTCGAAAATATTAGGATTTGTCGGGAGGCAAGGTCTAATTAGGACCTAGTAATGTTTTTTAGCTGTAACAATGCAAAATATCAATTGATTTGTAATAAGGTTTTTCCCGAAGTCTGTCCAATTGCCCATATTTCCTTCTCAGACATCTTTAAAATTAGATATAAATGCTCTTAAACAAAAATATACAAAACTACCATGTCACAAGTATCGAATCACTTTTTTATTGTTGTTTACCGCAATGAAAGTTAAAGCAGACGTATTCTAATTTGCTTTTTGGTAATTTCATTACATTACAATGAAATAAAGAAAATTAATAAAGTGTCAATCAATCAAAGTGGGAATCAGAGACAGATTCAAAGTATTGAACCTTTTGTTGTCGTGAGCCGCTATCGGATGGTGTTGGACCCCTGCTGCAGATCGGTTGTGGTGATGTACTATGAGAGAAATTGTACAACAATTTTTACTATTATTTTAGTGAGTTTTCCTATCCAGATAGGACTTTTTTCTATAAAACGTAGGAAAATTTACTAAAATAATAGTAAAAATTGTTATACAATTTCTCTCAGTGTAGGTAACATTGTAAATATTGGAATATAATTGTTAAATATAATTTCTTATTTCTGATGTTTACGTATATGCGTATTCATTTTTCAGTATTTTTACCCATACTAATGTAATTAAAATCATATAAGTTATTTTTAATTATTATATTAACACATTTAATAAATTACAAATTACACCTGAAAATAGGGGGTACGAATTGGTCCAACGTCGATGTTACAGTTCTCACTCGGATTAGGCAGAAATAGAAAAGGTAGTCACAAAAAAAGTACGGATATTAGCTGAAAAGTATTATCCAGTAGAGTACCAACCACTATGTTTCAGTTCGAGTGATGTGTTATTGTCACCAAGAAAAATCTTGTCATTCTAAATGTAAATTTTACGTCGTAGGACTTAACTAAAACTAAAAAAATCTCTGATGGCATACACGTGATGACAGAGAACCGGCAAATTCTGTGTGTTATATCAGAGCACTATTACAACCATAATAATAACAATATCGACCTCTCGCAGTTTCGTCATTGCTGAGAAATAATTCGAGATGTTAAGTCAAGGTTCAGCGCCAACTGCCGGACAAATCTGAACTAAAACCAGTATCATCGTGCATCGTTTGATTCGTAAATATTTTTCGAGATTTGTTAGAATCAAAATAGCTACAAGAAAATAATAAAGAATAAATGAGTTTAATGCAATTTCGTACATTATAATTACATAATTTTTGTTATTTACTTGTAATCATTTTAATTCGAGTTATTTCCGGAAAATATTTGCGATTCAAATGACGCACGGCGATACACAGGGTTTAGTTCCAATTTATCCGGCAGTTGGCACTGACACCTCGAATAACCGTTCCGAAGGACCACGTCCCCCTACCATTCAATTATTTCTAACCTCGCTTTTGATATTAACTGCTTTTTTGAAATTGTATCGAAAAATATGTCTTTTTGGTGTTAAGGAGTGAAAAGTGCTACTTGACGTGTGAATGTTATCCGCTTAATAGAAATTTTGCAATATTTTTCTATGATGAAAATAGCTATTTAAACATTAAAAAAGGAGGACGCTGGTGTTGTCGATTACAAATTTGAGATCAAATTTTTCAATTGAAAATAACGTCACCAAAATCACAGAACCCACCTGTAAAGCATTAAGTAGTGCAAGTAAGAAAAAAATGATTTTCGCCCAAATATCAACAGCAAAAAAAAAATTCTAATGGTGTCGTTACCTTCTACTTGAAAAAATACTTTAGAAATAACTATGTCGTCAAATAAAAATTTTCGGTTGTCACTCAAAATCGAAACATGGCAAAAAACTCATTTTATGCGCAATGCGACGTGACAGAAATTCTGGATCAAAGATTACTTCACTATTGTCGTAAACACATATCTAAATATGAAAAATTTAACATACTTAACCTTACTATTCTTGAAAATACTACGCGATAGGAAAATGTTAAGAATTACATAATTTCGGAAACAGCATTTCACTTGCCAAAGGCGAGATTAATGTTAGTCGGTGTAATTAATTAACACCATTAAATTTTTATTCATATCTGTGGAGAAAATTGAGCATGAAAATAGTTAACAAAAATCAATGGATGAAGGTCCATTGGAATGAACCATTTAAAAAAATCTTTTTTTGTCAGTAATTTGACACGAAATTAACAAAATTAACAATAAATTGGAGTTACAAAAATTGTTACGGAGCAGAAAGACAGGTAATGAACTTTGTATAATTTACTATGATTTATAACTAATTATAATTAGTACTCTGAGTACACTTTCTTTTATTCCAAGCATTTTGCTGCATATATTTCCACGATCACAATTTATTATTGTATAATTTCCTTTTTTAAGTAGTTATGTCATAGACTTATGTTATTTATTGAATAAAATAACTAAAAATATTTAAACATTTTCAAATTAAAATAATCAAAATAACATACAGTAAAATTAACTAAAACATAACACACTCTACTTAAATTTCAATATAAATTATAACTTTTGTTTATAAAATGAAAAAAAAACTATTCATTACTTTCGTTTACTATCAAAACAACTAATAAATCTAGTATTCTTAACTCAAGATAACAAGAATTAAATCATCAAATCTACATTTTTCGTCAGTTGAATCAATAAAAATGGAGTGTTACTTGTTTTAAGAAGATTCTATTTTTTTATATTTGAAAATTTAGTTTTTAAAACACGATTTTTAAAATATTCGTCATTTGCCTCGTTTCTGCCCAAACGGACACGAATTTTACTTTATATTGAAAGGCATAATTATATCGTAAATATTTTATCGTCGATCAGTATTCTACTATTTTTGGGTAAGCTCTATCCATAGTTTTCGTGTTCAATACGTGGTTTTTTTAATATGGCCTTTTGAAATTGAAAAATACGGTAAAAAGGGAAAAACTTTTTTCTCTTCCGATAATTAACATTTTCAGCTGTCTCTGTGGAAAAAGAAACTAGAAACTGGATATATTTAACAATAGTTCCTTTTATACAGCCGCCACAGTGGAATATATTGAAAAATATTTCTGTGGTATTCATTTTCATGATTATTGATGTCACTGAAATAGATTTTTCACACCACTAAGCAAATTTCATCATTAACTTTGAATTTATGTAAAAAAAATGTCAACTTTTTGATGTAATGCAACCACCATATTAAATTTCACACATGTAAAAACATAAGTCTCTTAAACTTCCAATTAGTCAAACCGATCCAAAGGGGCAACTTAATCGGAATTGATTGAAGTGAGAAAAAGATTTGTAAAAAAGTTTTTCGTTTTTTCCCGCATTTCCAATTTTAAAACACCATATTAAAAAAACGACGTGTTGAAAACAAAAACTATGCCAGGATTAAACAAGAGAAAACCCCAAAACAGTAGAATACGCTTCGAAGATAAAATATTTGATCGTTTACCATATAAATTATGCCTTTCAGAATGAAGTAAAATTCCTGGCCGTTTAGGACCTTTTTAGTCCCAAAAGTCCGGAATTTGGACAGAACTTTCAACGTTGTAATTTTTGTTCCAAACATCGTTAGAAAACATTGAAATAAGTGAAAATCGATAGATTCTGATCTCTTCTTTCAAATGCCGTGGTCAGAATCAGCCGGCAATTTCAAAGAAAAAAATTATGATCATTTTTTTTAAAAAAATCCTGATATTTTTCGACGTTTTTTTGCAGGAATCGCGTTTTTTGACATTAAAAAGAGCAATTTTGATAGTTTTCGAGGAAATGAATGTCAAATATTACAGTTTAGGATTTTTTCCCCCAAAAAACTATCAACTTTTGGACAAAATTGCAAAGAACAAAAAACTCGTAGAATTTATAAGTGAATACACCAAATTTTTTCCAGAATTTTTCATAAATAAATTATAATTTTGAAAAAAATTTTGAAACAAAATTTCTCAAAATGTCATCACAAAAATCTGAAAAAATTCCACTATATTTCTCGATTCATTCTAAGAACTTTACATTCTTAGCATTTTTTTATAACAGCACGTAGTTTTTGAGTTAGAACGTTCAGAAATTTTTCAAAGACATTTTCATTGTTGACGCCATTTTGAGGTCGTTACAATGATGTGGGGTATAACAGTAAAATTTTTTCTTAAAATTCAACTGTTTTATGCATCATTATGCACGGTTCCAATAGAATTCCAATATTCTAATAACTCGAAAAAAATTGATAGGAATAAATAATTCCCAATTTTTTGGATTTTTTTTTTAAATTCGGCGCCATATTGGAATTCCTGATGGCTGAAACTCAATTTTCACCTCGGAATCTTGAAGAGCGATCTCGAAAACAATAGGATATGTACCTTTCAATTGTTTTCAACTTCGATTTTGATACGAAATACTTGATTGAAAATGAAGTATAAAAAATGCCATTTCAGGCTTTAATGGGTTAAAAGATACTAATCGCGTATTTTTGCTCAACCTTTCTTCTCCCGTGGGATTTTTTTCAAAAATCAAAATGCCGGCTTCAAGATGGCGTCTGCAAGTTATAATTTTGCATTATCCACTTATCGGTTGAAATCATAGAGAATTGAGATGAAAAAGAAATTATTATCATTTGTGAATACCTAATCTCATTATTATTCATTCATAACCTCAAATTAGTTACGTACGATGGGGTTTCATCGATTGTTTGTTTGATTTTCACGCAATTTTCGACTTTTCCGTATCATTATGTATGTGTGAAATTGAAAATGACCAGATACGATTGTGACTTCTCAATTATTGGTTCATAACCTAAAAATTGAGTACAGGACAACAATTACGTGCACATTCCTACCTAGTACTATGACGTTTGTATGGTTAATAAAAGCGAATATTAGAATAAACTTTGCTGCAAGTGATACCACAGATTATATACAAAGAAAGCCTAAAAAACTGTTGAAGACCCACATTATAAAAAATGAAGAGTCAAAACGATATTCTTCTGGTGACAAGTGTGAAAGACCAACATCTTATTGTTCAGAATGTAATAAAAATGTTGGCAAGGTATGCTCAAATCATTCCATGAAGTTACATAGATTCACCATATTTCTATTCACTTGACTCATCGTTTTTATTTCTTGGAAAAATCCAATATAAAAAATCAAAATGAAAAAATAACAAAAATTGTTAAGAAATGAAAAAAATACAAACAAAATTTAAAAAGTACTAAAAAATATTTTAAAAAATGATTCTCCGAATAGCGTTTACTTCCCATGGTAAGAGTCGGAAAACGACAAAATATGTATTGACGGCTAAACAACGTGATGTAAATCGTTGTGAATTAATGGTGTGTGGGTAATGTATTATATTTATCATCAAAAATAAACAACTTCGAAATTAGGCATTGGAGGATCGATGTATTTACTCCGATATTCACGTTTATTAAATCTACAAACGTCATATAAGTAGGACATGACATGGAAAAGTCAAAAATTGAATGAAAATCAAACAAAAAATCAATAAAAACCTATTATATGTAACTAATTTGAGGTTATGAATGTATAATGATGAGATTAGGTGTTCACAAATGATAATAATTACTTTTTCATCCCAATTCTCCGTGATTTCAATCGTTACACTGTCAAATATTCGATATTTGTACAACAAAATGCAAAATGACAAGTTGCAGACGCCATATTGAAGCTGCCATTTTGTTTTTTTTTTTAAATCTGACGAGACAAGAATGGACTGAGCAAAAAAAAGCGATTAGTACGTTTGGAATGGTCAGGATTGCCATTTTAATGTCAAAAAAGCGATTCTTGAGAAGAAACATCGAAAAAATCAGTATTTTTTCAAAAAGAAAAATGATCATAACATTTTTCTTTGAAGTCGCCTTCTAATTCTGACTACGGCATTTGAAAGAGTAGGTAGTATCTATCGTCTTTGACTAATTTCAATTGTTTCTAACGTTTGGAACAAAAGATACAGCGTTGAAAGTTTTGTCCAAATTTCAGACTTTCGAAAAGAGTTAAGGGGTTAAGAAGTAAACAAATTTAAAAAATGCAAAGATCATTTGGAAGGTAATTAAAATACGCAATTTTTGGTGCATGTAAGATTGTATTCAACCAATTACGGTGCTTTCTACTGACAAGTTGTGAAGCGAAAAGTGTCTCACGATTAAAATTTGACGATATTTTGAAAATGACAATAAAAATTAATATTCAATGCAAATTAACGAAATGTCACATCTTAAATTAACTTTGACACCAATAAAAAATACACTTTACTTACCATTTCTCTATAATGTAAACTATTTTGCACAAATAATTCGATTTCTTAAACGATTTTATCGACTGTCTAACGGACCTTAACTTAAAATTAAAACATAACAAGTAATAACAATAAAACTATAATAATTACCCAAATATTCATGGCCAAATCGTTGTTAGTAAGGGCAGAGGAGACTTCGTCAACTGAGCACCGTCGTCTGAAGAGTTACGATTATATACGGTTTTGGTTGGCCGCAGCTTTCTAGAATCTGTCATCGTCGAAACCACCAAACTGCTGCATTTTTCAGGACACCGTCCAATTACACGGATCAGCCTTTAACGAACCGCTACTGTTAAACGTTATACTTTTCTCCCTCCCCTCCCGCCACTTTCAATTCTCATTGTCGTGATCGAATTTCATTCAATTATTGACTGGGAACTAACCATCAGTAGTCGGTACTTTTCCTCTCTCGACTTGTGTTCCGGAAAAAGTTTCGCAATAAATTTTCATTATGTATAAAATTACTTTATTCCGTAACATATAAACCAAATTTCGCAGATCATTTTCTTCGTAGACAAATATTTTCAAACCAAACTTAACTTTTGTTTACAAATTTCGACGATATTTCCATCGACTTTCGTTTCTGCATCACCTCTTAAAATCTTTAATAATATTCTGGAAATACAGAGGATTAAGAACGATTTCGATTAAATTCGGCAAGTTAAAAATCGGCTATTTTGAAATCACATAACAAATGGCGAGTTTCAAAATTCGTTTTTTTTTTCAGCGATATAAAGTCCTCCATATTTCTCAAATACTAAACTCGATGTTTCTAGTTAGACCAATGAACATTTCAAAAAATAGATAAAACGACGACCAGCGTTTTAAACAATTATTCCGAGCATAATAAATAAATAATTTCACAAAACATCAGAAATTTTATATTTTGAATAGATTAACTTTTATTTTAAATTCGTGATGAAGAAGTGCGATCTGACGCAAAATAATATATTTCTTGAATGTTTCGCGAAATTCCCATCAACATTTTGTTGAAACGAACATTGACAACTAACCCGAGAGGCGATGTAACGTAATTAAACACAAGAAGGAAAACGCATAACAGAAAACGATTGTCGATGAATTTTTTTTGTTCTTAACAATTTTTTTTTTACGCTGTAAAAATACATGCTTGCAGCAAAAATACTTTTAGTATTTACACACTTCTGCATCTATTATACGTTTTCCGTATAAATTGGCACTGCTTTGGCAACTATTTTACAACGACCTACAACTAGCCCTGAGAGCACTAAATTAAATATATTTTAAATTAAAACATCTCCATTTCGTCAGAGTTACCGGCATCGCTATCTTCCGCACCGGCTGCTCTGATATTCGCCGGTTCTTTTTTCCCGTAAGAGTTCATTCTTTTCGTCTTTCCACCATATGAAGTTTTGGCTCTGTTCTGGAAACTATCGCCACCTCCATTCTGACTTTCGTGCATTTTTTGACTATTGATGAAGTCTTGAGAACTGTTTTTAGCCTTTACAGGCGTTACCAAATCGACTTCGATAATATTTTTCTGAAAAAATGGGTTATTATACATTTTAAAACTGATTTTTGAATTTATTGGGGAATAATGTGTCGATTTGTTTTGTATGAGATATAAACGCTGAAGTCGATGTAATATGCAAACAATTATAGATTAAAGTAGATAAATGTAATCGAAAATTAATAAAAATTGATTGTATGAATTTTTAAGTTGAATCGTATAATAATTAAGGTGAGAAAGTGATTGTCCATAAGGTTCCAATGTTTTTTACTTTACCCTACTTTTAGACATCGAGTTTAACGTCTTTTTTACCTTTCGGATGAAATTAAAAAGTAATATTTGTCGGTAAAGGGAACGCTATTTTATATGAATCTAGTAAAATCAAAAAAATTAATTAATATCTTTTTTTAATTAAGATATCTTATCTAAATTAAGATATAATTGCAATTCTTGAATTAAAACACGAACAAACATTTCGTAAATAACAAAATGAAAGGTAAAAATTTAAGAATGATTTAACAAACGAAAACGTTAGTATTAAATAACTAAAATTTAATTTCGCTATTACACTGAGAGTCCAACTGTAGTACAATTTAATATTCTTTATACTAAAACAGGAAAAATTGGTCCACATTACGAAAATTTAGTATAAAATATTTTAATATTTGGTATAATAATTACAAAATTCAGTATTTAGAACAGCACTATTTGTAATTATTCTACCAAATATTAAAAAGTTTTATACTAAGTTTCCCTAATGTGGCCCAGGTTTCCCTAATTTTGTATAAAGAATACTAAATTTTAGTAAAGTCGGTCTCTAAGTGTAGAAGATACGATTAGTTTCCATTTGGAATAATAAAAAAATTCCTAGTTTTATTGCCAATTGTTTCTTGAATTCTGGCCAGTAAGTAAGCTATAATGATAAGCTTAACTATAGGAAATTTTGATATTTGGATAATAGAATAGATAATACCATTCCAAAATTTAACCCTTTGCGTAACAGTGGGTCTCTCAGAGAACCACCTCTTATCCGCTACTTTTTTTACATTTAAAAATCAGTTTCTTATGTTTTTTTTACTTAAGGCATTTATTGATTGAATGTAAGATATCACACATATTAAAATACTATACTTTAATTAATTATAAACAAAAATATACCAAAAAATTACTATTTTTCTTTTTTAAATCGTTTGTGACAAATAATTCCGTACAAACATATACGGGAAACTTATTATTTATAAGTTTTTGGAGCCGCTGAATACGAATCCGATGTCGATTTTCAAAAGTTCAAAATGGCGGATCCCATATAGCGGAAAAAAATTGAAAATAGACTGAATACCTTTGAAAAAAAGCTACTCGGGTGTTTAAGAGGTCATTGAATACGAAAATGAAAATATATTTTGAAGATTCGAAAACCCTCGAGTAACATTTTTCAAGCGAATGCAGTAGACTTGCCATCTTTGTCCGCCATATTGGGTCCGCCATTTTGAATTTCTGAAATCTGATATCAGATTCGTATTCAGTGACCTCGAAAACCCCCGAGTAACGAGTTTAAACCGAATTCAGTGAAAAAAATGCGTGACTGAAAGGGTTAACTCATTAGGTCTCAAATGTCGTCAATTTTCAATGTGTTTTCTTCCAATTTTTTTTTGTTATACAGGTATCAAGAAATATCGATACACCATCTCCTACGTAAAATATCACGCTCTTTCAGAATTTGTCTAGAGTCAATGCTTAAAAAGTTATGCAAATTTTTTGCAAAAAATCAGTTATTTTTTATTGAAAAAACAGTTTAAATCTAAAATTTGTATAAGAAACCGGTGGCATGCCCATCCAATTCCATATAGAAAGGCGTTGTTGAAGCCTATATTTTAAAATCTACGTGGTACAGTTTTCAAAATAAAGGTGAAAATAACCAAAATTGCGGCTCGAACACGAAAAAATCGTCGAAAAATTCAGGATTTTTTATTTAAAAATGATAGACTATTCGAAAAAATGTTGCTGAACAAAAAGTTCGAAGAATATCCAAAAGAATACGATGAAATTTTGTCAGAATTTCCGGACCATTTTTTACAATTTTCATCAACGTAAAATTTTGAAAAACTGAAAAAAAAGCATCAAACAATTCTGACAAAATTTCAGAGTATTTGTTGATTAATTTTAAGAACTTTGTTACGAAATTTTGTCAGAATTTTTTTATGATTTTTTTTTAATTTTTCAAAATTTTGCGATATGAAAATTACAAAAAATTATCCTCGTATTCTTTGGGTAATTCTAAGAACTTTTTGTTCAGCAACATGGTTTTCAATAGTCTATCATTTTCAAATAAAAAATTCCTGAACTTTTAACGATATTTTCTTGTCCTAGCCGCCATTTTTATACTTTCACCTTTATTTTCAAAATTGTACTACTTAGATTTTAAAATAAAGGTCTAGAAGACACTTTTCTATATGGAATAGGATGCCTATATCAATGGTCTCTTCTACAAATTTTAGATTTAACATTTTTTTTTCAGTTTTAACGTTTTTTTTTTTTTAAAGTGTTTATAACTTTTTAAACATTGACTTTAGATAAATTCCATGGCCGTATTCTGAAAGAACATGAAACTTTACGTCGGATGTGGTGTATCGATATTTCCTTTCAATACTTGTAGTTTGAAAAAACAATTGAAAGAAATTCATTGAAAATTTAAGACATTTGGAACTTAATGGATTAATTTAACGAAACCGTTTAAAAAATGCCGCAAAGTACAGAAAATGACATGAAAAATAAAAACATCTGGGTGCAAACTCTAAAAATTATATTAAAATTTTGTTTTCTTATACGTTGATTTGTTCCTGAAATGGAAAATATTTACTAAGGATTTATTAAAAAATATATACAAAGGTAAAAGTTATACCAAAAATTTGGCGCCCAAAATTAAACAATGAAAAAAAAATAGTAAACGGATCAAATTCTGGTGTGTTTCTTTGATATTCCCAAAGAAGCGCATAAAAGCAAACAGTATAGATTTTAAATATTCAACGTCTCTAGTGAAACGCACAGAATTAATATAACAAATAGTTACGATACAATAAATTAGGAAAAACTTACATTAACCCTTTATTTTACACATTTTTGCTTTCACGGAATTCAGTAAAAAATTAGTTTTTGGGGATCCTTGGAGTCGTTGATTACGAATTATGCATTATTATTACCAAATGACTTATCCCGTATGGCGAACAATAATTTCAGAAAAAAATTGGTACTCAAGAGGGTTTCGGAGTAACTGAAGATTGTGTTCATTTTTTCCAAATGCAAAATAACAGATTCAATAATAATTAATCAAATAACAAATGTTAACGACTGATTAGATATTGAATTTATAACCACCGACGCAGGAAATCCCCGAAAAGGAATTTCACCACAATGGTTACTTTTAAACATGTTGATGACGGCCTTATCAAAACTGCCATTTTGAATTTCAGAAATATTTTAGACTGGAATCAGCAACTCCGAAAATTATCGGACACGCAATTTCAGAGCGACATTGAAAACGTCAGCCATACTCCAACAGCCACATCAAAAACATAATATTTTAAAATTATAGTAATTAAAAATTAGTTTATATTTTATTGTTAATCGTAAAAATATTAAAATTTTAATATTATGTAATCGTGAATTTTACGATCTGGCTGCTAGCTTGTGTGTCATATTTCACCTTAATTTTTAATTTTGAACATTTTGACGACGGCCATATTGAAACCGACATTTTCAATTTAGGAAGTTTAGTTTTGGCTTCTTAATTAAAGATCGTAAAAATCTTATCGTACCACATTTCCAGTAATTATGATTAAATCTGTCTACAATAATGAGTTTAATTGAGTTAATTTAATCAAATTTGTTTATTTATCAAACCTAAATAATATAAAATTATCTTATAAATAATTTTTATCGGTTATTCCATCACTAAATCAACAGAAAATGGAGAAACTACGTTACCTACAATGTTAATCATGAAAATTTAAATCTTAATGTCTTTTATTTTTTCTTATATTTTATCAAAATGTTATTATTGAGTATTCGTGGAACATGAGATATTAATTTACGATTACTTTTAATATTGATTATTTTTCATATCTTCTTGATGGATTAAAACAAAATAATAAAAACTGTAGATAAGTTGGTTTAATAACTTTATTATGAGATTCAAAAAGTTATTACTAAAAAATGAAGAAACAATGATGAACAGTGATTAAACAAAATTCCGCGCTACAATTTAGAACATCGATAACTCGATTTTGATCTTCTAATGATTTACATTTTTGGTTTCTCACAACATAGAACGAAAATATCTCTTTGTAATTAAAAAAGAACGAATATTCCGAGTTTATTTAACATTTTTTAAATTTTATAAGCATGGAATTAATAAAAACACAATTGAAAAGTACCAAAAAAAGATTGATGTTTAGCCTAAATTAACAAGTAAGTAATAAATGAATTTGAATGAAAAATAAAATAAATATTGTAATCAAACGATCAGTTTACAACTATTTGTTACTAATATTTAGAAAAATACAATTAACTAACTACTGAAATGTAATTTTTAAATAATTTTAAATAATATATCGTAAAAAAAGAAAACAAACTGACGTACTTTTTTCCTTCATTTAAAAAAAAAACACTGGTTGAAATTTTGTTCATACTCAATCTAAAACGATGAAATGATCTCGAGCATTTGTGAAAGAAAGTCATATTAAGATATTCTAGTTGCATATTTCTTTAGTAAATACTAGATCGCATTCGTCGTAACGAGTTATCTCAGAACTATTGTTGCCGACATTATATTAGTTTCCAACATTTCCTCGTTATTTCACAATCAATCAGGCCGAAAGACCGACAGTTTTCTTATGTTATCTGACCTCATACTATAAAATTGCGGAATCAAACATAAAATATAATAATAAAATAAAAAAGGTGTAAATAAAAATATTATTTGAAATTTAGAATTTTTAGAGGGTTTTGTGGTATTCCACAACAATAATACTTAAATCAAATTATAATACATAAAATATTACCAAGGAGGCATCAAAGGACTACAACAAATATTAAAATTATAAATATTTACATGAAAATAAAAATGCTAACAAGTGACGTTACAATATTTTGTTGGAACACTAAATCAAACGAAGTCTAGACAAATTTAAAACAAGAAACTCTATCGGAAATCTAAAGGTCCCGAGTTCAAGTCCCGAAACACCTCATTTTTTTATAAATGAAAAAATTACAAAAAAAATCTTGAAAATGTCCATTGACATCACCATCATAACAAATAATATTTCCAACAAATACAAATTATCCCGAAATGTGCAAACGATTTTATGACTCTACATATTAGCCCGCCTAATCTCTCTTCTTTATCATACGACAAAAAATATATAAAATATTGTTATATAAAATAAACTTAAATAGTATAATGAACGTAAAATATTTATTCAACGATTTAAGATTATATTTATCTGGTTTAATCTATTGATAACTACGATCGTTTTTAACGTGCATTTACATATTTCATTAATGAATTTTAACTGATTCTATTTTGTTTTTGTTTATCTGCTTTTCTAAGATGCCATGTGTGAGATAACGTTTGATGAAAGTATTTACATTTTTTTTTAATTCACAATTTTTAATTACAGAGTTTTTATTATCATTTTTTTCCCTTTTAAATCGTTCATAGCTTCAAGTGCATCGAGATAAGCAAGAATACGACAGTAAGAAATCTCGATTACACAATATTATATAAAATGATAGTATTACCTAATTTACTACTAAAAAAACTAAATATATCGTACGTATTATATCATGAATGAAAAGTATCTTTAGTAATCACTTTTTACGATACTATTGTTTTCATGTACTTTCTAGTAGTTTTTCTTTGTGTTGACCAAGCAAATTTATGACCAGAATTCAAGACCATTATTATCAATTTTTATGTAATTATTTTACTGATATGAAAAATATTATGAATATTGCTTCCCCTATAATTTTCGAAATTTTTAATAAATACATTCGAGATATTTCAAAATAGATGATACAAATTATAAATATTCACAAAAATTATATTTTTGCATAAATATGTAGATTGAAAACTGTTTTCAAGGTTTCGAATACATTTTTTGAAAATTTCTTATTCAAAAAAGTATTTTTTAAGAATATCATTTCAAAAATTCCTTTCAAATAGTTATTTCAAGTTAATATTACGTAGTAAAAAATGATTGTGTTCCGATTGATCGAATAACCCAATAAACTAAAACAATTTAACCCATCCGAAACTTGTATCTTGAGATTAAAAAAATGTAGAATGAAAGGGGAAAATAGAAAATTGAACTTGTCACTTACTTTCGGCGTTCTTGTCAAGTCGATAATCTTTGGTTTCTTCTTATTGGCAGTTTTGGAAGGCTCTGGCCTCTTCGCTTCACTTGGTGTTGGAACAGGCGTCTCTTCAGATTTTATTACTTCAGGTTTTGTTACTTCAGGTTTTGTTTCTTCAGGTTTTGTTACTTCAGGTGTTGTTACTTCAGGTGTTGTTACTTCAGGTTTTATTAATTCAGGTTTCGATTCGATAATGTCTGGACTATTACGTGGGGATGTTTGCAAAAGACTTTCAGTTGAATCAGGTTCTACTGGGTCAGCAAAACCCATTCTTATCAGTTCCGCTCCAATGTCGACCATCTGAAATGTTGCACGTACAAATTGAATAAATTTTCTTCTCTCGTATTATAAAATATTAAAATTTAATAATTGTTTTTCGAAATCGATTGGATGATCAACCCAACATCGCTATATTCACGTCGAATGATTGTGAAAACAAGCGAAGTGTTATCGATTAGTCATTTCGATTCTTTTAATAGTTTCAAACATATTCGATACATTTTCGATACATAAAACAGATAAAAATGTTTTATTTCATTTTTATGGAGACGCCAGAGATTCTATTTAATTTGGAACTTCTGTGTTAATTCTAACAATTTCCTAATTTAGAAGCCACTTAGGGTCTAAAGAATTAAACTTCACTCAAATATTCAAGAAAATTACGAAATTATAGTAATTAAAATGAGACTGAACAATTTGTCTATTACATTAAAACATGGTAAAATGATCCATAAAATAAATGGTACCTTGCCATTGACTTCTGTGTACAAATCGAGGCATGGTACGGTCGATTCATCTTGTGGATCACATGCAATTCTGGTAGTTTGTTCGTTGTATCTGTGAACTTTTGCTTTGAGTTCTGTAAATGATGCCACCGCTGTAAGTTTTCCAAATGCTTCGCAAGCTTCTTCACTCCATTCTCCATTCCTGAAATCACATTCGTTAAAAAAAAATTATATTTTAAATGAAAATTACATTCCTGGAAATACTCAAATTCAATCAATAGAATTTTGCAATGAATTTACTATTGCAAAAAAAATTAGGATATACACTTTATATCTATATTTTATAAAAATACTCAACAGAACAAAGATTATTTCGAATTAATATGACGCAAGATTTAGAAATGGCGAATCCAACATGGACATCCACCAAAAAGGCATGTTGTAATCAGTGGACATATCTCTCCTTAGCGATGAGATGAATTAATAGAATTTACATATTTATTTGAAAATATCTAGCACACGTTGTTCACTCTTGTTTAAAACATTAAAGAATGATATTGTACTATGTAAAAGTCACAAATTGTACTAATCGCTCATTAAAACTATAAAAGAAAATGCGTATAAAAATCACTAAGGTTGGAAAAAAAATCTGATTTTTATATCCAAATTATTTTTTAGTAACATTTTTTGATTACAGGATAAAGAAAATATTCATAATGTATGGGTTCAAATTTTTAATAATTCGATAGTTGTATTCAATATATAGAAATATTGCTCTCTTCGTGAATCGTGAAAAATTGCTGTAGGCTGTATGTTAATTTTCCAATTCAGAATACTGTAAGATATTACAATACAAAAACTAGTTTTACTGTGTCAAGGAGCGGGAATACATTTATTTTAGTTATTTCACTGTAAAACTGCGGTCGATTTGAGGTTATGTTCTCTTTTGCATAATTTATAACGGTTATAAATTGTCTTCTTTACTAGAGAAACAGTTAATTTAATTATATGTTTATAGTCCCGTGTGTTACTATGGAAAATGGTTTGAATAATTATATTTTTTCTCTCTATTATGTGTATACAGTCTAAAAACCCACATAGATACGACACTTGATCATATAAACTAAACCTTCATGTACCATTCTGGAGTCCTGACTTTCAATTTTAACCACACATTCATAATCTGCGTTCCAAGAACCATAAATGTTTATGAAAATTCTAACAAAATTAAAAATCATCATTCGCCATTTTTAATTTCAAAAATCTAAGAATCAGAATGTGCCTTAAATCTTGTTTTGAAATGTGGGAGAATGACAAGTGACTAAATTTCGATTTTAGGTCCTCATATTGAATTTCTCTGTGCGGTAAAATCCCAAATTTTAGCAAGAATATTAACTTAAAAGTTTATATGCATTTTTTAAGTTGGGGAGATTTCATTATCTAATTTCTATTTGCAAACCTTCATCAGAAAAAATCATTAATAAAAATAAACTTTTTTTTGCTAATTATCAACGGCTTTTTCATGTTTCTTTGTCAATTTCATGTCAAAACTGATTAGTTTTTCAATATTAACAAAATATATAATAAGCAGACTATGACAAATTGTCCGTTTGAACTATGATGGATTAAGAAATGTTTTCATCTATATTTTCATTTTCATAACGACATTACAGTCCCTGACCATATTATTAAACCCTTGCTGAAAAATTAATATTTCACTGAATTTTTGTTGATTTATTGAAAGACATTCATTAGTAGAACTTTTAGATTAATACTTATGGTGACATTTTAAGCAACTGTTCATACAGTTACCACGTTCAAACGTAGATGGCAGCAGTTCTCTCATAAATTGTAAAATAAACGCCAAATGCAGTGCATCAGGCTCTATTATGTAAAATACATAGTTCCATTCCGTAAAATACATAAACATTGCTGCATAACTAAGTTCTTCATTGATGCAATACTTCGACACATTTTTATGAAAATAGTGTGAAACTTTTGCGATTTGATTTGTCCCTTACTAGAATTGGCTAAATTGTATGCTGAAAACTAATAACACGAGTTTAACCAAAACTCTCTAATCATCAATGTAATCTGTATAGTTAAAATGGGAAAAATGTGATTTTTCCGCATGGGTCTCATAATATGGCGAGGAACGCTCTCTTCCCCCACCTTGCACGGGGTCTCAGGAGGGCCTGCTGTGACGTCAGGAACGTAACGCGACTGAGAAGAGTGGGAGAAGCGGCACTCTCGTTTTGGTAAATAAAACGAGACGGGATGGATAAGCGACGAACCGAGTCGGTAAATATACCGAGACTCTACTGTACTTGCTAATCAGTAGAGGCCTATTGTTCGAATTTAACAAGTTAATCATTGTTTTAGTACATTTAAAACAGTAATAACAATAAATACCATTTATTTATCATAAAGAAGGCGTCTTTAAATATGGCCAAATAAACGTTTAATATTGAAAACATTTGTTAACACTTAAAATATTGGATTTATGAAATAAAAGAGGTTGTATCAAGAAGGTTTATTCCATCATGTTTATAATGTGTTTATTTAGGCGATAAAAATGCTTTTTATGTTTCACACAACAGTGGTACTACCGGAGTTTTTTTAGAACTATTTTAGAACTTTGATTAATATTTGAAAATACTTTTCATAGACAAGCTGAATAAATTTATCTTCCAAAATTATGTTTAATGAATTTTAGTCTAGATACATTTTTCGGAATAATTTTATGAGAGTATTTGTAAAAGACCATCCGGAAACTATCTGAACTAAATTTGTTTAATACATTCTGTAAATTTCGTTATCAATATTAATCGTGTACATATTTATTTGGTTTGCTTTTTTACATGACGTTGTCAAAATTCAATACAATACTTTTATTTGCAACAAAAATATTTACAGCAAGTGACTTCTTTATAAAGTGAATGATAAATTTTTACGATTTCTTGAATCTATAAAACATTTAAGGTACACCGATAAAAAATTGTGTATAATTAAGAGTAAATATGATCTTCAATTAAGCAAATTTACTAAAAAGAAGAACATTTGTTAAATACAAACAAAATTTTAATTCAAATAAATCATTTACTTGTGATGATTCAAATAAATATTGACTTGCATAAGTGACAGTATCAAAGCATAAAAAAACAATAGGATAAATTTGTTGAAAGTTGGAAAAATAGTTTCTTTTTTCTTCATGCAATTAACATCCGCGTCTTTTTTTACTCTTTCTTTTATATATTTTGCCAGAATTTTCTAAATATTGTATCAATGAGTAAATTGATTAAAAAAAGCGATAAAAATGTAAATCAAATAACAATTTCGCATTCATTTTTTAATCATGAAACAAATATTGACTATCCACGTAATGCTAGTTACACATAACGTTTATCTGCAATAAAATAAAGCGTGCACACTTTAAACAGAGATTATTATACTCTGCGAAATTCTTGTTTAAAGTAAAATTGGCACGTACTGGTGCAAGGATTGGGAAACACCTGACTAAAGTATCTATATAATAAGAAAGAAAGAATGCGTACCGATAAATAATCCACAAAACTGGCAGTCGACTGACAACGCGACATTGCTGCATTTATATAAGAACATCGTAAAATGGATGCTTAAAACTCGATCTAGGATAAATAAATTCTACATTTTGCGTTTATTGTCTTTCGTGAAACGCTAATGTGTATGAAATTTTGCAGTAGGAATGCTCAAAATGTTCATTGTATACTTTGTTGGTAATTGGGCCAATAATTTTGTGCAGAAATTCTGATTTATAATACTGTATTAATTGTTAGGTCGTGTTTCTTTTAATTTTATTAATATTGTTGAATGATAACGCAGATAGATTTCAAATTAGTTAGTAATGTATACGTACATCAGAGTCCCTGTATATTTACGTCACAGCATATTTGCCTAGTTCCGTCTCGTTATATTTGTCTGTCGCCGCTCTCTTTTCCCCACCTTACGCGCTGGGGCCTCAGGAAGGGCCTGCTGTAACGTCACGAACGTAACGCGACTGAGGAGAGTGGGAGAAGCGGCGTTCCCCTTCTTTTTACAAATGTAAAAGACGGGAGGGGAAGGCGAGGAACCGAACAAATATACCGGGACTCTACTGTATTAGGCAAAGGTTCTTGACGAGTTCAGACAATAATTAGGAAGTCTCGTTTGCAACCGCATAGAAAGAAGGAGAGAACAGCTACTAGATGCCTTAAATCTATACAAAAATCAATTTTTGTAATGGGAACCACGGAACAAATGAAGAGCTACTAGCTTCACGAACGCACCTGGCGGCAATAATTCGAAACATGGATTGCTCAAATAAAAAAGTCGCTATCACCTCAGGTTTTGAAAAAAAAAATTAGTCGCCATTTTCCATTTCAACCAAGTTGACGAAGTCTTATGTGGATGAATTTCTTGTAATTTCATATTCACAAATTCAGACAATTTTTTCTGATTGGAATGGTAATTTTTTGTTTTAAATCATTGCAAAAATTGTACGCATTTTTAAATCTGTAATAATTTGTTTAATTGAAAAAAATATGAAAAAAGTCACACGTTAGTGAATATTAATTTAACTATTTCCCATGGGCGGCAGTAGGTGGCGATCCGATCTAATAGCGATCTCGCACACAGATTTGTCGAGTGCTGATTATGGCGCCGATTTTTATAAATAAATTCATTATTGGCATTACAATTCGCGATGTCTGTTATTATTTGTATTTGTTTTATAGTTTCAGTTATTAACGTAGGCAGTGATGTTACATGCTTCTCTCTTTTGACAAGCCTTGGCCTAAGGCACAACTTTATTTATGGATTGGTGCGCCATCTAGTGTTTCCATATGAACTTCCATCTCAGAGTTATATATTCATCGGTGATAATATTTCAATGAATTGAATGATTTTATTAGAACTTCAGATATAAATTCAAAGTTTATCAAAATTCTAGAAAGATGCTGAACAGCCATAATGCTGTCCATGCTTTTGATCACTAGCGTCCGTTGATCATCTTGTTAAGTAATATTTACGTTGACTAATTGGATGCACTTTGTAACCGAGTGGCTGAAATCGAGGATAGAATTTAAGCCGATTGCAAGAATGTTGATGCGGATGCACGTTGCGTACGAGGGTTAAAAATAAAATCTCTAGGCGTGTGGATTTTCGCACGCTCCTTTTCGCCGAATCTAAACTATCAGAATGCAAATATCGATTTCAAACTAGCTTAGTAAACGCTATCAAATTCGATGGCGGAAAGTGCTAGTCGGGTATCGTCTCATTTATAAATTGCATGCGGAAGGCCTGCTCGTGTGCGTGAATTTCAAGGGGACGCTTACTATCGGTATTCAAAACTCTCAGTCGTTTCGCGCTCTTCGTCGGTTAATCTTCCGTAAGATGCATTTTCCGACAGTTTCGGTATCAAAATGTGATTTTTTAGTGTGTGTGGTTAGTGATTTTCATCATTATTTGAATGTAAACAATGGATTAATAAATTTAACTGCGGATGTGAATTTTAATTTTTCAAAATGCATATCAGATTAGAAAATGACAAAGGACACAATTTTTTGGACATTTTTTAGAACTAAAAAATCATTATGCAATCAATTTTGTTTTTAATAAAATTAACAGATAATAATAAAACTTTGATTAACTAAAGTGTTAATTTTACATTAATTTCCTATTTGATCTATCGGAATACAACAAATTGAGAGTAACTTTGTAAGGCATCAAGACAAGCTAATTTTGAGGCATTTAAAAGTAAAATCAATGCAAATAAAGGAAATAAATTTTACGTTTTAAAGACTGGATGACGGCATATGCTGCATCTCGGAATAAAGCGATGAGCTTATTCGATAATGACAAATGTCTCATGGAAATGTAAACTAAAATCTTTTGCGCATCGGGAACATAGCATCTATTATATATGCAACCACGAATAATATTGTAAATCGAGAGGCTTAGGCAATTTCTGCTGCCCACCACAATATTAGATTTACCACAATCGTATTGTACTTTCACTGGGAGAGGTCAACTAAAATGATCAAAATAATATGATTTGCTTTATTTAAATGTATTTAATTAAGCACGTTTTAATGAAAATGATTGCATAATAAATTGAAAGAATTATTTGATCACATTTTCAAAATTTTTTTGAGGTATAATTCTCTTTACTGTAGTGAAAAACGTTAAAGGTATAAAAATTAATAATTTCACTCTATACAGAGACTTAATCCAAAAAATGTCGAGAGGGTGAGATTTCTTTAAACGTTTTTAATATAAATGTTAATCGCATTTCTAGATAATCTGGTCAATAGTAAAACATTATTTTACTCTATTTTCATTAATTTTTGAAGTAAACAATTACACATCTTTCTTTATATTCATTTATTAAAATAAATATTTATCATTTTAATGAATTAAAAAATGAATTTCAATTAAAAATTGTTAATATTTTAAAGAAATGTTAACAAGTAAACGCTGATTGAAGAAGAGTGATTTTATTTTCCATTAACCGTAAGTAAATTTTCTAATTAGGAGGTTTTATCAATTAAAAAAACTTCATCAGAAATAATAAACCCAATTAATCAGCATCTCCAGAAAGTCACTGAATTGTCATAAATTTGAATAATAATATAGTAAATGCAAAAAGTGATTATTATTTTTTTTAATACAACATATTCAATTAAATTCGACATTTCAAACATTTTTCGTACGAATTTTTTGTAAGAATTTTCCAAAAATTGTAATTCACAACAGTTTTAGCGTGAATTCTGAATAGAGTTGCCGTTAACGTGACATTCAAACATTTTAATCTAAGTTAGTAAATAAATCGACTTCGAAAAAAAAATCAAAGCCAAAAAAAATGAAATAGTTGGTATTACTAACTTGATAGTTTAGGATAAGACACAACTATAATGTTTAGTTAACTGTACTACCTAAATAGCGAACACAACAAATTAGATAGTCAAGGCTACTATTTAAATAGTAAACCCAAATATTTTTTTTATGTGCGGAGAGTAATGGAGGTAACAAATTTTGTCATCTTAAAATCTGTAGGAATTTTCACTTTTACAAATGGTATAATGATTATATCTGATGATATAACAATTTTACCCATGGAGATTGTCATCATGTAAAATATTGTGTTTAGTATCTTGCGATAGTAACTGATACTATCTAAATTCCCGTCTTTATATGTAACATGAAAGATAGTGATAGGTACTATTATTGTGTTCCCATGTACCATATTTAATCCTCCCTCAAAAAAATGATTATAAAAACATGTTTTGAAAAATATATTAGTAAAAAAATGTAATTGACTACCTAATTCATCTTAAATATTGAATTACTTTACTTTTCATTAGTAATTTTCTGCTAACTCAATTCTCTAAATCTGAATTAGTTAAAAACTATTAATTAAAACGAAAGTGGGTCACTCATTTAATTAGCAATGATTTTTACTAATAAATTACTGATCTTCAAAGCGAATGCACTAAAATATTCAATTTCTACTTTTAGATTGGTAGAATTTGATTAATAAATTAGTAGTTTTTTACATTTTTCTAGTAAAAAAACTGCGTAATTGATATTAACCCATTTTTCATTTCCGATTAGCAGTTTTTAGCTAATTCCTATTTAGAGAAAAGAATACATTACTTCAACTAACTATATATTAAAATTATAATCTTTAAGTCAGTTTTTATTCAAATTTGAGATAACAAGGCACATCCCACTAAATTACTTATCAAGTTGAATTAGTAAATCATTTATCTATAGAAATCTTTTATATAATGATTTCAGTTTGCAGACGAATTGTAGACACTATTAACACCAAGATAATACATTTTCTAACACAAACGGGATCGTTTAGTGTAGATAAGCCGAGGGCGATAACCTGTAATTTTATTAATACGACCAATCTGGCATCATTCACCGGGTTATATCGTAATAGACCTCCACTTATAAATTAGATCCAATACATCTCTGATAACTAAGGTGCGTAGTACAAGATTATTTGGTCTGTTTAATAACTATCCATGTTGACAAACAGTTCTGATATTCGTTAATTACTAAATTTTAATTAATTATTAAAAAACAATTAACGTAAACGATTGTTTTAAATATCGATAAATTTAATTAAATTAAAGAGGTGTAAATCTCATCTTCGATAATAAACATGTCATTATAATAGTCTAGTTCCCAAGAAATAATAAAAACTAAAACTATTCAGTCTAATAAAAATTTCTGACATTTCAAACATGTTTTTAAATATTGACTGTTTTAATATCAAAACGAGATCATCATTCGCTTTAATAAATACTTTATTTATCTTCCTGTTTTTAGTTTCCATAAATTTACAGATTTCTGCAAAGAAACAAAAAAAAACTACGTAGATGCAAGTAGCGGAGGTGAATTTATTCAACCGTAGGCTTGTTGAAATCGACCGACGAAACTTAATTCGGCAATTTGCACAGTAGATAAACGCCGGGAAAGCGGTTCCAATTAAAGTCCGATTAACGTAACAATTTTGTTTATCAATTTGTTCCAGTTTGGTATACCTTTCTAACATCATTGTGCATTACACGCAGTTACTTTGTTTATACTATAATTATATTATTATGAAAACTTGATTTAAATTGTTAAGTCACTCCGCGTAATCCAGATAGTTTACGCATGCAGATCATTTTCAACATTTCTTGATTAAGTATTTAAGAATAAATTTTTGATAACTTGAAATTTTTATTTAAAAAAGCATAATTATTCGTAGAATTGTTTATTATTTTTTTTTATTCCAATCTAATCATTTGATAAAATGGGAATTAAATAATTTGTGCGTTTTAGATAACGGAAAATTACATTACCGATGGAATAGGTTTAAAATACTAGTAATTTTAAAAAAGTATTAGTGTTCGTGCAGTTAATAACGTCTTACGAAGAGGCTTTACGTAAAATACGTCCTTAATGCGTAGAAAGGTTTTGAAAACGGTAGTATACTTTGCAAAGATGTTGATGTACATGTAAACACTTACAGGGCAATTTCTTAAAAGGTACTAGACTTTGTTTCAAAAGTCGATAAAATGGAATATCGCGAACTGAAACTGAATGACGCATGCAAAAGAACCCTCTAACACACGCTCGCATTGTACATGAAGGTCGTTCCAGAGAACTTATAGCTCTTAATATGAATTTCTTACTTCCTTATTGGCTGGGATGAAAATTGAAATTACAAGTCCACATTTAGGAGATGAATCGTTTATTGTCCTTGAAAAATTAAAGTATTTTCTTATAGATCCTTAATAAATATTTGAACTAGTATACTAATGATTTGTTTAAGTGTAATATCCCTCCGGAAGTGAAAATGTCATAAGGAATTGTTTCAATCACTTGCGAGTAAATGTCGTGATTAGCGCGCCATCTAGTAGGAAAAGTGAGAACTCACGTCGAATTTTTTACTTTCTTTCTACGTATTCGTATGTACTTGTCTGAGAAACATATCGTCACAAACTATGTAAATAATACGCCGAAGATACCCGAAGCTTTCCGAGAACAGTCGATCAAGTATTATATCAGATATTTTCGAGATGTGGATAGTAGACGCATTTTTTCAAATTAATGTCCCAAGATTTACAACTCAAATTTAAAAAGTTCCCTTCTTTTTGAGTTTTTGAAACATATGCTCATTAGTACCCCACTGAACAGAGTTCAAACTTAGACTTTCACTAGGTTATCGTGGGAGGTCAGGTGAAGAGAGTTGCCTAATCAATCGTGCTAGCAAGCACCACATCGCGTGTCCCAGAAGGGAAACTAATTATTCCAGTCTAGTCCGAGGTGTACAAGTACAATCCACAATTCGCATTGTACAACGAGAATCCCTTCACGCCTCGAATTAGAGCTGTTCGATACGACGTTCTCAATTTACGCGATGACAATCGCACACCCTTTCATTCTCACAATTGATCGTGAACGATGCCTTTATCGCTAATTTCTGCTCATTCAAAGAAGGTATTTATACTAATTGAAATTGATGGTTTTGATTTTCGTATAGGTAGAAATTTAGCCTGACGTTTCTCACCATTAACATATTTAGAGTCTTAAGTGGCCTTTTTTCATCAACCTGCTGTCAACCTTATCAGTTAATTGATTTAAGTGGTATATATTATACTCCTATTGTGCTATCATAAAAGAGTCGAGCGTTTTCTAATTAAAAATGAAAATAAAGAATAGTCTTCTTATAAAAACATCACCTAATTCGCGGGAAGAAATAAGGATGAATGTACATGATAAGATTTAAACATTTGTATTCTGAAGACAGAAACTGCAACGAAATTTGACTATTCGACCGGCAATCGAAAAGTCCAGGGTTCGAATCCCGGCGCATCAAATTTCTTGAATTCGGTCCTCCTTATTTTTTTGAATAACATAATGGCTCAAAAAAAATGTTAAAAAATTATCTTTACTTTATGAATGATTTCGAACCCGAAATTAATTAAATGGTTTAAAACAAATTCAATTTGACCATTTCGTGCCCTTCATTTGAAATTGTGTCTTTAACCTATAGAGTGGTAATTGATCATGTATGTACATTTTGCAATAACAGTTTTCAATGGAATTGCTTGAAACTGCGTATCCCAAGGTTTTCTAGATTAATGAATCTGATGTAAAAATGGTAAAATTAAAAATATCGGATCGAATATGGCAGTTGTAAATTTGCTAAATTTATATAAATACCATTACATACCGTTAAATACGTGACCTGATCAGGATCTTCACCGATTTTCAATGGCTGATTATAAACTGATTTTGAAGATTATAAAATTAGAAATGGCGACTAGTTTCATGTTAAGTTTACCCTACAATATCTGGTAATTACACGACCCCGAAGTGATTTTATTGTTTTTTTCCTGTGCTGTTTTGTATTATATTTTTATTTATTTTGACCTACACGATTTCATTAATATATACCACTTTATATTACACTACTCGACCTCCGACATGGTTAAGAACAATTCTAACGGCATAATCTATAAAAAAAAATTATAAATTAGTCAAAAAAAAGCGATTTAAGTATACGTTTTTAACGTAGGCCCACTACATGATCCATAGCACTTGTAAGCCCAAATATAAAATCGATAGGAAAAGTGAACCGACAAATCTTGGAACATAGTAATTTCGATAGTAATTATAGGCCAAAAGATACAAAGTAAATTCAGACTCGAAGGTTAAAAGTGAACGGTTAATAACTTTCATACACTAATATAAAGTAAACTGTTTTCGTACAAAGTCGACAGTTATAAACGAGACATTTAGGCTCAATTCTGTTTCAAAATATACTTTGTGAACAATTTATGTCCTGTTTTGTTAATGTGTAACAACCGCAAAAAGGCTTTGGTTTTTATATTATGTTTTGGTTTTAAGATTCCACAGAAACAAAATTGTGTAAGTGGTGTGAAGTGAAAGTAATAAGTGAACTAAAAGAAAAAATAACAAACTTAAATATAAACCGATTAATTAAAACGTGGGGGAGGAGGTCTAATTCGGACCTAGTAAGGTTATTTAGCTGTACCAATGCAAAATGTCAATCAATTGGCGAAGGGTCTTTCCCCCTGAAAGTCTGATCAATTGCCCAAATGCCCACATTTCCTTCCCAGATGTTTTTGAGACCTCCTATAAAATTATATATAAACGCTCTTAAACAAAAATGTATAAAACCAATGTTCCAATTGGGACCACTTCTGTTTTATCGGTTTTCACAATAAAAGTGAAAGCAGAGGTATTCTAATCTGCTTTTTATATCATTTTATTGCATTAAAGTGCAAAATAAACTAAATTAATGAAGTGTCGATCAATCGGAATCAGAGCCAGATTCAAAATTGAACTTTTTGTTTTCGTGAGCAGTTTCCGGTTCCTGTTGCAAACTGTGCCCATGCTGCAGTTCGGTTTTGGTGTTAATAATTCGAATACTAGCTGAAAGATATTATTCAGTAGAGTACTAATCACTGTATTTCACATCGAGTAATTTGTTATTGTCACTAACAAAAATCTTGAAATTCTAAATGTAAATTTTACGCTGTAGCACTTCAAAACTAAAAGTCTCTTTGTCGACATACACGTGGTGACAAAGAACCGGCAAATTATGCGTATTATAACACAGCACTATCACAACAATAATAATAACAAGATTGACCTTTCGAAGTATCGTCATAGCTGAGAAACAATAATCGGTCCGAATTAGACCACGTCTCAATAACATAAACAAAATGTAACAAATGATTAATATTGAAATGTAATAAAATGTTAAGACTAAAATACCAAAGAAATTAATTGACAAATGATACAGAATTTTCGGTAATAAGTGAAAATGACCTTTTTTCGAAAGATCTCCGTAAATGTTCAATTAATTCATAGTTATTAGAATTACTTTTACGAATTTTGAAAAAATAATAATTCAATTAATATATTAATACAGATAACGGCTTCATGCCCACAAATTGCATTAGATGTTAAAATGCTATAATTTCTAAATGTTTCAAACTAAGGATGAAATTAACAACGCAAAAAAGAAAAAATATCTATACACTGTAAAAAATGTTGATGTAAATTTACCACGAAAACCGTAGGACACAAAAATACCACTGATAATCGCAGGAAATTTACCAAGAGCTGGTAAAATATAACCTATCGATGTAAAATTACCTTGGAGCAATGTAATTTTAATACAAGATTAGGGGAATTTTACACCAGTCAGGTTATTTTTACACTGACTGCACTGCGATATCGCACTAAACTATTGGGAGTTTACATAATTGATGTAATATTACAATTTTTAATTTTTTCATTTCAATGTAAATTTACCACGATTATCAGTGGCATTTTTGTGTCCAATAATTTTCTTGGGAAAATTACACTTTTGTTGTAATATTACTATGTTTATGGTAAAAATCCTCGAGAAATCATTGAGAAATTACAACAAATCTGTAATTTTACCACATAAATCGTTGGAAATGATTACATTAATGCAATGTAATTTTACTTGACCCTTTTTTCAGTGTATATAAATCAAATCTGCGACTTCAGGAGCATCCTCCATGTCTCTACGTGAAATCACACACGGAGAAAAATAATCAGCAAAATCAGCCGAAAAATCCGCAGATTCTACCAATTTTATCCTATAGGGACAGCTGTTGGAATTCCGTTAGGGATAGCCGATAATTTCAGCTAAATTTACTGAAAAAGTCCGCAAATTTAACGGAACAAATTTGCTAATGTAGCGGAAATTTAGAGCTAAGCGCGAATTGAGTAGGGTTAAGGCTACATTAGCGGAATCAATACAGCTAAAATTGCATATATTTTCGGCAATTCCAGCCGAAAATTTTAGCTGATATGAATCAGCTAATCCAGCGGAGTCATTTTTCTCCGTGCATGGATTTACTATTGTGAGACAACAATAGGACATAAAACAAGGTCGGAGATTACTATACAATCCTTAATAAAATTTCGATTTGACAGTTACTTGTAACGGACTGGTATAAGAATATGATTTGTTAGCATGCAAATATGATTTAAAGAACAATTATAATAAATCCAAAAAGAAAGAAAAATGCAAATAATATATAAAAAAATAACCAACGAAACAAAAATTAAAAAGTAAACAAAAAATTAATAATAAAAAGATACATGCGTGGCGTTTCGTTCAATCCCCTCCGCACCTGAACTCTTCAGTGAGGCAACTATTGAATTAAATAATTCAATTATTTTTAATTTACAATTTTACAAAATTCCTGCTTACATACCACTTTAGAACCCTCGTAAGGGGTTAAATAGCGGGCATCATTGGTTCCGGGAGAAACCGATTATATCGGCATTATGCCACAAGTTTTGGTCTAGTTGCGAAACGGCGCAAGTGTCGATCAGACGCCTGCCTAATAATAAGCCAAAAATACAATTAGATTTGGGTCGCTAGATAATCGGCGTAGGTAACGATTGTGACGCGTGCAGTGTTAATGTAGTGATTTTGCGCGTCTTGGGCATACGGGATCATAAATATGCATAATTTATGCTTAAACGCGCTGCCGGCAGCTTTTAACGATTCGCTCATAATAGATTTACGATTATCATTGTGTTCGACAGGCATGCCATTAAAGATTCTGGAATGGAGCTATTGGTGCCGACGGTTTCCGACGTCGTGTTCAAGTACACTTGGCCGATTTCGCGATACAAGAAGGTCGTCTCCAAGAACACTTTAATCGACAGCCCGTCGTTTGACGTTAACGTCAATGGCATACACAGCACGTGGAACCTTTCCATCCGATTTTGGAAAGGCCCAGAAGGTAAACATTTCTCTTAAATCAAGTTTTTAGAAGAATATTCAAGTTTCTGTTACAAAATTTTTGTTACGTTTAGTTTGGTATAGTAATTTTAGGTAGACAAATTTTTTGTGTAAAATACTTTGGATGGGAGCGACCATGTTATGACGATTATTTCAATGCATTATTGTTTAAGTGTTGCGATAAGAGTATGACTCGTGACCCGGACAGTCTTAAGGCTGTCAGTTATTAAAAAAAAACGTCGCATTAGTCACTAACGAACTTTTTAATACAAGATATGTCATTCATTGACATTCAATAATCTAGATTGGCTCGATGCTCTTTGTTTTCCTATAGGTTAAAAATTAAGATATTATTTAGATTAATATTATATTTTACTGCTGAGTAACATTAAAAAATACGATATTATTTAAATTTTATAAGTTCTAAATTGTAACAAGATCTAACTAATAGCTCCCTCCTTTCTCACTCTTTCTTTATATTCATCTAGTTATTCGGCTATTTATGTCGCTAAATTTTATTGGACGGAACTACTTCTGGCATACGGTCTTAGCAACTTCGTTAGAGACAAAGTTAATGTAATTTAAATCAGTGTCGTTATTTTAGAAAATTATTGAATGATAAGTAAACAAAACAATCTAAGAATATTAGTTAACTAGCTTATTGGGTTGGTTAGTTAACTACAATGTAACTAAATAGAAATACGTCATTTTTTTAGCAGTTCAAAACCTGTGGAACACCCAATTTTATTCGACAATTTACTTTTATTCAGAAACTTGTGGGTAAATTTCACGACTAATTACATTTCTATTTAGCCGACTTATGCTCCGAAAAAGTATGAGAAAACAAAAAAATCCATTTGGTCAAAACAAAAGGATGGAGGGCTCTTACCTCATTAGTGTTATTGTCTTTACTTCAGTAAATACTTAGCAAATAACTTATGAAAGTTATTTTTAAATGTTTTTAAGTAACTACCAGAGCGGAAAATTATTCACGCTGTAATCAGGTCCTGATCATGAAGCCTTTGAAAATCAGGTTTTGACATGCCCCTTATCAGGCCCTGGCATATCGTGTTTCGCTATTTCTGTTAAGGCCCTGATCAGGCAAATATAAAGGACCTGATCAGTACTTTACAAATGCCCAATATTTCGCATGCTTTCCAAATTTTATGGTGAAAATATTTACAATAGTATTACGAAATAATAAATTAATTTTTAATGATTTATTACTATCTGGCGAGTACAAAGGCTGCAAAATAAAAAAAAAACATTATTTACACATATATACGAATCGTACACATATCCATCACATACAATGTGTAAAATATGCTGTGCCGAAACGTTCCTACAAGTAGGCTAATATACAAAATAGAAATACATTTCCTTAATAGGAATTAAGTAGATGCGCGATCACGCCTAGTGGCGACTGAACAAATTACATAATATTTAGAAGTTAAAAAATTTTGACCTCCTTATCAGGCTCTGAGCAGGCCCCCTGATCTGCCCTGATTTGAAATTTCTAAAGCAGTTAGCGATTCCCGGAAATTAAAAATAAGGCAAGCCTTATCAACTCATATTTTGGTCCTGATATGGAAATTCACGGGTTTCCCTATATCAATTATACTTTATTTTAACATAATCAAGGTTTAATCAGGGCATATTCAGGCGAACCTGATCAGGATAACTTACTGGAACCTGATCATGCCCTGATCTGGGTACATTCAAGAATATAGAGTGATCAGGAATGCCTTACTGGAGCATGGTCAGGCCCTGGTACATATTTAGGCTGCCTGAATGAACTTCCGTTCGGGTACTAATTGTCCAGGAATCACAAGATCATATGTGAAGTGAGCAGAGGTAAGAGGATAATTAGAATAAGAGAGGTCCTACTGTAATTGGGTTTTTATAGAAATGTTGTAAAAATTGAACACAAAAACTTATTTATAAAGTCTGAGGATAGTTTGAGGATATGTTAATGAAACATTACAATTTTGTAATTTTTTGAAATTAGATTTTTCACTGCAGGAAAAAGGCTGACGAATCCAGTGGTACTATGCTTGAACATGCTGAATTGTTCGATAGAGGAAGCGGAACAAGCAAAGATACGTTTTCAATTTGCTGTTTTCAATGCTGACGTCAACCACTGGGAATACTGTCATGTGAGCAGAACAATCTTGGAACTCAAATCGACGATTGATATTCTGTCATTGGGGTATAGTGACTTGTCAATAGTCGACAGACATATCAAGAAAAATGGGGATGTCACAGTCATGGTCAAAATTCAGATAATTCAATATGAATGCGAAAAACACAGTCTGTCGCAGGTAAAAACAAAAGACAAACTCCAAACAAACCTTTCCAAAATTGTTGTTGGTATTTTCAGTTCAGATCTTATTTATTAAGTAACTAAATTAAGTATTTGTACATTATTAGTGTACTTTCTTCGCATTTTCTAAATATTTCCCCAAGCAGAAAAATAGGACAAAATTACCTCTTTTTGGCCTTTTAACAGGGCGAGAGATTTTCTCTTGTTTACTTATAATACAAGTCGAATTATGGTAAGTGGGGACTAAATTAGAAGTAATTTGATGGTCGAAACCTGATAATACAATGCATTTCTCCATTAGGTTGTAGTCCAAAATTAGTAATATCTGGGTAATTTTTCGACCTCTTAATTTTCGACCTGTATCTGAGTCTTGAAAATATATCCGACTTATAGGACAATTTTTTGTCGAAAATTGGTAAATTTTACTTAATTCGGACATTCTGACTTTAGCTTGGTTGAAAGGACTTTGCTCTTTGGGTATGAGGTTGAAATACTACCAGCAAAATGCAAAAAAGAAATATTACTCCGTGGTTATCTAAATACTAAGTTCAGAATCATGAACTTCAATGAATGTAAATTGACTTTTTCGTTACACATGTTTAATATTTATTTTAACATTATATTCATTGAACCTTTCAACACTAGTGAACCACAAGACATTTAACCCTTTGAAGCACACATTTTTCTTTATATGAAAAACGGTTGGAATTTTTCACCTCGGGGTTTTCGAGGTCGCTGATTCCAATTATGACCTCAGTTTTGCAAAATTCAAAATTGCGGATCCAAGATGGTGGACCATATTAGGAAAAAGTTGCTTGATAGAGATAAAACTGCGAACATGGCAGATGTCGAGATAGCTGATTACGAATATGTTCTCAAATGTTCAATGTTCAAAATGGTGGATCTAAGATGGCGGACAAAATTAGGGAAATGTTGCTTGATTTGAATCTGCCTTCTCAGTTTTCAAAATTCAAAACGCATTACATATACATATTTCGAGATCCCAAAATCTGAATAAAAGTTTCAATATCAGAATAAATGTTTCCAGGCATAAATACATGTTATTTTTAAAATTCTTGTACTGTCATTTTGAATTTTGATCATAAAAATCCCTTAGTAAAAATTACCATGAAAATCGAAACTGAAATAAGCTGGAAAACGCCTTTTTCGTCAAAAAGTGCATTTGTTTAGTGTTTGTTTATTTATAACTATTTTACAACAAATGAAATTTGAATATTAGTAGTATGATATTGCAGACAAATACCTTAGCTTCTAGAAAAACCAACTAATATTTTTAAATACGTCAAGATTTATTTTTTATAAATTAAATTATCTGATAGAAAAGGTGGTCCCTGAGAGGACCACCGCGCTTCAAAGGGTTAAGTAAAATTTAAAATATCTTTTCGACACACATCTGAAAGATTACTTGAAAAAAAAAATGATTCTCCGTCGTCAAATTTTCTTTTAAGTAAGTGTCACTTATTCACTAAGAACGAAAAGTTCAATAACATAAGAATGTTGAAATGTGTAGGCATTAATTTATTAATTTTTCATTCATAAATCATATTTACAAACTCTATGCAAGATCGATGCTTGTATTTCGTATCTATTTTGATTTTTGCCTATTCTGTTTTTATATTTACATTGCTGTTATTCATAGCTGCCCCTCTACTTTTTCTTTGTTTGTAAATTACTCCTTACAAATTAAATAATTGCAACACAAATAATCATTCCTCCGGTTTCTTTTTTCTCATTTTTGGCAGCATTCTGCAATTATAATTAATTCTGGTCTACTCTTGCCAGCTTTTTGAATAATCAGCAGTTATTTTTAATAATCCTGAAAATTGTAGTTTCTTCGACCAATGTTCAAATTAAATTATTCCTCTTCTTTCTTCGTTTTATCATGGTCTGGTTGAAGTAGTATCAGATGAAAAAGAAAGCACGATTTCAAAATTTTCCCCACTTCCAACTCTAGAAATCTAATAACATCTAGTGATATTTTATATATCTCATGTTCAGTAGTGGAGGGAAAGAAACGTTATGTCCTCTGTTCTTACTACCTAAAAATATTGTATCAATCCTAAAAGAAGGCCCACAAATAGATCGTCTTTATTATTTTTATTTTTATACCCAGACCACGATGAAATGAAAAAAAAGGAATTATTTTTAATAATGTTTAAACTTTTATTTTATCTAGACATTTTTGATCCTCTAAAAAAGATAATGTCAATAATCGCCTATATAGACTAAAATAAAATTGTATACTAAACCCATACAACTTATACATGAAGTTTAATCAATGCCCCACCTTAAGACACTTCAAATGTAGCCAAGTTTTTTGTTGAATTATACAAAATTGTAATCTACAGAATTAATAATAACGAAAAAAAGGAGATCAAGAAAAATGTGCAAAAAAGGAGTCTAAAATCTAAACATACTAACTGCAAGAGAATGAAAGATGAAATGTTTGGATTCGATGAAACATAATATATATGTATAAAATAAGAAAACCAGTTAACAATATTTTTGGCTACCAAAAATGATACAGAGCCAAAATTACTGTTGGCTTCAAATAGAACGAAATTGTGCATCCCTTGTTAATTAACCTTAAAATATCGCGTTTTTTAAAACAATTTCATAAAGAGCCTACTATTAATGATGGGGTTTCCAATATGGTGGATGCATATTTTCAAAATAATTAAAAAACGAATTTTATTTAGATTAATATTAGTTGAAGATACATGAACAGTACTAGTGACTCCCAAAAATTTGTCCTAACGAGTTATTTCTGTTTTCGGTCGGCATAATGAATCCATCTTTAGGAATTTTGTAAAACTAATCTTTGATGTCTATAAATAAAGTATTTTTAATCATATTTTTCGTAAAAATTATGTTACTTGAAAAAGACACTGTTAGAAAACGAATTATTAGGGGAGAAAACGTATTTTTTAAATTAGAGATTAGTTACTTGCGTTGCCACTAGAGGGAAACTGAACCTATAATCAAACTATGCGCACTTTAAATGATTTATGTGCGCACTATTATAGGAATGTAGTTCTTTAATTTCAGTGGTTGCAAATCTGATTTGATTTTATTTTTCAATTGAATTTGTTTTGTTTTTATATTTCAGGACATGGCAAGATTATTAAAACATCCTCGGGCAGCAGACACAAAATTAACCTGCCAAGGTGTTAATACGGAAATTCCGGTACACAGCGGCATCATAGCTGCACGAAGTAATATTTTGGCTAACATGATTATGCCACTAGATGACGCTGACGAATTTCCGAAAGTTAAGAAAGAAGAAAACACACTTGAAAAGACGTTTAAAGAAAATGGATCGGATGTACGTGTCCTTGACTCGAACGAACAATAATGAACAGCATAGTTTAACATCAATTTTTGAGTGGCTAATTTATGTTTACGCGGGATTACGTTTTTGGGGCTTTTCTACGCAATTGATGACTCAAGCTTAGCGCAGTGTATCTATCTTCCGTCGTACTCTCTTTTCTTTAAACTTGTCCAGCAATTCCGTATAAACAGACTCAACCTTTAAGAATGTCATATTTTCAAAATCACATTTCTGTGGTCTTCTGGTGTAACTTTAACATTAATAGGGAATTGTAAACGCGAAGCTTCGTCATGACAATACCTTCGTATCACATATCTGCTTTCTGTGATTTTGCCTTTTTTTGCTTGTGAGTCATGCTTTTAATGTCCGCTTAATTGCAAATCAGGTTAGTAAGTGGTTAATGTTTACAACTATATCGTGGACGCATCGCATTCATTTACTAGTTATTCAAATGATACTTAATCTTATATTATTTTCCAGGCATTATTGAAATTCAAACTTGAATTACCGGATTTGTCGAAAGACCTTACGGAAGAATTGTTGCGGTATATATACAGCGATCACGTTGATAATTTAGACACTTTAGCAGCACAATTGCTCTGTTTAGCAGGGCGCTTTCATTTACCAGGTAATTTAGTTTTTGCAAAAGAATACAGACTTATCACGGAAGCTCTAAAAACTGTTCATCTTTATTCTCGGTTAGTAAAGTTGTTAAATTGACTACTCAAGCCTACAAAAAGGGGGTCTTGGATGTTGGGAAGCTGTGGGTCATTTCTGATGTAATTGTGTGCGTAGAATCCGAACTCGAAGTCAGAATTGGTCCATCACGTCAGGATTTTTAAATATTTGAGGTTATGTACTCGAAAAAAAGCGTTATTTTGCTATGTTTGAGGTTACGTACAAGATGCAACAATTTTGTTTAGCCTTCTGTACTATTTCATCTTTTAGCACTGCCTTTACCCTTCACAGTGAGGTTTTTTGGGCCAAATACGCATTTGAAGTCAACATTATTTATTTTTAAGTAATTAGAAATTAACATTTTCTAATTCAAGAAGGCGGATTCAAAATGGCTAAATAAACAATAAAGTATAAACAAGTTCTCAAAAAATGGTGACAATATTGAAACGTGTTTTTAGTTAGAAATATCCATATTTTATATAGTTGTTTATATTTATATATGTTTCATGACATATAATTTGACCTTGAACTTGTTCTCCAAGAGCATTTCAAGGTAAATTTGTTTATATGTATATTGTAACTTCAAATTGGCATATCTTAGTAAAGAAAAGTCGTAATGGAATTCTCCGACTCTCATATTAAAGAAACAGAGTAGTATCATATGATCCAGCGAAAGGAAAACTCCTAAAAATGTTGTGTCTTCTGTACACTACCGGCCAAAAGTTCGTGAACGCTATGAATTTTCCAGCTCGTCAAAAAATGTGTCGGATCTCCGAATCCTTTAACGATATTGAAAAAACTCATAGGACATCTTTTGAAGTACACAAATAAAGCATCTAAGTGGTTCATTCGGTTTTACTTTAGACATTATTGTTTCTTAGCTGTCAAACATGGAAAATGATGAATTTTTTAACTTTTTTCTTCCGAATTGTAACTCTGACAGCAAGTGTAACAAATTTCTCTGGCAATTGACAATTTTTTTATAAATTCTACATTTCAAGGCCTTTAAAATTCATTTTGGAAAAAGTCGCTACGATTTTTTGTTCCAGAGTTATGATTTTTTGAAATTTTTTTATTTTACTCATTGAGACAGAAATCATTGAAAAAAGGCCAAAAGTTCGTGAACATGCAGTTTATTCATGTTTCGCGGATCGCAGTGATTCGTACCTTTTAAAGATGATGCAAAATACTAAAATTAATCGAAAAATACACTTTTTCAATGTTAACTATAATTCAAAACTCCAAGCTAAGATGGTATAAATAACAGAAGTAAATATTAACCCTTTATTGCTACAATTATAGTTTTCCAGTATTCTAAGTTCAGTATGGGTTGAATTAACTAAAACTGGGGAAAAACTTACATTAAGTCCATATTCAACGATTGTAGGTATTCTCTTTTGATTGGCGCATGTTAAAATATCGTAAAACCACAAAAATATGATCATTTTTTTCGATTAAGTTTAAAAAACACGTTTTTTTCGGTGATGAATAAACTGCATGTTCACGAACTTTTGGCCTTTTTTCAATGATTTCTGTCTCAATGAGTAAAATAAAAAAATTTCAAAAAATCATAACTCTGGAACAAAAAATCGTAGCGACTTTTTCCAAAATGAATTTTAAAGGTCTTGAAATGTAGAATTTATAAAAAAATTGTCAATTGCCAGAGAAATTTGTTACACTTGCTGTCAGAGTTACAATTCGGAAGAAAAAAGTTAAAAAATTCATCATTTTCCATGTTTGACAGCTAAGAAACAATAATGTCTAAAGTAAAACCGAATGAACCACTTAGATGCTTTATTTGTGTACTTCAAAAGATGTCCTATGAGTTTTTTCAATATCGTTAAAGGATTCGGAGATCCGACACATTTTTTGACGAGCTGGAAAATTCATAGCGTTCACGAACTTTTGGCCGGTAGTGTACATAACCTCAAAAATAGCAAAAAACGCGTTTTTCGAGTACATAACCTCAAATATCTCAAAATTCTGACGTGATGGGCCACTTCTGACTTTGAATTTGGATTCTATGCATAAAATTACGTCAGCTTCTCAACAACAGAACCCTGTTGACCTGTGCTATTGATAATAATTTTTTTTAAATGTACAGCCTAGAACTGTTATGCAGTAGTTTAAAGAATGAAATCATCCACTCTGTTGATTTCTTTATATAAAACAAGAAATTTGTTATTTTTAATAGTAACCATTTATTCATTATTCAAAAAGGAACCTGAAATATTGCAAATTTTAAATTGTAATACTCGTAGGCTGGCATAAGTTCTATTTTGATTTTACCCCTTCTATGTTAAGAGAAGAACAATTGACATTCACAAAATAAAAAACAATATTTTTTAATAAAATATGAAATATAGAGTTTTTAAGAAAAATAAAACGTCCACACTTAAAATATGAATCAAATCCCTAAAACATTCCAAATTTTATTTTCCAAAAAAAGTTTTTTTTTTAAAGCACAGTATGGAAAACAGTTTTTACTATCGGTATAATTTACTACCTGAAATTTGTTACCCGGAGGTTTTTGAAGTCGCTGATTACGAGTCCGAGGTTACTTTTTCGAAATTCAAGATGGCGGATGCAATATGTCGAACAAAATTGGGACAAAATTTTCTACTTGGGGGTTTTCAAGGTCGCTAATTACGAATTTGACGTTACTTTTACCGGAGGATCTAATATGGCGGACAAAGATTTTAGAAATGCCTCCGTTTTAAAAAAATTTGCTGCTCAGGGTCTGATTTATTATAACTGAACCAAAAGATAAAAAATCATTGTAAGATATGATTTTTATAGATTTTTTCATGAGTTTTCGAATCCAGGCGTCCATTTTATAAAATGTTTCTTTTGTTTATTTGTTAAAACTGAACGAAAATTTGTATATTTTCTTTCAGTTACAAAAAATAAACAAAGTAAACCTTGCAATGAAAAATTAAATCCGAAAAAATTTTGAGTCCGTCCGTCTCCTTCAGTTTTTTATAAAATTCAAAAATATTTGGCTGATAAAATACTAATCGATAGGACAACTCATAATAAAGTTTGAAGTAAATTAGACATTATTTTTATTCGATGAACATTTGACGTGAAGTTAATATACAATTGTATACAGTTATGCGTAATTATATTTATGCATATATAGGAATATAATTGCTTATAAATCCATATGAGAACAACATTCATAAATGATTATATGGTCATATATTGATCAGTATATACTTAAATATAGTTATTTTTTCCCGGACGTTCTTACAGAATTGTTTTAATGGATCCGCTACTAGATCCTGATTTATGTGACTTTCCTGTTATTCTCGTCATAGAGATTCTTGAAATTTCGTTCAAATTGAAGCATTCGTAAAATTTCTGTCCGCCATATTGGATCCGCCATTGTGAATTTGGTAAAACTACCACCAGATACATAATCCGCGACCCGGAAAATCTTCAAGTAACAAATCTTATTCAAATGGAGGCATTTCTACCACTTTTGTCCGCCATATTGCATCCACCATTTTGAATTTGGTAAATCTAACGTCGGATTCGGAATCAGCAACCCCAGAAACATTGCCATACGAAATTTCGAGTCATTAGCTTTAAAAACATCGTCAATAATAAATTTTTCCGAAAAAAAAACATGATTTTTTTCATATTTGTTTATTTATATAGCCAAAACAATAAACAAATTACTTTTTTGTAATTTTTATATGTTCCTTCATCACTATAGTAACCGATAAAAGCAAAAAGACCGATCTAGCTGCGTTAACCAGAATGGAAATAGTCAAAATTGAAAGAAATCAATGTGGTAACCCTACCACCATCACTCAAAGGGTTAAAGCTTTTTTTTATAACACTACGAAACAAATTTTTATAACATACCAATAAGTCAATTCTTAGTAAAATCGTACGTTTTGGACTTATAACTTCATAAATATTATCGACAGCGTAAACTAAGCTAATAAGCTATATTTGTCATTATTTTTCGGTCTAAAAAAAATGTCCACTTATCGTAGCTCGATTATTACGGAGTAACTAGATCTTTAAAAGTTTTGGAGATTTACTCTTAAAATATTAACAATAACATCGGAAAGCGCATAAAAATCATATTTAAGATATGCGTTTACACTGGAAATTCAATAACTGTATTATTCCATCAACAAAGTATCCATTATTTAAAATAAATAATAAACTCCAACAAAATGACTTGACGAGTAATAATAAAACATTTGTTTACCAATTTGCGTGACAAAATACAGTATTGTTAAAAAAATATATTTATTTCTAAACATTCGGACAAACATTTGCTGTAACTGGTAACATAAAAAAATCATAAAAATATCATACGTCAAAATATTAGACAAAAATATCATGCATCAAAATATCTTAAGACAAAAACATTATGCGTCAAAATATCAGATTTTATTTAAAATATAAAATAAAATATAAATTAAAATATTATAATAATGAACTAGTATTATGTGTTAAGTACAAGAATTATAGAGTGTTTACAATGTGTTTTGAGAGTTTATCCTCGATTTGTTTACGTACTTTTATAAAGGGTTAGGTTAGATTAGGTTAGATTAGTTTAGGTTAGTTTCAAGAACTCATTCTGAGATGGGGCGTGCTTTAGTTAGTGCTTTTGATAGGTCTGCAGACATACTAGAATATTTACATGGAATTTCAATATAACATACAGCTATAAATGATTATATATGGGCATATCTCCAGAACTTTTAAACTTTAGGTTGTCGCACATTATAATATGTTAAAGATGTTCAAAAAATGTTGAAACATCATAATTTAATAAACCTTTGTTCACTTTAAATGTATCATGTGTTTAATAATGACTATAACAATGTAGGAACTAATGAGTGTAAGCGAAACTTGCAAATTCGAAATTTTCTTGTGGGTGACAAGGTTTGTTTTTTAAACATCACAACTTTCTTAACGAAGAATTCTCTGCCTTGCAGCTTATAACATAAGTAGTTGGAGATATAAGTAAATAAAAAAGCTTTGAAACAAGGATGTGCCGTTAGAAATTAAATTATATACCTTCAAACTTGGGGAACAACTTTTTTTAAAATGTTACAAATTAGCACTCAACCTGACATAACTTTTTTAACAAAAATTTCTACACAATCATACAACGAGGTTACATTATCCATAAAATAAGAAGTAATTTTAACCATTGTATTCGCTGATCAGTAATCTGGAGTTAGTTTTCAAAAATTCAAAATGGCGTATCTAATATGGCGGAAGAAATTTTAAAAAATTGATCGGATTGTTTTGAAATTTATTATTTAGGGAATCTTGGGGTCGCTGATTATGAATTTGGAGTCATCGGTTATAAATTCAAAATGGCGGATCCAATATGGTGGATTACGAATTTAAAGACAGTTTTATAAATTTGAAATGATGAATCCAATATGAAGAACGAAATATTTTAAAGATCTTAAGATTTTAATACACGTTTGCGTGCAAGAGTTTTTTGTATCTTTAACTTCAAATTTTACAATAAGTACTTACATAAAGTAACTATTAAAATTAGGATATTATGTGATATTGTGAGATATTACGCCACCAAAATTTAAAAAAATTAACGAACTGTTATCAAATTTGATATTAAGGGTTTCTATGGATAATGGAACATAAAAGGTTCACAGTTGTATTATTAGAGATTTCTAAAGAGTGACAATATTAATCAGTTATCTTCTTTTGTTTCTATGTGTTTCCATGATAATATATTATTCCTAGTGTGTCAAAATCAGTCAAAATATTTTGAGAGTTTCACGTGAATTCTGTCATGTTTTAAGTAAACAATTAATTATGGATAAGGAAAATGAATTGCAACGATTTTAACAATAGTCAAATGATTGAGCATCAGCTTCGTTATCAGCGACCCTAAAAACCCCCAAATATAAATTTGTATAAAATTTTAACGTCAGATTCGTTCTCAACGGCCCCAGAAACCCCCAGATATCAATTTTTATGAAATTTCAATAATGTTTTGAAAATTAGTCCGCCATATTGAATCCGCCATTTTGAATTTTGAAATTTTAACATGAGATTCGTTCTCAACGGCCCTAGAAACCCCCAGATATTAATTTTTATGAAATATCAATAATGTTTTAAAAATTAGTCTGCCATATTGGATACGCCATTTTGAATTTTGAAATTTTAACATCAGATTCGTTCTCAACGACCCTAGCAACCCCCAGGTATCAATTTTTATGCAATTTCAATAATGTTTTAAAAAGTACTTTGCCATATTGGATCCACCATTTTGAATTTTTAAATTTTAACGTCAGATTCGTTCTCATCGAACCAAGAAACCCCCAGATATCAATTTTTATGAAATTTCAATAATGTTTTAAAAATTAGTCTGCCATATTGGATCCGCCATTTTGAATTTTAACATCAGATTCGTTCTCAACGACCCAAGAAACCCCGAGACATCAATTTTCATGAAATTTCAATAATGTTTTAAAAATTAGTCTGCCATATTGGATCCGCCATTTTGAATGTTGAAATTTTAACATCAGATTCGTTCTCAACGGCCCTAGAAACCCCCAGGTATCAATGTTTATGAAATTTCAATAATGTTTTAAAAAGTACTTTGCCATATTGGATCCGCCATCTTGAATTTTGAAATTTTAATTTCAGATTCGTTCTCATCGAACCAAGAAACCCCCAGATATCAATTTTTATGAAATTTCAATAATGTTTTAAAAATTAGTCTGGAATATTGGATGCGGCATTTTGAATTTTTAAATTTTAACGTCAGATTCGTTCTCAACGGCCCTAGAAACCCCCTGATATTAATTTTTATGAAATTTCAATAATGTTTTAAAAATTAGTCTGCCATATTGGATCCGCCATTTTGAATTTTAACATCAGATTCGTTCTCAACGACCCAAGAAACCCCGAGACATCAATTTTCATGAAATTTCAATAATGTTTTAAAAATTAGTCTGCCATATTGGATCCGCCATTTTGAATGTTGAAATTTTAACATCAGATTCGTCCAGAGATATGCCCATATATTATAATGTAATGCTACGTATTAATTAATAAATTCAGATTTGACGATATATTGACAGTGATATTTTTTTATTTGATATTTTTACGTATAATATTTTGACGCATGTTATTTTTGTCTTATAACTGTTGTAACTGAAAGTTAGCCGTTATGAAAATCTACAACATATAGAAAACACTGCAGAGTTGAATCCAGTCATCGACTATGGTTAATTGTTTTAAATAACTGTTCGATATATAAGTTACCTCCGGAAGTGCACAAATATATGTTATTTATCCCTGAATTTATCGATGAAAATATAATAACTCAAATTTTGACCACAATTATTTAATTATTTATTATCTACTGTTGCTCATATTGTATTTTTCATATTTGTCGAGTACTACCGTTTGTTTTATAAATATACATTTATAATGAAAATTACAAGTTATAACAAATTTCAAAATCAATCATTAAATTATAAACAAAATGTGGCTTTACTTATTGAAATTTTAAAATAAAAACTATTTTAACAGGTCTTAAGGAACAGTGCGAAAGAAATTTGATTGAGACAATAACACCCGAAAATGTGGCAAGTCGACTTCTAGTAGCAGACGAACATGGATGCGAAGCTTTGAAAAGAGCAGGATTGGCTTATTGCGAAGAAAACGCAATGAACATAACAAAGAATTTTACATGGAAAATTTTGGAAACTGTAAATCCCGAATTGTTTCACGAAGTATGTGAAGCAGGAATGGGAAGTTCTCGATCAAGCATGGAGGGTAGCGAGTCCAGCATTTGACCAAAATTGTACTCGCATTACATAATAACAAGTTTTAGAAAAAATAAATAATTGTCTATAAGAACATTTTTACACGCTAATAAGTATTTTATGTTTATAAAAATATAAGAATAGAGACTTACCGAGGTTTGACATTAGCTAAGGAACATTCAACTGCTTGCGGCTGGAGGCTCAAAAATTCTGTCGATATCTCGTATATGTCACAGTTGTTTACAAATTCACGATCTCCGTAATCTATGAAGAAGACATCGCATATGTTGTCATCCTCAAACTTTTCAGCTACTATTGCGCGATACCATCGTTTATCATGAACCAATATCGTTGCTACCTTTTGTCCAACTTCAATCTGTTATATGAAAATTTATATCAAATTTGTACATTATATAAATAAAAATTAAACGTTTCAATGTTCTTACATTTTGTAAAACGTGTTGTTTCCTGTTTTCGTCAATTTCGTAGTAATCGGACATTTCATTAATTAATGTAATTAATTCATAAGTACTCGGAGTGATCATTTGTACCCAGAATTGACTAGGAGTATTCGTTGCAGAAACATAAACTTTTGTTTTTCCCAAATCTTGTGGACTCACTGTTTCTGTCGCTTTTTCGTTTTTACTTTCGTTACTTTTATCATCAACTTCGCCGGTAGTAGATTCTAATAATGGTTTCGTTCGAGAAGAATTAACAGCAGCGTATGCTGCCAATTGTTCTTTAGCTTTTGCGTCTTCTTGTACAATATCGTTAACCAAGGCAAGAGCATGTTTTATTTGGTGAGCAGTACCTCTTATGACTATTCGTCTTTGCGAATCTTTATAAGGTATATGATCTACAATTAATTTTGCTTTCGACGTCCAATGTATTTGTCTAAGAAGATCTCCTCTTCTGGACGTTAGTTTGTTTGCAGTTTCTTCAGGTACAAAAGTTTCGTCAGTTTCAATTATTGGCTGATTTTCAATTATATCTTTTATCATCGATTGTGCAAGCTCGACGCTTTCAGCACTTCCACTTACTACGCAAACGTCTACGGACATGTCTTCATCATTTTTGAAAGTACAAGTAGCTCCAGAATTATCTCTGATAGATTTTAATACCATTCCTGCTCGTCCAATGACTGCAGGCGTAAACTGGTGTGGTATTTTTACTTCAACACACTTTATATCGTGTACATGTTTCTTTTTTGCCTATATTAAATAATATTTACATAAATCAAAATAAAATGGTACATTTTTTATGGTAAATGGTACATTTTATTTTGTATTTATAGATTTATAGTCAATGCTTGATTGATGAATTATTAGATGAATATAATTTAAAGTTATATGTTTAATTAAAACAAATTCTTGTTATAATGATAATTCTTAAGTTATTTCAGCAATTTTCAGTTGAAACAAAAGTATTAAATACAATTTTTATTTCTACAATGTTGCTGAATTTTAAATTGTTATATTTAATAACTTTATTATGGCTTTTTTAAAAAATTACCTAATACTAGCAATTAAAAAGATGTAAATGAACCAATTAAAACACAGTTTAATTCAATTTATTTCTTTGAATAGTGTACATACTTTATTAATATACATTTTGTATTAAATAAATAATTATTGTAAATTCTATAAAAATACTTACCTTAGAATTCAAAAAATGTAACAATGCTACACTGACACCTGTTAATGAAAAAGTAATCAGCAGTGGCAGTATCAACTGCCTAGGAGACCACCACATTCTGTTTTTTTCTAAATAAAAATAATTAAATTTATTATCGTAAAACAATATTTAAGTGAATTTTCACTTGGCAAGTTACGGATTTAGCGCGAGTAGCCGCATTGTATACATAACCTCAAAGAAAATACCGGGAAATAGTTTCGACCAATTTCGAGTTTTGGTCGGGTTGAGGAATGTAAAACAGCAGATGAGCGAAAAGTAACGTAAGAAAACACGAAATAACATTTAAAACTTACTATTTCCTTAATTATAATTGTAGTTTATGAAATAAATCTTTTTTCACAATTCGCAGAAGTAAAAACACAAAATTTTACGCACAATACCGATGTAATGAGAAAAAAGTGCGTGTGAAAGGGTATGTATACAATACAAAGTGTGTACAAAATACATACATAGAAATAGTATGTGTGCACTATTGTACATATAATCCTTATTTATGTGTAGTGTAAATATTCTGTTTTGGATTTTTAAGAAAACTTTAGTTGCCAAGGTTATAGACGCAATTGAAAGGAAAAGTTTCGAACAAATCATGCGCAAACATCGATCCAGGATTAGAACATGACGACAATCACTTCAAAGGAACGTCGAAGCAAATCGAGACGCTGACTTTTTCTTCCGTGTGGAATTCTGCTGACCTAAGAAATAAAACAAAGTAAATTAATCGTATGCAATTCGTACTATACGATTTAGAGAATTTTCAAAGTTCAATTATCCAAAATTTCATTATATATTATGAACGATTAGTTTATTTAACTCTTATACTAATCTTTTTTTCTATTTTTAACACTTTACGGCATAGTGTTAATTACAGGGAACTTTTATCTATTGGTTCATTTTTCGTGATTGGATTCCTGCATAGATACCCAGACAGCAAGTTGATCTCGCAAAGAGCTCAGAAAGATATCAGAAAAAATTTCTGACCTCGTTAAGAAAACTCAAAATTATATCAGAATTATGTCATAATATGGTCAGATGACCCCACTTATATTAACCCATTAACGCCCCAGAGGACACAAATTTCACCAAGATTTTCGGAATATTTCTTGACATTAAAAACCAATTCAAAAAATGTTAGATAAAACATCTTCGATGTAAAATTGATCGATGTTTCCGAATCTGCTGTTAAAAAATCAATAGAGGCAATTCCAAAAAAGTTATGCTTGGTTTTTCACAAAAAAAAAATCAGATTTTTTCACTGACAAATATTTTTTATTCGCCATTTTCACATTGGAAACGGTTAGGGAGATCACTGATCGGTGAAAATATCGTGTCTTCGAACCTATAACTTTTAAATGTGCATGACAGCATTTTAAAAATAAAATTTGAAACTATCAAAATGGCGGCTCAAACACGAAAAGTACGGCGAAAAGCTTCTGAATTTTTGATTCGAAAATGATAGGATTTCGGAACAAATATCGCTGAACGAAAAGTTCTTAGAATTGATCAAAGAATAGGCTCAAATTTTGTCAGAATTTTTAAATCACTTTTCTTCATTTTCAAAATCGCAGTTTTGAGAAAATATAAAAAATCATAGAAAAATTGTGAAAAATTTTCGAGGTTTTCTTCGATTGATTCAAAGAACTTTTTGTTCCGCCACATTTTTTTGCGAAAGTCTATCGATTCCAAATAAAAAATTTCTGATTTTTTTAAAACATAAGGAAACAGGTATTTTTATTATAGATTTTCGCAAAAAATGTGGCCGAACATAAAATTCTTTGAATTAATCAAAGAAACCCCCGAAATTTGTTGAAAATATTTCTATGACTTTTCATATTTTTACAAAATTTTGGGATTTTGAAAATGAAGAAAAGTGTTTTAAAAATTCTGAAAAAATTTGAGCGTAATCTTTGATCAATTCTAAGAACTTTTTGTTCAACGACATTTTCTCCGAAAGCCATGTTTTGTCTAAAATTTTTTTAATTGCTTTTTAATGTCAAAAAATATTGAAAATCTTGGTGGAATTTGTCTCCTCTTGGGCGTTAATGGGTGGTTAAAGGTGTCATTTTGGCAATGGCACGAAAACCTCTTAAAGAGGTCATATTTTTAAAAACGATATCATAATTGTATCATTGTGTTTAGATGACGACCTTAAAGATATTATTTTGTTATTGGTCTAAAAATCCCTTAACCCATTAAGGCCTAAATGGACATTTTTCGGACAACTTTTTCGGCAGCATAGTGCAGTCTCTTTTTATTTAATGAAAGCCTGAATTGTTATAAACAATTTATTACAAGAAAACACTAAATTTACGGTAAAAAATATTTTTCAATCAACGTTAACACTTTAAAAGCGCACGTTTTGATCCCCGGGAAGTAAATTTTTTGCGTCCATGGACCAAAAATTAAGTTGCAAAATCATCGGGATTCTACTTAGTCCTCGAATTAAAAAAAAATCCATCGAAATGAGATGTAAACGTTTTCTTGGTGGTTTTCAGGGTCGCTGGTCATGAATCTAACGACAATTTTGCAAAATTAAATTGTTTTAACAAATTTGTACAAAATCCATCGAATTGGGGTAAAAACGTTTACTCGGGGGGTTTTCAGGGTCACTCATCTCGAATCAAACCTTAATTTTCCAAAATTAAATTGTTTGAACGATTTGTTTATTGGAATATTGTTTAAACAATCGATTTTCACGAATTATACATAGAACACGTTACTTAGCCGATAAATAATATATTCATTGCCCGACTCTCACCACGGGGAAGTCAACGCACTTATTTGCGACTCTTTTTATCCAATAGATTATGAATCTAAAGTCAATATAAAAATATTAAAATTTGTTAACGTGTTTTATTCGTCTAAGCCTTTATTTTGCAATAAAATCGTTATAAACAATTACCAAGTTAGCAAAAATTTTTCATTTTCAAAAAACTACCTGTGTCATTTGATTTCAAGAGAAGCATCATGAAAAAAAGCTTCAACATTTTTTGACCCTAGGTCTTTATGTTGCTAAAAAAACGTTATAATCAATTAGGAATGACTTGGTACTCGAAATTGTTCACGATTTTATTGCAAAATGAAAACTCAGATAAAAAAATGTTACTGAGCTTTTGTCATGACTTTCTCCGTAGAATCAAATGACGCTATTAGTTTGTGGAGATTGCAAAATTTTTGGTGATTTGTTTAAACAATATTGCAATAAACAAATTGTTTAAACAATTTAATTTTGCAAAATTAACGTTGGATTCGTGATCAGCGATCCTGAAAACCCACAAAAAAACGTTTACATGTCATTTCGATGGATTTGTTTTTCATTCGAGAACAAAGCAGAATCCCAATAATTTTGCAACTTAATTAACGCTGCTGTGGACAGCGCCATCTGCAAATCGGCTTAAAAATACATGTATCTCATAGTTTTTGGTCCATGGGCGCAACAAATTTACTTCCCGGGGATCAGAACGTGCGCTTTGAAAGAGTTAACGTGGAATGAAAAATATTTTTTGTACCGCCGGCCGTAAAATTCGATTTACGCCTTTTCACGTCTTTTTTTACGCCTCATGGTGCTTAAAATGGAAATAATTTGTTTAATGTCAATTATCGATAAATTTGAATTACCTAGTTATTTTAAATTAAAAATAGATTCAAAATAAATTGTCAACAATATAGAAGAGTGGCATATAAACGAAAATACCAAGAATTCATGTCTCAGTAAAGTTGTTTACATTCGCCGCAATAAACAAAGTGTACGTCGCTATGCCGCAAATTTTGTATTTTAAATTTTGATTATCATTTATTTCCTTTCAAGTTATGATGATTTATTTTCTTTTAGGGGAGGGGGTGGAGGTGTTAAAAATTGCATAAAATGCTATTTACACTGAAACAAAGTATATTCTAAAATATATTATTTTTATTTTATTATTTACTTTTTAGTACATACTTTTCAAATCTGGGGGGCTTCACCCCCCCCCCCCTTCCCCTTCCCCTTCTACATCCTTCCCGTCTTATTTATTCGAAAATTTGTCATTGAACTTTACACTGCCGTCGTTAAATCATTTTTCACCTCCACATCCCTACTACTTTCTGTAATGCGGTTGCGAATTTTACGCCCGCTGGCCGAAAAATAATGTTCGAATGACGGACGTAAAATTTTACACCCTTTAACAATCGCGACACCCTCGGCCCGGCTTCGCTGGCCCTCGGGCGCTGCGATCGGTAAAATTCCATTTTACGCCCTTAATACGAAAACTACTATTTTACCGTAAATTTAGTGTTTTCTTGCAATAAATTATTTATAACAATTCAGACTTCTATTCAATCAAAAAAATAAGACCACCATCGGAAAGAGGATGAAATTCTGCATAAAAAACCTTTCCCTCGATTTTTGTTGACAACTTTAACAGACTGTACCAGCCTGTACTATGCTGCCGAAAAAATTGTCCGAAAAATGTCCGTTTAGGCCTTAATGGGTTAAAGAGATCAAATTTCTGAGAATTTAATCGGCCTGAGCTAATCAACACTTGTAGGCTCGTTTTAACTGGATTTCAAAAAAGTTTGCATTGCAATTTAGACGGTACTATTAAATTCTCATTTATGCAATGTAAACTACCTTAAAAAACAGTTGCAACAAGCCTACAAGTATTGTTTAGCTTAGGTTGATTAAGATCTCAGAAATGTGACCTGTTTAATTGTAATATAAACCTTTTTATTTCATTAGACATATTTTAAAAATGTTAATATATAATTATGTATTTTATTTCTACACTAACAAAAGAGCATCTTAAACAATGTTATTTTTTATTTGTTTATTTATATATATTTATTTTATTACAAAATAATTTTTTTTTTTATTGCTGTTTATTTTATGTAATAGTTCATTCGTAGTAGTTTTCTTCTTATATCAATCTCTAATTTCATGTATGTATGAACTTTATTGTTGACCCCCATTTTAATGTAACGTTAAGTACATTATATTTTTATTTTTATAGAATTTTGTTTCTAGACATTATTTATCGATTTGAATTTTCTTAAATAGTAGTTGCAGTAAATATTATTCATTTCAACATTTATTACTAAATTATGACTTTTTTACGATAAAAATGTTGTGTCATAAATATGATATATTTAAGATACCTGGTTATGATCACGGTTTATCGCATTCTGACCACATTATGATATCATCTTAGCAAACCATAAAGACATCAAAATTAGGTTCTCATTTTGAGGACTTTCTGAAAAATCTGTTGTCTGGGATTCTGTAGAATTTCTTAACCAAAGAATATTGCTTTGTGAAACCTTAAAATTATTTGCTATTTTCGATTGACCTTTTCCTAAACAAGATATGTCACTCAAACACAATTTGATGAATTTTAATGTTTATAACATTAAAAATCTTACGTACGTGAATAATCGTCCTTTTTTAAATATTTAAATACATAATGGAAATGGAGTGTTTTAGAGGTCTTAGATGTCGCATACGTAGCAACTCAATAAGTGGCGGGGTAAGTGGACTGTCGAAACGTCATGGACTGATATTAATACGTGGTGTAGGTGTAGATGGCGTTCAGGGTGACCAAGTCAAGTTGACTGTCATCGAGGAAAAAAGAACAAGTTTCTGATTTGGTCAGTGGACCATTTTCAATGTTTCAAGTAAATCAATTTCACTGATTCAAGTAGTGAATTTCTTTCACTAATTAAGGTAGTTGCTTACCTGCTAACAAAGTCAATCGCATAAAATAAATGACGATATTAATTATAAGAAAAATTTGTTTCAGCAAAAACAATAAAAAATATTTATAGAACTGTTTATGAAAACGGCAGAATTAAACGTTGCTGTAATAATGTTTAAGGCAATAATAAATTTCTAATTCAACTATTTGACTTGCGTCTCAGGGTTATGTTTTGTGTTGTCAATTTGACATTTATGTAAAATTGCAAAGTTTATCATTGAATATCTAACAAACGGTATGGATAGACCACATCAATTTTTTTACAATGTTTCTAGCGTTATTGTCTATGTTGTGGTAGTTTTTCGTAAAGATCTGCAAAGTAGTTGTTCGGCAGTTTATTAAAACGAACCATACGTGGACACATTTGGTTCACGCGTAAAAATTGCCAACTTTAAACATTTATTTCTCAAGTTCCGTGTCGCTAAGACTACTTAAATTTTAAGAACATGTAGTTAATATGCTTAGGTATTTTCTGTAAAATTGTCAAGTAAATCTACAAAAAGTCGATTTACTATAGAACCTCCTTAAAGCAGCGAATCGATTTCACTGAGTCATACAGTAAAATGTCACTGTTGCACTCACTTACTATTTTCTGAGAATCAGTGAGTTTTCACTGTTTCAAATTGAAAGAGCAACGAGCATAAACAATAAATATAATTTCCACAATGGTCTCACCAAGGGTCCTTATTATTCAATCAATTTATAAACGACATTTCTGAGGATATCAGTTACTCACAATTTCTATTATTTGCTAACGACCTAAAATTGTTCTACGTTATTAAAAATGCCAAAAACTGCGAATATATTCAACAAGACCGTAGGGGTATGATGACAACCTTAAATTTAAGCAAATGTCATGTCATATCTTTTACTAACTCAAGAGATCCTAGCGAATTTAACTACACGAGGGAATTGTGTTAAGTTCAGTATCCAAAATTAATGATTTAAGAATAATGTTCGGCACGAAATTATCATTTATACCTTATGTAAACTCTCTTATCAGCAAAGCGTAAAGAATGTTAGGATTTCTCATGCGTAATTCAAAATTATTTACCGAGATTAGTCCTATTATACTTCTCTACCTATCATTAGTTCGTCGAATTTCATTGTATGCATCACTAATTTGGACACCTCATTAGAAAGTACATTCGAAAGAAATTGAAAAAATTCAATATAAATTTCTTAGATACATATCCTTAAAAATAAATAATCAAATGAGGTTTGACAATCATGATTACTTACACGAATGCTAAAACAGTAAATATACCGTCAGTCAATGAGAGATTTTAATGCTTTTTGTTATATAAAATGATCGATGGTTAGGTTATTTTTCGCCCTCGACTCGGTTATGTAGACTATAGTAAATTATCAATTCAAATTGAAATTGAATTATCATTTACAGTTGATTTGAATCAACACATAAGTATCGTTAAAAATAATTAGCGAACAACAATTTTTTCTTTTGAAAAATAACTGCATTACTCGAAGTGTAACATTAAAAATTAATTATTGCAATTTGTTTTCCACTCATTCTCTAAAAAAATAATAAAAAACCTTTACCTATCTTCTCCCAAGGGGTTTCTAAACGCACTAAAAAATTGCAATTACTTAAGGGTATTCTCCTGTGGAGCTCTGCAGTATCATGGTGGCCGTTTTCAAACTATCAGACCGGAAGTAATCGTAGGATATAAACTACCGCTTCAGCTTTTGTTTAATATGACTAAAAGGGTTATTTTTGGATAATAAAATTTCTCTAGGAATGGCCTCGTACTTTTAGTTTTGAAAAAATAAATGTACTAATTGTACTGAACATGCTAATACAAATTCTCTGCAGCAGAATCGATCAGGAACGTCATCAACATCTTGGACTTTAACCGGTGCACAAAATGCACCATCTACATATTATGGTGATCTTAGTACACTTTTTACTTCATTCCAAGAACTAAACAACAACTTTATAAAATCAACAGTTAAGCACGAGGCAAACTACAATTTACTAAGTAGAAGCTTCAAGGAATCAAAAGACAAGCATGACTTTATCATAAAAATGACAAATTTGTAATTAAAATGACAAATTTTCGTCAAGGTTATATTTCATTTCCTGATAATTGACATTCTGACAATAAAAGATGAAGTGTCCGGCCAAATAGTCGAATGAGTAACTGCATACCATGTTTTGAATAGTTTCATTTTGTTCAAAACACATATTTTAGGATGACGGGTTTTCATCCAGCTCATTTTTTTCCTGGAAATTCGTCACTCATTTAGGAGAGTAAAAACAATAAATGTCAGAGAATTTAATCGATACAATAGTGCTGCCTTGTAATAATTAAAATACAAGAATTTCTATACGATATGCGTTCTAATATTCGGTTTTGCCGACTATATTTAGCAGATATAACACAAAAAATGTCGTAAAAAAATCGTCTGCCGCGAGCAATTCAGTCACCAAAAAATCCACCAGCTCCAGAAGAAAGTAGACATTAAATAAAAACTATTTAATATTATTATACTATGTAATATTATTTATCTCTTTCAATCTTCTGATGATAAATTAATTTTTCTAAATATATAGACTTCTGTCTATTAATTAAGGTTAAGGTCCACAACGGGCCCAAAATCTGGTGATAAACGAAGACCAAAAAATTAATTAATGGAACCGAAAAATGTTCAAATAAACATTTCTTGATTTATTTAAAATATTCATTGTTCGAAGTAATGGCAAAAAACGCCATGCAATTTTAATTTATTATTATTTATTACAAGAAAAATGAGTCACTTTATTTAACAACAATTTTATTTTGGAATGTAGTAAAAAATAGCAGACGAGCTACTTCTGAACACAGTATAATCAGCCATTTTAAAATAGATTTCATTATTATTAAAAAGTTTTTCGTAATGATCTTTTAATTCGAAAAAAATTAAGAAAACTAATGAAATTGAAGAATGATCGAAGAACGTGGTTAAAGTTTCAACCAGTAAGCTATATCTCTTACGAACTTGACCAGACGAGGAAACGATGGCCACATAGATACTCTATCCTATAGTTATACTCTTTATTGGCTTTTGCCAATAAAAGATGTTAACATAGAAATACTGCATACTTAAAGCTACATATGTTATACGTGTACACATATGCAATAAAGTTAATTTTACCACCTCTATGCTCTCCTAGTATAAATTTAACGTTGCTGCTTACACATTGTATACATAACGAGATATGCGAGCATGACGTCGTGTAATATAGTAGTAACGGTTTTTTCTCTACGCAATCTTGCTTCGTACAATTGGAATCTATTCTTGCTCATAGTTCCCTGGTAGCTTCGACGCTAACGTGACTCAGTTTATCGCTATGATAACGTTCAACAAAATCGCTCCTGTACCGCGATCATCTACACATTTTTCATTGTTTTCAACTCAGCAAACAAGAATTTATTACTTTTGAGTTTTTTTATTGAAATTCAATATAGAAACGAAGAAGATCAATTAAGAAATCACAAACAAGAAATAGATTGTCTATTAATTGCAATGATATTTATTATTTTTAGTACATTTGAATTAAAAAATAAGGAGTCAACAAATTTTAGTTTACTGAACAAAGTCGTTTGCGTCAGGTCGATAGAAGATATAATAGAAAAATCGGCGTTCCTAATTATATTTACAAAGCATTTCCTGGATTAAACGTCCATAAGTCCAAGCAGGACCTTTTCAATCAAGCTACAGTGAAAATGATTTAATCTCGATAAATTTACTAAGAAATAAGTAAATCTCATAAAATACGCTAAGCGTTCTATAAGCGCAGATTTCTGCATTTTAAGCGTACCGTTCTGGACCTGTGTTTTAAATTAGGTTAAGGATACTAAATTTCGATCAACAACATCCCTTCAATAGTAATTAAAGGTATGTTAATAAGGGTGCGATATTACGCTGATATTAGAGTGCACTTAAGTGCATAGCAAACTTTAATAACCAAATAAAACGAGCTGTTACAGTATATAGCTAATTTCACTATTTTGCACCATATACCTTTTACTACATTTCTTAATAAGTGTTATCAGTTTATAGGTAGATTCTTTATCATAGTGGTAGCATCTATATATAGGTTCATTGGAATAGAGAATAAAGAATAGGCAACTCTTCCGTCACCATCTCCCGAAACTCTTGAAAACAGCAACAGAGCGTCACTGCGGTGAAACCTAACCTCTTAATTTGTAATGAATAATGTACACAAACAATTAAAAACTGTACATCATGTTCTATTTTTGGGGTCGCTGAACACGAAACAAGCAACAGATTTTTACAATTCAAAATGGGGAATCCAATATACAGTATAGTCCTTCCCTTTTTCTAATGTCTTCTCTTATTCTAAAATCTTCCCTTATTCTAAGTTTTAACAAAAGAAAAAAGTACAAAAGTGAGATAGAAAGTCTAAGTAGTGGGGTAGAGGGGAAAATTAGAGTAAAGGAAGAAACCTGCCATCTTGTCTGACTGAAAAAATTAGAATAAGGGAAGAACTACTGTATCAGGTCAAAAAAACCTTTATCTGTGCTCATGTAAAAAGGTACTCGGGGATTCTTAGTTTCGCTGAATAAGAACATGGTGTGGAATGAAGGCAAGACTCGTAATTAGCCACCACGGAAATAGACTTCAACTTCATAATGAGTTATTTTTGTTGATGTCAAATTCTACAAATCCGAACCCAAATCGTGATATTAAATACATTTAAGACATATAAATCATAAATGCCAGATTTGTCTTTGATGACCCATGTAACTTCTTTATAAGTAGATAATTTCGTCCAAATCTGTAGCTAATTTAGAACTTTTTCAGCTTTGACCCGTCATACTTTATCCGTCATTTTCAATTCAAGAAGTCTCAACCAAGATTCGTATTCAGTGACCTCAAAAAATAGAGGATTTCTACAATCCAGTTGCGTTTGTTTCCGTCAGGTGCTTACGCGATGCTCGTAGTAAGTTTGTTGTGCTCCATTGTGACTCCCGTTATAGAAATGAGTTTTCATTGCTTCAAAAGCAGATCAAATAAGGAAATCAAAGAATATCGATGGTACTTTTTCGAGTAATGGCATAGCATAAGATTTTTTACCGGCTGGAGTGTAAACAATCCAATTCCGATTGTTAGATTTCTTTTGTTTTCATTTACGAGTACATTATTGAGATGCAGAACAAAAATATAGAAAACCTACAGAAAATGCTATAAACTATAAAACAAATAGCAAAAACAAACATAAATAAATAAAAATAAAAATTAAACCAATACCACTTTATTACGATAAAAATATTAGATTTATTATTCTATATATCAATATGTTCCCAGATCTTGGTGTAATAAGAAAAATTCCTATTTATACTGTTACTTTGGAATAGTACAAATCATTATTTAATTATGAACCATTGCTCCTCTGCAAGTCTAACCTCAAATCCCTATTGGAGAATAGTAATTTTTCCTATTTTTTAAAATATCTTCTTATAAACTTTCTCTGAATCGGCGTAGGAATCCACCATTTTGAATTTATGAATAGAAAATTATTATACTCTATGTACAGAACCAGTCAATATTTATATTAAAATTATAAAACTCGCAAAAACTTTTCATTATATCTATATCAAGGAACTAATCATTTTCAATACAATTGTTTCGTTGCGTGGCCATTTTGAGTAGGCCATTGCTTCAGTAAAATAGTCTACTCTTATAATGTTTATGCTTAATATTGGGGATCACTTTTTATGAATGCATTTAATTATTTGTAACCCGTTTAAGTGGAAAAAATCATGAAAACTAAAAAAAAAAACACTTCAAATCCATAGGAATTTTATTTTACTTTGCAATAATCGTTTTTTTCTGTACTTTTTTTCGACGGCATCGAGAAGACACCACAGAAAACTACGAGAATAGTATTTTTCATACATTAAAAAAAAACTTTTCACTGGAGAAACTGATTTGAATTTGGCGCGCTTAAAAAAATTTAATAGTACTTAGACAAAAGCAACTATTAAAATTAGATTATTTTGAACAGAATTATTTACAATTTGTTGAAGTAATAGATTTCTAAAATTTTTTAAATACAAAACTTAAATATCATACTTAATTCGAATTTGTAACTCGATCTTATTATTAAGTAATCGAATCAGAATGAAAAAATAATGGTAACAAAAATTACAGAGAATCAGGTAATGATTAAAGTTGCAGGTCAAGAAAATTATTTACATCGCAGTTAAAAAATGATTGTTCAAAGTGAATAAATGTCAACATATAAAAAGAAACAAAATCCACATGTTTTTTCATGTTTATTTGTATTCTAAGTTCTAATATACTAGATAATATACTAAATCCATAGTTAAATTGACTATATCACATAGTTGGATAAAAATATAGTTAAAACTTCTATGCAAAATAGTTAAATTTACCACTTTCGTAGTCGATTTTACTATAATTTTGTTACACCAACTATCTCTTCATAGTTACAAACATCAACTATGTACAATGATTTAAATAAATATGACAAATATAGTTAAAATAACTATAATCTATTGTAGTCCTCATTTCACACTGTCTCGTAGTAAATCTTTATATTTACTATTATTCATAGTAAAGTTTGTATTTACTATAAATCCATAGTAAAGACTACCGCAATCCGTATGTTTTGATGCCGCCAGGTGGCGACGCAACGATCGCAGCTTTTTTTCTTCGTGCTCGTGGCTCCCGTTATTGAAGTGGATTTTCATTTGGTCATAAGTAGCACCATCGGGCATCAAGATATGATAATACATAATACATGTCGTATATGCAAGTGTATCTATAGACTAGTTACACGGCATTGAAATTTGTGTGTATAATAGCATTGCATAATACATTTTTTAACTGGTTAGAGTGTGACATTCACAAACTTACCGCAGTATTGATTTTTTGTTTCCTTGTTTATCTTAAACAAAGAACGAAGGGAGAAAAGTGGACTTTTCATATGCAATGATATATATAGTTTACAAATATTTTTAAAAAGTAAATATTGACTCCTTTCCATATTTTTTATCACAATTTCTTATCCAATTTTTCTCAGTGCAGATAGTAATTTTCTGAAATGACTATATCAAAATAGTTGAGTCTATTTGTCTACTATGATAAGTAGCATTTTTAACCATGAAACAATAGTTAAACTTTACTATTTCAGAATAGTTATTTTATTGCCATGCCTAGTCCTCATTTCACACTATGATTCATAGTAAAAAAATGGCCATTTCGAGTACTTTTTTCTGAGTGTGCCTTTTGGCATTATTCGATACAATACTTTCCGGTTATGTTTTCATATTTCACCAATATTTTTGTGTTTATTCTTCAGCGACTTTTAACAAAATTTTAGCATAATTTTTATGAATTACAATTTCATCTATTTTTTATATTTCTTATATATATAAATAAATGAAAAAAGAAATATTTCAAACTTATTATTACGAATTCCATAATATCTGTATGGAAATTGTTTATTGTTAATATATGTTTTCAAGGTGTTAAACTATCGAGATAACCGCAATATCCTGTTTATGCAACGCGTCCCATGAATTGTCTGGCTAACATCCGTTCTCTTTTTTTGTATTTGTCGATACAAAAATGTATTACAAAATATAATTTATAAGAATTCCAAGAAAACTGTTTATAGCTTGACTAAAACTATAATATTAGTTGTATTTTTACAATTGCTACTAAACATGTAAAATGATACTTTTCGAGATAAATAACCTTTATACTTCGTTGCTAACTAAATTATTATTAATGTCATTGTTAACAACATTAAAAAATAAAATTTTTACTATTTTTATTCGTATCATTTCATTTTTCTTCCATGTCTTTATTTTGAACTTTTTATGTTATATCAAATGGGAAAGAATAATTTAAATAGATCTTAGTTCCTAACTTACTTATAGAAAATAATCTTGTATGTCTTGTGTTCTATTTCTTTCGAATTTAGAACCAAATTTAAGGATTTTATAGTCATTGATTGAGATTTTATGATGACTTCTGGTTCAGTCATTTTATTTAAAAATATACGTAAAAAAATGTTTCCAATAGTGAATACGTACTGTAAAATTATTTTATTATATTTACCAATTAATACTCATTTATAATTTATTACATAGTATTCTAAAGTATTTTAAAAATAAGTAACCAAATATGTTGATAAATTTTAAAACGTTGAAAGATTTGTTTTACAGAATACGGCATTTTTAGTACATTTTAGTCGCCACCTGAATTAAGAAATTTATACATAATCGCTTTTGCAGTAAAATAATGTAAAAACTAAATCGTAAACGAAAACTCGGTTACTCATTCGAATAAATTTTGCTAATAAAAATGGGAAAACTAATTCTTTATTAGGCAAATATTTTTAGTAGAATCCACACTTCGATTAGTATAATTCTACTATTATTTTAGTGAAGTTTTGCTATTAACGAAGAAACGACTAATTATAACCTATTTTTCCTTTTATGTTAGTATTTCTGACTAATTCAGATATGGAGAGTATTAATTGAACGAAAGTCAAAATCGATCGACTGCAAAACCTGCATCGTACTCATTCAAATGGCTGCACTATCTGAAATTTTTACAAAATTGAAACGTCATCAATTGGAAAAGTAAAAAATAAACCTATCTAAATTTTGTTTAAATCGTCAGGTCAAGATTCTGCGGCTCTTCGGACCATATAAATCGCTGATAAGTGCGTAGAACTTCGGACGGCGACTCCAAATGTTTCCTATGCTCCTGGTCAAGAGACGCGTGAATATCTTGGACTCGGGCGATCAATCTGATTTATACTAAAAACTAGCACAAGTGCCATCGACATTTGATCGGAGGTACATAAGAGAAAACTAGTCTAACGACACGGTTAGTATCGGCGTTTAGATTAGGCGGTTCGAAGCCTATGTCATAGATTGCGACACGCATGTCGAAATTTTTTTGATTTTGATGACCGATATTTGATATGTTGTGTACGGAAATCATTTAGAACGGATCTTGTCCGTCACTCACAGAAACGTAGCGTCGCTAGTAACCAGAGGAACATGACGGTTAGGAAGTAAACGTACGTTACGTAATTGTGTTAGGTAGTAAATGCACTCTGTCTACGTCGAGTTATAAATCTACTGGTATGAAAAATCACGACGACTAAATCAATGTCGGTGTAACTATCAGCATGGGTAGAGTGCATTTTTGTTATTTAACTACGATTTTTAAGATGTCGACATCAAAATTAGTGTGCTGTGACTAAGTATTATATTAGTATTTCTAATATTAAAAAAGATCGATTAAAACATACATGGAAAAAAGAAATAGTTGGTTTTGCTATCTAAATAGTAGGATTTAACACAAATGAGTTTTTTAGTTGGGTTTAATATTTAAATAGTAATGCTGGGATAGTGTGTCTTAACTTACTATGTATCTATAGTAGTTTCAACTGTTTTATTTTTCTTGTAAATCTGAAATTAGTCAATTTTATTGTTATACTGAGAAATTACTCATAGTAGCTAATTCAGGAAATAGAATTTATAATCCACAATCAGTTTAAAATATATAGGTTTATTCCGTAACAAAATATCGAGCATATAGAGAATTTTTATTAAAAAGATATAATCATTTACCGTAATATAACAAAAATGTAACAAATAATTGTACAGTTTTTGTGTACACATATCTCCCGACTTTTTTTTAGCCTCACTTAACGCATAAGAGAGGTAATTTTTTAAAAGAAAACTAGGAAACTTTCTTAAACGATGATTATATGCTTAATGTACATACATTCAACAATTTACACGCATTTTTTTTGTAAAATACTATATAATTTAGTTACAAATGACTGTGATAAAAATGATATTTTTATTTCTTTGTTTTGCGGTTTCAATACTGTGGCGAAATGAATCTTCTGAAATAAAGAATGTCGATTTAGTTAAATAACAGAATAAATTGTTGTTCGAGCATAGAATTGAAAAATGAAGCAATTTTCACAAAATGGCAGACATCCAAATTTAATATGAAGTAATGTAATTGTTCGGATGCACTTGAAGTTTCAAGAAAATATTCTGAGATTAATATGCTTAAAAAATGCAGCACACCAAATCGATCTCGAGATATTATCAGGATTTTTATTGGACTATCAGAAAACAGTACTTTTTCTGGATAAAATGGATAAAATTAAAAGTAACCCTTTTCTCAATTACGATGGTGATTTTTATAATATAATTTTAAGGAAAAAAAACAAAAATTTAAATTGTAGAAATGTAAAAAAAACAAAAGCTTGAAATTGTAGAAAGTGTAGTAAAATTTAAAAAATATAATAGATTTAAATTATAGGCTTAAAACCTGTTTAGAAATTAAATAAATAAATAAATAGATAAAATAAAAAAAAAATTTTTTTTTTTAATTTTATGTATTGCTTTTTTTATATTTTACTATTCATTCTATAATTTTAAGTATATAACATTCTGCTTTCTCTATTTTTTACTATTAGTTTTATTAATTTTTTTTCTTTTTATAAAATTATATTATCCAAATCACTGCCGTCACAAAGGAAGTTTTTTGTTTTAATCAATTTTGTCCAGAAAAAGTACTATTTTCTGATAGTCCAATGAAAATCCTGATAATATTCTGATATCCTTGATTTTTTTAGTTTGGTGTTAAAATAAATTTCTAAATTCTATATTTACTAAAATCTTCACTGTAAGCAAAAACTCTTCAAACTGTTACATTTTAAATGGTCTTAAAATAAATCAATGTATAAGGCATATCCTTTTTTATATTGTCTTGTTTTTGTTACATCTTAAATTAATCCTATATTCGGCCTTAATTTAGTACTCTCTTTTTGTAAAAAACCTCACTGAAAATAACTGAAGTTCTTGAAATCAAGCATTTTTATCTATTAAAATATGAGTATATTATAATATTTTTTTTTTATTATTGAAATTCAATTATTGCCACCGTAAAAATAAACAAAAGTGCAATAGAGCCCCGATATATTTGCGTCTCGCTATATTTACGTCCCAGAGTATTTTCCCTATTCCGTCTCGTTATATTTGTCTGTCCCCGCTCTCTTTTTTCCCCACCTTACGTGGGGCCTTCGGAAGGGCCTGCTGTGACGTCACGAACGTAACGCGACTGAGAAGAGTGGGAGGACACATTTTTACAAATATAAGGAGTCGACAGGGGAAGGCGAGGAACCGAGCGGGCAAATATACCGGGACTTTACTGTAAATCCTGTCTTAGTTAAGACAATAATTTTGATAATATAATTTTATGAAAGCTTTTTTTTTTAACAGTATCTATTTTTTTTCTTCTACTGTTTTTTATGCACTTAAGTAAATAATTTTAATTTTCACTAGTATATTATCCTAATATGTCATAACTAATAAAGTAACTAAGAAAGTTACTTTTATTTATTACCTGGGTGGAAATAATTATATATGAATAATATATATTAACTATCATATTTCAATAGATAAAAAAGCTTCACTCTACAATACTTAACCCATTTTAACGTTCACGAAACTTTTTTCATAACTTTTTCAGAGCTTCCAGGTGGGTCAAGTTTGGTCCTCCTCCTCAAAAATTGCTGAACATATGAAATCGATCGAGTTTTTATCGATCTTTCCAGTGGTGATATCCATCATTAAAAAAAAACAAATCCTTAGTAAAAACCGAGTTTAAGTGTAAAAAATACCTTTTTTTACTGATTTTCCTATCAACTGTCCATTAAGGAACCATTTTGAAACCAATTTAGATGGTGGAGAGAATATCTGGACTGCAGAAAACTGTATTTGAAAAGTTAATTTCACCCTAATGATCCAAAAGTGGCGCCCTAGGACTCTAACTAAAAAATTATAAGCTTTTCGAAGAAAATTATAATTACAAAAAGGGATTAGAATTCGTCAAGGATTACAATAGAATTTTCATCGAATTTTTGAGTCAATTTTAAAATATTATTTACATCGAGTAAACTAAAATCTTCATTTCGAGGTAAATGTGAAAGGTCTTTTAGAGTTCATTCAATGAACGCATGTTTCTTCTTAAAGATTACTTTAAAAACTCATTCCAAGTACTACTTAAAACTTCTTTAAAAGAGCTCTTCAGAATATGTGTTTTTTTTAATTCCACATATCACAGATTTTATATTAAAGTAAAAACAATTAAATTTTTTGTTTGCATTAAACATTCATAAATAACAAAATTTGTTCGTTTTTTAAAGAAGAAAGTTTTAACAGTAACTATCACAATCAATGTAATTTATCATAAATAATGAATATAACAAGAACATGCAACTATCGTGAATTACTTTCTAACGTTGACTATTATTGGCCGACTTATTTATATAATGATTCCGTAAATACCATCAATTAAAAATACGTAAGAACCATAAAAAAGTTTCTCCACCTGTTACAATTACATTTACAATTAAATCCAATTATGCAACCTTTAAAAGAAAATATGCTCGCTTCAACTTTAATCTGTCGCTAAGTCACTCGTAGTTAATCTGTCGTACCAGAGTACGCTTGCGCGAACCCCCACTAAAAGAGCACTAAGGTACTTCCACTTAAAAATTGTTCACATTGTAGATATAAACCTGTATTGTGACAAATGTTTGCTGTCTTAATAGCCTTGTACTTCAGTGCCAAGTTGAATCTGGAACAAAAGATTTGAGACATGTCTAAAGTGACAAAAAAACCGCGTGTTTTGGTGACGCGACTTGATGTACCGGAACCTGGCTTGGAATTACTTCGTAAAGAGTTAGTACCTTTAATTAATAATTACTAGTGTTATTATCTAAAATCTATAGTATCCTCGTGAAATTTTAAGTGAAAAGGAACTTCCAGTTACATAATGTTAACTACACGTGGGTTTCAGTTTTTCCATATTATTTTTCCAAGTAATTGTAATAAAATGGGATTTTACCAGAAGGGATTTACTAAAGCAATGTACACCTTAGATTAACGCCGATAATATCTGGTATTCCCCCATATTTACAATACGTAATTCAGCATTGATTTGTTTTATCTCACAGTGACAGAATTTGTGGTAATTTTCATAAATTTCCATCACATTTACAAAATTCAATAGTAAATTCTGGACTATTCAGAATGATAAAGTTGAAGGACTTTTCAGGTGTGACGTAACAACAACTTTAACAACCAGAGGAGAATTATTGAAAATAGTTTCGCAGTACGATGCTATTCTTATCGCTAATCATGAGCATGTCAACAAGGAATTCCTCGATGCCACGGGTATTTGACGTATTTTGATTTTCTTTGATCTTTTCTTATCTTTCACTAGAACTCGTGGAAGTTGAAATTTTTTCATATTAAAAATTTTGATTTTCCAGGAACGAAAATTTGATTTTTATTATCCTGTATAATGAAGTAATTGTCTTTACAAATTGTCATAATTTGTTAAAAAAAACAATGATGAAAATTCGAAATTTCGACATTCAAAATGGAGGATGCGAAATGGCGGGCTCAAAAAAAAGGAATTATATTTATGTGAAACATACACTCGAGAATTTTTTTTAATACAATTTTTAGAATTAATAATAGCGGTTTTAATATAACTAATTTGGAATTTAAAATATTGAATGTCAAAATGAAAAGTAAATTAAATAAAAACCAGTAGAAATTGATCCTTATGTCAAAACCCCCGTAATATATACTGTAGGCCTCTAAGTTGTATTCCCGTGTCAAACAAAAGCCACGTGGTATCAGGAAATGAGGGGAAAATGCAACTTTCAGAGAAGAAAATATGTCTGGGGTAGGAAAAATAGAATTTAGAAGGTGGGAAATCTAGCTTGGTGTAAATGTATAACATAAGAGGTGGGAGGGGGGGGGGTACTGTTGTATATGTTTCAATACACAGTAGAGTCCCGATATATTTACCCACTCGGTTCCTCATTTACGAAAAGAAGACGCTTCTCCCACTCCTCTCAGTCGCGTTATGTTCGTGGCATCACAGCAGGCCCCAGTCCGCAACGTGGGGGAAAAAGAGAGTGACGACAGGTAATTATATCGAAACGAAGGCGGGAAAATATGCTGGGATGTAAATATAACGAGATGCAATTATACCGGGTCTCTGCTGAATTTCGTTAGCTTTTAGTATTTTGGTATTCGGTCATTTTGGAAGTGTCGGGGACCGGATACCTTTCCGCACTTTAATCACTTTCTTTTTTCAATCGACACAGCGAATGGGTTAAATTCGCATTTTTTATGTTTCTAGATACTAATTTCATCAGTTTTCTCAAAAAATATTAATAAAAATTTAAACGAAATTGTCGTGATACATTGTCATGATATTAAAATAAGGTTTCTTACAGTGTACCTTAAAGTGTAATGTTAATGGTGATAATCTTATAGAGGACTGAAAATTTAATGTAACAAACTTACCGACTTGGTTAGTTTTATCGCCACCAGGTGTTAGAGAAACTTTTGCAGCGCTGTTCAGCTCCCGGAGTGGAAATGGATTTAGGATAGATACAGGGGTCCCTGTCCTAAAGCAATTTTGGAACAAAACAGCCGCCCCCGTCCTAATACATACACTCCGGAGTACCCCCAAAGTTACTCTCACCCGAGCAAAGTATGCATTAAGACAGGAAAAAAATGCGTTTCGACTTTCGTTGTAAACAAAATTAATGAAATTCTTAGACAACGATCTTACACCCCCTAATTTTAAGATATTAGATTTGAAATAGGGGATTCTGCGCATTTTCCCCCGCTCTTTACGACAACAATACTCGTTTAAAAAAAAATGGCGCGCTACCCGAATTTCGACCAACAATGATTTTTTGTTCGGTTGTTTGCGGTTTTTAATGGAGTATACTATATTTAGGTGGCTTGAAATATCATTGCTTTTCGTACTTTTTTCCCGCTGTTTACGATAGCCCCACTAGTTTTCGAAAATATGGCGACTCACTTGAATTTTAAGCGAAAACTGTTTTTTTTTGCGGCTTTAAATGAAGTATGTTTGGATGGTTCAAAATATTTTTTTAACATATTTTCCCGATTTTTACGATAGCTCTACACGGAAAGAAGCAGACAGTACTGAGTACTGAGTACTGTCTGGAAAGCACTGGTTACTATCCGGACGTCTACGATTCTTCCGTTTTCTATCTCTCAGGCTCGCTTGTGGTTAAATTATACATTTTAGGATAGGGCTCTCCCAAAATTTTTTGTAGGAAATTTCCTCCTTTACAAAAAAGGTTTAGTGAATTTTTGCCGTATCTTGCACCGTTTTCAATACGGAAGCAATAGAATGAAAAACAAATACTTCGGCGTCCGCCGCCATTTTCTGAAAATTCGTTGTTTTTATTAAAGGAAAGAAAATTAATAAAAGGTAGGAATTTTCGTTAAAAACCGCAAATAAAAAAAGAGTGTCTCGATTTTTCAAAATTCGGGGCCTGTAGGGATAATTGTAATTGCCATAGACGGCCTCCTAGTTTACATGTAAATTAGTGCACTAGTAAAATACTCTGAAATATCGTTAAGAAGCGGATAAATACCGATTTGCTGTCTTAATCCATTTCCCGTTTACCTACGTCGTATTTTCATTTAAAAACCACTATTTCTGGAAGAATTCATAATTGAGTTACAAGCTATTTCACGCATTTTTTATAATTATATGACAAACGTCAGCCAAATCGGTTCAGCAACGAAGGAGAATTGACAAGAATAAATTTTACTGCATTAACTGTATAAGTATTGAATTTATTCTTGCAAATTCTCTGAAATTTGCAGTACATTAATAAAAAAACGCGTAAAATAGTTTTAAAACAGCTTTGGACTTGAAAATGTATCTAGTTTCCGTTTAATTGGTACATTTTAAGGGGGTTTTAATGTGCTACGTCAACAAGGTAAGAATATTCACTAAAAACCGTCAATAAAAAATGAATGAATGACTGTTTCAATATTAGGCCTTTGCAAGGGTGATTCTAATTACTATGAACAGTATCCCCGAAAATACTAAAGAAATTAATTGAGAACTGACCGAGAATTTTCGAAAATGAATGATTTTTACTTATTTATGAATTTTGCTTTACAGAACGTGAATTTTGAAAATTGTATTCAGTCTTTATTTTACGTTTTTTATCGAAATTTTCTACCTTACTGACGGACCACTTTAAAGGGCACCTAAATACTAATTCGATATTGTAATCAAATGCGCTTTTACTGTCGCCGTGCTTTTATACAAAGGCTATTCCAAGGATTTATAATGAATTACTATTGGGCTCTTTTGTGTATTTTTTACGAATGCTCGACAAGTTCCAGCGAGATTTCAGGATGAGAATTTGAAGAATGAATTTCGTAGGTAAAAACGTAAACTGTTTTGTTACAAAAAAATGAATTATTGTGAAGTCTCACCCAATTATGAACCAATCTCCTTGAAACTCGGCATAATTTTGTAAAAAATGCGCAAAAGCGCTCTAAAATAGATATGAGCATCAAAATATGTGTATGATATTATCGACCGAGCTTTAGCTGTTCCTCATTTTATTAAAGTTTTTAAAAATAAACTATATATTATGATTCTTCTGCCTGGATTCATATGTCCTCAACAAAGGGAAACATTTATGCAGGTTCATAAGCAACGGTTAAAATGGAACCGTTGGGAATATTTACAATTGTTAAATTCACGCACAAAGTACAGTAGTTCCCATCCTAAGTTATACTGTCAGTTCTTTCAAAATGGCGGACGATTCTCCAAAGTTATAGCCCCTCACTATCCTTAATTCCGTATCTTTGTTTATATCCGTGCAATGGGTGCTTCTGTGTGTGAGTGCAGCGAAGCGAGTGTGGCTCAGCGAAATAATGTGGTGGAGGAAGAAGAGGAAGAAAACTCCACCCCCCCCCCCCCCCACCCCCCCCCCCCCCCACCCCCCCCCCCCCCCACCCCCCCCCCCCCCCACCCCCCCCCCCCCCCACCCCCCCCCCCCCCCACCCCCCCCCCCCCCCACCCCCCCCCCCCCCCACCCCCCCCCCCCCCCACCCCCCCCCCCCCCCACCCCCCCCCCCCCCCACCCCCCCCCCCCCCCACCCCCCCCCCCCCCCACCCCCCCCCCCCCCCACCCCCCCCCCCCCCCACCCCCCCCCCCCCCCACCCCCCCCCCCCCCCACCCCCCCCCCCCCCCACCCCCCCCCCCCCCCACCCCCCCCCCCCCCCACCCCCCCCCCCCCCCACCCCCCCCCCCCCCCACCCCCCCCCCCCCCCACCCCCCCCCCCCCCCACCCCCCCCCCCCCCCACCCCCCCCCCCCCCCACCCCCCCCCCCCCCCACCCCCCCCCCCCCCCACCCCCCCCCCCCCCCACCCCCCCCCCCCCCCACCCCCCCCCCCCCCCAAAATCGATGCAATATCATCAATATTATACACATTGGCTCTTATTCCAAGCATTCCACAACTGTCTTGTCAAAAACTTGGCTGCCCTTTTAGCCAAGTTTTGGGAGTTAAGAAAAAAACGCCGTGATTTAGTAATCTGTTTATGGTGTTAAGTAATAAAAGTATAATGCTATCCCAAATTTCAAAACTATTTTTCTGAAAATGAAATTCTTGCAATTTTCAATATGGTATCATGTTTCTAGATAGCGCCATATTACCATTCATAAAAAATGTATGCTAAGTAGATAAAATTGCAGAAATGTCCACGTAAAACGGCAATTATGACATTGTATTGCATTGGCAGCCTCCAAACCCAATGTTTTTACTTAATTTATTATGCTTTTTTCCCCTCATCTCATTATGCAACTAAGCCAACTACCCCATTTGTTGTATTAGTTTTGTTTACTAATAGAGTTATATAATACTAGATTTTTTGTCGTATCAAATATTGTAAAGATGAATATTTTGTTGTGCAAATGAAACGTAAATGCTGTGACGATAAATTAACTGGAATATGTGCGTAACAAAATATAAGAAATTGCAAATAGTATAATAATGTATTGACTAACAAACTAATGCATGTATTCTGAAAATTGCATGACACTTCGAAATGGGGACCATTCTTCGGGGATCAAGATTCTCCGAAAAACTTGGCTAAAAGGGCAGCCAAGTTTTTGACAAGCCAGTTGTGGAATGCTTGGAATAAGAGCCAATGTGTATATTATTGATGATATTGCATCGATTTTTAAAGTTCATTTAATTCATTAATAACATTTTTTCAGAAAATGGCAATTTCATTAAACTAATGATTAGAATTCCTTTGATTTCAAAGAAGTTTCTTGAAAAATTTTGTGGCGTTCTGAATGTACGCAAAATTTTCTTTCCATATTATTGTATATTGCATTAATGGATAGTTTTATTCATTAGAAAGAACTTGGTCCTATTACATGATTTCACTGCTTTTTGTAGAATAAGAATATAGCCTTATAATTGTACATAATTTAATCATGATAGCATTTTTTGTGGTAATTATGTTTTACTAATAAGAACTTGGCGAGTTTTTTTACAAGAAGTGTTTTTTGTGGGATTTCACTCATTTTTGCTAATATACAATAGTTGTTAAAAAATGCCATGTGTAATATCGTATTTTTGAAAATGTAAACTTCATGTATACATAGTATAAAATTAAAAATTACAGAGCGCGATACCTGGACCTCCTAATCGACGATCGTTAACAACTGGTGAACCTATTTTAGCTGATCATATAATAAAGAAATGAATTTTCAATCCTTGAAATGGTGATGATAAAACTGATATATGTAATTGTTTTGGATAGGGTTTTAAATTAAATAAAAAGAGCTGTTTAAGAAAAGATAAAAAGATGTTTATCATAAAAGAAGACTATTTAGATAAGAGCATATATTCATTTCATATATTTCAAATTAGTGTACAAATTTGAAATAAAATAACATACAAATTTATTTATTTATTTATTATGACAACATATATCGTAAGCATTCAACTGGCCCACAATTTCGGCAACACCTTCATAGAAATACAAAGTGAAGTCCAACATTGCTGCCTATGAGATCACACAAAACTAAGATCTGCTTGAAGCATAGCTTGAAAATGGAAATTTTGTAGCTTCTGAAATTCTACGGAAATGTAAGCAATCTTTTCTCAAATTTGATGTTGAAACGACCTTGAAATGCATTTTTTAATTTTCAAAAGATTCTGCATACAAGATTTATCAGCGAAAAGAAATCGAAAATGATTAAAAACAAGTGCGAATAACCGTATTATGAATTTGAATCATTTCTCGTAATGTCATATGTTGTTATTATTTTCAGCTCTAAAGTTCATCCAGCTTCATGCATGTTTAACATTTTTTGAAGCAATTCCTGGCATTTTAAGTATGAAATGTACTAGAAACATTTTACAGAAATAAATGAACCCATTGAGTCACGCATTTTTCCTTTTGTCCAATTTAGCTGAAAATTGTTACTCGGGGTTTTTTGGGGTCGCTGATTACGAATCCGAGGTTAGACTTGTGAAATTCAAAATGGCGCATCCAATATACAAGAAAAAATTTAAAATATAATTCTGTTTGGAGAAAATTTGTTATTCGGGCATTTTCGGAGTCGCTGATTATGAATCCGAAGTTATTGTTTCGAAATTCAATATGACAGACAAAAATTTAAGATGTAATTCTATTTGGACAAAATTTGTTACTCGAGGATTTTTACTGCGGCTGATTAAGTATCCGAATTAGTTTTAAAAATCTCAAATCGAATATAACATGTGCACATTGTAATATATTACAAACGATATCCGGTATTTCGGCAAATTTCAGGTAGCTGATCGTAAATGCAATGTTACCCGAATTATGTAAAAATTGAAGCTAATTATATGCCACATATATATAATAAATAAAACTAATATGTCATCATTCGCCGATTGTTTATAAGCATTTATTTTAAGGAAAAACACAGGAAATTGAAACAATTTAGATTAATGGTCATAAACGAATTATTAGTAAATACTGTATCCATAAAAAAATGTCGAAAATCATTAAGAATAGGAGTGAGTTGTTGGAAACCTCAAGTTTCGCTAGAAAAACGACAAGCAAATGCAGAACCCTTATCTATAATGTTACCGAATAAAATGCGAAGGAGATGTGCTCAATGAAGCACTAAAATTAATGAATATAGAACACAATGTATCTGCAAAGTTTTCAATTTTCCGTTGTATGACGTTTAAAAAAACTGTTTTATTGCATATCATAAATAAATAAATCTTAGCATTATTACATTTAAATATAAAAAATTTTTTTTTTAAATTTAAAACTAAAAAACTACAAAAAAATAAAAAAGGGACTTAAAATCGGACTGAGGAACTTCTACGTAGTGAGTCTTGGATGCCCTGGAAGCTTCTATGAAGTAACGAATCCCAGCCCTTAGCCTCTTTTCCAATGTGTAATCCGAATTAAATATTTCATAAATTTTGTCTAGAGTTACATTTAAAATTTTAATCCGGCATTTTGAATTTTAAAAAACTAACCCCGTATTCGTCAGCGATACAAAAAATCTCTATGAAAAAAATTTTCAGAAAAAAATAATGGGAGGTTTTCTTAAAACTGCATTTATTCGAGAAAAAACTCATGTTTTTAACTTGTTTTGTTAATAACAATTATATTATTAGCAATAAAGGGGAAACAATTTTTTTACTGATTATTAGGGTCTATATAAAAAACAGAAAAAGATTTGATCAAAATGGGTCTTAGATTTCACGAGAAAAACAGCAAAATCTATGTAAATGTAAGTGGGACGACGTTTGTCCCACTGAGACGCAAAGGGTTAATAAAGAAACTATCTAACGATACACATGTCTATTGCAGTCGATTGTTGATACGTAGCCATGGTTCCACTGACAGGTCCTGTTTAACACGAAATAGTCCCCCTTATTGTGAAACATATGTGTTCATTGTTGTGACAGTTCAACTATGTTAGCGGTAAAGGAGTAGCGGTCGCCGCGCGCTAAGAACTTGGCGCGACGAGCGACCGCTCCTCTTGATATTTTTGCATCTGATTTTTGATAATATAAAACAATTTAACTATAATATTGATACAAATAAACAATATGTTTATATGTAATGAATAACTTCTCGACCGCTTGTAATTAATTTTTATACATTGCGATTTCTCGGTAAGACGGTCTTCAAATAAGAACCCAATATGTAAGTTCAATTCTAAAGATAAAAAGGGGGAAAAAATATATATAACGTGATTGCGATTGCAATCCAACGTTTTGCGCTCTGAAAATACTTATATGGACAAAAATTGACTCGACTGTTAATGGGTTTAATTAATTTATAAAGTCCCTCTAAAGCTTAAATTTGATTCTAATATTTCAAAATATTGTAGAAATGCGTTTCGCACCAGGATGTCGTAATGAAAAATAATCATATTCGTTCAAAACTAATGATCTTATTGTTTTGAACGTTGTAATCTGTGAATACATCATAATATTGATACAAATAAACAATATGTTTATATGTAATGAATAACTTCTCCACCGCTTGTAAATAAGATCATTAGTTTTGAACGAATATGATTATTTTTCATTCTCAGAAGCAATGTCCCTTTTTTCCCCCCTTTTTATCTTTAGAATTGAACTTACATATTGGGTTCTTATTTAAAGATCGTCTTACCGAGAAATCGCAATGTATAAATACAATTTAACTATGTTGTATGTAAAGTTTTTTTCGCATGTTTTGAGTTAAACAAATAAAATGAATCGGCGTATTTTGGATGTAGAATCAAAAAAAATGAATAAAACAATGTACTTACCGTATAAAAATGTGACGTGGAACGCCCCAACTAGATTCAGAAAACTTAAACATACTTTTAGTATATAAACAAAAATATACAATAAATAAATTTATTGAAATAGTCTGAAACTTATTTTGGCTAAATTCAAGTTTCTAAATTTTTTGACAATTTCTTTTTCAAATATTCATTTACACACTAGAATTTGTCCACACTAGAGTTTCTATTAGCTAGAAGCCTATTTTGAACTCGGACTCTTGAAGAGCGACCTTGAAAGTGATGAGAATGATTTCCAATTAGTTTCATCTTGAGATGAAAAATTTGATTCATAAGGATGATAATTAAACAACACCAAAATTCAAATTCATACACCTTCGTTTGTATTCAATAATAACAAAATAGTTACATTTAAAATATTTACATGAAAAATAATGTATTTAACGATAATCTAACAACTATTTGCTAACTTATCAACGCACGCTAAAGTAGTATTGTCCAAATTATTAATTATTATTCTAAGCACATTGATTTGCAAAAGGATATCGCAGTATGTCGGCTCGGAATCTTCAACCAATTCCTTCCTTTCTAGCGCAAGGTTGGATGCGATTCGCAAGGAGTCCCAGTAGATCGGGAACTGGCATTGATATTTTTGAGAGTCGAAGTACTTCCTCACTTTGTCATTAATATACTACGACGTTTTACTTGCGTCTTTTATTATCAGGTCATACATGCTAAGATCTGCGCAAACTCTCGTCGCTTTCAACTCTTTTAGTTCTTGAGCACACTGGTCTTGAAAAGTCGACTCGTCCAATCGCTGTCGAACTTGTTCGTTCGTCAAAATTAGCTCCACCGCCATGTCTGGTACCGAAAACTTCGCTGCTTTCATTGCAATGAGATGGCGTACCATAGGCACCAATTTCTCTGTATCCATGGCATCGATCTCAGATAGGGTACTGCGACATACTAGGTCCAGTAGCCGCTATTCTTTCGAACAATACTATTGACGCCATTTCTGAAGGTCACTAGTAAATCCCAGAAAACCTTTGCGCTGCCTAGTTCTGTCGACGTAAAGGCAGTATGAAGGGCCGTCTCGTTTTCATCGTTCACGATATCAACTGAACACCCATTTCTGGCGAATAATTCAGCACACTTGTAATAACCGTAATAAGTCGCGAGATGAAGTGCGTATCCGTGTCCATTAAGCCATTGATGTCGACGTGAGGCAATAGCGCCTCGGCGGCTTCGTCGTTTCCGAACTCCGTTAAACAATGCAGCATCGGACGATCGGTCATACGATACATAACAAGAATCTCCATCATATACTTTATTAATTCAAAGCGGTCGAAATATAAATAATTCTTAGTTACACCAAATTTTTCTTCACTGAAGATAATTTTATCAAAATAATTATCCAATCAACATGTTTTTGAAATTTAATACATTTGTTCTGGAAATTTAAGACATACGATATAACCCTTAATATATAAATCTGATGATGGGTATTACTTTTAATAAATATAATTCGCTGATGATAATTCGTTCATAAGATATCATCTTTGTTGGGAAGTTAGATTGATCCCAGACAGCAGATTTTTCAGAAAGTCCTCAAAATGAGATCCTAATTTTGATGTCTTTATGGTTTGCTAAGATGATATCATAATGTGGTCAGAATGCGATAAACCGTGATCATAAAAGTATCTTAAATATGACACCACATTTTTATTATAAAGAAGTCATAATTTAGTAATAAATTATGAAATGAATAATATTTACTAATAATTACTAATTAAGAGAATTTAAAGCGATAAATAATGTCTAGAAATGAAATTCTATAGAAATAAACATATAATGTAATTAAAGTTACATTAAAATGGGGGCTAATATATATATATATATATATAGAAGTATACATATTTACCTGTGTATAATATTCATACATACACGAATTGAGAGGTTGATATAAGAAGAAAACTACTACGAATTCATTATTACATAAAATAAAACACAATAAAAAAAATTCTTTTTGTAATAAAATAAATACATAAACAAATAAAAAATAACATTGTGTAAGTTGCTTTTTTGTTAGAAATAAAAAGGTTTTTTATTACAATTAAAAAAGTTACATTTCTGAGATCTTAATCAGCCTGAACTAAGCAAGACTTGTAGGCTTGTTCAAACTGTTTTACAACGTAGTTTACATTGCATATAAATGAGAATTTACTAGTTCCCTCTAAATTGCAATGCAAACTTTTTTGAAATTCAGTTAAAACGAGCCTACAAGTGTTGATTAACTCAAGCCGATTAAATTCTCAGAAATTTGATCACTTTAAGCGATTTTTAGACCGATAACAAAATATCTTTAAGTTAGTCATATATGAACACTTAATGATACAATAATTATGATATAATTGTAATTAATGTCTTAAAAATATCATCTCTTTGAAAGGTCTTCGTGCCATTACCAAAATGACACCTTTAAGTGGGTCATCTGAACACATTATGACATAATTGTGATATCATTTTGACTTTTCTTAACGAGGTCAGAAATTTTTTCTGATATCTTACTGAGCTCTTTGCGAGATCCACTTCCCAATAAACGAAAAAGTATACGGAATCGATATTTTGCATTCTGTTTCTTTCTAGTGGCGTATTGATTATTCGAGATTCTTATTCGAATTTATACTATTTTATACGACCTGTAATACCAGAATTGAATTCATTCGATCTTATACGATACCGTATTTAACGCATTACAAAAAAATTGATTTGTTGCGGCTTAGAAAGCTTTAAATTCTGTTCATTTATTCGAAGAATTGATTATATCGTTTTCCGTATTTCATAATTTTCGAAGAAATATTCTGTTTTCTAGTTTTGAGTTTAAATCATTCGATAATCCAAAGTAATCGTTTCTTTGAGGTTATGTGTGTTTATGTATCGCGTATAATATCGTATATACTCGCATTCGTAACTGAAAGAGAGGGAAAGAAACAGAATTATTGCGTATTAAATCGTACACAGATTTTTCGTATACTTTTTCGTTTGTTGGGATTTTATGCAATATAAATATCAATAATTATTAAAAATATCTTGTAAATAATAAACAAAATGTTTATCATGTAATTGAATGAAAAGGTATGCCCTTTAAAATGAAAGTGGTGATATTTTGTCAATAATTACCAATTCAATTACATTTTTGCAGAAAATTAAATTTCACAGTAAACAGGAGTCTATACTGAAGTACTTTAGTAGAACACCACAATTTGTCAGTTGAGCTTTAATCAGTAGCTAGGAAAGGCCTATAATTTGACCCTGTATTCGATTCGATTTGCAAAAATTGAGTCCAGCAACTTCTCCTCTTTATACTTCAATGAATATCGATCGAAATTAAATGCAATTTGTGCTGTGCATTGCTATTTGGTATAGCAATCATTTAACCATCTTTATACCTGTTTCCGATAAAATAGATTTTTTTATTGGATAATTTGCGAAGTTTGTCCCTATCAGTGTACAAATAGTTTTAGCAATAGGATGAATAATTAACAGAATCAAATTTAAAATCTATACAACTTCTATTTTATTAAATGATTACTCAATATTGTACATTTAATACAACTATATTTACACAATTGTAGTACACAACTGATGATCTTATAAACTAGTTTCTAACTATGCAGTCTAAATCATTATTATCTAAATACTTCAATATATTTCTAATCGCTGGGTATGGTACGTTTAAAGAAGAAAATATATCAGAATATATGTGTTAGCATTTGTTTAACAGTTTTCTTCTTTCCGAAGCACAGTTGTAAGCAACGTACAAGGAATCGCTATACATTGGAAATATAGATTTATAAAAGTTCGTCTTAAACTTTTTTGTCACATCATTGTTTACATATCATGCCGTATAGACGAAGGTCTGCACACACTAGCGATTCTTTTAAAACTTCAATTTCACGCGTGCACTCATTTACAAACTCGTACACTTCCCACTTCTGTCGAAATTCTTTGCTCTCTAAAAATAATGGTAAAATCCAGTCAATTCCACAAAAACATTGCCAACCTCATCTAGAGAAAAAAGCTGCTGCGTGAAGTGCCTGAAATACTATCGATGTTGACGTAAGGTAGCAGTTCTTCAGCGACTTCCACGTTTCCGCTTTCCGTCACGCAATGTAGCATTGTTCGACCTCCCAATATTTGCATGTACTCAAAATCGAAATTCCATTTGGTCAATAGTTCAATGTATTGCTTTGATGCGTCAGGTAGAATGAGGTTTAACATTGCTCGATGCGAATTATTTCGGGCGTCCAGGGCCACTCCATGCTCAAAAAACAGAACCAGGATTCGTAAAACAGCTTCTTGTATGCGTTTATATTCAGGAATGTGTTCTTCAGATATTCGACCTCCATGAATGATCCGTAATGATAGACAGACACCAGAAAAATTAAGAACAAGTAAATCTAGTGGATTTGAAGAGTGCATATTTATTGCACTTGTGTCAGAACTATAATTAAGCATCAAATCCACCAAATCTGGATTGAAGTTGGTGCAAGAAATGTGAAGCGCCGTGTCACCGTTGCAATCTTTAGTGTGGACATCATAACCATTATCCAGGAATGATTGAATAATATCAACATTGCTGGTATCTACTGCAAAGAAGTAAAGACTTCTATGATAGGTCGTTCGGTTTTCTAACATCCTACGATTTATTTTTTGACTTATCAGGGAAGCTTTTAAAATGAATGGAGCCAGCGAAGAAGTAGCGGACATCATGCTGAAGTCTATTTCGGACGGGACATTAAAACAATACACCAAACCTATAAAGGTATGGTGGGAATATTGCAGAAGAAACGGAAATGATGTTTTTAAAAAGTCAACACCTCACGTGCTAAAATTTCTCGCTGAAATTTCTAAAATGGAAAATTCATACAGTACATTAAATGTATACAGATCCGCAATATCGCTCATTATGGGAAATGAATAAGGGAAGGATGTTTATATTGCAAGATTTTTTAAAGGCATGGCAGTAATTAAGCCACAAAAATACAAATATCATGTCACCTGGGCCCCAAAAATTGTGCTGGATTACTTGGCAACTATGTATCCGAACGAGCACTTATCAATAGAGTTATTGTCTAAAAAACTAGCAACGATTTTGGCACTAATAACTGCACAACGAATTCAAACATTAGCAGCGATCAATGTTGAAAACATTCGAATTGATAAAGAACCGATCGAAATTAAAATAACCGAGCGAATTAAAACAACTGGTCGAAATAGTTTTCAGCCACTACTCAAGATTCCGACATTCTCGCAACAACCACAATTATGTGCAGCATCGGTCCTTCGTACATATTTGCCAAAACTGATCGATTTAAAATCTAAAAAATTAAATAATAGCAAACTATTTTTGACTTTTAAGAAGCCTTACCACACGGCTACGTCGCAAACGATTGGTCGCTGGATTAAAGAGACACTTCACAAAAGTGGCATTGTCACAAACATTTTTACGGCACACAGCACTCGTCACGCTGCCACATCAGCTGCAGCTTGTAGAAATACAAGTATAGAAGTAATTCGTCGAACTGCCGGATGGACTTCAAATTCATCAGTGTTTGTGAATTTTTACAACAGACCTGTTATCGAATCGGTTAATTCTAATGAATTTGCATTGAATATAGTTCAATAATTGTAACATTTATTTCAATTAATGTTTATGAAATATAAATAAGAAAGTTACGCTTTACTTAAAATCGCTTTAGGCTTTAAACATCTACGTAATTGATATAGAGGACGAGGAGACAGCGAAATACAATTGAAAGATCGAACAAGCTTACCTGTAAGTGAAGTACGATCTTAATTGTGTGAGCTGTCTCGTCCGAAAATATCAAACCCACCACACCCATAACCCAGTTAATCGCGATTTTACTTAGTCTTTAATATATAATGACAAGAAAGGGAGCACAGTGAAGGTGGCGGGAGAAGTGGCGCCAAAAATTCGAAAATTTAAAATCACTGTGGCAGTAACAACGGTACTACCTAATTGATATATTCGGACGAGACAGCTCACACAATTAAGATCGAACTTCACTTACGGGTAAGCTTGTTCGATCTTTCAATTTTCGGGTTGTAACGTAAAATTTTTAACGAACGCAAGTATTCATTTCTGGAATTATTTTCTATTTTTCACGCAATATACATCATTTTAAATGTCAAACGACAATTATCAACTAATGTGATTTGTTTTTAATTATATTTTGATGATTTAATTAAGAAAATGAATATAAGATATTACATGTATTACTAATATTATTTCATATTAATATTGTTAATTAGCTCTGATAAACAGCAAATCAGTACATAAATCTAAAGAAATTTAAATCAAAAACCCATTAACATTATGAAAGATTTCAGGATAACAATTAAAAACCTGAGTAGTAATGACAGTCATTACACTTCATTATTTCTATATTTTAAATTAGGTATTTTTTTTAATTTAAAAAAAAAAGTATCAAACAAAATCATTGTTAGCTTGGTGATACACCGGTATTGTTTGTTCCTGTCGACTAGTTTTGTTGTTTACATGCGTAAATTGTGTCAATTACAATGGCAGAGGTTGACGAAACTGTGAAGAATCGATTAAATATCACACAATACATTACAAAGTGTCAATCGAAATAAATATTGAACTAATACACAAATGTAATATTAAAACTATTATTATTAGTGATGTAGTTTTCTGAATCATATTTCAGTAAACGACACTTAGTCGGAAGTTCTGGTATCGCCAATATCACTCACATGTGTAAAGCACACTGTAAATGTTCAATAGTTCATTAAATTTAATGTAACTACATTAAATTTATATTTGGGAACAATGATTGAAATTCGTTGCACGTTCATAAAATTTTATTTTCGATAACAAAAATACAACTACTCAATAGTGTTCTGTCTCTTATTATAGAGTTGAAAGGACAGAACCCAGTCAGGCATTGGTACAAAGCTTTTCTTCGTCGTCATCCCCAACTTTCCGTCAGAATTGTTCAGAATTTATTATCCGAACTTTATCTGATCACTTTTTTCTTCTGTGTCCTAAAGCAGACAGAGTGTAAAAAAGGTTTTAAGTCAGTTTACAAAGTTTTCAGTGGAGATGAAAAAGCAAATATCACAGTATTATCAGAGATGTATATTGATATTTATTTACGTAAAGTCAATGACAGTGCTATTATTTTTACATGTGAGTTAATTGGTCTTTATCCGAATTCAATACATATTTTGCAACCTTTGGACGTTAGAGTCTTTCATGCCTTAAAAGATTCTTGAAAAAATGTAGTAAATAATTGCAAACTGGAAAATCCCCCAGATATTTAACTAAAGATAACTTTACTCTGTGAGATATGCTCATTTACACCAGATAAAGTTAACTATAACAAATAAAAAAGATTTAAGTGAAAATATTACGGAGACAGATATATTCGATTGCCAAAAAGAATGTATAGAATTTTTACAGATAGATAAATTTCTAACGATTATAGTACGGAACTCTTATCAATGCATTCAACGCCGGTACCAAACGTGAAATACAATGGGTCTTGAGGAAATACGGTATACGTCCACGGTAGAAACTTTGTCAATCCCTGTGACCGCGACAAAAGATTATGAAAACAAACGAATCTCATAGAGATTCTCGAGAATTTGATCAGTGGATGACGATGAAAGTTTTAAGTCGTATGTTCGATAATATAATATAAAAATATAAATTTACATAATTAATATTAACTTTTGTAATGTATAATTAAATACTTTATTGCAGGAGAAGCAACGTATTTAGCCAAATGTACAGAAGTACCCATAATTAACTCTACATAACTATACTTTAATAAGAATATGTTGTTAAGAATAAAAAATTCAACTGCCAATTATACTGGAAGACGATTTGAATTTGAAAAAAAATGTGAATCACAAAAATACCTGATACTGCTAATGGTGTTGCTACAAATCAAGACGTTGTCATTTGAAATTTTATATTTAGAACTGATCAATTATATTAATAATAGCGATGTTCGTACATGCACTTCTTTCCACGTACATGAAGTTGACATGAAAGATGTAGTATCAGATGCCTTAAACAATACTTATTTGGGCAAAAAAAAAAGTAAAAAAAAGCAGGTCGAAGAAAAAAGAAACATATTTCAACTGTTGTTATATATAAAATTGGAAAAAGAAGCACACCATGAAAATGTAAATACGCAAGAACCAAAAAAGACTTGTGAATGAAGAATACGTGAGGAAAGGAAGAATGGAGAAAAGATTGCGGAAGAAAAACTTGAAAAGAAAATGTAAAGAAAAATTGAAAAAATAGCCATGATAAGCAATGAAGACTTGAAGAATAAAACTAAAAAAGAAGGCTCTTAAGGTGGCTCGAGCGACCCGGCCCTGACACTTAGAGGATGCTTAAGGACCCGTTTGATTGATTAATTTTTAGTCATTTTTTTCTACTAGTGAATTTATATCATTTATTTTCGTCGATTCATACAAATATTTTTCATTATTAGTTATAAACTTTGCATATTATATTTTTTCAATAAAAATTTTATTTTATTATGCCGTTGCTGAAAAGGAAAATGTGGCAAAAGCGCTTGAATATCTTTCCTAATCATTCGGTGATCGTATATTTTTAAAATAGTAACGAATTCATATTAAAATCGAAATGTCATTTTACACTGCATTAGTTTAATATTTTTTTTTCTCATTAGTTACTCTGGTAACAGGGTCTAAAATTTCGCAGGATGACGAGTAGGGTCATTAACTAGAATATACAATTTTTTTAAGCAATTCTGTCGTTGGTAAATTTTCGTTCGAGCCACCTTAACAAATGTCAACAAACCTACAAAATTTACGTTTTTAATGGAAACAATCAAGAGTATGAAATTTTAATAATAGATAAGATTACTTTATTATATAATATTATAGATATTTATCTGTCTATTCATACTTTAATTTGATACAATAACTTTGACGGAACAAACAGAAAATGCAGTTGCAGGTTAGAAAAACAAATTACACTTTATATTTACAATCTTTAATAAAAATAATTAATATAATGGATGGTGAAAACTGGATCATTCATCCATTATCTGTTTCTTTTTTGGTTAATGGCAGTTAATAAACTATTTCATTTTAAGTATAAATATTGTTTACCTTCACACATACAGTAGTCCTTCCCTTATTCTAATTTGTCCAGTCAGGCAAGATGGCGGCCTGCTTCCCTTATTCTAATTTTCGCCTTTCCCCCACTACTTAGATTTGTAGTATCACGTTTGTCTCTTTTTCTTTTGTTGCGCATGTGCCGTTATTTGTATTTAGAAAATCCACACGTCAACACACATCAGTGGGGGGAGAACGCGTGAGGGGAAATATTATAATAGGAGAAGAGAAAAAATTAGAATAAGGGAAATGAGAATAAGGGAGGAACTACTGTATGTCACTTATTGTACACACATATATATGCATGTGCATTTGTGTGGCAGTAATACATTTGTCTCGAATCGAGATTCGAGAGTCTCGAAATGTGTAAAATGTTCGTAGTGAATTTAAGTGCTGCCACTGAATACAATTTTCAAAATTCGGGCTCTCTAAGGGCAATTTTAATTACTATTGACGGTATTCTAGAAAATACCAAAGAAATTAATTGAAAATTGCTTGTATAAAAATCACTTATTTACGAAAATTTTCGGTCAGTTCTCAATTAATATCTTTGGTATTTTTTAAGAAACTTTTTATAGTGCTTATAATTGCCCTTACAGAGCCGGAATTTAAATCTTATTAATAATTTATATCTTTAATATACCTTTTTAGAGGAAATTTCATACCTTACCGGCAGACCACTTTACACCCCTCTTAATTCTACTTCTTGTCGCTAGAGGCGCTTAGTGGTTAGTCACCGAATATGGCCCGTAAGGCCCGATTTAACCATTTAAGTCCCAAATGTGCACAATTTGCACATGGATTTCTGTATCGTTGTATGTATAAAATAAAAATTTAAAAGATCTCTTTCCGACTAGTTTTGAGGTCGCTGTTTCAATTGGCGCTACTGAAATTTTCGAAAAATGGCGTTGAACACATTTTTTTACAAAAATACTGAAAAAACTTGATTTTTTAGCTACAATTTTTTTTAAATAAATTTTTAAGTATGATATCGGTTTCAGATCACCTTTTAATCTGTCAGAAACGTGTTCCCGATTGTTTTACTTAAAAACTATACATTCACATATTTTGATTTATTTTGTTTTTCGTTCCAAAATGGCGTCTAAACGTTGAAAACTGTTGAAATTGAAAAAAATGCTATTATTTCGGATCTGCTAGGCTTTCATTGTTGTAAAATAGTACAAATAAGTTATTACGAATTTTGTATGACCTATTTTGGTTTACGTAAGCAGTAATATCCCATAAAATCCAATTTCAAGATGGCGACTACCGTCTGCTCAGTAAAAATACGTGTAAATTTTACATAACGGGTCCGCCATATTGGATCCGCCATTTTGAATTTCGGTAGACTGACTGAAGATTCGATTTTAGCGATGACTGAAACCCATGAGATTATTAATTAGCAAATTTAGCAATAATAGCATTTACTTCGATTACACAAATTTTCAACGTTCAGACGCCATTTTGAAACGAATAAAAAAAATAAATAAAAATATGTGAATGTATAATTTTGAAGTAAGACAATCGGGAACACATTTCTGACGGGTTAGAAGGTGATCTGAAACCGGTATCATAATTAAAAACGCATTAAAAAAAATTGTAGCTAAAAATCATGTTTTTTTTCAGTATTTTCGTTTAAAAAATGTGTTAAACCACATTTTTCGAAAATTTCAGTAGCGTCAATCGAATGAGCGGCCTCAAAACTAGTCGGACATAGATGTTTCGATTTGTAAAAAATGTTTATTTTATACATAAAACTATACTGAAATCCATGTGCAAATTGTGCATATTTGGGACTTAAAGGGTTAAATGCGTTTCACCAAACAAACTACGAAAGACAAGAAAATGCAAAAACTTAGCCAGTGTCAAACAATTTATACATATGAACCCCTGGCGATCAAAAGGAGATACGCGCGAAACGCCGGAGAATTTGTTGGCCCCTCGGCTCGTAATTTTTGGACTTTCGAATTTTAAAGTTTTCATTAGATATCCTAATAGGAAAATTAATTACGCCAATTTTTTGTTAAAATAAAAAATTTCTATCCCTCTTTGTTTTTAATATAATCGCAAAATTCGAGAAATATTATGTTTTCGATTATGTGTATAGTCAGTCGTCAATTTTGTTTCCACAATCTGCAAGGTTGATGGTCTAAAATGAAAAGATGAAATCACATTTCTAAATATTTAACAATTTATATTTTGTGTTACACTACTTACATTCCAGTAAAAATGGTTAAAGACAATGATGCATGGTAGCACACATTCAGAATTTCTGTAATTGTCATCGTGCTATGTTGCGAGATACCTTAAGTAAAAAGTCACGACGAGAAAATGTCATTATCAACACTCATGTAATCCACGTAGCACAATGTGACGACTTACACTACGCCCATTTTAATGCCACGAGCTTCACTGAATACTATTCTAATTTTCAGGAAGATAGTTAATCTAATCAGTAGTTTTTATATTCAAATTATTAAAAAGAAGGCTCACTAAAAAGTAATTTTAAATCCCGTCGAAATGTTGTAGCACCAAATTTGATGTGGATATTAATGAGGATTCGACAGGAATATAAAAATATTGTGTGAAAATAAAAAAAAATATAAATCGAACTATTCGAACATTTAAATAACTAAACCTGACAATGATAAATAATAACATTAAAAAGCTAGTGATAGCAACGCATAATATGCTCACTTCTTTTGGCAATTTCAGATCGATAACACAACTAGAATAAAATTGCACACACGAAGTGATAAAAGAGCCCGCAATCGTTGTGAATGGTAGAGATGTTTTTTTTCCTTAATGACGCACCCTTTAAATAAAAAAGTTGTTAAGCTAATTAATATTAAAGTATAAAGTAACAATTTCTACTAAATAATAGATGCATAATTACACATCGCTCTACAATTGAAATTTAAAGGATGGTTTGTTTAAAAATAATAAAGCAATAATATTTCAGAACATTACCAGCTCAATGAAAAGAGATGCAAAAAAAACAACCATGTAACCCATCCATATCGCTTCGACGTAGATTTTGTTCTGTTCGGCGTCAATTCGTGGGCTCGCAAATAAAATGATTGCGACCACACATGGAAAAGGTGAAATGACAGCATATAAAATGTTTTTTGTTACTTCGGCAAGTAACTCAAGATATGCAATAATCCGAAATGTAATAAAAATTCCACTAAAGGAATACAAAAAAATAAGAGTTCTATATTCGTTATACGATTCGTGGAATGCCGACGTTATGGATCTGAAAAGCAATGGATAAATTTATATTAAAATATTTCATTTTTGCACTGAAAAAGTGCGTTCAGTGCGTTACAACAGCCAAAAATAGTTACATACAGGCCGAGAGCCGTTACCAACATAAATCCGGTTAATTCTGAACAAATGCGATCCGTAAACAAGCCCCACAGAACAATTCTGAATTAGAAAATATGTATATCACTTATTTTCTAAAACACTGGTTTACCGAATTGTTCTATCGAATTGCACTTATTTACATTACACTCAACAAAGTAATGAAGAGACAAATAAAATGCATGTACACCAATGCATCCGTAAATTCCTGAGACACACAAATCACTGAACGGAAATAGACTACTGTGCATGTTACGACTAATACTGTAATTTTATGACTGCGAGACAACTGAATAATATAGTCTTATCACCGTTTTTACCATATTGATAAGATCCTACCCCTTGTGATAACAAAAACCACTGTAGTCTATAGTGTGCAGTACAAATATTTTAACCATCTTTATCTGATGAAAAATAGTTACTTCCAAATTTACAAAGTGAAATTTTAGTTTTTAATTTAAAATATCTATGGTATTATATAATATTTATAACCATTTTACCATACAGTGCAAACTCACAGATCATGTTTTACATTATAATGATGATGATGCGTTACAAAGTGAAGTTCAGTATTGATGTATTTCAATTTCGAAGGTATAATTCGCTGTAAGAATCTACACAGTAAAGTTTCAATGGATATTCGAAATGGACCATTCTAAACCAAGTCGATCATATTTTTTGACATATATTTAAAATAATTTTTAGGTTTTGATGGTCGCTGATTCCGAATCTGAAGTAAAAATGGCTATAACAGTAGAGACCCGGTATAATTTCGTCTCGCTTTAATTACACCCTGACATATTTGCCAGATTCCGTCTCGTTATATTTACCTGTCGCCGGTCTCTTTTTCACCACCTTGCGGGCTGGGGCCTCAGGAAGGGCCTGCTGTGACGTCATGAATATAACGCGATTGAGAGGAGCGGGAGAAGGGACGCTCCCCTTCTGTTGGAAAATATAACAAGACGGGGAACCGAGTGGGTAAATATACCGGGACTTTACTGTGATTAGTTTGTGTAGAATTCTGATGTTTTGTTATTTCATTGTATTTTTCATTTGTTTGAATATAAGGTAAACTAATCTTTTAACAATAAGATGTTTTTGTATTCTTTTTTTAATGTATTGTATAATTTATGTATACTTTTTTTTATATTTTTTTAACTAAATTTTAATATACTAAGGATAGTTGGGATTTCCATTATAAAATCATTTTCAACGTCCCCATATGTACGGAAAAAATAAAAATATTTGGAACTACTAACTAGGTAGTAGGATAATACACATCCATCGTTTTTAGTTAATTTGACTATCTAAATGGTGCCGTTGACAAAGTACGTAGCCAAACCAACTATTTAAATAGTAAAACCAACTAAAAACGTTGGGCATAAGTCTACTGTTATTATATTAAATCCAACTATTTCTTTTTTCCATGTATCATTCATTGGATGTTGTTTCTCTTTTTTACAAATGTTTCTATTGAATTCATTTTTTATATTATAGATAAAAAATGGAGTAAAATTATATCAGTCACAGATATACAAAAAAAAATTACAGGTTTTCGTTTAATTTTAAATTCCACATATTTTGAATAATCTCCGACTGCAGCTGATATTTACATTGATTTTTAAAAAAATATCTTTAATAAATTACCATTTAAGGTACCGTACTATTTTCTATATATATGCATTTTTTAGATGTAACGGTGTTGTTTTTTTTCCCTTTAAATAACTTTTATTTTATACTGAAAAGTTATTTTAAAACGTTCGATAAATATATTGCCATATTCCCGAAATTTTGAATTTTGAAATTCTGGAAAACATGGAAACCCATTTTATTACATTCGGATTATCCCTTTCGGATTAATTAGTAAATTCAGTTCATCCCTCAAATCCACAGTAAATTCACTTTATTCCTAAAACATATACACCTCTTTCTCCTTTGTCTCTCACATACTCTTACTTGATTCTTAACCCCTTAACTGCGGCTTAGGACGAAGATTTTTTATCCGAAATAGAAATTATGCTAACGATGTCAACAATTTTTGCAAATTTACAACACTATTAAATATCCGTTCGAGGTATACCAAACGAGATGATATAGTCCGTTTATAAATTTATTGTTTCAAATAGAAGATTTAAAACGACAGTTTTTACGATTTTGTCAAAATCTTCTTCATCGGTAGTTAATGGATTAAGGCGATTCTAAAGTGCTTCGCTGATAAGACGAGAGAATTTCACTAAAAAACGTAAATTTAAATAATAAACTGGTGTTGGCGTGGTGCCCAGCTCGCTTCGCTCGCTCAGAAACTTCGACCCAGTGCAGAGTCGGCTATTCCTTAATACTCGTTCGTTTCCTAACAGCTTTCAATTATATTATAAAATTATATGGATATTTGGTGGTCCAATCATATTTAGGTCCAAGTGGCTTCGATAGATATGTTACAACAATATAGAGTTTCTTATATGTAAGAAAATTGAAAATGATTTACAACTATGACCTATGGCCTGAGTCGACGAAAAATTGAAAATGAGCATTTTTAAAACTTCAACCCCCACGACAGGCCAGCCGAAGTATTAATAAATAAAATTTACAAAACACTTACTTCGTGCACTTGTATTGTAATAAACTATTCGATGCATATTACAAGTTTACTGTGTGTTTTACTAATTGTTGTCTGTATTATTATGATCTTATATATACAATATATATATACATATAATTCGTCAAAGATATCTTGAAAGTATCGAAAAGATCTGGGACGAATATCTTTTAGATATCTATAAGACATCTTTTCGTATCAAGGGCGTAAAAGAACTTATGCGCCCGTAGGTGATCACCGCGCCCGAGGGGCAGGCGAAGACTACCCCTGGGGGGTAGGAGATCGAAACGTCGAAATTTGATGATAAACAGGGCAATTTTTTTGCCGAGGTGACCAAATTGAACTCGGTTCAGACCATAGGTCTGGGTCGAAGTAAAAAACGTAAAAGAGCAACTCTAGAATGAGTATTAACTTATGCAAAGAGTGACATTTTTTTGAAAAAAAGGCGTATTTCGTAATTCATTTATTAGAGAAAATATGAGTAAAATATTTTATTCTAATAATAATCTACAAATTGTTAAAAAAATTATAGTTCCAATATATGAGTACGACGTATATGCCTGTCAAATTTTCTAATATTCAAAGTAGGAAATCTTTTTCGTAACGAGAACAACATAAAACCGAAGAGTCGCGAGCGCTCCTAGCGTCGGGTGGAAGCTACTAGAGTCTTATTCAAACTTATGAATTCACTTGTTCCGTAAGAGTGAAAATTTTATTTTTCATACCAGAGTGAAAATATTAACTGGTTTTAGAGTCGAATTTCACTAAATCCACTCTTATGGGAGTGATTTCTCTCAGTCACTCCTTACAGGGAAATTTTCACTGCAAGAAATTTAGAGAGAATTTGAGAGGAATTAGATAAATAGAAGGAGGGAGAGAGAGCGAGAGAGAGAGAGAGAGATTAGATTAGATTAGATTTATTCATTTACACCCTGGGACTGACCCAAAGGGTAGATATACAAAAGAAAATACATTGTGACTTATATACTAAAAATTAAAACTAAAAACTAAAACCGAAGACCTTAGTAAGTTGTATAAATATTTAAACTGCATTAATGACAAATAGCTAAATTCTCTCTTAGTGTGCGTAATATGTATATATTTGAGTGTTTTACAATCTAGCGCGTGGTGTAAGCGTTGTCGCGGATATGTCATTGGAATACAGATAAGTGTATAATTTATTTCTAAAAATCGCTAGAGAAGTAGCAGAAGTTATCACATACGACAAATTATTCCAAAAATACGCTGCAGAAACCGAAAACGAGTTTTTAAGTGCCATCGTCCGACATAGTGGAACAACGAATGTCTCTCGAGATGTGCAACGAGCCGATCGACGTAATTCGGGCATGTCAGATATATATGTAAATCGGTCTAAAATGTATTGCGGAGCTAATCCATGAACCACCTTATAGATAAATATTCCTAAGAAATAATTACGTCTGCTTCTAACAGTTAGCCAGTTTAACTGTAGCCGGTATGGTGATATGTGTTCTGATCTGCGTAAATCGAATATGAACCGAATGCTGTTATTTATAGCTCGTTGCAATATAACATTTAACTCATCTGTTAGATCATTATAAATTAAGCATCCATAATCAATATATATGGGAGTATGAGCATTTGAACAAGTTGAGTTTGAAGCTTGCATGATAAACTCTTTTTATGAAATTTGATACTATAAAGGGTACAGTTGATTTTATTACTCGTTTTTGTAATAAAGAGAGAGAGAGAGAGAGAGAGAGAGAGAGAGAGGGGGAGAGAGAGAGAGAATAGGTTAGTGTGCGTTTTTTGAGTAAATTGTGAATATGGAATAATTGCCATTTTTTAATATAATGTAATGAAATCCATGGATCACCATTTTTTTGGAAGCATAATAAATTATAACTTAATTACTTATAACTAGTGAAAAATACAACAATAAAAAAATTAAAAATACTGAAAAACTAATAAAATATAATAAGTAAAACTATAGGTACCTACCGCAATACTTACCCACCGAAAACATTAGATTTTGAATTTGCTAATAACAGGAATTATTCACAGGAAGGTAAATTTGATTGCCAATTATTTGTGAAATTTAATTTTCGTATTTAGCGACTCAAAAACTCTTTCAGTAAAGTAACAACTTTCAAACCAATTCAACAAATTCTGAAAAATACGTCTAATATATTGGATTCGCCAATAGGCATTTTTTAAATCTGAATTTCTAGAATTTCTGAATTTCAGAAAACTGTATTTGGAATGTGAATTTGATCAAATAACAAAAAGGTTTTGGAATTCATGAAAAAAATACAATAAAATTTTTGCAGAATATTTGGAACCAATTTTGAAATTTTTAATTTTCGAATTTTTTCATAAATTTAAAGAAAGTTTTAAAAAATCAGAAACAATTCTAAGCACTTTTTACTGATTGCAATTTTTTCTGAAAGTTGATGTTTTTAAGTAAAATAATCTTTAAACAAGAAATAAAACAAAAATTATGTTATCATATTTACGAGACTTTTTTGAAACATTTTGAAAAATGCACGTTTATTTTTATTTTATCGATTATCAACGAAGTGCGCTAGTTTTTCATACTCTAAAATATAACCATTTATTATTTATAATACTAGAGCTATGCACGCGCGCTTCGCGCGCGTTTTATCGTCTGCCCTTTCGATACACCTAAAGCCATTAATTTTTGTGTATTCTATCCTCTGTTACTTGGTTCTTCCTATATATAAAGATATATAGGTGGAAACAAAGACAATAATAGTAGTTTTCGATGCAAGGACGTAAAAGATTTTCTGTATTTACACCCATGGTGATCCCGAACAATGTTTTTTGTACCAGCGTGCATGAAGTGATGTTGAAAAACTCCGAAAATACATAACGTCGAATTTTACGCACACTGTAACAAAAAGTATAAGAAATTAATTGAGAACTGACCGAGAATTTTCTGAAATAAGTAAAAACTGCCAACTTTGAAGTGTTTCAATTTTTTGTTGAAAAATAGGCAAAATTCAAAATCTAATAAAACAGTTGGAAATTTTTTTTTCAACAGCCAAATAGGTCAAATTCTGCGAAAAAGGGTGAGGAATTCGATAAATAAAAAATATCTCGGATGCCATTTTTATCTATATAGTTATCGTGCAATAACCAAAAAAAATTATTTTCCATTTAAAATCCCATGTTAAATTTCAAGGCGTTTACCGGAACAGAAGATATCATCTCTCAGCCTAGGGCTGTCGCTCACGTATTCGTGTTGCGAAAACCTACTTCTTTCGCACTAAGGCATTTCAAATTTCGAAAAATCGATTATTTCCATGCACCCTACTATATATACCATTTCGGACAAATGCTGTTCGAGCAATTCCATGCTGTTCGAACAGGATATAAGGCAGTATTAATTTGATAATATATTTGACCTTGAATTTTAAAGCAATATGGTCCTGGCTGACGATTTCTGAAATTTATCAGATGTGCATTAAACGAAGCAAAAGAAAACGCACTATTGTAACTTCTAATATTTCCATAAAAACTATCAGAGTGCTCATCAGTACCATTAAATAATGCACACAATTCTTGAGGGGGAAGCGGTAAATTTTGAAGTACAACTTCACCATGAGCACAGCAATCATGAAAAGAATTATTTTTATTTGACACTTTCGCAGCTGCGAAATGTTTGGCATTGCAATGAGTGCAGCGTACATCAATAGTACCAATATAATGTTCAATAATAATTTCCGTATCCTCAACATTTCTAATAGTGCGAAATATATTTGGCTTTCTAAAACGAATCTGCCTTTCCACGCTTGACTGAGGTTCTCTTATATTTAAAACTACATTTTCGTCTACAACCGTATGTGTACTAACAACCGGAATGTCACTTACATTTCCGGCGTTGTTGATTGGCAGCGTTTCTTTTTCGACGTTCTTCTTGAAATATTTGCTTTCTTCAACAGTGCGTTCAACCTTTCGTTTTGGCATATTCTTATTTATTTTTATCTTTTATGGAGTATACTATTATTAGGTAAATACAAACACAATTTAGATTTTAATAAGAATATAATTTTTAATTCATAATTCTCAGTTCAAATTTTATTTCACAGTTCTTAATGCTAAATTTCCAGATGTTTTAAGTTTCTAATTTCAATTTTTAATGCTAATTTGTACAGTTCTAAAATTTCAATGCTAAATCTTCAAATAAGTTCCGTTTATAATTTTCAGTTTTTAATGCTAATACGACAAATTATATCTCGTATATCTCTTTGGATAACGTAGACTTCACACGATTTCGATTGAAATGATTGAAAAACGTGTTACCATCCAACATGGTTTAAACAAATTTTATGTGTTTTAACACCATAAACTATAAACGTATCATTGTAACCTAATTATATTAATAATTAATGTTACATTAAAATTATGATGAAATAAACAGAGTTAATAACCTTCAATCACCTTCAGGATCCTCGGGGGGTAAGAGATTGTTAAAAATATTAGGAAACTTTACGCGGATTAAATTTTAATTATTTTATATTTATTAAATTTTAAACTGTACATTAAAAATTTGTTACTAACAAATGAGAGGATTCAAACCTAAAAATTGTACGTTTGATGTTTATCTAACCTCTGTACACACTTATTTGCAAATACTCATAGCTGTAAACTTATTCGAAGCGTAGGTAACTTAAAAATTAAAAATTGATTTGAAATTTAATATTAATTCTTATCACTGTTAAGAAAAAAATGTAAGTTTCAAGCGGACTGTACTACATTTGTAGTTATGATAATTTTTTTTCAAAATTTTATTGCTAATCTTTCGGAAAAGTTACAACATTGCAATGGATTCCACTAATACGAAAATGGTTTCGATAAAAACCACTGGGTATCAAAAAAAAAAAACAAACCTTTTTCATTGTACAATACATAAATAAGTGCTATCTTGCAAATTATTTCAAAATGCAACATTTTTCTGTAATGTGTTTTTAATATGATATGTAAGTTATCCAAATGTGTAACGATGCAATGAAAAGTAAAAAATTAATATTTGAATACTTTATTTGTAATCCTGATGTTAATTTTGATGACAATCCAAATAACCAAAATTTCATACCGGCATAACCTCCGCTTGTCAAATTCTCCAACAGCACCTGAAGTTGCGATCGGGAAAGCACGTGGCAAATTCAAAACGACCAATGGCCATGAGTCTATTGCGACAACAATTATTCGAGAAATGCGATACATTTCGAGATTTTTCCTTACATGGCTTCTTTATTATTGGAATCTAAATAACCCTTTTCTTTACAAACGTTATAATGTGGTTTCTCAAATTTTGACTCAAAATTGATTGACTAAAATATTTTTGCTCAAATTATAAAAAAAAATATTTCCTTTCATCTTTTTACAAAACTACAATAAACATATATACTTTTTAATATAATTGCTTTTTAACAAAATTGCAATAAATTTTTTTATTATTCATATTTAAACTTTTTGCAAGTATAATTTTCTTCGAAAAGCTTATTGTTTTTTAGTTAAAATATCCTAAACATAATGAGCGAAAATTCTCGTTTCGGATGCGATTTTGGATCATTCAGGTAACAGAATTAACTTTCGTAAAACAGTTTTCAGAAGTTCAGATATTCCCTTCACCTTTTAAATTGGTTTCGTTCAAGCTGATTCGATAACGAGTTGATATAAATCCAATTTAAAAAAATTCTGCATTTTATACATTAACTCATTTTTCAGTAATATTTTTTTTTTAGTTTTTAATATCACAATGGGAAAGATAAAAAAATGTATCAATTCCGTATATTCTAAAATTTTGGAGGCCCAAATTATCCCCTCTACAAAGCTTTGAAAAAGTGGCGGAAAAGGGGTCCTTTTGTGCGTTAATCTTAATACATACAATCAACGAGGGTTGAAATATAATCTGTTTTTGTAAACTCCAAACATGTTTAGAGTAAGAACCGAATGCCGATTTTGTCAGAATTTTCATGCCATCTCTGTTCAATATGACAGATGGGCGAAAAGCTCCGTAAAAGATGCACTTAACTTTTATGAGGGTTTCGCAGTAATAAGCTTAAAAGGTTTTACTTCATTTTGGAATTCTTTTGCGAAATTTTTCAAATATTCTATAGAAAATACTTTTCTATGAAAAATGCTCGTTCGTCGGCAAATTTTTCCCTTTTTCTTTAGATGGCCATTATAATAATTTTTAAGGCATCTGATAAAAGAATGTTTGCAAATATAAAAGTGAAAGTAAAATTTTATATATTACATGGGGCGTGATGGTTACGATGGCTAAGGAATATACCTAATCTCTTAACTTGATCGTTCCCCAGGTCCTGGGTTCGATTCTCCGCGTAGGCAATAGTAGATTTCGATCCTAGGCCAGTAAAAAAGAAAGTGCTTCAGATCACATGAAATTGTTGGCCAAGGCGAAGACGAGTCTGACAAACATGTGATCTGAGGCTTCCTTTTTTATTGGCCAAGGGCCGTATACTATTTTTCTGTTCGACGTAGCCAAAATAAGTCCAAAATATTGTGTACCTTCGAAATTATTAGTCATGACTAAAAGAAAGGCGATTTTCATAACAGTAAATATATTTTTTAACAACAAAGAAATCCCTCTACCATATTTTCTTTATATTACTTATTTAATAATAACTATTTTTTAATACGAAAGAATTATAGTGATAAATGAAAATTATAATTAATATATAGAATAAAAAAAACGACTTGAATTAATCATTCCTTAACTTCTATTAAAATGTCAGTAATAAATATCGACTAATAAATAATTGCAAAACTGTTTATTTCAATTAATTTGTTCATGCTATACATTTATCTCTTAAGTTGATACAATCACAATATTAATTCTACATTTATATGCAGTTATTTCCTATTTAATATGATCCCACAAAAGCACTTCCTGTAAAAAAACTCGCCAAGTTCTTATTAGTAAAACATAATTACCACAAAAATGCTATAAGAATTTAACCATGTAGAATTAGAAGGCTATATTCCTATTCTACAAAAAGCAGTGAAATCATGTAAAAAGACCAAGTTCTTTCTAATGAATAAAACTATCCATTAATGCAATATACAATAATTTGGAAAGAAAATTTTGCGTACATTCAGAACACCACAAAATTTTTCAAGAAACTTCTATGAAATCAAAGTCATTCTAATCATTTGTTTAATGAAATTACCATTTAATAAAAAAATGTTATTAATGAATTTAATGAACTTTAAAAAGTCGATGCAATATCATCAATAATATACACATTGGCTCTTATTCCAAGCATTCCACAAACTAATGCATGTATTCTGAAAATTGCATGACACTTCGAAATGGGGACACCATTCTTCGGGGACCAAGGTTCTCCGAAAAACTTGGCTAAAAGGGCAGCCAAGTTTTTGACAAGCCAGTTGTGGAATGCTTGAAATAAGAGCCAATGTGTATATTATTGATGATATTGCATCGATTTTTAAAGTCCATTAAATTCATAACATTTTTTTATTAAATGGTAATTTCATTAAACAAATGATTAGAATTACTTTGATTTCAAAGAAGTTTCTTGAAAAATTTTGTTATGTTCTGAATTTACGCAAAATTTTCTTTCCTAATTATTGTATATTGCATTAATGGATAGTTTCATTCATTAGAAAGAACTTGGCCATAATACATGATTTCAATGCTTTGTGTAGAATAAGAATATAGCCTTATAATTGCACAAAATTTAATTCTGATAGGATTTTTTGTTGTAATTATGTTTTACTAATAAGAACTTGGCGAGTTTTTTTACAAGAAGTGTTTTTTGGGAGATGGTAATTACTTTTTTTCTAAAACATTTTTTTCTGCGTTAGCGGTATTTTTTAAATTTCATTGCCAAAATCGTCGACGGCACTGTATAGGAAAACTGGAATACTACGATATGCCCAGGAATGATACACCTCAGGAGAATCCCACATTTCTCTGTCTTGTCTTTTACTTGGAGTGAGAGGATCCCAAGCCTTTAATTGTCACATAAGTGCATTAAAAGAATGTGGCAGATAGTTAGTAAGGTAGGGAATTAACCATTGTATGTTCTGATCTCCCAAACTACAAAGTTGTCTGGCGAATGAATAGCTTTATTCATTAGAAAGAACTTGGTCTTATTACACGATTTCACTGCTTTTTGTAGAATAGGAATATAGTCTTCTAATTCTACATGGTTTAATTCTTATAGCATTTTTGTGGAAATTATGTTTTACTAATAAGAACTTGGCGAGTTGTTTTACAAGAAGTGTTTTTTGTGGGATTTCACTCATTTTTGCTAATGTACAATAGTTGATAAAAAATGCCACGTGTAATATCATATTTTTGAAAATGTAAACTTCAAGTAAATTATGAACGTATAAATCCTTAGAATTTCTTAGACATGTTTTGTTTGTTATAATGTTGCCATTTACATGAATTCTAGACTTTCCATTGCGTAACATACTCGTGTAGTACCCTCGTTTGCAGGTATCTCCAATACATATATACAAATCCAAGTAGATTATTTGACCTTGAAATTACCTCCAAGTGCGACCCAAGTATTATAACTAATAGATAAAAAAACTATGGAGCGGAAGACCTGGACCTCGGTAGTTTTCGCGACTACCCTTTTAAGACCCGGCACAAATATTTTATTTGATAAAATGAAAAATTGCAGAGCGCGATACCTGGACCCACTAGTCGGCGATCGTTAACAACTGGTGAACTTATTTTAGCTGATCACATAATAAAGAAAAGAATTTTCAATCCTTGAAAATAAACAAGTCCAAAAAATATACTTTTAGAATAAATATATAAATAGTGATTATTAAACTGCCAAAATGAAAATATTGACCAATCTAAGAACAAAGTACAGGAAAATGACTTGAAATTTTTGTTTAAAAATTACATTTCTCGCTCCCGAAGGTAGGTAAGAGAACAGAAAATGAAATATCATGCCTCGAAATGTGTAAAATGATGTAAACAAAGGAACCACATATGATTTTTTTAATCAGTATGATCATAATGAAAATATTTGCGATTCATCACGTCGCCCCGTCTTCCACTGTTCATTACCGAGAATATAATACATTTTCTCTTTTATCGTTTTACTGATATCGTACACTCTAAAATTATTTGACTCAAGTGCGCAGTCCAAGAGAGAGCAATCGTCCTATTCACTCCAAAAAATTTCTTACACCCGTGTGCAAGAATTCAATAAGGTTATCAATAAAATATCAGTAGAAAACGTGTTAATCGATAACTCAGTCAGTGACTGAAATGTACTAGATATTTCGATGAAAGTTTTATTATTACATATTAAAAATGTATTTAGGTATCAAACAATTAATCAGCAATGAATTTACTTTAAAAAGTTCATTATTTAAGCCTCTTCGCAGTGCTCACAGCACTCCCGAATACATAGCGTAGGATTGACTGATATGCATTTATAGACATGTACGAATACGGATATATATCTATGGAATATATTAAAAAGTATTTAATTTTATTAACAGATGTGAAATTTGTCGTTAAAATGTTGTACGTCTAAAACAAATGTAAGTGAAATGTTAAAGAAATGATGGAAAAGTCCAGTCGGTCCTCAATTTGGACCTCTTTTTTATTGAGCATTTTCTCGGATTACAAGCTATGAAATTTGTTCCAATCAAATGTTTTCAGGCTCATGAGAATCTGGCATAATTCGGGACAAGGTTCTAAAGTATTTTGAAAATAAATGCGAGGATTTATAATCTAGACTAATTGTGTCATGTGTCATTCATTGCAACGTTCAGCATAAGTTTTATATTTATTTATGCGCCGATACAGATCTTTTGAATTATAATAAATATTTAAAAGTTCAGAATCAAAATACATTATATATTTTTATCATAACATAAATAATGTTCATTAGAAATCATTAAATTTAAGAAACTAAAATTTAAATGTAATGACTTTGGATAAAATCATTTTAATGTATTTCACTGACCGAACTTATTACCGAATAAAGTTTAAATTAAATGTACAGCGTATATTAGACTTTCGAGGTGTCCCATACATAGGTACACGCTTGCCATTTCAAACAGTATATTGTTTTATTTATCTTATTAAGCATAATATTTGAATAACAACTATATACGTAACCTTACTTTCGTAGTTAAGAAACATGGTAATTCAAAATTTACTAGAGAAATAACATTTTACTATTTTACTATACAACGAGGACAACTTAGAATTTGCATCTATGAAAAGAATCTTGAAATGTGTCAAAATGTAGGCGAAAGGTGTGTATATTATATTCTATATGATTAATAATAATAATAATAATTTTACTTCATTTCAGAACAATTTTACCACTATTGAATTACTATTTAGTGAACGTAGACTTGTCGAAAATTGGATTATATTTAGCAATCGAAAATAAACAATCCACATTATGCTTATTTGCGTTTTAACGATATAAACATTTGTAAACCGAAAAGTACGATTTCAAAGCCCACAAAAAAATAAAATCTGTTGATGACAATAAAAATTACAGAGAATATGTAAATGTACTCATTAACTATGAAATTACTTTTGATGCGATCAAAAAAATTCTTAATTTTGATTCTATCAGGTTGGAGATACTGATGTAAGTTATTACATTCCACAACTTTTTCCAATGATAATTCGAATTTTTGGGCGAGGAAAATGATTTAAATTAATAAACTATTGTATAGGATTTTAATTTTTTCTATTGATTAACATGACAAGTTTTGTACATTATTTCCAAATTTGACATTATAATTACGCTTATAGAACGTTTCTTACAATATTACGAGACTTTCACTAATTTATGATTATCACTGCCATAGCTTGCGTCACCGATGCAATAACCGGTTCTTTCTTCTTCAAAAGCTGTCTCCTTGAAAAAGCTGCACGGTAGACAATGTCCAGTGTCTTGCAGTACAGGGGAAATTGCTCCTCATGATTTTTAGCGTCGAAATATTTATTCACTTTATCGTTGAAGTACCGCGGGTTGTCCTTCAAATCTTCGGATAATACATGGAATAGTGAAAACCAGTCACAAGACAACGTTTTTTTCAATTGTTGCAGTTCAGTATTGCAATTAGCCAGGAACTCTGGTATTCTCATTTTATGTTTTAACCGCTGGTCCGTCAGCACCAATTGCAGACTCTCTGTCTTAATACCGATTAAGTCCATTTTTAGCAGATGCTGGGCGAGAGCTATAACTTTCGGTGTAGTAATGCAGGAAATTACAATTTTCGGATTGGCCCATAATTGCTGCAGAGACTCGTCGTCGATTACGCTTTTTACGCTACTCCTCGTAGATAGTATTAGTCTCTCAAAGACTTTATCTGAGCCCTCGAATATTGAAACGAATGCACTTTTAATAGCGGTAATGTTTTTGCACATTTTAATATAGATATTAATAACGTAAATCTATGTTGCAACCACGGCCGATCAGCATGGCTGCACATTTAGCCCATAGTATGCAGCATGGTGCAATGGGGAACCATAGGAAGACGGGCTGTTGATATCTATCTTTATATATCGCATCAATTCTTCGGCCAAGTCAAGTTTTCCATGTTCGACGAAGTTGTGCAGAGTCTTTGCACTGTCAAAGTCGTAATGATATCTTACAAATAGTCACAGGAGTTTCTTTATAGCATGGATTAAAATGTCTTTTGCGACAAATGCGGTCAATGGGTCTACTGGCGTCTACCAGCACCCTTTCGAAAAGCGACTCTAAAATTCGATATAATTTTCCCCAAAATCACTTGGGCAATCTTCCAAAAGTTTGTAATGTTCCAAAAATTTACTAGAGATTGCCTCCATTGGATCATATTTCGTCGAATAAGTAAAATACGCTCCGTTCCTTAACAACACCTGTATCATATCTATGTCTAGGTTTCCGCAGGCAAGGTACAGTGGTGTAGTGCCATCCTCATCGACTTGGTTGACATCGTGTTGATTTTTCACAAGGTATTTGACAACATCCATCCAGTTTGTTTTCCTTCCTGTACCTCCTAGCTCCATAATTTGTCTTTTTTCTTCTTGTGACATGATGCATTGTATGGTTTATGGTAACTTGTTAATACGTACATTTTCAATAAAATCTAAGCTTATTTTTGCAATAAATGGAGATAGTGGCGATCCCATTGGTACTTCAAAATTTTGTTCATATGTATGACCTTGAAAGATGAAAAAGTTGAATCTAAAATTAATTTTAACCCTTTAAAAAATTCATTTTTAGATATATTAGTAAATTCTTTAATTTTGTTCCATTTTTTCTCTAAAATATAAAAAATTAATTCTGTAAAAACATTAGTGAATATCAACGTCTAAAGAAATTAATATATGATTTGAAGGTAATTTGAAATTCTTTATTTTTTCATGAAAATCCTAACTATCTTTAACTCTTTTTGTCATTGAAGGTTAAATAATGAAATAAAATTTGATTAGAAAAGGATGCCAGTTTATAAGTAGGACAATTTATTGTACAAACGTTGATAAGTAAGAACCAATTTTCTTTTATGAATTTTAGGTAGGCCATAAGCTTCTGGTGTAATTGAGCTATGTGTTTGCTGTTGGTTCATTAATATATTCTTTATTTTTCCATTGCTTAATTAGTTCATTAACGTTTTTCTCAGTAGTATATTCAAAATTTACTAAGTTTGTAAGTATTATTATCGGATAACATGATGCTCATTTTGTTGATATATTCTTTTTTAGATAATGCTACAGTGACATTTCCTTTGTCAGCGCTAGTGAAAAAGATATCTTTATTATCCATTGAAAATTTTTGAAGTTCAAAGAGTTTAAATTTGTTATTGATATGGTTATTATCAAACTTATGTTTATTTAAAAAAGTTTGAAAAGCGTTGCAACATTTATTGCGTGTTAACATCTTGTTACTAATAACTTTATTTCCGACTTTATCATATTGATCCTTTGTAAAAAATGGTGTTTTATTGTCTATAGGAAAAGAATGTTTTTGACCTAGTCCTAAAATATTTACTATGTTTTATATTATGAAATATTTAGAATTAATTCTTCCTCGAGGATTAATTGCTCCTCGTCTAATAAAGTGACAATATATTCAAACATTTTCTCTTCTATCGCCATAGCTTCCTCATTAAAGAAAGAAAAAAGTGATGTCGTGTTAAAAGATTTTCGCAATAATGCATAATATTTTTTAGTATTTCCTTTGATTTTCGTCCGTACGTCCCGTTTTTTTTGTCTCGCGATAACTCGCGAACGGATAAGCGTATTGACATAATTTTTTTTTTAAATACGCGTCTTGGCATAACTTAGATCTGATTAGATTTTGGCGCCGATCCATCCTTCCATTACTAAAAAAAATTAGCCCCAATTAAGTTTCTTCGTAGTTTTTTGCATTTATTTTGAAAAATACAAATTTTATTAAAAAATGTTTCAAACAAAAAAGATGGAGCATGAAATTCTCTACAAAAAAGATTCTATACATTTTCTTCCTAAAGTCAACGATAATGCCATAAAAACTGGTTTAAAATTTTTATGACTATTGTCTGAAAAACTATTGAATTTGGTCACCTCGGCAAAAAAATTACCCTATAGTTTTTCATCAAATTTTGACGTTTCAACCACCTACCCTCAAAGGTAGTCTTCGCCAGGCCCTCGGGCGCGGTGATCACCTATGGACGCATAAGTTCTTTTACGCCCTTGATACGAAAATAATCGATATATCTAAAAGATGTCTTATAGTATCTAAAAGATATCCGTCAGAGATCTTTTCGACACTTTCAAGATATCTTTGACGAATTATATGTATATATACTGTATATATAAGATCATAATGATACAGACAGGAATTAGTAAAACACTGTAAACATGTAATATACATCGAATAGTCTATTACAATACAAGTGCTTGAAGTAAGTGTTTTGCAACTTTTATTTATTAATACTTCGGCTGGCCTGTTGTCGGGGTCGAAGTTTTGCAAATGCTCATTTTCAATTTTCACATATATAAGAAACACTATATTGTTGTAACATATCTATCGAAGCCACTTGGACCTAAATATGATTGGACCCCAAATATTAATATAATTTTATAATATAATTGCAAGCTGTTAGTAAACAAACGAGTATTAAGGAATAGCCGACTCTCTACTGGGTCGAAGTTTCTGAGCGAGCGAGGCACCATGCCAACACTAGTTTCAATCTTAATTTGAAATACTATACCTGTCTAATTATTTTATGTTTTATAAAAACTATAATTTGTTTCAGGGGTGTATGTTATTATTTATGCAGTGTGACGGGTGTTGTTAGTGCAGGAATTTATTATACCATGTAATTTATGTTGTTGGGGAAAAATTGTTAGAAAAAAACCCTTTTCTTTGTTTTTTTTTTTTTGAGATTAAATACAAACTTTTTTTTTTAAAATATTATTAAATACAAACTTTTTTTAAAAAAATATTATTAAATACAAATTTATTTAAAAAAATAAATAAAAAAAATCGGCTTCGTTGCTCAGGCGGTAGCGTACTGGTAGGTTGTGAGTTCGATCCCCGGCTGTGCAATTTTTCGAAATTGTTTTCAGGCAGCAGTTCGCTACACGGAGAAAAATGACTCCGCTGGATTAGCTGATTCACATCAGCTAAAATTTTCAGCTGGAATTGCCGAAAATATATGCAATTTTAGCTGTTTTGATTCCGCTAATGTAACCTTAACCCTACTCAATTCGCGCTTAGCTCTAAATTTCCGCTACATTAGCAGATTTTTTCCGTTAAATTTGCGGACTTTTTCAGTAAATTTAGCTGAAATTATCGGCTATCCCTAACGGAATTCCAACAGCTGTCCCTATAGGATAAAATTGGTAGAATCTGCGGATTTTTCGGCTGATTTTGCTGATTATTTTTCTTCGTGTATGTGTAAGACGAATCAGTCTTGTTCGTCCTGTTTCGTTTGCTTTGATCTTTGTCGGGTTTCGTGTATGTTTATGTCGCCTTTATGCATCCACCATATATTTTTGTTGTCTGCTCTGCTTGTATTTTTACATTCGCGTTGTGGTATTTTTGTGGAGTATTTAGGCATTTTGTCTATAGTTTTGTTTGTGACGTGGTCGAAGTACGGGAATTTTTGTTTGCTTCATGACGAGGTCACACGGTGAGAAAAAAAGGGTTCATGGAACTATAAAGAAAAAGTAGAAACGATGTTAACGTATGTAAATAGTAAAATTAAGAACATGAAAAGTTACAGTTGATATTTCAGGTAATTTACGATTGATTTATATACCGTAAAATAGTAAATGGTATACAATTTGATTGTTCCATTTACTAGGGAAATAGTTAATTTAACTAGCTGGTGTGTTAAAGCGTTTTACTATTATAAAATGATTCCATTAGCTATATTCTTTCTCTCTGTGCAATGATATTGTTGGGACCTGGCATTGGGTTTGTATTAGACCGAATTTGTTGGAGTTATATATCCGTTTTGGCATTGGTCTTTTATTGGGGATAATTTTTTGTTAGTTGAAGTGCTTTCCCGTAGGTAGTGGAGTCTTTTGATATGTTTTCATAGTATTTCCTGTTCAGGTTTATGATAAAATTGTCGATTCGAAGTATATTGGCATACCGCAGCAGCGCAAATATTCCAAATAGAACTTACTCTTTTCAAATTACTGTATACATGTAACTTATGTTAATATTCCATGAAAGGTCATTTTCAGCCACATTAATTCTTTTGCACATTACCAATACATTTGTATTTCATTTCCAAAATACTTGGATTTATAAAATGTACTCAATGATCTAAAAATCATATACTCTTTTTAACTCTTTAATTTTTGTTTGAAGCGCACCCTCTGCTTTTAAAATCTAATTCTATTTATTACAATGTCATTTCATATTCATGGTAACTATGCTATTAAATTAATATAAAATTGCATTAGTTCATGTTTACAACATTGTGAAGTACAAACTGGAATTGCAAAACTCAAGAGATTTTACGTTTTTTAGATTATTATACATATACACGTTATTGACCTAACCTAACCTACCAACATTCAATATTCGATATCAATATCGGTATATTAATTATTAATATATGGTGAATTTACTCATATCAAATATAAAGTATATTTGTGATAAATATAAGTATTTTAAATCGTATTTTTAAACTCTTGTTGGCCATCTTGGAACCGCCATTTTTTATTTTCAAAATCTAGCTTCAGATTCGTAATCAGCGACCTCGAAACCGCTTGAGTAACAATTTTTAGCTGATTACCATATAAAGAAAAATGTATGTCGCAAAGGGTTAAGTCATATTTTTCTGCTATGCCCCCAGACTGTATTTTCTTGAAACTCAACGGGAAGCTTTCTTTCACAACTGCAACACTTAATCGGTAACTGGACGTTTTAGGGTGCTGTTGTTTGGCACTGTTTTGCGAAGAATTTCAAACCTGTCATTCCTATATGTGGTAAGTTACCAACCTCCATGCAATTTTGTCAAGTGCTGTCATCTATGTGTCAAACTTAGTACTGCAGGATACCTGTTTTTCAGCTAACGCCTACCGAGCGTAACATTTTATCGACAGCGTAGTTCCACTTTACCCTCTGGAGATAAAAAAACTAATTTTATGGAACAGTATAACCCCTCTTACTTGAACAGGGTCGAGCCAGCATTCCCCTCCGACCCTGTTTGTTTGAACCATAGAGATATAAGAATAGAGCACGCAAGTCGTATGCTAACGAATGAGAGGACTGCGAACGCAGATAGAAAGAGAGCGATGCAATAGTGCACGTATGTGTCATTGTCTAATCGCACGATGAGAACCGAGCGCTGGCGGAGTAAGGGGAACCCAAACCTCCAATTCTCATCCCCACCCACCTTTCTAATTTTCCCCTCCCAGTCACATTTTATATAGTACCTTTTTGATATCAACAGCAGATCATCGTGTGGTCAAGTGGTTATGTCGTTTGTCGTTCAATTTAATTTTGCGCGTTCGAATCCCGGAAAGGGAAACTTTTTTTTTTTTAATAAAGTATGCATTATTTTAATAAGAAATATATTTATATTAATAATATAAATTAATAAGTATATTATTAATGAAATTTAATTAGTAAAGTTATTATTATTATTAATATTCTATATTATTATCATTGTTATGTTAATTATTTTTAAATGAATATTATTATATTCTTGTATAATATATATTTATGATAATATATAAAATCACGAATATTTTATAAAGTATTAGAAAAAAAAATACACCTGTGTGTATATAGTCAATGTACATTATTTTATTTCGATAGAAATGACAAAATTATGACATTTATAACATAACAAATTTATAATGTGTAATAATTTTTAAATTTATTTATTAAGTTTAAATCTTTTATGCATGAAATAAAATGCATTATGAAAGGAATTAATTGTTAGAATAAATTATGTAATAAATGTTGTCGGTAATATTGTTTAATGTAATAATTAATCCAATTTAATGTATTTGAATTATATATTCTATTTTGTCATATTCATATATAAATTTTATATTTTTCTTAGAAACGAAATTTATCAATATTCATTATTATTTAAAATGTATTATTTAAATGAAGATGATAGCCTATCTAAGAAATCCACAAATAATAAATAAAGTAATGTAAAAAAAATTATATTATGCAATAAATTATCCGTTTAATATTATTAAAAAATGTTTTAATAAGTTTTAAGGCAATGTTATATTTTATGTTAATAAATTTAGTTACGTCATTAATCGACGAATGAAAAGTATTCTGCTTAAAATTAATTATAACATTTTTTCAATTTTGCATTTAAGAAGAATAAGAATTTCAATAGTTACTATTACTTTAATATTAGATATTATATTATATATCGATGGCTCTTACGAAGACTATGTCATTTCAAATTTTCCCATGTTATTTTAAAATAGGGAAATCTGAAATGACATAGTCTTCGTAAGAGGCGTCGATATTGTATTCACATTTTTTAATTAATTTATTTATTTTTTGTATTGTTATTATGTAATGGAATACAAATAATTAAAGTACAATATATTTATTATTTCAATAATAAGATGACCTCCAATAATTTATAGAATTAATTTAATATATGTAATTGATTATTGTATTATTAATTTATTTATAATTTGATCAGTATTATCATTTGAAGTTTATTTTCTGATTTTTTATTTTAATAATGATTAATTTTTATTTCAAAAAATTTACTAGATTTGAAACATTTTTACAAAACTGCGCTTATCTCAGAAATTGGATGGGCCCTTTCAATGGGGACGGACACATACAATATTTTACGCATTATTGTTTAGTATTTATGAAAATCATTTATTGCAAAAATTAACATTGAAATTATCGTAGCAATAAAAAACAATTATTATAATTGAACATTAACAAAATATTTTATTACTCATAACGTGAATATACAGAACATGTATCTATCGACGACAATACTGTACAAATATCAATGACTGTAATTTATACCTAATATTACAACATGTAGCAGTAAAATAACATTACAGACCTTTAAACAGCGACATTTTATTATTGTGCATTCGCACTCGTTCCTTTTGATCATTCAAAATTTTACCTTCGTGTTTCAATCCGATATCTATATACTTTTCAATAATTAATACAATTAATTGCATGCGATGATCCATGAAAGGTTCTTGCTTAAGGTAATGATTATTATCGTCTAAAATGGAAGTAGGAAGAGTCTGTAATGTTTCTGAAACTATATTCTTATAAGTATTGTTGATAAATAAATTTTCGCTTGAACGAATGATTTTTTCCGTACATTTGCATATAAAATTTACATCGTTTGATGCAAATTGTAAGCCTCCACGATTTTTTAACGTAATCAATGTTGACGTGCAATTGCTTGAAAATCCGCTTAATAAATCGCAACACATTTCACAATGAATTTTACGCTTAAGAGTGCGCACGATCGAACCAGCCGTATAGTTTATTATTTCGTCTGCGTATTCAGAAGAACACCAATTACTTTGAGACCGATTATAATTATGTTCAAAAACGTGATAATTAGTTTTGTTCAATAACTGACGTACTTCATCCGAGCTAAGTTTATTTGTTCGAGTTGATGTTGTTTCAGAAGTTTTTAAATAAACAGCCTTGTCATTAATATCGTTACTTGAATCGTTATTAACTTTGGTGTTATCTGAGGATTCATTTTCTTCGCAGTTACCTTCAAAATAAGTAATGTGTTATCGAGTGGAGAGCAGTTTGCAGAAGAATAAATTAATACGTTTAATTTATTAAGCAGTAACTTTTTGTAAGCAGACTTAAACTGAATTGTAGTTGGATTGTTATTGTGTCCGTTCATTCGTCTTATTAACGAAAAAAACATCTCGACATCTCTTGCGATAATTTATAGCTTAACAAATATTCCACAATATCATTATGTATCTAATAAATCTTTGGCAAGCGCATATAAATTTCTTAAACATATTATAAATCCAACAAAACCTGTTTTCTCGGAATCGCAATCAATGACTGATTTTCGTAGAGTCACTAGAAAGCACACTTTCATTAATTATATTTTCATTTTTCGATTTTTTTATTGGTACGTTTATCTCCAATCGTTCGATGTATGAAATATATTCGTCAATTTGTTTTTTACTCTTTGGTAACGAATCTTTGGTTATGCCACAACGACCAGGAGTCTTACAAAACTTATTTCGAACATTCAGTAAATCAAAAATATCATTGATTTTTTTACAAAAGTTAGCTGTTGGTAGTGAATTTTCGAAATTCGGATCATGTAAATGAAGTTCGTTAAATTCCAAAGATACTGACGTACTGTTACTTAGCACTTGTGCAGCTAAAAAAACCTTCATCTTCTCTTTATAAAAATTAACGTGCCTATTTCGTATTTTTCTTGCACAATGCAACTTTTCATTTTCTTGTTTGCTATTTAATTTTTTTATAAATTCCCATCTTATATATTCGTTACCATTATAAATTATCGGGCGGAGTTTACTTTGAGATACGGTCGCAATCGGACGTGTTTACAAGCGCGAGTGTAAATAGTTCTAGCGCGAGTATCAGTGAATTTAGTAAATTGAACTTAGTATCATAGTAAAAAAAAATCCATTACAAGCTCTACAAACAGGAAAAAATAAATAGAATTGCAAACTGTTCAGGCAGTTTGCATTGCAGCAACCCTCGGAGGACACCTCTGAGTACAGGGGTCACTCCTTTCAAGAAAATAACATGTCTTCCCATGAACCTACAGCAAAAACCTATTCTCGTGCAACGGCCACTATTATTCGACCAAAAAAGGAACAAGCAGTTATCATCGAATCAATAGAAGGATGCTCCAATGACGACTACATAGATGGCCTTGAAAAACTAACGGATCTCAAGAACATTCGATACATTTCAAAAATATCTGGTGGTAGAATCTGTATCTTTTTATCAAATGAAAAATCAGTCGAAGAGTTGGTAAACAAAAAAATCCAGGTGAAAGAGTATCTTCTTAAAATAAGACCGCTGCTTGAAAAAAACAGACGAGTAGTGATATCTAATGTGAACCCTATTTTACCGGACGAATTAGTTCTGAACTCGCTAAAAAACAAAGGAATTATTCCAGTCTCGGGTATCAGTGACATTAAAGCCAGCTTGACTAAACCAGTCAGATCGCACATATTATCGTTTCGTCGACAACTCTACGTAAAAGAAGAAGACGAAAATTTAATTCCAGAGTCTACACAATTACAATTTGACAACACGATCTATTGGTTATACCTGAGTACAGATGCCACGCGATGTTTTCTTTGTAAACAGAACGGTCATATAGCAAAATCGTGCCCAAGATTCCAGGAAGAAGTAAATCGTACACAAGCACCAGTAGTAAATAACAACAAAGATGAAAATGAAAGCTTAAATCTCTTCGGCAGAATTATCGGCGAAAGTGACGTTTTTCCAGCCTTGACCAATACATTGAGTGATATTAATCGACTCAAAAGACCAGCGACATCTACAGTAAGCTCTGGAAGTACGAGAAGCTTGAATAATAATGAAGCTATAGCAACACCAACGTCGGGATTGAACACGGCAAAAGGACTTTCAGCACAAACACTCGAGAAAAGTCAACCATTATTTTTAAAGCCAAAAGGGCAGAAAATACGAAAAACTAGCGAAAACGCCAAACTAGTTATACACAACAAAGAACAAAGCAATTCCAAGTATGTTGAAATTCCACTACCAGCACAAAATGCCCTGCAAACGTCAGAATCACAACATGTGTTAAGTATTTCGCAAATACAAGAGTTTCTCCAAAAGACACACGGATGCGATCAAATTCTCAAGCTCTCTCGAGAGTATACTAAAGATACGGAAGGTCTAATCTCAATGCTGAACGAAATCTACCCACATCTAAATGACCGAGCAACGAAAGCAAGAATCACGCGAGTGAAGAAAAAGCTCCGTTTACAAAATAGTGACTCAGAATCTGATACAGAAAATTCTCAATCTGATCATAAGTAGCACACAACGCTTCAGTTAACTTTCCTGTCTGTCTTTTATTTTCAATTTTTTAAAAATTTTTTATTAAATTTCAACTTAAATCTCTTCAATGACGGTTCAAGAACATAGTTTAAAAGTGATATTCTGGAACGCTAGAAGTATTTCGAAAAAAATGGATGAAGTGGTAAAAGTTGTCGAAAATGTTGATGTATTCGTTTGTGTCGAGTCATGGTTGTCTGACAGAGATAAACACGTACATATTGCCGGTTTTAAAACTTTCCGAAAAGATCGCCAGCATGGCCGTGGAGGTGGAATACTCATATTTCTGCGCAATAATTTAGCATTTTTGGAGCTCAAAAACCTAAAAAGTCCAGACACCTCCGTTGAGATGGCTGGACTAACCATTACGAATCTGGCGCCTCCAATAGAAATAATTGCATGTTACAGAACTCCAGGTATCACGCTATCAGAGGCTCAGTGGAGTGTAATTGTTCAAAACGTTAGGGATAAAAACAACACAATCCTCATGGGTGACTTTAATGCACACCATATTAGCTGGAATTGTAATGATAGCGACGTTAACGGCGTTAGGTTGTATGACTGCATTAATAAAAATAATAATTTGATACTACATAATACAAAAACTATTACTCATCTTGACGCAGTAGGCAATAATCACTCAAATCTTGACCTAGTCTTTTCTAATTTAAATATCGCAGATAGGATCGACGTTAACGTGGAAAAAGATACCTGGGGATCTGACCACCTTCCTGCAATTGTAGATGTAAACGTAGAACGATCAATATACCGAAAAAAGTCGTTTAAAATCAAATCGACGCGAACGAAATGGAATGCCGTTAACGAATATTTAGACAAAGAATGTCACCATCTTTTCTCGGCGGAATATGATTTGTCAAAGGCGAACGATAAATACGAGATCTTCGTAAAATTAGTAACCGAAGCAGTCGTACAGAACACGCCGAAACGGATGCATGTTGGCAACTATAGGCATAAAAATCCCGTGCCCTGGTGGGATGAGGAGTGTGACAAGGTAAAAAGGTTAAGAACCGCTGCTTTAAAAAAATGGCAAATTTAAAAAAAAATTGATGATTACACTGAATTTAAAAAAGGTCGCGCTGTAGCCAAAAGAACGTTCAAAACAAAACGTCAGAATCATTATAAAGCATTTGTTCAAAGTATCGACATAAAAAAAAACCAAAAGCATACGTGGAACGTCTGCAAAATTTTAAAAAATAAATGGGCGAAAATTAAACCATGTCACACTCCTCAAAACCACCAAAACCTAGACGTAATCAAAGCAGCCTTAAATATAATTTGTCCATCCTGGTGTGCCTCTGATCCAGACATGCTTCCTAGTTGCAGGAACAATGATTTTATTAGTTCATCATTCACTTTTACGGAGTTTAATATAGCCTTAAACAGTGGAAAGACCCGTTCTAGTCCAGGAATGGACGGAGTAGACTATGATCTGCTCCTAAAATTACCTATCAAATACAAGCTAATACTTCTAGACATATATAATGAGATGTTTGCAACTAGTGAGTATCCCAAATCCTGGAAAGATTCATTTGTTCAATTTATAGACAAGATACCTGGAAAAAGCGTGCGCCCTATTGCATTGACGTCTTGTGTGTGTAAACTATTTGAAACCATGATAAAAAACAGACTTCAACGGTGGGTCGAGCAAAATAATATCTTACCAAAATGCCAATCGGGTTTTCGAAAGGGACAATGCACCATTGATAATTTAGTTAATCTAACCTTACATGTAGAAGATTCCTTTAGTAAGAAAAAAGATGTCCTTGCTGCATTTTTGGATGTTAGCGGAGCTTTTGATAATGTAAATATTGAAATTCTGTTAAAGAAACTTGCATTAATAGGATGCCCGATCCAGTTAGTCAAATTTGTACAGTTCATCATGTCTCACAGATCAATTCATACAGAAATTACCGGATCAGCTGCTAGAACAGCAAACAAAGGAGTTCCACAGGGTGGGGTTTTAAGTCCTCTGTTATACTGCATATACGTATCAAATATAACGGACGGACTACCTAAAAGCGTCGTTAAATCCAAATTTGCAGATGACATTTCCTTGTGGTGCAATCGATCATCGCGCGATTCGAGTAAGAAACTGCTGGAAAAGGCGGTAAACAAGATTCACGATAACCTATGGGAACTCGGGCTCGATTTAAACCCACACAAGACTGTCTTAATTCACTTCAATCGGCGAAATATTAAACCAGGTACGATCGAAATAGATGTAAAAAATGTAAAAATTAAATCGTGTAGCACTGTGAAATTTCTAGGAGTTGTATTCGATTACAAACTATCGTTCACGGAGCAGGTCAACAAGGTGCAAAAAAAGATGTCTTAGATCTATGAATATCATAAAATTCATAAGAGGAACATGGTGGGGAGCTCATGCGGAAACATTGATACTAATGTATAAAAGTTTCGTGCGTTCCATTATTGATTATGCCGGGTTTATTTACTATCCAACCCAAAAGAATCAGATCGAAAAATTGGAAAAAATTCAGTACGCGGCAATAAGAATATCTCTCGGGTTCCGCATCAGCACTCCAACAAACATTCTTCTTGCAGAAGCCAAACTAGTTACGGTACAAGAGCGCATAAAATTTTTGTGCGAGTGCTACATTTTCAAAGCGCTTTCAAACACACAATTGTTAGTACATGAAACTCTGGTTAGAATTAAAGAGAAGTGTAAAAAAAAGAAATTTGAAAATAACAAACGATTGCTCCTCAAATGTATTAGAAATCTAGGTGACGACGTATGCGAAAACTTATATTCAAACGTACATTTTAATATGTATACATATAGTTATGAGATAATTACCAGCGATCTCGATATAGATACCAACTTTGGATGCATATTACGCAACTCTTGTGACCCAAATAGCCTTGTAAATTCCCTAATTGACGAGGAAAATCGAATTGCCATCTATACAGACGGCAGCAAATCGGCAGCCTCTCGGTCGGTAGGAAGTGCAAGCATCTGTCCGAATTTGGATAAAATCGCTACTTGTAGCATAAGCAAAAATGCATCCATTTTTACAGCGGAAAGTATCGCGATCGTAAATGCCTTAAAAATTGCGTTATCAGCCTCAGAAAATGATTTTATCATCTTCAGTGACTCTCTCAGTGTGCTGGTATCCTTAAAAAATTTTAGAAATAATATCACGACAAATCCATATCTATACGAGATAAAAAAGAAAGTGTGGGATTGTGGGATAATTAACAAGAAAATAAAATTCGTTTGGATACCGGCGCACAAGGGGATTCAGGGCAATGAAGTGGCAGACCAAAAAGCAAAAGAAGCTTCGAACCACATATCTGCGGAAATATGGAAAATACCATTCACCGACCTAAACGAATATTCAAAAATAAGGGCAATTAAGAATACAAATGATTGGATCGAACAAAATGGACAAATAAAAGGCATTCAATTTTTTAAATACTATTACAATAAAAACAGAAAACCGTGGTTCAAGGGGAAAAATCTTTCACGTAAAATAATTAGTATTATAAATAGATGTCGACCCATTAACTATAGTCTTGGTGCATCCCTCGCTAGAGTAAAGATAACGGACAATCCTACGTGCGCTTGCGGATGCGACACACAGGACCTAGACCACATATTGTGGCAATGTAGGCTCTATGACAATCAGCGTATAATGTTACTAGCTAAGCTACGAAAGTTTAAATATGTCTTGCCACTTACAGCACGCTTGTTGTTGGCGAGGCCTACGGTCTCAATATGTAAAGCGCTACAAGAATATTTTCAAAATTGTAATATAGAAGTGTAGAAAGAGCAAAATGTATTTATAACCTCATATGTATGGCATAATGGTCTCTAAAATGATGGAGACTAAAAATGACCTCAAATAAAAAAAAAAAAAAATTACCGGGCCTTTAGTCGCAAAATAATTTCTAACTAATTTGAGACAATGACACGGATCATAAAAGATATATACAGGTCGGGACGTTACTGGGTGTTCGAAATATGGTTTGAAGTTTGCATCGCGATAATTTAAGTTTGCTTCTAAAGATTCACATGCTGTTTTATGAGCCTTATCGCCATCGAATGTAACATCGGTTACATTGATTTCCTTGTCATGCAATTTGACCAGCAACTTTTTTAATAAAATGGATTTTTTGTTCCCATCTAACGAGTTGATGAAGTAATAAGCTACCGGCGCTTTAAATCCTCCATTTACGTTGACTAGCATAAATACTAAAGCTTTAGTAGCGGTTTTCTGATCCTTATTTTTCTGTACGTCCGAATTCACGTTCTTCGAATCTGGAATCTGGTTTTGGTTCTTGGGGTCTGATTCTTGGTTCTGTTTTCCGTTCATGAAGTCTGGTTTTTGGTTTTGGTTCTTGCAGTGTGGTGTCTGGTTTTCATTGCTGAGGTTTGGGTTCTGATTCTCGATGTCTGATTTATTGTTTTTGCGATTTGTTTTTTGTTCTGTAGGATGTGATTTCCGTGTGTTTGTATGGGATTTTTGGTTTTGATTATTACTTAAATCATTTGATTCAGAAGACCTTTCCATGAATGTGTGTTTTTATCCCATTCCCTATATGTTCTTTAATATGCATTTCGTCAAATGTAACATTAAACACCAACTTTTTCCCTCTTCTCGCTTCTTTTTGAACTTTAGTTGCAACTTTATCTACTATCTCTTCTGAAATACCTGGATTAAATTGTTTGGAAGAAATCCAACGATTAAGGATTTTTGCACATGGTAAGCATTTAAGGAAACTCTGCCTGACGGCTTCGTATGTAGCTGGAGAGTGGAAATGAAGTGTTCTTGCAAAGTTTTTAAGACTTTCAGGGAAAGGAGCTGTTGGTTTTTGTACTTTCATGCGATTAATGACGGCTTGAACGTGTGGTGGCAAATCCTAAGTAATATAGAAAAATCCACATTACAATTTATTTATTTATTATACATATACAATACAATAACTATACATATTATGCAAATTTAAATAGATCATTAGCGATTGTAATTACAGTAGCCCCCGTCCTAAGTTATACAGTCCAAAGTTATGTACCCGTCCTAAGTTTTACAATTTCCTCGTCCAAAGTTATACTAAAATTTTCCCCTCTTCCCTCACCACATCGTTTCGGCTCTACAGCGCATGCGCATGGCGGCTCGTACACATACACTTGCAAACGACGATAAACGTTAATGGAAAAGTGGGGGAAATGAGGGGATATAACTTAGGACAATCTTCCGCCATCTTAAAAGTCCCGACCGTATAACTTAGGACGGGGACTACTGTACTGACATTCAAATTGATTATACGAAGGTACATATGTGCAAAAATGTTTTTGTAAATTGTACAAATTTGTATATACTACAGATCGTCGGTGAAATACTCTTTATGTAAAGTACTGCATTTCCACAATATTCTTCACAATATCAGTTCCACAAATAATTGTTGATGGTAAAAATAAAATCAATTTAACGGCATTATGACAGTATTTTACATAAACATTATAAACAAAATAAAGTTATAAAAAAATTGTATACATAATTTTAAGAATAAATGTTATAATCTAGAAATTACATAATTAATTTTTGAAAAATAAATAATTTGAAAAATTAAAGTATACAATACTATACTGTTGGTGCAATTTATTTAAACGTAAAAACAAAAAGCAAAATGCACTTTCTATTTTTTCAAAATTCTTTCAACGAAATAATAACCTTTAAAAAATTTGCAGCATCAAATTCTTCCTGTTTCCTTAATTCGTCTATCATATTCTTCAAATTTAGAATCTTCTGTCGTTGTCGAAAGTTTTTACTGCGAGCAGCTGCTGTTTTCGATCGATGACAAGTCCGATAACGAAGAAAACGGTTCAGGCCTCATCTGACACAAAGTCTTCTCTGGACATATACTTTGTTTCTAATCCATCCATAAATCTAATTCTTTTTGGTGGAATTGGAGTTGATGGATGTACAACTTTCCTGAAAATCAGTAATTCATAATTTATAAAGAAATTTACAAACTTTTACATGTCATATATTAAACTTTATTACTCATTAGTATAGAAATTACTTATATTTTATTGATTATTAGAATTAAAAACTTTTAAAATATAATAATTAACAATTACTGATAAATTTATTACCTTTTTTTGCTTTTCACCGAGTTGTTCATTTCACTACACTTGTTAACGTCATTAGAAGAATCTTCACCAGATATGTCTACTGCTGAATTATTTGTGAGTATTTTGTCTGTAACCACGTCCACGTTCATAAAATCAGAAACTGTTGCTACAGGTTCATTTTCAAGCACATTTTCTTGCCTATGGTTACTTGTATTACTAGCCTTGTTTGGGTTACTTATCGGGGCCTGCTCGACAGTAACTTTGGATGGCAAAGCATTTGTCTGTGTTTCATGTGTATCAGCAGTATACAGAAAATCTGTCATCAGACACGAATCATTTGTGGCCATATTTGGTCAACATTTGTGATCTTTGGAACGGCATCTGGATCTAAACGTTTTCTACAATTTTCACTGCCAGAGACATGAATCGATTCCGGTTCAAAATGATCACTACATACATAGCTCCTTTTAAAATTAGAAAGATTGGATAAATTTAAAGCATCTATCCATTTCTGCCTCAGAGATTCATTTTTAGGAAACCTGTATACATGAATACAATATTTTAAAATATGAAATAAATATGCAGATATGTTAGAAATCTGTATATGTGATGTTAAAAAAGCTCTACTAAAACAGCTAGTCCTTGAAAGTGCAAAGGTTTTGACAAAAACAACAATTACAAAAAATTATGATTTTTCAATGTATACATTTTTTACACAAAATATAGAGGTAATATGACAAATATATTGTTTATTAACTGGAAAGCTCAATAAATATCCATGGAAGCAAATAATTTGCCATATATGAAACCTAGATTAATAAGTTCAATATAAATAAAACTAAATGGTAAAACACCATAACACAAATGTCTATATTTTTCATTAATTTCAGTTATACTTTAATTCAAAAGAGTATAAACAAGCATTTGGAGGTTAAGATAAATTTCTTGACATCTTACGTGTGAAAACTACGGTCGTATAAAGGACTTGGTTCCTTTTTGCACACAATACACGTCCTCATTATGAATTTCAATTTTATTTAAGCATTGAAAATAAAAAAAAAAATATATATCGTTAGTTGGATTTTCACTTTGTTGCCATGACAAACGCGTGTGATCGGCGTGAGAAATTGTTCTTCCGCACATGCGCGACTAGACAGAGACACATACGTGCACTATTGCATCGCTCTCTTTCTATCTGCGTTACGGCGTTTCGGCCCTCTTGCGTACACGGAGAGAATATTTGAATGATTTTACGTCAACTAGTTACAAGGTAAATAGCCCCAATGCCTCTTCGAGGCAAAAGCGGTTGATATTCGAGGCGCACCGCGTCGATAGCATATCGAGGCATCAGGCCCCGACGATCGACTTCTCACGCCTCGACCGATCAGCGTAAAATCCGCCAAATCGCCGAGGTAGCGCCGCGGAAAGGAGGGGATGGAATGAAAAAAAAAAAGAAGGGATGGTGCCAAATATTCTCTCCGTGTACTCTATTCTTATATCTCTATGGTTTGAACGCTTACAGTTGACCCCACTTCTTGCACAATATACCCGTCCGGCGTGAGTAGCGCACGCGCATTGGAATTTGCATCCGCGTAAGAGCGAGTTGTGGGGGTAATGGGAAGTAGAAACCGTTCAAATAAACGAGGTTATTTTGTTCAAATAGACGGGGTGTTCAAGAAAGCGAGTGTTCAAGTAAGAGGGGTTTTACTGTAATTCGAACTGCCGATACTGACGAAAACAAATTTGCGCGCTCAGTGATACTTCGTGTTAATAGCTTGATCAATCTTAATAAATAATAAATTACTTTCATTGTTATAAAACACAGTTGCAGATAACATTTTTCCCCAATGAAAATGTTGATTATTTGATTATTAAAAACGCATTTGTTTGTAAGAAAATTACAACAAACAGGATTTTCAATCGAATTTTATATTAAGAAAAATCCCGATTCTGAAAAAACCCCATTCAGGAAAAAATGAGACGCATCTTGTACTAATTTAAACATTTACATCACATCGCACCACGCTATTTACGTTTTTGGTAAACCTTGGGAAAAGCTACGTGTTCGAAATCGATCAAACGGCCAAGTGTTTCCTATGTATTTTGGCCTTCTGAAAACGAATATCGCGACAAAATTTGGCGCTCGGCCATATCTTCCCCGCTATTTCGAAAAAACAGCCAAAAAACGCGGTTTTTTAAGTTTTTTGCATTTATTTCCACATGTGTAGATTTGACAAAAAAATGTTTCCAACAAAAGTTTTAGAGCATAAAATTCTCGACAAAAATGGTTGGATACATTTTTTGCATAATCGCATCAGCAAGACCGTAAATGAGAGATGAAAGTTTTCATGATGGGTTTTGGTAGAAAAAATTCATTTTAAACATAATGCAGTAAAGATGGGACGCGAAGTCTAATTTAACCTACAATTATTCAAATAACACGTGGGTTTGATTATCACCCTCAACTCTGTGGTAGGCTAGTAAAGAAAAAGAGGAGGTCTGCGGGCAAAGTCCCCCATCACGCAAGCGCTTCCTAGGTTCACGCATTGCCTATCAAATACATAGAAGGAAATAGTATATATTGTGAATTTTCAATACAATGCATGGACGTAGGAGGGACTTGCGTGCTAGGGGGCGTAGGCCTACGCCCCCCAGCACGCAGGCTCCACCTAGTTTCGCGCTTCGTCTTCAGTATTTATAATTGAATATTTCCTTCGGTTTGAAAGATAATGCGCTAACATTACTGAAACCAAACGAAATATTCAACTATATTCTGAAGTCAATGCGTGAATCTAGAGGGCGCCTGCGTACTGGGGGTGCCCCTTTTTTCATATTAGGTTAACCTCCATCAACACAGGATCAGTGACACTGTCTGGTTTTGGTCCGCCCCGGGGAATTTTATTTTCCCGGTACCCTCCATATTTGGCGGACATTCCCCTATCCGCCACCTGGGGAGGCGCTCGATGGGTGATCCAGAAACACCACACGATGAAAACTTTCATCCCTCATTTGCGGGCTTGATGATGCGAATACGGAAAAAATGTATAAAAACAATTTTATCAAGAATGTTATGCTCTACGACTTTTGTTTGAAACACTTTCTTGTCAGTTGCATACATGTGGAAATAAATGCAAAAAACTAAAAAAAAAACGCGTTTTTTGGCGGGTTTTCAAAATAGCGGCGAAGATATAGCCGAGCGCCAAATTTGGTTGTTATATTCGTTTTCAAAATACCAAAATACCTCAGAAACACGTGGCCGTTTGTTCGATTTCGAACACGTAGCTTTTCCCAAGGTTTACCACGTTTTTTCGTAAAGGGGAGGGGGGTATTAATATAAATAAACCATAAATTATATTTAAACATATTTTTTTTATTAATATATATAGAATATATTTATTAAATATTATTATTTATTTAAAATGAAAATAATTATTAATTAGAATGGACACCAACTATTCTTAATTTTGCATTTCAAAAAGTTTATGAAGATTAATTTCAGCGAAAGCCGATATCAAAAATAAATTGATCAATAAATAATTGTTTAACCATTTCGTTCTCCTACGTCAGTGGACGGGAAAAACATTTTTCCGTCCGCCAAATGCCGCATCCGGACGGAAAATATACCCGCTAACAATCTAATACTATCCGCCCATTTTCCGGCGTGACAAAATAATGCTGTAACTGCCTTTTGGGTTTTAAAATAAAAAATGTCAGCCGATTAAAACTGAATTTATGTCGTTAAAGTAAAATAAAAACAACGACATGAAAATTGTTGGAATGTCAAGTACCGCGACGGCAGTTATAAATAGGTCGAACGACGTTTAGTCATTCGCCCGACGGTTTCGTCCAACGCGTAAACAATTGAACTTTGAATTTCAAGTCGATCGAAACGGACAATCGACGAACCGTTTTTACCCGGAATTGACACGGCACTGACTCAACACAATATAAAATAAAATTACGGAACAAACGACAACGAAATGAATATGATACGGAAAGAAATCAATGTCCTGTCGGAATTAACTGTCGTGATAAAGATACTCCAATGACAGCATAGGAAGGAAATAAAAAAGAAGAAAGCATTAATAAAACTCTAACCCGGGCACGAGACACAACGTGAAGCCATGCGTAATATATTCAATTCTTATTATCAATTAAAGAAAAGGCATTCACGTTACACCCCCCGCCCAGACGCTGGATATCCGTCTCGGGTACCAGCTCTTCAAGCCGTCTCCGAGTCTCGGGCACATTATTTATCTAAGGAAAGTTTACTATAGGTTGAGGATCAATGATAAATGAAATTATGAACTCCACCTTGTAATTCCCATCACCATTTCCTGATCTGTCCTCGAGCACATTAAAGGACAGAGAATGGAGGTGATAATTCATGCAGTGCCAGGTATGATGAGACAATACACAAATGAAACATTCGTCACACGATCTATAACCATACAACAAGGGACTAACTTAGAGTTATAAATGACTCACTCATATTTCTTGGTATCGAAACACCTGAGACCATTGACACTAAACTTTATGCCTTACCTACGCTCACTAATATCCGGTTTATTTTTTACTTCGAGTAGCATATCTATGCCTTAACGGTCCTAGCGGTAATAGTACGCGGTCGACCTCTCGGACGCCTAATTATTTTACTCGCATTCGAATTTGAAACCTTGGTCGCCGTCGCAATCGGCGCTTTCGCTTTTTCGGTGCTATTTGCTTTCGAATCATGAATCTTTCTCGACCTACCGCGTGGTCTACGTTCGACCACATCTGTCTTATGTACGTCAGCTTGAACAGTAAGCTGCATACGCTCTATGCGCTCTAAATCTTCTGGTTCAAACTCAGGTACTGGCCGTTGCTCGATGTCATCTTCTTCTTCTCGAACATCTTGATCAGACGACGAGTCTTCTGACGACGAGTGTACGTCTTCATGAAACTTTTTCAATTGACTGACATGAGTTTTACTGATCCATTTTCCTGATTGATCTCGTAGCTCATAGACATTGGAACCAAGTCGGTTGGCAATAATATACGGTCTGACAAACTTTGGAGCTAACTTAGCTGCGAAGCCGCGAGTTGCCGAAGATAATACGTGATTCCGTTTTAATACTTTATCTCCGACTTCAAATCTTACATCACGCTTCTTGGCGTCATAATAGTTCGCTTGACGCTCTTGAGCTATCTCTACATTGTGGATAGCATCACGATGAATATCTTGCAATTTCCGCATGCGTGTCGCCCAATCACGAACTGAATGTTCTTCTTGGCAGGTATTTGCCTGACAATCTTCTTGGCTGACAATTTTCGGATTACTGAAGGCTTTTCCATTATCCGTATGAAAGATTTCTGGCGTTCCAAAGCGCAAAATAATTTTTTCTTCAAACGACTTTAATACAGTAGTCGTATTCACGTTCCGAACAGGTATACATTCCACCCATCGAGTAAATAAGTATTGGTAAACAATTAAGTATTCTTTTCCTCGAGGACTTTTAGGGAATGGACCCATAGCATCCGCTGCTACCATCTTCCACGGACCTGGTACCATCCTATGTCCCATTTTTCCAGCTGGAGCTAATGGCGGTATTTTACTCCTTTGGCAAACCACACAGTTTCGGACATATTTGACAATGTCACGACGCATCGTCGGCCAATAATAATATCGCGCGACACGGTCATACGTTTTCCTAGCTCCCATATGTCCAGCTGTTGGAAGGTCGTGGTTTTCATGCAGAATCTTTTTTAAATCTTCTTTCCGCGCTACTAATTTCTATGCTTCTTCGTCCTCGTTAACGATATCCAAAATTGGATTGGGACGATAGACATATAATCGTCCACCAACTACTTTCCAATATGGATACTTATGTGGATCCTCTTCCACTTGACTTCGTTTCTCCAAATACCATTTATCTTCCATCAGAAGTTCCTCTTGAATGGAATGGATTTGGATTTCATCGTCCGTTTCAAACATACGGGATAAGGCATTCGGCACATGGTGCATTGAACCTTTACGATGTTCGATCATATAGTCAAAACCTTGAAGTTCTAATGCCCATCGAGCCAATCTTCCATTTGGATTTCGTAAATTACAGAGCCACCGAAGGCTGCTGTGGTCAGTAATTACTTTAAAATGATATCCTTCCACGTATTCTCTGAATTTTCGAACGGCCCACAAAACAGCGAGACATTCCCGTTCTGTGACAGAATAATTCCGTTCGGCAGGAGATAATGTTCGACTGGCGAACGACAACACACGATCTGTTCCATCAAATTCTTGAGTTAGGACAGCTCCAAGTCCTGTATTGCTGGCATCAGTTTCAATCGTGTATTCTTTTGTAAAATCTGGTCGATGCAAAATTGGCGCAGTACTTAACAACTTTGTAATCTGCTCGAAAGAAATCTGCTGGTTCTGACTCCACGTATAGGATTGATCCTTGCGTGTCAGTTAAGTAAGTGGTTCAGCAATCGTGGCAAAATCAACCAAAAATTTTCTATACCACGACGACATGCCTAGAAATCGACGAAGTTGCTTCAAATTCTTTGGCGTCGGATACTCCACTATCGGCCGTATCTTCTCGGGATCTGGAAGAAAACCATCCTTATTGACACGGACGCCAAGATAACGAACTTCTTCTTTACCGAACTCACTTTTGTTCAGATTGACACTGAGTCCAGCATCTTTAATTTTCATCAGTACATGCTTCACCCATTTTAAATGTTCGTCGAATGTCTTCGTAACGATAATAATATCGTCCAAATAACAGAAGGCGAACGGCTCTAGTTCTGGCCCAATCAATGAATCTAACAAACGTTGAAAAGTTGCAGGTGCTCCGCTGAGACCAAACGGCATACGTTTGAATTGGAAGAGCCCCTTCCCAGGAACAGTAAAAGCGGTGATTGGCTTGGAATTCTCTTCCATAGGGATTTGATGATAGACACTTCCGAGATCTAACGCAGTGATATATTGAGCACACTGTAGCTTTCTTAGAATTGAGTCCATGAACGGCAGAGGATATGCATCCGTTTTAGAGACTGCATTAACTTTGCGATAGTCCACACAAAATCGCCATGTTCCATCGGACTTTTTCACCATGACGACCGGACTGGACCACGGACTCGACGAAGTCTCAATTATTGCTTCGCCAAGCATATGCTGCACTTGCTTATGCATCTCTTCTTCTATCTTCTTTGAAATCGGATAGTATCTCTGTTTATCGGTCGAGCATTACCGACATCAATTTCGTGCTCAACTAAGTGAGTACAACCTATATGAGGACTATCTGCGGGAATGATAGAATTAACGTCTCTTGGTTCTCTTCAGGTGGAAGGGAAACCGTCGCCACCTCGACAGGTACTCCTGTTTTCTGTCCATCGATTGTTAGAAAGTTGTCGCGCGGATGCAAAATGGCATTAAATGCGCGAAGAAAATCTGCGCCAAGAAGAAAATCAGGCTCTAAACTGGGTATTAATAAGGCCTTCAGCCATCTAACCTTCTGACCTACTTGGAAAGGCATCCTAATCTGTCCGGATATCAAAACGGTTCGTCCGTCAGCAACTCTTGCTCCAACGCCATCGTACTTTTCAATAGGATAACCACAGGTGGTTGTTAACCTATAAGCTACTGGGCCAATTACTGTACGCGCTGCACCAGGGTCATACAGAGCCTTGAGGCGGTGACCGTTGACAAATGTCGTTACCCACCATCGTGTAGAACCATCTTCGGACGTCAGGTGGACGCCCAGGGAAACTGGTGTAACATCTTGTAATTCTGGAGTCGAGGTCTTAGATGCAACCTCAGGGACAGGTGTGACCTCACCTACGCGTCCCTGATTTCGATTTCCTGACATCGTGGACAATTATACTTGGTATAGCCTTGTAAGTTACAGACAAAACACTTTAAATTCGATCGATCATTGTTCGATCTGACGTCTTTCGGATTTGAAGTAGACGCCTGGTCTGTTCCATATTTTCTACCGAAAGACTGATTCTTCTGAGGCTTAGAAAACTTTTGTTTCGGGTTTGTCTATCCTTTCCTTTGCTCAAAAGGCACTGTTCGAGGTGACGGCATCTTCTCTTTTCCTCGACGGGAGTTACCTTGAACCGGATATTCTTCCGACCTATGATTCCGTCGTGGAGACGATAACTCGTCCAACTTCCGTTGAACCATGGTATTGATTCGACGTTCCACTTGCCCTAACATTTCGTCCATCTTTTTCTTCATTTCTTCGTCCCAAGAGGTTGTCGGACGCCTTGACTGCATCTCAACTGATGACACATCCGTAGCCATCTTAAGATCAGTCTTCTTCTGGACAGTTGTCTTACTTTTACTTTTTGTACTTGGTACAGCAACTCTTCAAACGATCGAGACCGATCTCGCTGAACAGCCATTTGTAATTCAGGTCGAAGATTTTGGTGAAGCCAATCTAATTGCGTCTCTTCAGACGGCACTGGTGACCCATCTGTTTAATAAGGATCGCAGACAGATCATATAATCTCTGACTGATTCATCCTGTCCTTGCGTCCTCATGTGTACCTCTCTTTCCAGACGATGTTGAAGATTTCTGTCGCTTCCATAACATGCTCGGATGTCGTGCTTGAATTCCGACCATGATCTCCATTTTTGGTATGAAAATCGATACCATTGTAATGAGACACCTGTCAACAGATAGGGTAAAGCATTCAGCAATTCTTCCTCGTTAATACTAGCTATTACGCTGCATTCTTGAATACGAGTTAGAAATTCTTCTACACTCTGCTGCTCGATGCCTGCAAAAGTAACGTTCCATTTGCGAACAATTTTACCTAGGTCTCTGAAACGGAGGGATTGATTCAGCCTCCATTGGCTAGTATGACGACTGTCATTTTCATTCGCTCTATTAGCCGAATGATCACCCCCCTCCCTAATGGTCACCTCATTAGGTGAGCTGGAGCATACTTGTCGACCGACTTTTGGTCTTGTCGACCTGTGGTCCGTATTTTGCATTTCTTCGATATTATGTAAATAATTTATATCGAAAGTATCCTGGAAGGTTACTTTTCCATTTTTCTCTACCTCTGGCTACTTCGTGCTACTTGCTCTGTGTTGTGGCCAGTTTTGCATGGATTGCATAAACATATTTTCCATTCGATCCAGCCTTGCATTTATATTTTCTATTTCAGTCGGCAACTGATTTCTGGATTCGTCTTCAATTATTTCATCCAGATTTTCATTATTATTATTATTTTCCGTCGTAGAATCTTCTTGTTCACGATGAACCTGAGCCTGAACCTGGACCCTATCATTACCGCAGTGATTTTCAATAAATTCACCAAATGTCTGTAATAACACATCGCGCCTATTTCGTTGGTCAGACTCGTTTTCTAATCGAACACTTTCTTCAAAATCGGCCGCTGTATAATTGCCTTCGAGCCTATTAATCAGTCTATTAATACGGACACCTACGCGTCCAGACTTGTTTAATTCAAGTCGGGATAAAGCTCTATTTAATTCATCTCCCGACAACTGGAATATCCAATCGTCTAATTCTTGGAAATCTGGAGTATTCATTTTTCTTTTCAATTTTATCTCGATTTTCTCTTTAATATATTTAAATAACAAGAGTCCACTCCAGACAAAAAGAATAAAATAAATAAATGTGTCCATGTGTCAATTGACTGACTAACTACCCTATTGTTTCAGTCGACAAATAATTAAAACTATAGCTGGTTCATTTGACATACACAAATACACAAAAGAGAATTTAATAAATTAATATATAATTGTGTCAATTGGTAAAAATATAACATCCACATTTATTTATGTCAAATAAATTAATTATTAAAGTTCATTTGTGGTTGATTAATAAAATAGACAAAATATTATTTAAAAAATATTTGTCCTTTTTGTCGACTGATTAATTTCCAATTCCAAACGTTTAATTTTAAAATCACAGTGGTAATTATTATTTCGACTGTATAGACTAAGATAATCCAAAACCAATCGAATAGAATTCAAAGCCCTAATTCAAAATGTCGAACTATGTTCCAATTTTTCCCTACTTTTCCTAATAGGTGTTGTCGATGCGCAAGAAATATTGTCGGTCGATATTTATTTACTATTTTTCCAACCGCAATTAATATATCAACTAGTAAAATTATTATATGTACAATTCTAATTGATCTTCATCAACTAAACATTTCATTTTTTTTAAATAATATTTATTCCCTCTCTTGCAATTTTTAGGACATACACACAAGAAAAATTTTAATTTATAAAGTCGCATTAATTAGTGTTCGTTAATTTTTAGAATAAAATTTTAATATCGGCCGTCGAATATTTGTCGACCGTCCCTATATGTTAATACACAGTTCCTTAAAAGTTCTACGAACGAGAAATAAAAGCAAGCAGAATCTTGCTAACATACAAAAAAAAAAGTCTATCGCGAAGGAACGTTTCGTCGAACAGTAGTGCCTATATAGCGCGAAGGTCAGGTCAGGTCTGACAAGATTCGCGGGTCTTGGCCCGGGCGTACCTCGACGCCATCAACCCCCTACGCGGCGAATCTTTGAACTCGCCGATTGTTTACAACGCTGCCTGGAATAAAACCATAGACTATTAAATTTGAATGTGATTCGAATTATACAGACACCCGGGCACGAGACATAACGTGAAGCCATGCGTAATATATTCAATTCTTATTATCAATTAAAGAAAAGGCATTCACGTTACAATGCATTACGTCTATAGAGCATAACCAAAGTCATTGCAGCGAAGGCATTTGATAGCACAGTTTTTAAGGCTAAGTTTTATATGTTAAATTTCAATGCAGTATTTATGTAAGCTACGAATATACATCTTTTATGTGTCATTACCTGTAAAAATTCATATGGAAGACGAGTAACGTGAGGCGCCGGATCGAACAATCGGACTAGTGGGATTTTAGTTGACCTCTGGATTTATTTGGCTGTAACTTACCGAAGCCGTGTGGGCCGGTTTTATACCCATTGACAAACGAATGTTTGTTAGTTAGAAAAGACCATCGTCGCTTAGACATGCGAATTCTTCTTTTTAACGTTCGAACGTCCTAGCGTCCTACGTTACCAACCGATTCAAATAATGATTTTATTCGTCCATGTCTATATTAAACTTCAAAATTCGATGTATCCAATTTTCGAATCGGAGTCGACATCGACAAATTTAGGTTTAAATCGTTTGTTTACATTCGAATCGGAGTCGACATGATCTTCTCGATGCATGTATCCGATTTAGGTATTTTCCGTGTTACGAATCTTCAAACTTCGTGTTCGCCTGAGGCCAGCACAGAGTCGTAAATCGGAGTCCTCATCATATGATTTCCGGCGAAATCGATGGATCCGATCCCTCCGGCCTGGAACCAACAGGTTACGTCACCATTCGAAGGCGAATCGGACGTTTTCGAATTTGCTATTTTCCGTGTTACGAACTTTTATACTTCTTGTTCACCCGAGGCCAGCACAGAGTTGTAAATCATAGTCCCCATCATATGATTTCCAGCGAAATCGATGGATCCGATCCGTCGTGCCTGGAACCAACGGGCTACGTCTCCATATGAAGGCGAATCATGCGGACGTATTTGAAAGCTAACCGTATCGTAATTATTGGTAATTAATCATAAAGAATAATTTAGTATGTAAGGAATTTACATCAGTCCCCACGACTTCGTTAATACAACAATTCAAAAATATCATCGCCACTTCTAGGACCTTTACAATAATGGGTGTCTAACAGGTCACCGCTATTGGAGAGGTACGCCCATTCGGGTTTGCAATGGCGTGGGGAAAACCACAATGTGGGAAAAAACCCACGCTAGGTACCGCAGATTTGAAACATTCGATTCTGACCGCAACAGAAATTGAGTTTTCATTTACGCGAAATTTTCCGGTCAAATATTTACAATATAGTTATATTCCAATATGTCTACGGACTTCACCACGAAATTCGAGCCAGGAACACTTGGTTCAGATTGCAGTAAACAACTTTAGAGCTTTCATTCGGAAAGAATAGCGACGCACAGCATATAATTAAGATGGAGTTAATCGATTTTAAATCGGAGAATCTAGATTGGGTAGCGGATGACCGTAGATTAGCAGAAACAGTGAAAATTCACGAGTTCTTAGCTGCCTGCACGAGTTGAAAGTAACACCATCGCATCTGACGATCTAAACTTACAAAAATTGTTAGCTAAGGACATGAACGAAACACTGTGGTTCATGAACGAAAAAGTGCTTGCATATTTCGATGCTAAAAAAACGCGAATCGCAGTTTCCTTTTCTCTTTACGGTCACGAAACCTCATACCGCCTTGCGCCTAATACCAAATTATTTCGATACAAGTAGTGTAAGGAACGTGTCAAATGTTTAGTTGTAAGCATATTAATAAAAAACATGTTTAAATATAATTTATGGTTTATTTGTATTAATACCCCCCCCCCTTTACGAAAAAACGTAAATAGCGTCGTGTGATGCGATGTAAATGTTTAAATTAGTACAAGATGCGTCTCATTTTTTTCTGAATGGGGTTTTTTCAGAATCGGGATTTTTCTTAATATAAAATTCCATTGAAAACCCAGTTTGATATCATTTTCTTAAAAACAAATGCGTTTTTAATAATCAAATAATCAACATTTTCATTGGGGAACAATTTTATCTGTAATTGTGTTTTATAACAAAGAAAGTAAATTATTATTTATTAAGATTGATCAAGCTATTAACACGAAGTATCACTGAACGCGCAAATTTGTTTTCGTCAGTATCGGCAGTTCGAATTACCATAAAATTAGTTTTTTATGTCCAGAGGGTAAAGTGGAATTACGCTGTCGATAAAATGTTACCGAGCGTAGGCGTTACCTGAAAAACAGGTATCCTGCAGTACTGAGTTTGACACACAGATGACAGCACTTGACAAAATTGCATGGAGATTGGTAACTTACCACATGGCAATGACAGGTTTGAAAGAAAGCTTACCGTTGAGTTTCAAGAAAATACAGTCTGGGGCATAGCAGAAAAATATGATTTAACCCTTTGCGGCATACATTTTTCTTTATATGATAATCAGCTGAAAATTGTTACTCAATTGCCTACTCGAAAAGGAGGATAGAAAAGTATAGGATTTTTTCCAATATTTTCCTATCCTATTTTTGGCATGAATTAATTCTATATTTTTCTATCCTAACTAAAGTGGATAGAAATTGATAGGATTTGTTTCGATATTTTTCTATACTACGTTCGTCACATTTCATCCCAGCAAACCGAAAAGGATTAACAAGAATTGAAAAATTGAATACTTCTAAATGACATTTTTCGATGCCCAGCAAACCAAGAATGATTGAGAAGCATTGAAAGTTTCAATACTTCTGAATCCTATTTCTGTATCCTTCAGTAAGAATTAAGAAGCATAGCAAATTTTAATTTTTTGTTTTTAAATTTTTTCCTCTTTGTATACAAGAAAAATTTTTTTTATTTTTAATTTTATTTTTTATTTAATTCAAATATTTTTTAACTTTTTTTAGTTGATTTAATTATCTTAAGAAAGTTGTTCTCAAGCGGTCACCTATCCAAGTAGTGTTCCCCACCAAGAATACTTTGACTAGAAACAACGATCGCGCGCGACACCGACCACTGGTCTACCACTGTCGATCACTATCAGTAACGTAATATGATATTTCTGTTACACATTAAAATTTTAAAAAATTCTTAATTATCTCAAAAACGGCCAGAGGTAAGCAGAATATGACAAAATTTTGGAGGCTATCAAAAGGAGGGATCCCATTGAGTCGGTTAATGCGTACATACGAACGAATTTTGAAAATTAGCAAAACTGAAAATTTTAAAAATTCTCAAATATCTCGAAAACGGCAAGAGATAAGTAAAATCTGACAAAATTTTGGGGTGTATCGATAGGGGGGATGACCTGGAGTCGATTAATCCATACATGCAAACAGATTTTTGAAATTTGCAAAACTGAAAATTTCCAAATTCTCAAATATCTCGAAAACGGCAAGAGATACGTAAAATCTGACAAAATTTTGGGGGGTGTATTGATAGGGGGGATGACCTCGAGTCGGTTAATTCATACATGTAAACAGATTTTAAAAATTTGCAAACCTGAAAAACCCGGTCGACCTGGACGTCGAAAAACTACAGTGCGGAATATCTAGATACCGAAAACTACGGAGCGGTCGACCTAGACGTCAAAAAGTACGGAGCGGAATACCTAGACACAAAAAACTACGGAGCGGTCGACCTGGACGGCGAAAAACTACGGTGTGGAATACCTAGACATCGAAAACTACGGAGCGGTCGACCTGGACGTCAAAAACTACGGTGCGGGATACCTAGACACCGAAAACTGCGGAGCGGTCGACCTGGACCGTAAAAATATAACAATCACATTTCGATTCGTTTTGATAGAATTTCTATAAATTTTTAGGATACATAATGGTAAAAGTGTAATGAGATACATTTGGATTGATTCTCTATGCACGATTGGGATAGAAATTTATTGATTTTACCTAATGGATAGAAAAATATTAACATTGGCTTTACTTGCAGTATTCAGATAGGATAAGAATTGATAGATTTACATTATGTGCCAAAAATAGGATTCAAAAGCATACGAATCACGCAGAATTTCTATACTTTTCTATCCTTTTATATCCTCCTTTTCGAGTAGGGAAGCGGTTTCAAGGTCGCTGATTACGAATCTGAAGTCAGATTTTGAAAATTCAAAATGGCGGATCCAAGATGGCCAATAAGAGTTTAAAAATACGATTTAAAAGACTTATATTTATCACAAATATACTTTATATTTGATATGAGTAAATCCACCATATATTACTAATTAATATACCGATATTGATATCAAATATTGAACGTTGGTAGGTTAGGTTAGGTTAGGTCAATAACGTGTATAAGTAGGTATAATAATCTAAAAAACGTAAAATCTCTTGAGTTTTGCAATTCTAGTTTGTACTTCACAATGTTCTAAACATGAACTAATGTAATTTTATATTAATTTAATAGCATAGTTACCATGAATATGAAATGAAATTGTAATAAATAAAATTAGATTTTAAAAGCAGAGGGTGCGCTTCAAACAAAAATTAAAGAGTTAAATAGAGTATATGATTTTTAGATCATTGAGTACATTTTATAAATCCATGGATTTTGGAAATGAAATACAACTGTATTGGTAATGTGCAAAAGAATTAATGTGGCTGAAAATGACCTTTCATTGAATATTAACATAAGTAACATGTAAACAGTAATCTGAAAATAGTAAGTTCTATTCGGAATATTTGCGCTGCTGGGGTATGCCAATATACTTCGAATCGACAATTTTATCATAAACCTGAACAGGAAACGTAATACACTACCTACGAGAAAGCACTTCAAATAACAAAAAATTATCCCCCAATAAAAGACCAATGCTTAAACGGATATATAACTCCAAATAGCTTCTCCGCATTAAAAACAAGCAGAGTAGGCAACAAAAATATATGGTGGATTCACAAAGGCGCCATAAACATACACGAAATCCGACAAAGATCAAAGCAAACGAAACAGGACGAACAAGACTGATAGATAGACTCTAACTACGCCTCCAAAACACCAAATACCCGAAACCGCAAAATATGTTTATAAATGTAAATACGAATTTGATCTCAAAAAAAAAACAAAGAAAAGGATTTTTTTCTAACAATTTTTCCCCAACAACGGATTTTCTCCGATTTTTTATGTTTTAGTAACTTACATGATGTAGTTTTATTACTTCCCGAGAACCAATCTCTTTAGTGTTTTTTGCATGTAATTTTTCAATTCACTTTTACTCCGGGAAACATTATTCGCACAAAAAAATCATACGCATAATTTTACTCTAAAATCCTTAACATTTCAAAAAAACATAGATAAATAAATAAAATATCTTCATTTCTGGTAGTCGAAAACGATTTTTTTACGAAAATCGACTCGTATTTCGGCCTGCTTAAACTTTTTTTGCAGATTTTACCTATTTTTTCAAAACGTTAAGTGATGGCCGACATAAATGTAAAAAATTTACTTGATTTTGATGAAAGTTGGTAGTCGGGGGTTTTTGGGATCGCTGATTGCGAATATGAAGTCAGATTTTGTAAATTCAAAATGGTAGATCTAAGATGGCCTACATAAATGTAAAAATTTACTTGATAGAGATAAAACTTGATACTCTCTATGTACTCGGAATTTTAAATATAAGTCAGAGATCAGATTCGTAATAAGCGACCCCAAAAACCCCCGAACACACCTTCATCAATATCGGGCACATTTTCATATTTCGATGGGACATCTTGGATCCTCCATTTTGAATATTCAAAATTCGAGGGCAGATTCGTAATCGGCGACCCCAGAAACCCCCGAATAACGTGTTTCAAGTATATCACATGATTTTTAAAAATTCGTCCTCCGTATTGTTTCCGCCATTTTGAATTTTTCAAAACCGACTTCAAATTCGTAATCAGCGACTCCAAGAACCCCCGAACACACAACTTCATCAATATCGGGTACATTTTCATATTTCGATCGGACATCTTGTATCCTCCATTTTGAATATTCAAAATCCGAGGGCAGATTCGTAATCGGCGACCCCAGAAACCCCCGAATAGCGAGTTTCAAGTAAATCAGATGAATTTTTAAAAATTCGTCCGCCATATTGTTTCCGCCATTTTGAATTTTTCAAAACCGACTTCAAATTCGTAATCAGCGACCCCAAGAACCCCCGAACACACAACTTCATCAATATCGGGTACATTTTCATATTTCGTTCGGACATCTTGTATCCTCCATTTTGAATATTCAAAATCCGAGGGCAGATTCGTAATCGGCGACCCCAGAAACCCCCGAATAGCGAGTTTCAAGTAAATCAGATGAATTTTTAAAAATTCGTCCGCCATATTGTTTCCGCCATTTTGAATTTTTCAAAACCGACTTCAAATTCGTAATCAGCGACCCCAAGAACCCCCGAACACACAACTTCATCAATATCGGGTACATTTTCATATTTCGATCGGACACCTTGTATCCTCCATTTTGAATATTCAAAATCTGAGGGCAGATTCGTAATCGGCGACCCCATAAACCCCCGAATAACGTGTTTCAAGTATATCACATGATTTTTAAAAATTCGTCCTCCGTATTGTTTCCGCCATTTTGAATTTTTCAAAACCGACTTCAAATTCGTAATCAGCGACCCCAAAAACCCCCGAACACACCTTCATCAATATCGGGTACATTTTCATATTTCGATGGGACATCTTGTATCCTCCATTTTGAATATTCAAAATCCGAGGGCAGATTCGTAATCGGCGACCCCAGAAACCCCCGAATAGCGAGTTTCAAGTAAATCAGATGAATTTTTAAAAATTCGTCCGCCATATTGTTTCCGCCATTTTGAATTTTTCAAAACCGACTTCAAATTCGTAATCAGCGACCCCAAGAACCCCGAACACACAACTTCATCAATATCGGGTACATTTTCATATTTCGTTTGGACATCTTGTATCCTCCATTTTGAATATTCAAAATCCGAGGGCAGATTCGTAATCGGCGACCCCAGAGACCCCCGAATAGCGAGTTTCAAGTAAATCAGATGAATTTTTAAAAATTCGTCCGCCATATTGTTTCCGCCATTTTGAATTTTTCAAAACCGACTTCAAATTCGTAATCAGCGACCCCAAGAACCCCCGAACACACAACTTCATCAATATCGGGTACATTTTCATATTTCGATCGGACACCTTGTATCCTCCATTTTGAATATTCAAAATCTGAGGGCAGATTCGTAATCGGCGACCCCATAAACCCCCGAATAACGTGTTTCAAGTATATCACATGATTTTTAAAAATTCGTCCTCCGTATTGTTTCCGCCATTTTGAATTTTTCAAAACCGACTTCAAATTCGTAATCAGCGACCCCAAGATCCCCCGAACACACAACTTCATCAATATCGGGTACATTTTCATATTTCGTTCGGACATCTTGTATCCTCCATTTTGAATATTCAAAATCCGAGGGCAGATTCGTAATCGGCGACCCCAGAAACCCCCGAATAGCGAGTTTCAAGTAAATCAGATGAATTTTTAAAAATTCGTCCGCCATATTGTTTCCGCCATTTTGAATTTTTCAAAACCGACTTCAAATTCGTAATCAGCGACCCCAAGAACCCCCGAACACACAACTTCATCAATATCGGGTACATTTTCATATTTCGTTTGGACATCTTGTATCCTCCATTTTGAATATTCAAAATTCGAGGGCAGATTCGTAATCGGCGACCCCAGAAACCCCCGAATAACGTGTTTCAAGTATATCACATGATTTTTAAAAATTCGTCCTCCGTATTGTTTCCGCCATTTTGAATTTTTCAAAACCGACTTCAAATTCGTAATCAGCGACCCCAAGAACCCCCGAACACACAACTTCATCAATATCGGGTACATTTTCATATTTCGATCGGACATCTTGTATCCTCCATTTTGAATATTCAAAATCTGAGGGCAGATTCGTAATCGGCGACCCCATAAACCCCCGAATAACGTGTTTCAAGTATATCACATGATTTTTAAAAATTCGTCCTCCGTATTGTTTCCGCCATTTTGAATTTTTCAAAACCGACTTCAAATTCGTAATCAGCGACCCCAATATCCCCCGAACACACAACTTCATCAATATCGGGTACATTTTCATATTTCGTTCGGACATCTTGTATCCTCCATTTTGAATATTCAAAATCCGAGGGCAGATTCGTAATCGGCGACCCCAGAAACCCCCGAATAGCGAGTTTCAAGTAAATCAGATGAATTTTTAAAAATTCATCCGTCATATTGTTTCCGACATTTTTATTTTTGCAAAACCGACTTCAAATTCGTAATCAGCGACCCCAAAAACCCCCGAATACCAAATTTGTTCTAATTTACCTTTTAGTTCGTTCAAAAACGATTTTTTAAATTTATTTATTTATACTTGTTAATAATTTTGCGTAATTGCATTAATTATCCTTTTCGTTACGTACTAAAAAATTCTTTTACACAACAAATATTAAGTTTGAAAGCCGACTTCTTCCTTCTTTGCTGGATGTTGCCTGTACTTGAAGTTTCTGGAGGTGGTTGCTTTGTTGTGCCGCTGTCTGTAGCTCTCCTGTTCCACCTCTCTCCTGGCAGCAGAGATCTTCCAGTTTAAAGAGTTCCTGGGTTTCAATGGTGCTCTCGGTTCAGCTGTTTTCAACTGCATGTCCTTCGCAGCTTTTTCCATAGCTTTGCTGCTCTCGATCAACGACTTCAAGTTATCTCCGAATAACCAATTGGTGGGTTCCACCAACTTTAAGATTTTCTGGATCTTTTCATCATATTTTCCTATTAGGAACGGTTTTCGAGCTTGAATCAACGAGTGAAGCAGGTGTGCCAAGAGTTCCCTGGTGAAAATGGGGCGTTACTTAAGAGTGACTGTAAGAGTGCAATAGGAGTTACAAAAGCGTTATAAAAGCGTGCCATAAGCGTGAATTTGGACCAAAAAAACGCTTAACGCATGCTTAGCACACGCTTAACCTACTCGTCGCCAGGGAGGGATTTTCACCAGGAAGCTAAGGAGTGTGTTAAGCGTATCATAAGCGTGAATTTGGACAAAAAACGCTTAACGCACGCTTAACGTACTCTTCGATTTTCACCAGGGTTTGATTGAATCTGATAGATTGCCTAGAATAACATCACTTTCTAAAGGCACCTCTGTATCATTCAATATCATATTTAAGACCGATGATATTGCGGATAAGGCTGTGCCAGTGATATTCTGGTAATCTTTAAAGTGCTCGTCTTTTGCGAGGGCTTTAGGATGCAGATCCATTAGTATTTCCTCGTTTAATGACGGGGCTTCCAAGTTAACACTTCCATTCCTCGGTATGTTCGAGAGTAGTGTCGTTTCTTTTTCTTTAGAAATCAAACCGGTCTTAATTCAACACTTTATTCTGTTTGCGATATCTTCTCGAATCGCAAGTTCGCCTACACTTTGGCTTAGGGGATTCTCTCCCAAAAAGAAGCTTGCTTCGTTTTCGCTCTCGGAGGAGTCTGTCATCTTCTCTGACTCCTGCTCTCCTCCCTTTCTCGATTCAGCATCTTTATCACCCATCTTGTCCTTCAAGTGTGGTTGTATATCTGGAAAATAACCAGAATTTTAGATACCATCTTCAATTCTTGATTGAAGAAATGGCTTATTTTTGGCTCACGGCCCCAACTCTAGGCTGGGACTCGGCCTTTAGCCAATGTGTTTTATAATGCTTAGGCACCAACTCTATTGATTGGAACTCTGCATTTAATGCAATTTACTGACAAGAAGGAGACTTAACTTCTAGAACTGCAACTCCTGAAACAAGAATAGAGGAAAATAGATAATAATGTGCTTACCTTCGAATCGTAGATCTGACTTTTCTTTTTCTTCTATTTCCGCTATTTCTGAAAAACTCTATTCATCTCCTTTTCTAGCTCTTTTATTTGTTTTTCTTTTTGTTCCTTTGTTTCGTCCATTTTTCCAAGATGTGACGACATTGGCGCCAAAAAACGGAATGATGGTAGTGACGCAGGAACTGGGTGCATGTGGGAAGGTAGAGGGGTAGCACGTAGTCAAATTTTGTTTCTCCATCTCTAAAATGTGGCGTCACCTGGCGACGAGTCGCGGGCAGGGTTGCCATTTTAGCGATTTTGTCGCCAGATCTAGCGATTTTGAGACCGTGGCTGCGACTTTTTATCGACGTCAGCGACATGTCGCAATCTTGCGATTTTTGATATCGTATCTGGCGACTTTTAGAGAATTGTCTACCTGCAGTGTTCATACATAAGAATTGTATACTAAGATACCTTAGTTTACAATTCTCAAGTGATTTTACGCCATCACTTTTTACAACGCAGAGTAGTGGAAATCAATCGAACGTATTTACACTTGCTACTCTGAACTGTGCACCAGTGCAATGGGTGTAATTGCGCATGCGCCCTTACACGAGTATATATTACGAGAGAAAAATATTATTGGACGTACATACATAAGTCTATACTCTATGTACGTATGTAAACACATTCGAGTTTCTGTATAAAGAATAACCTTGGTGATTTTATTTCGTTCCGACCCATTCGAATTTTTAAGAAATATTTACACATGCTGCGATTTGAGATTACTATACGATACTTTGTGATTAAGTATGTAATAGTTGAAAGCGATTTGAAAGTGTAGTACATATTACTGTAACAGAGAAATTGTAACAGCGAAAGTGCAAATCGATCATCATTTACCGAGCATTTTTCTCTAGAAAGTAAGTTTAAGATGTACACATTTATATCGATACGTGTTAAAAAAACCTGATATTTCTTTTAGTGCCGCCTAAAAAGCAATACAGACAGAAATATAAACAGGAATGGGAAAATGATAGTGACCTGAAAGGCTGGTTACAACCATGTTCAACCTCCAGTAAAAACGCATATTGTAAATATTGTAAAGTTGTTCTTAATGCTAAACTAAGTGATATTCGCAAACATGCAAAAACCGAAAAGCATAGTAGTGCAGCAAAACCTTTTTCGTGTCAGAGGCAACAAAAAATAACTTTTCAGACAAGCAATGAAACTTTACGAAAACAACGTGAAGAAGTCGAACTTGCATTGCACACTGCAGTGCATACCTCCATCACAAGTGTTGATCATTTAAGTGATTTATATAACGACACGAATATTCCTGTAAACATTAAACGTACAAAATGTACAAATATTATAAAACACATCATTGGACCACATTTTGAGAAACTGCTAATGTTAGATATAGCTGATAACTCATTCAGTTTGATACTCGACGAATCAACAGATATAACAATGTTCAAAATGTTAGGTGTAGTTATACGATACTACAGTCAAAAAGAAAGACGATTTGTGAATACTTTTTTAGATATTATAAATATTGAGAATGGTACAGCTGAATGCATAGTTCAAGAAATAAAGAATCTTCTTAAAATAAAAAATTTTTAAATGGAAAAATTAAGAGGAATCGGGACTGACAATGCATCTGCTATGGTTGGTGTACATGCAGGAGTATATACATTATTAAAAAGAGATATAAAAGATCTAATTTTAATCAAATGTGTTTGTCACTCGCTGCAATTGGCAGTTTCAAAAACTACTAAGTTTACTCTTCCAAGGAATTTAGAATTTTTAATCAGCGAAATGTATAATTGGTTTGCACACTCCTCTGTTCGACAGGCAGCATATGCTCAGATTTATAGCCTCGTCAACTCAAATGAATTGCCTCTAAAAATTCTTAAAGTTGCTGATACACGTTGGCTTTCTATTGAACCTGCAGTCAAAAGAATTTTAGATCAATGGAACACCTTAAAAACGCATTTTGAAATTGCAAGACTTCAAGGTAACTGTTATATGGCAGAAAAATTATATTTGACGTACTGTGACGGGCAAAACAAAGTTTTTCTGACATTTGTATATCCAATTTTAAGTATAGTTCAGAAAACAAATAAATATTTTGAAGCAATGTCAGCGGATCCAACAAAACTGTTATCAGACTTAAAACTTTTGTATTTGACTATTACGAAATACGTGATAAAACCCAATGAACAAATCGATATCTTTGAAGCAGATCTGCAGCAACATTTAGATCCGAATCCAACCTTAGGTTATGCTTTTGAATCTGCATGTAGAGAAAATAACATTGAAGGGGTTAAAAAAGCAGAAGTTAAAGGAAGATGTGTAGCATTCTTAATTACCCTTGCTAAAGAAATTCAAATCCGCTTACCTGAAAATATTAACATCTTAGAAAAAATGTGCGCTTTCTCAGTATATGAATGTTTAAAACCTCAAAAAGCTCCTATAACTGAGATTGCAAAAATTTATTTCGCTAATGATCATATTAAAATAGCTGAAATTGAAATTCAATGGTCAAATTTACATTCTATTAAATGGCACGAAATTTATAACACGGAACGTTTTTGGGCAGAAGTAAGTGATTATCGTGATTCAAGTGGGGAAAATCCCGTTGTTGACCTAGTTGATTTAGCGTTTACAATGTTATGTTTACCTCATTCCAACGCTGATGTTGAAAGGGTATTCAGTCAAATGAATTTGATTAAGACTAAATTAAGAAGCAAAATGAAACTTCCTTTGCTACGGAGTTTATTGCATATACGTTTTGGCCTCAAACGTTGAGGAAAATGTTGTAACACTTATGATGTTCCAGAAAGTATTTTAAAAATGATTGGTACCAATCAAGCTTATGACAGAAATGATAACGATGATGCATTCGATCAAGACATTGCTGCAATACTTGAATAATGACTTTTTTCTACTACCTTAATGTATACTTTTCCAGTGATGTGTATCGCACCGACAATTGTTTGTTTTTATAACTGTATAATTTTATGTATTACGTTATTATTTACTGTATTTGAACAAAATGTTTGTAAAACATTACTTTGTGATGTATAGGCTATGTTCATAGACTGTAAACTATATTTTAGCCCTTACACCGTTTAATTGCTAACCATACTTAGTAATTTATAAATCAATACAAGTTCTTATAAACTTAGAATTATTGTCTTATTGTACTATACCTACATAAATGGATAAATTCATCCGAAATCCCAGTCGGTAAAATAGTAATCTATGCTTCAAACTTTTACGCCCTTGATACGAAAATAACTATTTCGATATATCTAAAAGATGTCTTATAGATATCTAAAAGATATCCGTCAGAGATCTTTTCGACAATCTCAAGATATCTTTGACGAATTATATGCATATATATTGCATATATTGCATATATAAGATCATAATAATACAGACAGTAATTAGTAAAACACAGTAAACATGTAATATGTATCGAATAGTCTATTAGAATACAAGTGCATGAAGTAAGTGTTTTGCAACTTTTATTTATTAATACTTCGGCTGGCCTGTTGTCGAGGTCGAAGTTTTGAAGATGCTCATTTTCAATTTTCATACATATAAGAAACACTATATTGTTGAAAAATATTTATCGAAGCCACTTGGCCCTAAATATGATTGGACCCCCAAATTTTAATATAATTTTATAATATAATTGAAAGCTGTTAGTAAACAAATGAGTTTTAAGGAATAGCCGACTCTCCACTGGGTCGAAGTTTCTGAGCGAGCGAAGCGAGCGAGGCACCACGCCAACACTAGTTTACCCTTGAAAATATAACCAAATTTTACACTATAAAACTATAAAAACAAACCCGTTCGAAACTAATTGATGATGAGCTTCAAACCTCCCCCCATTTCCCCCTCTCTCTCTCTTTCTCCCAGTATCTCAATCAATCAATCAAACAATCACTGACTCCTCTCGCTCTATCTGTCACTCACTCATTCATTCTCTCGACTTCATTTTCACTCACTCACTCAGACTCTCTATTTCTCTTTCTCTCTCTCTTTTTCTCTCTCCTAACTCTCTCTATCATCTCCATCCATTTGTACCCATGTTTCTATCTATTTTCTCTCTTAGTGCCTCGCACTCTTCTCTTAGGTGATCATGTTGCTCTCTCTCTCTTTTCCGTATAACCTGCATAGCCTCTCCTCTTCATTCAACCAATACTTATTTCCTCTTTCCTCGTTTCCACACCTCCACCTTGCAATCCTCTCTAGCTTTTTTCCTTCTTTCTTCTTGTACACCCTTACGGATTCTGGTATCCCTAATACTCTCTAATAATTTCTACACGATCTCGATCCTCGCACTTCCTCTCCCCTTTTTTGCTCATCTACCTCTACATGTCTTTCCCTCAGAATCTACCACCTGTTATCTCCTCTTTCTCCTAATACTGTTTCACTCATTCCCCCTTCCCACAAGTTACAATATATAGTAATATAAAAACGAATAGAAAGGTAAACAATTTTCACTCCTTTTGTTTTTTAATGCAGGCATATTTAAAAACGATGCAACGGTATTTATGACTAGTTATTTTCACGGCGTTGTAGAGCAGGAGTTGAAGAAGTTTTCTGCGCTATCAGAATTTGGAAAAACTTACACAGTTAAAAGGTACGAACGTTAATGTAGCACCAGCATTTTCAACAGCCTGTGTTTCTCCGTCCAGCTAGCTGCATACCCGGTGCTGTGATACGCACTCGAAAATTCGAACGCTACATTAACGTTCGTACCTTTTAACTGTGTAAATTTTTCCAAATTCTGTTAGCGCGGAAAACTTCTTGAACTCCTTCTCTACAACGTCACAATTTCAGTTTTTTATTTTTAAAGTATGTAGTACTTTATTGCCGAACGAGATGTACAAAAAAGGCCTCCTACGAGCCAAAGGGCGAGCAGCAGCTACTGCTGTTTTGCAGACTGACCAACGCACAAATAAATTAAAAAACAATATTTAGTTCTAAAAGGAAAATAAATTCAAATTAATAACAAAGAATAGTATATGATTATAGAAAATAAGCGGCACATAGTACTTAACAAATCTAACAATATACCTCTTTAACATGTAAACAGAATGACAAATATAATTAACTAGGATAACAAAAATTAAAAAAGCTAAACCGGGTGATGTAACGAAAGAAGAGAAATAAACACGCAAACGTGTGAAATAATTAAATTGACAAATAACGAAAAATTACAGTATACACAATAAAACACTACAAGCCACAAGGTGTTATGTATTTTTTCCGGCAAAATTCATTAATCTGACAAAAAATTGGAAGTCAGGAAGGACCCATTTGCGTACTTCTATCGATCATTTATTGAACATTTTTGCAGCAAAATACGAAAAGCGCCATTGAATTTATTCGTGGAATGCGTAGAATCTCCATTCTATCCTGCATTTTAAGTTGGCCTGATGTATTGGCTTATAAAATGTCGGCAATATATGGTCGAACTTCCTAATTGGATAAGAATAATGATTCACGCAGTCTCAGTTTGGTTTCACAAGTTAATTCTCGTCTGAATGCACATAATTGTCGCAATTTCTAATACGCAATACCTACTTTTCTGGAGATATGCGATGTAAAGGACCCAGTCTATGATAGTGCCTAAATTTCTCCTAGCTCGGCTACGATCGGAATTAAGTCAGTTGACTCGACATACTCGACTTGCAAAAATTAAAACAATTAAAATATGTTTAGGATATTTATAATAATCATATGTAATTTAAATATAAAAAAAAAATTCCCTGGCGGAGATTTGAACCTTAAAATATTTACTTACAAGTCTAGTGCTGTAACTACTCAACCACCGAACAAATAATTTTTGAGCGGGAAAAACCATTGATAAAGTTCTACCCGGACTTCAATTACTATGTAGAATGACGGAAAAACGTCAATAAATGCGAAAGAGTTTCATTTCTCATAAAGAAAGCTTTCGAAAAAACGCGGTTTAGTGCAATGTTTGAGATGATAAATCTTTTGACAGAAATGAGGTAACGCTTTCAGTAATACCTTAAAATAATGTTTATAGCTCCTATTTTACGGTAAAAACTGTCTACATCCAAGTAACGAAAATAGTGTTTTAAATGGCAATTTGCTTGTATGCGTGAAAGTTAATCGGCGTGCGGAAAGCGGCCTTAAATCGAACGTTGCAAGTTCAAAGATGCGTTATTCTCTATATATTTGAGAGGATATTAGTAACTATTTTCTCCGCCAGGATTGCCTACGTAACTCGAGGCTTTATTTCGTACCCGCTACAGAAACGAGATATTCTTTTATATGTAAGGATAGCCGCTATTAGCTGTCGGGATCAATCTAATAATATAATTATGTTCAGAAGTATGTGTAGTTAATGTTACTATTAGAAATAATCTTAAATTTCATGACGAAATTTGAATCCGTGTTTCGTGGAACCAAGCGCTAATACAAAATTTTCATTATCGTATTCGGATTCAGCGACCGCAAATGAACAAAGATTAGTTCTTTTCATCTCCGAACACACAAAATTGCTTCAAATTTGTTGACCAGTGTAATTTGAGCCCTTCAAATAAATAAATCATTAATCCATTGAGAATATTGACCTATTGAGCTAATATGTCAAAAATTCCAAGCAACACGGTATCATCAACCAAGAACGAAAATGAATTATCGGTTTTGATGGTGGTATCCAACAAATACCGGTGCTGGATAAGGGATTAACAATCGATACACCATATCCACGAAGTATCGATACTCAACGGTGCGGGTACTTGTAGTAAGAACTCGTATAACACAAAGCTCCATGGTACTCCTCCGCAGATCAATTGTAGAACATTTTCTCCATATACTAGTCCCGTGAGAGTTCCATCAATAACCTCCCTCCCAGGTATTTGTAGAATCTGAAGGCCCTGCGAACTCCCAGGAACCTCTGTGAGAGCTTTCTCCAGAACTTGAACTTAGTTGTCCTACAGCTTATATTTCTCTTTAAAGAACCCCGCGAAAGCATCATCCTGAACGTCAATAAATATTTATTACGTACTCTGAAAGCAATATTTTGCCAAAATATGCGGCTAAAAGTATTGGAATTGGAAATTTGGAGGTTATTAATTTGATACATTAACAGGGCCATCATGTCGTCAGTGCAAGCGGTACGGTGACTGAGGCCCACGTCTACAATAAAGCCTCAGTACGAAAAATAATTTCCATCCAAAAATTTAAATTTACAGAAAGTGGCAATAGGAAAAATATCTGTAATTTTTACAGAATTTATTTGTAATTTTAACAGAGAATTCTGCTATTTTTTCATGCAAAATATCAGCATATTACATTCTGCTAAATGTATAAATTTTTCAGCGTGTAGTGAAGTTGATAGCGATTAGTTAGACAAAATGCAATTTCCAGTATCATTTTTCACAAAGAACCATCGTATCCTGTGAATATCGCGCTCTAATTGGCTGAAATCCAGTCTCAAAAAATAATCTTAATAATTACATAAAAACAACAAACTCTTCATTTTGCCCGCATTAAGGGGCTGCTTGAGCCAATCAAAAAAATACATTCGAATTTTAAGAGATTCCTTCCATACCGACTGATCTTTTTTCAATTTAAACAGAAGCTAGGCATATTTTCATTATCAACTTTTTTCACATTTCAACGTTTTGAACATTGAATGCTCATCAAATTTCAGCGAAATCGGTCTAGAATTTAAAAAGAATTCACAAGAATACAGTTCGGATGTAAAAACAAGGAATGAACGACTACAACAAAAATTTCTCCGTTGCATGTTAAGGTATAAAAAATGAATAAAAGTGCCCTAAAAAAGATTTGGGCTTGACAACACGTCTACTCTTTCTGTTTAATTTTAATATTTTAGGTTATAGGAACTTACATTAAGCATTAGATTTAATTACAAATCAAAAGAAAGACACTTTGTATTGATCATTGCTCACGAAAAGCACTTTTCAGACCCGAAAGGACAGACAACTGTGAGCCGATTTCTTCTGATGAAATAATTTCGCTAGATACTGTCAGCACACGCGAAATGTACCAAGATAGAAAAATGGTGACATTACTACAAAAAAATGCGGCACAGTGAAGCATATGCTGCCTCAAATATTGAGATATGTACCGCATCATTACATTCGCCTTGAAATGACCTTGACTCTGACTTAAAAGGTATATTGAAGGTCATATCCTACACATGAAATTCCCCCTCTTTCCAAATTCACGATAAAAAATAGTGTTGGCGTGGTGCCTCTCTCGCTCAGAAACTTCGACCCAGTGGAGAGTCGGCTATTCCTTAATACTCGTTCGTTTACTATAACAGCTTTTAATTATATTCTAAAATTATATCGATATTTGGGCGTCCAATCATAATTAGGTCCATGTGGCTTCGATAGATATGTTACAACAATATAGCGTTTCTTACATCTATGAAAATTGAATATGATTTACAACTATGACCTATGGCCTGTGTCGACGTAAAATTGAAAATAAGCATTTTCAAAACTTCGACCCCGACGACTGGCCAGCTGAAGTATTAATAAAGAAAAGTTGCAAAACACTTACTTTTTGTATTGTAATAGAGTATTAGATGCATATATGCAATATATATACATATAATTCGTCAAAGATATCTTGAGATTGTCGAAAAGATCTCTGACGGATATCTTTTAGATATCTATAAGACATCTTTTAGATATATCGAAATAGTTATTTTCGTATCAAGGGCGTAAAAGAACTTATGCGCCCGTAAGACATTACCGCGCCCGAGGAGCTGGCGAAGACTACCCCTGAGGGTTAGGGGGTCGAAACGTCGAAATTTGATGAAAAACTATGGGGTAATTTTTTTGCCGAGTTGACCAAATTCAATATACTGTTTCAGACAATAGTCATAAGCATTTTAACCAGTTTTTATGGCATTATCGTTGACGTTAGGAAGAAAATACATAGAACCTTTTTTGTAGAGAATTTCATGCTCTATCTTTTTTGTTTGAAATATTTTTTAATAAAATTTGTATTTTTACAAAATAAATGCAAAAAACTACAAAGAAACTTAATTGGGGCTAATGTTTTTTAGTAATGACGGATGCAGCTGCGCCAAAATCGAATCAGATCTAAGTTATGCCAAGACTCGTATTTTTAAAAAAAATTTTTATCCATACGCTTATCCGTTCGCGAGTTATCGCGAGACAAAAAAAACGGGACGTACGTACGTATAAGATCACGGACACAAATTTTTTTATTGTTGATTTGGGTTCCTTAGGGTCTGAAACGTCGACATTTGATGAAAAACTATAGGGTAATTTTTATGCCCGAAGTGACCGAATTCAAAATTACATTTCCCGGACTAGTAACGAAATGTACTATTTACGTGTTGCAGTTTAAACCTGAAAATCGAATTTATCATAAAAAATTACTTATAGGGTATATCATCGATTACTCCCATCATTCAACCTCAAAGTGCGCCATTTACACAACATTTTCACATTCATATTAAAAAAACGTTTGCACCGGCATCGAACATCATTCAATGTTGCAAGTCTTCGTAAAATGCAAAAGAAAAACTAGAGTTGGCGTGGTGCCTCGCTCGCTTCGCTCGCTCCGAAACTTCGACCCAGTGGAGAGTCGGCAATTCCTTAAAACTAATTTGTTTACTAACAGCTTTCAATTATATTATAAAATTATATTGATATTTGGGGGTTTAATCATATTTAGGTCCAAGTGGCTTCGATAGATATGTTACAACAATATAGTGTTTCTTATATGTATGAAAACTGAAAATGATCATTTTCAAAACTTCGACCCCGACAACAGGCCATCCGAAGTATTAATAAATAAAAGTTGCAAAACACTTACTTCAAGCACTTGTATTGTAATAGACTATTCGAAGCATATTACATGTTTACAGTGTTTTACTAATTACTGTCTGCATCATTGTGATCTTATATATGCAATATATATACATATAATTCGTCAAAGATATCTTGAAAGTGTCGAAAAGATCTCTGACGGATATCTTTTAGATACTATAAGACATCTTTTAGAGATATCGAAATAGTTATTTTCGTATCAAGGGCGTAAAAGAACTTATGCGCCCATAGGTGATCACCACGCCCGAGGTGCTGACGAAGACTACCCCTGGGGCTAGGGGGTCGAAACGTCGAAATTTTATGGAAAACTATAGGGTAATTTTTTTGCCGAGGTGACAAAATTCAATACTTTTTCAGACAATAGTCATAAGCATTTTAAACCAGTTTTTATGGAATTATCGTTAACTTTAGGAAGAAAATGCATAGACCCTTTTTTGTAGAGAATTGCATGCTCTATCTTTTTTGTTTGAAACATTTTTTAATAAAATTTGTATTTTTCAAAATAAATGCAAAAAACTACGAAGAAACTTAATTGGGGCTAATTTTTTTTAGTGATGGATGGATGGATCTGCCCCAAAATCTAATCAGATCTAAGTTATGCCAAGACGCGTATTTTAAAAAAAAAATTATGTCAATGCGCTTATCCGTTCGCGAGTTATCGCGAGACAAAAAAACGGGACGTACGGACGTACGTACGTACGTACGAGATCAGGGACACAATTTTTTTTATTGTTGATTTGGGTTCCTTAGGGTCTGAAACGTCGACATTTGATGAAAAACTATAGGGTAATTTTTATGCCCGAAGTGACCAAATTCAATACTTCGTCCAGACTTAGTCTGGGTCGAAGTAATTACAAATCTACGTTCAATAGAGAAATCTTATCAGTATATTATGAAACATAAGGGAGGAGGGCTAATAAAACTATTTTTCGATATTAATTTTTATGCAAATCTGACATCAACTTTCTATTGAGCGATCAGACATAGATATCTCTGAATAATAAGTTTCATAGGAATTAGAATAATTTTGAAAAAATTACACTGCGGTCTCTCATTCGTGATCAGCAATCTCTAAAACCCGATAAAAACGAATTTGAAAATTTTTAGTACTTATTTCTTTTGTACTTCCCATTCAGCATTACTACTTTGGCATTGACCAACTATCATTTATCTCAACAAATGTAATCCATAGTCATGAAGTTCCGTTTGTAAATTTGTTTTGTTTCGTAAAATGTTCCTAACATTATTTTATACGTGCTATTCCAGATGTTTTGAACAGGAAAATAATAATTTCAAAAAAACATTGTTATCAAGTTTAAACATGTTGTTTATTAATAATACAAACAATTTCATAAAATATTTACATCAACGCTTTGCTTACATTAGTATTATATAAATAAGTTCTCATGAATTTGGGGCACAATTAATGATTGGTGCACGACGAAGTGGCTTCTGTTTAGTCAAAAACCGTTTCCTTTCTAGAGCACGGCGATACGCAATCTCCAGCGAGTCACAGTATAGAGGAAATTGCGACTCGTGCTGTTTACCTTCGAAATAAGCCGTTACTTTATCGTTAATAAACCGTGGAGTTTCCGTAACGTTTTCAGTTAATAATCCATATAGGTTAATTTTTTTCCGACTTAAAAATACCATTCTCTCTAGCTCACTCCTGCAGTCAGCTAGGAACTCTGGAACCTTCAGTTTTTCTGCAACTCGTTTGTCCTTCAGCAATAGTTCCAAACTATTCGATTTCCAATATAAAAACTCCATTTTAAGAAGATGCTGGGCGAGAGTCACCAATTTCTTCTCACTTATGTGACCAATTTGAACATTGGCATCGGCGAATAATTGACGTAAAGACTCGTCGTTTATGACGCTCTGTACCTGGCTTCTCGATTGTATGAGCCTCTCGAAGACTTCATCAGTTCCCTGGATTTTCGAAATGAAGGCACTTCTAAGAGGGGTGGTATTTTTACACATTGTGACGTCCACGTTGCAGCCGTGGCGAATCAACATCGCTGCACACTTATCTTGCCCGTGGCAGGCCGCGATGTGTAATGGTGTACCGTAGCAAGACTGGCTGTTGACATTCACGTGATGGACCAGTTCTTCAGCAACCTCCACATTTCCTCGTTCGACCAAAAAATGGAGTGTTTTGGAACTTTCAAAATCATACTGATATTTTACCAGCAGTCCCACAAGATCCTTGGTTCCGTAAACCAAAATTTCATTTACAACCTCTCGATCCAGAGGTCTGTTGGCATCGAGGAGCATTCCTCGTTCGAAAAACGCTTCCAATATCTTATATACTTCTTCCTGCAAAATCATTCTCCTAGCAACGTTGAGAATTTTGTAAGATTTTACAAAGGAAGTCGCAATCGCCTTCATAGGGTGACAGCCCATAGAATGAGTACATCTAGCTCCGTTCTTTAACAATGCAATGATTACCTCAAGGTTGAGGTTCTTGCAGGCGAGGAATAAACGTATAGCACCAATTTTATCAAGCGCGTTGATATTGTTTCCATTTGACAATAAATTTTGGACTGTTATAACCGGAGCAAACTTCTCTTCTGTACACACCCGCTCACTTTTTTTGGAATTCTGCACCATTTTCTGCTGCCTCAGGTTCTTGCTGCTGCTTGGTCGAACGGCTTTTTCTCCAATTTTTACTGGAATTCTGGATTGTCTTCTTTGAATTTCTGACATTTTTCGAATGCACTCCGGAATATGAACTGTGATCGTTGTTTTATACGTCCACTGGCACTACTGTCAGTTAATAAATGACTGAAGTCGTCGTTAGCAACTTATATACGCATCAGAGTGTATCTCAACTTTCTCCTTCTACCCTTATCTTGTCCATTTAGATTGGAAATACCCTCATTCCATCCACTTCCCAAATTCATAAATCCAAGTAAATGACCTTGTTGCTGTATTCAAAAGTTTACCTCTCACAAAGAGTGTTTGTCGGAATTACCTGAAATGTTTTCACAGGAAACCGATAAGGAATGTTATCGAACTATGATTATAACTCATCGTATACCTTTCCTTATCAGTTTCCTAATACATAGTGAAAATGACGAAAATTGTAGTCATTTCATCAGAAATTAATGGTTAATATGCACATGAAAATATAACCCTCAAACATCTCAGCTACCAAAACTTTTACTAATTACTTTTTGGTAATATGTTTCAAGTAAAATAATAATTAACGTATATACATAAGTGGTTTGAAGAAACTTTTACTGATGGACTGAAAATTATTTGCAGTAGTTTTTTTCTCAATTTAATAAGAAATAAAATAAAAATATCCATTTGTAAAACGTCTTCAATTTATTACTTCATATTAAAAAACATATGTTAACAAATTGTAGACAAATTTTCATTATTTCCAAGTGAACGTATTTTTAAAACATTTTCTATTTCTTTCATTAAGTGGAAATTGTTTTCTCTCAATAAAATAACCTTTTCTGCCTACATGCACTATAAGTACTCTCTTTCAGTGCATCTGGGCAGAAAAATAAAAAAAAATTGATTTTTTGAGATTTTCGAATTGACACGTTTTAGTTTAAAAAAATAAATATTTATATTTATTTTCATGATATTAATCGTTTTAGTTATGATTCACAAATTGTAGGTATCGACTATTTTATTCGTTTCATAACGTAAAATAGTAATTTCTTACGAATAAAAAAAAATATTAAACACTTTTTACTCATATGCATAAATTAGCAAAAATAGAAATAAAATACAATATAAATTTCTAAAATAGTATTTAATGCAACGCCTGCCTTGCAAGCTTCTATATTTTGCATATTTGTTAAACCATACAATATGTACCTGCTTTGTACGAACGGAAAGTTTTGTTGTGAAGATGGAAAAGCAATATTCGGTACCTGAGATTGATTCCTGCTTTTTTTGTTAGTAGCTTGTCTGTTACATTCATATTGGAAAATGATCATCGGCTTCGTTTTCGACAACTTAATTCCATGTTGTGGCATTCCAAATGCGAAAAGATAAACCGACAGTTGAAAACTACGTTTTCAATTTAAATAAAGCGAATAAATTTGCAATACGATTTGAAAGTGCAAGGATTTATAATCACAAAAGATTATAGCAAAATTTAATTAGATTTTAGACGTGAAGCAATATCTCAGAATTTCAGATAAAAAGTATTCTAATTAATGGGGTAAATGAAATGTGATTAGATAAATATAAAAACCAGAAAAGTGAATTCATTTTCGGTTAAATTTACATGACTATTTAATTGCATACCGATTATCATTATACGATGATTTAATTCTAAAATCATTTTCAATTCGAGGATGTTTGTTATTATTTATAAAAATTTAGAGAATACTGATCCAGCTAAAGACAATCGCTAAAAGTATTTAGCAGGTTAGATATTTCAAATATAATGTTTATTTATGTACTTTATGAAATCTGTTTTGGTGACATTTTAGTGAAAGTCTAAAGGATTCATAATTTTTTTAAAGTCGATGAGATTCTAGTAGGGTACATATAGCAATGTTAAATCAGACTGAAAAAAGAATGTATAAAATATATTTTTTATTTTTACGAGAAGTTTGACGCGCGCCACGCGCTCGCAATTCTTTTCTTCCTATGCCTTTTTTATTATGTCGCCAAAATTAAATATTAATTTATGTTACATTGCGCGTGACATAGTATTTTATACATTTTTTACGTTTTTCGTTCGTATTTTACACACACAATACAATATGCTCTTCGATACATGTGCAAATATATATTTTATGTGAATATAAATGCCATAATCGCTTTTGAATCAATTTAAATTTCGCCATGTTCACGCTCTAATCATGTCACGGTAACTGAGTTTCATTATAATACGAGGTATCTAATTATAGGAAAATGTTTTTTCGGATAATTCAGTACAAGTGACATTTTCACCTGGCTATATATCTCAGATAACCTTTTACACATATATTCGTCTTCGAAGTAACGAAGTGCCAACAAAAAAGGTGGATTATACAATGGCACCAGACTCTTGGTCTTACATCTAGGCAACAATCTTTTAAAATGCGAAATTTTAACCGGACATAAAATTAGAGAAATTGTTTTTTTATATCGAACTACACTGTACTGTGAAAATGATGAACCCATTTTCATTTAAAGGAAGGCAATTTCCAGTGAGACTTGCTTTTGCTATGACAATTCAAAAGGACCGACTTTTAAAAAAATTGTTATGGATCTTCGGAAAGACTCACGGGCAACTTTATGTTGCATTTTCCCCGTACACTGTTAGAAATGTTCAGAAATTTCGGATACATTTATGTTACCGAAGTAACAGAATTTTACTAAATTCTGTAACAGAAAGTACCATTACGTTATATTATCAGAATATTACGAAACTGTAACAGAAATTTCAAAAGAAATCAGTGAAACACGGTGACATTACTTTGGTTTGTAGCCGCTAGGTGCGGCCGCGCACCCATCGCAGAAATGGAATTTTCATTCGGTCATAAAGGATTCCTCGGTCAACCACCTACTGATGGTTATACGTCATACCGGTTATACCGTAGTGGGTATTAACGTGTGTCATCCGAATATTGTTGAATTGTATAATGTCGATTCTATATAAATATATATATATTAAGTTTTTATTAAATTTTCTATTCTTAATCACAGGGTAGCCTTTCCCAAATGAAGGACAATAAATCATAGAAACACTCAAAAAAATATGGTAAAGCAAACCAAATTTTACTCCCCTTATACTATTCAGTTAATGTAATTGAAAATTCTGAAACTGTAACAAAATTTTCTAAAACATGTAACCGAAGCTTTTTACGGTTACCGTTTCCGAAATTTCTGTTCATGTTTCGTAAAATTTTGAAACGGTAACCGTAAAAAGCTTCGGTTACATGTTTCAGAAAATTACTATAGAAATTTCTAACAGTGTATGATCATGGAATGGTCTGAAAGTATACTTTGGTAATCAACAACATACAAGATTGGCTAAAAATTATGTATATAAAGAAAGAATTACGTATTTAAAAACTATTTTATTATTTATTATTGATTATTAAAGGTAACATTTGAGAACATTTATAATATATATTATAATATTATTGTGCTACTAAAAATGTAATAATTAAGCTATTAAAAAATGTGCTATTATGTAATAAGTGTGATTCCTAGAATAAAAAATAATCATATTATGTATACAAATTTTCAATCACTATCTCTGCAATAAATAAGTCTTATTAATGTTCATAAAAATATATTTTTTAAACCTTTAAAAAATTAATTAAAAATGTTATCTAAAAAAAAAACAAATTTTAATCTAGATATTTTCGGAAGGTACATTTTGATAATTAATTAGACTTGATAAATATATATTAGACTTCTTAATATTTACTTGGAATAACTTGTCATTTACGAATACTTAGTTAAATTCTGCAAAATAACAATAGATTATAGTCGTAACATTATTTTATAATGTTTGTTAATATGCAATGCAGATGTTTTTCAATTGGGATTTGTTAAAAAATGTTCTGACTTTTATAATGACAACAATAACCATAGCAATATCATGTCTTTATTGATTAAAAATTCAACAGGCAAAAATCAAAATGGATTTTTATTGAAAAAATTTCATCGAGATTAGTACATTTGAGGTAATTTTCCTTTTGAATGAAATAAGAAAAATCGAATTGCAACCATATGCAAAAATTTAACAGCTTTGGTAAATAATTTTAATCTAATATGATCCGCTTGATATCCAGACGATAGGACACAAGTACTGACCAATCCTGACAATGACCCTATTATAAACAGTAGTTTCAATTGATTGTATAACATAAATTATTAGTTATTAAAAAAAATGTACTTAAATGTTACCTTTAATAATTAATAGTAAATAATTAAACAGTTTTTATACAAGTAATTCTTTATATACATAATTTTTAGCCAATCTTTTATGTTGTTGATTACCAAAGTATAATGTAAATGCAATCAGATCATTCAAAATCTTACAAACAGCTCATTCGTTCATTATGATAGTAGTAAAAAATCTTTGATCTTTACTAATCATCAATTACATTTATTTTTAATACTAAGTTTTAATACATAATTAATTATTTTATCAGCCAAAACTTATTTTTTTTGTAATATTTCGTGTGTTTAAATTTTTCTACATATACATACCCAACGGGCACGAAAGTCCCGAATGTTTCTAAAACTTTTTTAGAACATGGATGAAACGTTTATAAAACGTTCCGTAAAAGTTGCACACATTTAACGTTTTAGGAACGTTTCTGGAACATTCTAAAAACGTTTTAGCAACATTTGGGTCCTTTGTGCCCGTTGGGTAATTACTATATTAATTTCAATTAACAATTTTTATTACTTTATAATTACACGGTGTTTTTATGTAGAAGTACTCACAAAAAATATCCAGTATTTACAACCTCACAGATAGAGCTCTAAAATTAAGTGATAAGAAATTCCATAATAACAATATTCACAAAATCAAACAATATTTACGAGATAACGATTACCCGAAGTCAATGATTGACAAATATATTACAAGACGAATCCACATGCATAATGCACAAACACAAGAGGCTAACACGGAAAATAGAAGAAATCAACTCAAATATTCACAAATACCATATACAAAACATATATATGAATCAATTGAAAACTCTTTTGGCAACACTAACATCAAGATCGTACCATCTCTAAGAAACAACCTATCCGCAATAATACAAAAAGGTAAAGACAAATTACAAAAGATGGATACACACAACACCGTGTATTGCATAAAATGTATGGATTGCGATGCTTCATATGTGGGAGAAAGTAAACGAACATTAAAAACTAGAATAAACGAACATCAACGCAATATCAATAGACCTTCTCAAACAAACACAGTAATCACAGAACATAGAATCCAAACACTACATAATTTTGACTGGGATAACACAAAAATACTGGATATCGAAAATAAATTTCACAATAGACGTATATCGGAAATGATTAACATCAAATTACAAAAAGCTCCACTCAACAAAATTGAAGATACCCAAAGTTTACACACCGCATATGAACGCATCATTACACAAATGAAACGGTCAGGAACCTCCCCACCATAGGAAAACAGGAAACATATAAAAAGCGGCAACACAACAGGACGCTCCACAGTAACCTCTTGAAAATGAACGCAAGTCGTTCGAAACGTCGAGGAAATTCAACAGCAACCAACTTTGTAGGACAAAGCCGAACCCTTATTATTATTTTTATAATTTTTATTACTTGTTTATTTGTCTTTATTAAATATGTAAATAAGCTACAATTATAGTTATACGTTTTATATTAACTACAAATAGTAAACATAAAAAACGACTACCAATGACACTATATATATATATATATAATTATACATATATTGATATGTTTAAATAATTTATAGCACAATAAAATAAATTGTTTAAAAGAGAAGGCAAGATTGTATTTTAATTCAATTTATTCTGGTTATTTTAATAATTTTACAAAGTCGGAAACGATATTAATGTAAGTCCAAGAAAAAGAAAAGTATATTTTATTGAGCAAAATTGCTTTTGTAAAATTATATTTAACCTTATTTGTTCAAAGATGTTTGCTAATTAAGAATGAAATTCAATTCAATTATTACGTCTCCGTAACTAGCCCATAGCGAGTACATTCTGGAAACCTGGCAGCCGTCATCAAGTCAACAAGGCCCAAATCCATTTTCAATCAATAATCGTAAAACTAAAAGCGGTACATCCGAGCGTCGTGCCGACCGCCGGATATCGGTGCCGATCAAACTCGTACCACCTTAATTAAAACTCCTTAAGACCACCTTTGAACACAGCTAGTGCAGCGGGCAGAGTACTAGACCATTGGCGGATGGACATACATAGTTTATGACCCTCTATACTATCTCTTCCCCGAAAAGCAATAAAAAGAATCACCGCGAGGCACACAACAGCATCAAGCTACGATACAGCTGTATAAATTCTAATAAAAATCGACAACAGTAATTCAACAATGTTTTAACAATACCTCAATAATGTTCAAATAATAAAGCAATTAATAATAACTAACAATAGTTCATAGATACGCAAGCAACCTGTAACTAATAAACAATATGTACTTCTCAATTGTAAACACTACAAATGCAACTAGACGTATAACGATCACCGTTCTTCCGGAGTGTATTCGAAAAATGTCAAATCAAAGAAAACAGTGCAGTGATTTAGGCAAAGTTGGAGTGAATTCCGTTGAACGAAAGATCATGGAGCAACTCAAAATTGTGATGAATTCCCAAAAATGTGATCACATGTGTACAGAAGTGAAGTCGCCTCAAATTCTAGCGATCGAATGTTTATTGGACAACGGACACGATATCAACGCGATGGATGAACAAGGTGCGACGCCTCTATTTCTCGCATGCGAGAAACTCAACCTGGAAGTCATCGTTTTATTATTAAAGAACGGAACAAAGCGCCCGTATACTACAAATTGCTATCCTATGAAGGCGATTGCGACTTCGTTTGTTAATTATTACAAACTTCATAATGTTGCAAGAAAGAAGAGGGGTTGAAGACATTGAAAGCGTTTTTCGGAAGAAAGATCCTGCTCGATGCCAACAGACCTATAGATCGAGAGGTCGTACACGAGATTTTAGGTTGCGGATCGAAAAAAATGGTACGACTTCTAGCTAGGTCTCGGTACGATTTTGAAGCCTCGAAAACGCTCCATTTCCTAATGGAACGTGGAAATGTAGAGGTTGTGGAAGAACTGGTCAAATGTGTGAATGTAAACAGTCAGTCTTCGTACGGAACGCCGTTACACATTGCAGCCTACTACGGGCAAGACAAATGTATAGAGATGTTAATTCGCGTCGGCTGCCATGTGGACGTCACGATGTGTAAGAACATAACGGCACTTAAGACTGCCTTCATATCCAAAAACCAAGGCACTGATGAAGTCTTCGAAAGGCTCATAAAATCGAGAAGCTAGGTACATAGCGTCGTAAAGGACAAATCTCATGACATAATCGCTGATTCTAAATTTCAACTTGGGCACGTAAGCGAGAAGAAAGTGCTAGTTCTCACCTGGCATCTTCCAAAAATGGAGGCGATAAATTGTATTTCGGATAGTTTGAAATTGCTGCTGCATCATAGTCGAGTTATAGAAAAACTTGAAATTGCCGAATTTGAAGCTGACTTCAAGAATGAGTTACAAGCAATGAAGAGGACTTTAATGTGGCAAGAATTTAACCTATATTGGTTGTTAACGGAAAACGTCGTTGAAACCCCGTGGTATATTAATGATGAGGTAATTGAGTATTTCAGCACTAAAAAACACGAGGCGCAGTTTCCTATATATTGCGACTCGCTGGAGATTGTGTACCGCCAAGCTCGAGCAAAGAAAGAAATTTTGACTAAAAAGCAGCCAATTCTTGCATCACTTATGAAGTTTGCCCCAAATCCCACATGGGCCTTCATGATACATTATTTAAGTGTTACTAATAATGATTATATGGGCAACTCGTTTATTTAAATATTTTACGAAATTGTTTGTTAATAAAGATTTAAAGATTGTATGAATTTATTTCGATTCTGAATAAAAAAAATAAGGTTAAAATTTAAAACCATGGTTTCCTTGAATTATTATTTTCCTTTCCAAAACATCCGACAGAATTGGTGAAATAATGCTAGTAACAATATTTTACAAAACAATATAAATTTGCAAACGAAACTTCATGACTATGGAGTACATTCATAGATTCTCTGTAATTTTTCAAATATTACTGTCAATATATTTAGTTGTTCTCTCGATCTATTTACAAAGATTAATTAATTCTGACGTTTTTTATCTATTCCAAACTCGGATATGACAAAATTTGAACCGCTTATTTTTGGTTCCTGAAAATTTAAGATAACGTTGACATTCACTAATTAATAATTTATTAGTAGTTGAATGATTTTGAAATAAAATATTGTCATTATTATCTGCAGAATATGCATATATTTATCAGTAATTATATAGCCTTTGTTTCCTGTTCGCAATTCAGTAAATTGCAACAAAGTTAAAATGTTTGAAATGAAAGCGGTTGGGCCAATAAGGCAGATTGTTTTGGCTCAGAGATGTAGAATTTTGATCACTGCATTTCTGAATGACACACGTCAACTCCGAAACACCCTATTTAACCCATTTTCTGTAAGAATAAATGATCGACCAAAGCCTGAATAATATTGTTAACAATATCAAGGTCGCTCTTCAAGATTTCGACGTCAAAATTTATTTTCGGTTAGTAATGATCCCTCTTTTTGCGTGCAAGATAGAGTAAGAGATACTTTTTTGTCATAAATAACAAGTCCGTCATTTTAGTTGATTGTACTTTGGTTGATTGTACTTTGGTTATAGATTATTTCATAGTTGTCAATGGTGTACAGCGCTGGGTAGTCTATTTTTCACATTTCAGAAAGTATAATGACTTTCTAATGAAGATCGTGTAATTGAAGTAATGATAAGAGCGAGTCAAAATTGTTACTCAGAGGGTACGAATAGGAAGTCGGATTTTGAAAATTCAAAATGGTGGATCCAAGATGGCCGACGGGAATGTGAAAATGTACTTTATCTAGATAAAATTGGGGACTCTAGGTATTTTTAATTTTAAATGTATAAGTTTCTGATCATATTCATAATCAGTGATCCCGAAAACCCCCGAGAACCCAGTTTCAACAAGTTTGGGTAATTTTTCCCCTTTCGATCGGCCATCTTGGATCCGCCATTTCGAATTTTCAAAATGGGAGGTAGGATTCATAATCAGCGACTCCAAAAGCCCCCGAGTACCCAGTTTCATGAAG